>CM042689.1:60100581-61300581 GCA_023614405.1 Avena insularis
TTCACTACAACGGAATGGCTAAATAAAAGTACCAACAACTGCTGGGTTTTTGGGATATCTCATGCTAATTGTATCTGACTAGTAAGTGTTGCAACTACGACGGAATGGTTAACTAAAACTGCCCACTGCTTATTATATCAGGATGACTCATGCTATCTATATTTGACTAGTAATTGCTGCCACTATAACGGAATGAATAAAACTGCCAACTGTGTGAGTTCCTCGGTTGACTTCCTCGTTTGGTCTCGAGGGGGAAACACCAGGATGGGTATGTTTGGTGGTAGTATCAGGTTGGTTCCGAATAGGTCTTTCTTACCCCTCTCTGATAGCCGCTAGTTGTATCGAGTCTCTATAGGTTGTTTAGTGCATGCTGCGCTGCCGCTTCAGTCCACCATACCTATGTAGGCGAGGACCGCCGAATTCTAGCCTCGCCGTGTACTGGCCTCAGTACTGACCGCTCTCTTTTTCCTTGCCCTTTGTCGGCACCCCTTTTGTTTAAGCAGGTTTTGAGATCGACGTCGTTAGCAGGGTTACCCTTCCGGCTTGGCCTGGGCAGGGTTATGGACGCCATTGGTTATTCTTCAGGGCTCTTAGCCCCATTTGCATCTTGCCCGTAGTCGGACGCTCTATCATTTTCAAGGTGATTTGGATCTTTGTATATTATATCTGTATTCTTGATTCCTTGAGTCGCTGTTGTATATATATCTGTTCTGTGGGTCCCATCGAGGACTATTGTGTAATGTTATTACTTCGTTTTCCACCCGCACGAAAGTGCCTGGTGGGCACCTTTGAATCGATTCTATGCGGGTTTGGCGGGAAGCGCTGAAACTTGCATAGGGTCGGTTCTGAGGGTGTTACAAAGTGGTATCAGATCTCAGCAGTTGCGATACCCCACAAGTCCAGCCTGTAGGATAACCTAGCTAACGGCCGAAGTAGAGTGTCAAAACTATTGTTGAAAAATCGGTTGGATAGTTCTGATTAGGTATGATTTTACTCCTTACCCTCTGCTGCTCTCCTCTCACCTCTGCGTGTTTTGAATCCGCTCTTCTCTCTCTCTTCGAGTCCAGGATTTCTCGTGGTTGGGTTCCATCGTACCTTCAGGGTTTTCGCTTCCTCTTGGTAACGGCGTTGCTACATCTGGTCTTCATGCTATCCGAGGAATCCTTCGTCTGGTGGACTTATCTTTGTTCCTTCTCGTGCCTTCCGGTGTTTTCCGACGCGATGACATCATCTACGCTAGATCCGATGCAGAGTCTGCATCACTCCTTTGTTTCTGAACCTCGATTGGCGAGATCTTCTGTCTGATTCCGAGAATGGTTGCATGCTTTTCTACTGATTGTGCAGAGTAATAGTTTGGGTGCGTGATGGATTGGCCCCCATGCCGACTACTCACTCTATTCGCTTGTGTACATTGAAGTGGATGAGAATGCATCGGTTCCCTCTTTCCATCGAAGCTAGAGGTGGCTTTATTTGTTGATACCTCTACCTTCGACCTTTTGTTCCCGGAGTGTTCTCTCGACGTTCACGGACAACGACCTCTTGTTAGTGGTGTCGCGAAGATCTACACGAAGCGAGAAGATGCAGATCACCGACCTTCTTTCCGGTACCATGAGGCGGATCTCGAGGGCGAGATCCATTGTTAGTGGTGTCGAATTGTGGCATCCCACAAAACCACTACTAGAAAATCGCGTTGATTTTTGTGCATTGCATCATCATGACATCAGCATGCATCTATGTGATTAAAACTATTTTGCTAAAAGACCTACTTTGTTTTCTATATTAATATCCTTCCCCTTTGTTCAAACCAAATCGTCGGTCTAGCCGGATCTTTTATTTATCTAAAACCAATTACAAAATTTATTTTTAAATAAAAGAAAACCCTAGTAAAAATATCTAGTCCTTTATCTACCCACTCTAATCCTACCCAGTCCCTAGCCACATCGCCCTGACCAATCCCCGCTCGCCACCTCATCTCTCATCTCTCCCCCACCCAATCACACGCTGCCACCTCACCTACCCCCACCTCTCTCACCCTACTCCCTCTCTCACCCACCCTGACCCCACACTCCCTGGCACCACCCCGATCCCGCCCACACACGCAACACCCACACAAGCGCCTTCCCCTGTCCTCGCCTGCCCCACCACCGCCTCGCCCGGCCCCACAAGCCACACACTTATGTATTTATTTATAGACGCTAGTACCGACCAAGGATACGAGGAGGAAGGAGGATACTACGAGGCATAAGCCGAGGAGAAATTCAACCACTGCTCTGCACAAGGCAAGCTAACACTTGCAACTTAGCAAGCTTATACTTGCAATTATGCAAGCATATTACTACCTAATGACTTGGCAAGCTAAAACTTGCATGATACTATGCAAATTAGATGCTTTAAGCATATGTGATTATACCCACTTGATGACACCAAATCCTAGTTTTACTTGCAAGCTTAGTATTTTATTTATTTATCAAAGCTTTATTTTAGAGTTTACTTAGTGATTTGATGAGTTTAGAGAGATTGTTTAAAGGTAGCATAAAGAGCATAAAACTTGACCTAAGTTAGATAATCCTGATGTCATACTAAGGTATGAGATTGAAATTAGATAAGTCACACTTGATTACCACCCATGATTAGTATTTAACCCCACTTATAGATGCTAGTGCTAAGCATAAAACCTTATCCACTTAGATGGGAATACTTGGTGAAAATGGTTGTGAAAACCTTAGAATGATGAGTCATTATACTGAAATATTTTGACATGTGTTCTTGAACACCAGATGATTTTGATGATGAAAATGTTAAGGCATGATCGTTACCCCTTTATAAAACTGATGGTTGTCTGGATGTGATACCATTCCAATTTTACCGTACAACCAGAATACCCGAAATTTGGGTAGGGATTAACTGGAAGTTTATATACCTTAGTATGGGTTCCCTTGCGGCCAAGGTTGGAGCTAAGGCTACCTTATGAAGATTGTCCACCTTTGTAGTTCCCAAGATGACAATTGGTCATGGTTGGGAAGCCAAACTCACAGGACAGGTGCCTATACTAGGTCGTGTAATTGAAAGATTAGGATTGATTATCCGCAGACTGAGTATGGTGAATTCAGGATTTGTTCCTGACGGATGTATCGAATGTTGTGGTCAAAGTGTACCACCTCTATAGAGTGTCACACTATTCGAATATCCGTTTCCGCGGTTATGGACAGTTGGAGTGGCCATACTGTTCCGTCATCAGATGTTTTCAAAATGACTTATGAAATTATTTATGACTTTGCCTTGACCACAACAGAGTTGTGACATGAAATTCAAGTTCCCACTTAGGTGTTATAAATCTTTCAACTAGCTTTCTTTACTTCTGAACTCAGTAGAGGTAAATATGGATTTTTGCAAAATAACCCTAGAACGTAGTATATCCTACTCAAAAACCACTTCACTTGTTAGTATTAGTTTGCGAGTACTTAAAGAGTACTCATGGCTTTGTCCCTAGCTATTCCCGTGGATAGACTATGAAGAGGAGTATTTGGAGGATGGAGAGCAGGAAGGTTACGACAACTAGGATAATCTCCCATCGTCAGCATTGCCTGTGACCATGAAGATGGAGCTTCGCCTATGCTATCGTTATTATTACGTTATTCGCTTCTTGAATTGTATTAAGACTGGATCATGAGGTCATTTATTTGTGTAAGACCTTATGTATAGTTTGTAATGGATGATGTACTGTGATATCCAATTTTTTATGTCTCACAAAAATGGTAATCCTGGGATTGCAATGTATGGCATAACAGGCATCTAGGATTAAAAATCCGGGTGTTGACAATAACCACGGACGCGGCTATTCAAGTAGTTTCACCATAATATTCGAGACATCCATCAGGAATAATCCCGAATTCACCATACTCAGTATGCGGATAATCAATCCTAACCTTGCAATTACACGCCCTATGTAAGAGCCCTAAAATCATGTTTTCAAAGCTTTGCATATCATCCATGCACTCTTGATCATTTAGGGTTCAAATTCAAAGTCATTACAAAAACAAAAGCATTTGGGTGCTTGTTATTTTATGTAAACAAGCATTGATTCAATGCTACTCTCTAGTGAGAGAATACTTGTTTTAAAAATCATTGTTGGGTGTTCAAAGGTTTGTTTGATGAGTTCCACACTACTAGGAAAATGGTCGCCTGTGGCGCACCTAAAAGGACCATCCGTGGTGCACTGGTGGTGCGCCACGGGCCTTGCGCTACGGCTATCTCCTAGCCGTGGCGCACTGCCTGGTGCGCCAAGGTTATGTGGAGATAGGCGTAGCGCACCTGCTAGTGCGCCACGGATATGTTGGCAGGTGCGCTACGCCTTGTATCTTCTGTGGCACACTGCAACGTGCGCCACTAAGCTGCGCAGGTGCGCTTTAGTTGCAGTGCGCCACAGAAGTTGTGCCATGTGCGCCACGGGTGTCTTTTTTTTTAAAAAAAATTTCAGGGCCAGATGATATACAATACAGATTATATAGGCAGATATACACATAGATATAAGATATACAGTTATATATATAAATACACAATTCGCAAAACAAGATTGAAACAAATACATATAGATAAGTCTCATACATGAATACATAAGTTATACATTGTTTCGATCAAGTTACAAAGTAGTTGGTGACATGCGAATACATGTGTCAATCGAACAAGTTAGAGCTCGATCAGAAGCTCACATAGACATCTAAACTAGCTAGACACAAACGCGGGATAAACAACCAAAGAAGATAAGCATGATCACCGCTGCGACGAAGGTGTAGGTCTCCATCCGGTTCCTCGTCCTAACTCCCGCTAAATAGCGCGTGTATCTAGCTTCCGCCTCCGCCATAGTGTTGTACCCTTTGTAGCTATTGCCGCTGAAACGGTGCACCTGTCTCCGGCAGTCTTCCCAATCATCATAGACTTCGAGAACCCGTCCCTTGTACACGACGTACCACGTCATCTATAAGTTGACAATCATAATTAACCGATGATTGAAAAAAAACATATATAATTAAAGTCGCATATGAAGATACACTTATAGAAAGTACTCCTAAATCAAAAAGACCAAACTCAAAAGCATGCCTCATATATAACTAGGTTGTTCGACACAAGAATATGCTACGATGGAACTGTTCGCCAAGTAGGATGCACAACACCTGGACCTGTGCATAGCACAAGGCGGACAATCCCATCGCATCACATTCACATATAGTGTGCCACGGCATTTCAATCATCGGCATTATTCTCGAAAAAGACCAAAGTAACTCGAAAAGAATGCCTCATATATATATAAATAGGTCGTTGGACACAGGAATATGCTACGATGAAACTGTGAGCCAAGTATGATGCACAAGACCTGGACTTGTGCATATCACAAGGCTCACAATCCCGTCGTAGCACATTCACATATATATTGTGCCAAGATATTTCAATCATCGACATTATTCTCGAAAAAGACCAAAGTAACTCGAAAAGAATGCCTCATATATATATATACATAGGTCGTTGGACACAGGAATATGCTACGATGGAACCGTAAGCCAAGTAGGATGCACAACATCTAGACTTGTGCATAAAACAAGGCTTACAGTCCCGTCGTAGCATATTCACATATATATTGTGCCACGACATTTCAATCATCGGCATTATTCTCGAAAAAGACCAAAGTAACTCGAAAAGAATGCCTCATATATAACTAGCTAGGTCGTTGGACACAGGAATATGCTACGACGGAACGGTTAGCCAAGTAGGATGCACAATTCCTGGACTTGTGCATATCACAAGGCTAACTATCCCGTCATAGCACATTCACATATATATTGTGCCACGACATTTCAATCATCGACATTATTCTCGAAAAAGACAAAAATAACTTGAAAAGAATGCCTCATATATATACATAGGTCGTTGGACACAGGAATATGCTACGATGGAACTATGAGCCAAGTAGGATGCACAAGACCTGGACTTGTGCATATCACAAGGCTCACAATCCCATCGTAGCACATTCACATATATAGTGTGCCACGACATTTCAATCATCGGCATTATTCTCGAAAAAAGAGTAAGGAAAAAAAGAAGGACCAAAGTGAGCAAAGGACCAAAGAGTAAGCAAAAAAACCAAGCATTGATTTATATATAATAATAATAAGCAAAATAAGTAAGCGATGATTCATAAACCTAATAAGATAAGTATAGTAGCATGTACACTTGTCCACACACACACAAAGGTCATCTATAGTTTGTAACTACAACTAGGCCAACATCAAGCCTGCTGGCTCGGCTTAGAGATCGGGAGGACGCCTTGTCTCGTCATGAACTTCCTATAGTCACCCTGCATCTCTACGCGATCTTCTATGTCACGGTTATTCGGGATATTTCCTCCGTAGAATATCCCCCCCGAAGTCATGACATCACGAAAGATGATTGCCCCAAACTGCTGCTGGATGCGATACATCTCTTGTCTAATATCTGAATTAGTGATCTTGGACTTTGCTTCATCCCACTGTTTGAGATGATCTAGCAGCGTAGAATTCTGCTGGTCAAGTAGGAACGCCCTCATGTGATGGAGTGCGTAGTAGGCTTCCTTCTTACTGTTTTCCGGCTGCTTCATGCAGGGGAATTCCATTACGTGGTTGAAGACGTGCCTGACGAACTTGACCTTCGTACGCACGAAGGTGGTGCCTTTCATCGAGGCAAAGCCAGTGAGAGCGTCATCCAGAACTTCCTTGATCTTGTCGTAGTTTTTCTTCTTTTCTAGACTCCCCGAGTCGAAATACGTGGCGTGGGAATGCTTCGGCGATAAGGAGATGAGCGTGCAGTGTTCATCTCTGCGCAAAAAATTCAAATGGAATGTGTTGGAAAAAGAATGATGATAATCTAATAAAGCCAATCGACGGTGGTGAGTGAATAACGACTTACTCGGGAAAGTAAGGCACAAGAATGTATTCCTTTGTCTTGTTAGCCACGAGGATTATTTTTAGGTACGAGGCCACGATACGTTGTTCGGCGGGGGAACCCAAGCAGCCGTCACGCATGTAGTAGGGGTCCACTATAGCGATGCCCGCTGTGTTCTCTCTAATGATCTGCATGGCCAGGCTGAGAGAAAACAGACGGACCATGGTATAGTGCAGCGGGTATAGGTGGAACATATTGAAGATGTCGTCGTGTAGGGTTTGCAGCATAGAAAACAAAAAATTTCCTATGATGGGAACATCTATGTAGCAAGATATCTACTAGATACAAGCAACGGGTGGATATAGATCCATAGAATACATACCCTCGAAGACCGAATAGCCTTAACGAGGTTGTACTCGTGGATGATGTAGACGAACACTTGCCGATCTCAAGATCGTGATGAAGTCCATCTGGTCCAGCCGATCCAGCACGATCAAGTCCAGCACCTCAAAGCAGTGGTGCATCCGTGATCGCACACACGTACGGGTACCCCGACAACCTCCGCGCCCTCGCTCCAGCAAAGAAGCGGAAGCAACAAATCCTTCCAGAAAAAGCCACCAGGAACATGTATCTCGCTGATCCGAGACCATGGGAAATTCTAAAGGGGGTAGAGAGATCCTTCGCGAGGAGGTGTGCTTTGAGAGGATGAGAGGGGGGCCTTTTATAGGGGAGAGGGGGGCACCCAAGGGGCATGGCGCCCAGCCATGGGGGCTGCCCCCACCTCTTCGACATTCATGTGGGTGGAGCTCCCACTCAAAATGAAAAGCCTCCACTCCAATTAAAAAGCCTCCACTCAAAAATCCACTCACATGCATTAAATTTCCCCCAAATTTAATGCAAGCTCTCATTTAAATAAAACTCTTTTATTTATTTATTCAGAATTTTGTTAATTACTTTAATTAACAAACATTTACATAAAACCCCTTGCAAGTATTCCATTTCACATGCAGAACCAGTTTCAGCAATTTCAACCGAAACAGTTTCGGTGTCTAGTGAAATAAATTCCTGCGCTTTCCTTTTTCTTTCTCTGTCATATCATTTGCTCTGAATGGTGTCGGTATCCCTTAAGTGTGTCACCCTACGGTTCACGAATAATGCAGACATTATCGAGACCCCTCTCCGATCAATAATCAGCAGCGGGACCTGGAGATCCGTACTGACTCCCACACATTCAACGATGACTTCTGTGATCGTGTGAACCTTTTACGCTAGTATCTTAATACCTTTGTTTCACGATATATTACATGTCCGAGATTCGATCATCGGTATCTCCATACCTAGTTTGATCTCGTTACCGACATGCACTATTTTCTCGTTCCCGTGATATAACATTCTAGTGATCAAATCACTTGCTTGCAAGCTAATCAATGTGATATCACCGAGAGGGCCCAGAGCATATCTATTCGTCATCAGGATGAACAAATTCCACTCTCGATCCATGGGCCTCAACATAACACTTTATTAGTTCTTAGTCCATCTTTATAATCACCCAGTTACGGTGTGATGTTTGATGTTATCAAGAAACTCTTCCGGTGTTAGTGATTGACATGATCTCATGGTCTAAGGATTAGGATCACTTCGTAAGTTGTTATAGCAATATAAACTCAATGGATTTGATCATAATGCTATACTTCGGATGAATGTTCATCACACCATTACACTAATGTTGTGACCTCGTTAATAACAACATCCAATGTCCATGATCAGGAAACCTATGATCATCTTTTTAATGAACGAGCTAGTTTATAAGAGAGGCATAACTGGGAACTTCCTTTTGTTTATTGAACACACATGTATTAACGTTTCCGTATTAATACAATTATAGCATGTAAAATAAACATTTATCATAAACAAGGAATACGATAATAACCACTTTATTATTGCCTCTCGTACATATTCCCTTCAGTCTCCCACTTGCACTAGAGACAATAATCTAGTTTGAAAACTTTGCGTATTGAACATGGCTTTCTGGTGTTCCATATACGCAATTGCAAGTGGTTAACATAATCTACGGATATGACGCTTTCAGGTCCGTGTGTATTTGCATGTCTTTGCGTCTTCACGCATCACTCATTCTCCAATGAGATGGCATTGTATAAATTTGGTCTTTCGGTGAGACCTTTAGTCCCTTGGGGTTAAAACACGTCGATACTATTGTCATACAATATATCTTTAGTGTTAGCCCGTTGCGAAACACACCTTAGTTTGATAACAAACTACTTGACACAAATTCCCTCCTTTGCTGCTACTATAGCAGTCATATACTTAGCCTTTTGTTGTAGTATTCGTCACAATGTCTTAACTTTGGAATACATCCAAATCCATCATGAAAAACTCCTTTCCATTTCATTGTGCCACTCATAGTTTAAATTGAGATAAACTTAATTTGTATCTTGTGACAAAACTAGTATCAATGTAACACTTTACAATGAACTATTTGTAATTGTTTGTCACCTCTACACAAATATATTCTTACTTCTTCCAAAAGATCATAAGAATATCCTTACTATCGTCCAATGATCATTTTATGATTCATTCTGGTATATGCTCATAACACTTAGAGCATAGGACATATCTGGATGTGTACATATCATGGTATGATTGATCAAAATATTCTCGTGATTTCACTCATCAAGTGTCAAAGCACTGGAATCTTGTTTCACTTATCAAGTGTCGATACACTTGAATCTTGATTCAATTCCTTTCCATGCGACAAGAACCCTTTCTTGTTGTTTCTATATTGAACTCCTTCAATATCTCATATATGTATGTTTGGCACAACCATATTAGCATCACAGTCTATACACTATAGACATTCATGCTAAATATTCGGGTTTTGCCTAAGTCTTTCATCAAAATGAAATTCTTAACCTTTGTCAATAAAAGATACATCATTTCTAATCAACAAGATGTCCTCCACATAATGTATTAGAAATATGTTTCAGCGCTCCCACCTAATTTCTTGCAAATGCAAGCATCTTCATCGTCTCCTGATGAAAACTCTTTTTCATCACGGTGAAGATTCCAACTCCGCGATGCTTACTTCAACAATTTAAGTTTGCATGCCCCTTTTAGCATCCTTTGAATTAACAAAACCCTTTGGATCCTGTCATGTACACGTCCTAGGTAACCATTCTATTAAAAGAACTTTGTTTTGTTTATTCATTTACCATATAACAAATTATATGTAGTGGTTGCTACTTTAATCCGTCTAGACTAAATATCGCTATGAAAGATCAAATCTTGTCATAGTCAATTCCTTGAACATTGTCGTAAAATACTTTACCGACATGTCGACTATTTCATATTGTGAAACATCCATGTCTGTTTCTTTATAGATCCAAATACGACCGATAGGTTTTTACACCTTTCCGGAGGGTCTTCCAAGTTCAAAACTTGATTTCTCGTGTATGGAACTATCACGGATTTTATGGCTTTAAGCCATTTGACGGAGTCAGGGCCCATCATCGCTTCTTTGCATATAGTCGGTTCATCATTGTCAAACAATAATGATTTACTCTCAAATCTTAATCATTTGATTGTTTATCCGACATTCTTGGTTCAATAGGAACTTTAGACCTCCGTGACCGCAACCTTTGAGGCACGTAATCCATGAGCATTCTGGCTTCCTCCGGAACATTTTCCGGCGCTGCGCAACTCAGCACATATAGCTAAGGTTCGTTAACCTTATCAAAGTTCTTTTGTCCTCCCACTTAACATTTATGAAAAATTCCTTCTTCAAGAAACTTCATGTTTCAAGCGACAAACCCTTTTGTCCTTGGTGTTATGGAGGAATAACCAATTGTTATTCGAAATAACCTACAAAGACATGCTCATCCCACTTCGGTTGTAAACATCTTACTTATGTTTAGCATACCAAAATTTAATAAATGACAACTTGGGTTTTACCCCAAACCATAACTCATATGGTGTCATTTCAACGGATCAAGATGGAGCTCTTTTCAGTGTAAAAGCGGAAGTCTCTAAAGTTTTAACCTTTTTAAAACATAATGGCAGTTTTATAAATAACACCTTTGATCCAACCATGTCAAACAATGTTTCATTACAAATCTCAAACACTCCATATTCCTATGGTGTTTCGGGATATGTAAATCTAGGTGTTTTGCTAAACTTGCAACTCAAATAAATCCCTTTATGATAAAATCATAATTCATTTATTTTCTTGTTACACTTGTAACTCAAACAAATCCCTTATGATAAAATCATAAACCATTTATTTTCTTGTTACAATGATTTTCCACTTCATCTTGAAAGTCTTTGAAACATTTTTCAAATATTTCATACTTCTTTCTCGTTAAGTGAATATTCACTCAAATTTCCGGAGAAAGCATATGAAGTTGAAACCCATCGCTTACAACTACACATAATGGACTACATACATCGATATGTATAAATTCCAATAATTTAGTCGTTCGTTCTTCTTTGGCCTTTGAACGAAGTTTTAATTATCCCGAGGAAAGTCTCACAAGCGTCACTTGATCAAATCAAAGACTCCAAAAATCCATGCATATGGAGTTTCTTCATGTTTTCTTTCCAATATAATTTAAATGCCGATGTCACTTCGTAAGTGATCTTCAATCATTTGTCTTGCGACATTTTAGCATTAGGCTTTATGGATGTGATTTCTCCAACTAGATTTGTAAATCATCCATCTTATATGGAATACGGTAATTATTTGAACAACCTCTGTTCTCATAATACCTAATTCAAATAACAATTATTAAAACAAATCTTGAAGTCAAGATTTGATGTCAACGAGAAATACAAACAACGGTTTGTTTGTTTTCGATGAACATCATCATATATTCTCTTGCTAGTTACTTAGGACACTGTGGTTCATGAATTGCGTCGTTCTGTATGAAATTTCATACCAACCAATTCGGTATCCAATACCCAAGAACCACAATGTTTAACAAGCAAAGAATACAACCATAACATGTATATCATCCATATACCAAAATTGGATATTTCCAATCTTTTATTTTCTGCCAAATATATTTTATAGATTCTCTTTCAGCATTTCCTTTTCCTTTTTAAAAGAATCTATCAACATCAAAAGTGGCGTCATATACATGACACATAGTACAAAGCGTGTATATTCAAATAATAATAACTTTGGACTTGCAATTTGAAGTTGATCACCATCATCAAAATGATCGGTATTCTTTCAAAATCCATTCTTTAGTAATCTTTTAGTGTAGTAAACACTTTACATACATATTCTATTCATCCTTATCATGACGACTTTCATGATCAAGCTAATGTAGCTTATAAAGACGAATCATGAGTATAACATTACTTTCCAAAACCCTTTTGGATGATTAGGATGTCTAGCATCTCCAACCTTCGTAAATTCTCATCCAATATGAGAACATATATTATACTCTATCATATTGCAACCAAAACATTGTTTCAGATATCGTTATATCTGCCACACATGATGGTTTGTGAAACAATTCTTTCAGCTCCTAGATAAACTTGATATTAAAACAATCAAGAATCATGGAGGCAAACATGATACTTAAGATACTAACACTGGAATTGTTACTCTCGATTTAATACCAACTATTAAATTTCACGGAGTAAATAGAGTTTGCTGAAAGTTTGCAATAGGACTTTAAACTTTAGATTGACACTCAACACAATACGATACCAGTTTGTAAAGTATATATCCAGAATTCTATAGTTCTATTATCTCAATTACAACTATGCATAACATGGTGAACGAATGCCAATGACTACAACAAATTATGCAAATTCACTTTGATTTAATTTATGATAAATTGAGTTCTACTAATCCAAATTAGAAATGAACTCCCACTCAAAAACGACATCCCTCGTGTATTTTTGGTGATTACATGAACCAAATCCACTACACCAAGTCCGATCATCACGTGAGTCAGTGTAGCTTCAAAGGCGAGCATCCATATGGTCATCATATCAAAACATATGACTCATGCTTAACCTTTCGGTCCGTGTTCCGAGGCCATGTCTGTACATCCTAGGCTCGCCAAGTAAGAACCTTAGTATTCGCGTGTGTAACTGTCTTACACCCGAGATATGCTCGTGAATTCAAGTACACCCGATCATCACGTGATGTCTTGAAGCGACGAAACATTATCGGTGCATACTTAAGAAAGAACACATTTTTATCTTGATATCTAAATGATGGATCATCTTATTATGCTAATAAAACGCCAAACAAGCAATAAAAGATGCAATCAAAACATCACATGTTTATAAGTGAAATGATATGGTTCCCGCATATGATCTCCATCATGTGCACCGTGGTATGATCTCTATCATACCTTTATGTGTAAGGCCAAGGTCTATGGAACTTACACGCTATGTGTGTTGTAAGAGTATAATCTTATACTTATACTTACAACATCACCATATCATAACACTAGCCCAGCAATAATCTAAACTAGGGCTTTCGAAGATAGAACCGTGGCTTAGGGCTTTCGAAGATAGAACCGTTCTTACCTACGAACATGAACAACAACGAGGATACCTAAATTGTTGACAACTTGTTGCAAATTAGATATTGACTATAGTAGGAGAGACAGACACCCGCTAGCCACTTATGCAAAACTAGTTGCATGTCAAGCGTGGAACAGGTCTCATGTGCGAGGACATGTAAAGTTTGTCCGGGCCGCTTCATCCCACTATGCCACCAATATCCAAAGTACAACTAAGAAGCAATAAAATGATCATCATCGCCCACATAGTCATATGTGTACTACCCGTGCAAAGTATCTACGCATAGATCCGGCTCTGATACCACTGTAGGGTTCACAACATAGAAAACAAAAAATTCCTACGATGGGAACATCTATGTACCAAGATCTATCTACTAGATACTAGCAACGGGTGGATATACATCCATAGAATACATACCCTCAAAGACCGAATAGCGTTAACGAGGTTGTACTCATGGATGATGTAGACGAATGCTTGCCGATCTTAAGATCGTGATGAAGTCCATCTGGTCCAGCCGGTCCAGCACGATCAAGTCCAGCACCTCAAAGCAGTGGTGCATCCGTGATCGCACACACGTACGGGTACCCCGACAACCTCCGCGCCCTCGCTCCAGCGAAGCAGTGGAAGCAACAAATCCTTCCAGAAAAAGCCACCGGAAACATGTATCTCGCTGATCCGCGACCATGGGAAATTCTAAAGGGGGAGAGAGATCCTTCGCGAGGAGGTGTGCTTTGAGAGGATGAGAGGGGTGCCTTTTATAGGGGAGAGGGGGGCACCCAAGGGGCATGGCGCCCAGCCATGGGGACTTCCCCCACCTCTTCCGCATTCATGTGGGTGGAGCTCCGACTCAAAATGAAAAGCCTCCAATCCAATTTAAAAGCCTCCACTCAAAAATCCACTCACATGCATTAAATTTCCACCAAATTTAATGCAAGCTCTCATTTAAATAAAACTCTTTTATTTATTTATTCAGAATTTTGTTAATTACTTTAATTAACAAACATTCACATAAAACCCCTTGCAAGTATTCCATTTCACATGCAGAACCAGTTTCAGCAATTTCAACCGAAACAGTTTCGGTGTCTAGTGAA
This sequence comes from Avena insularis, assembly GCA_023614405.1. Classification (NCBI taxonomy): domain Eukaryota; kingdom Viridiplantae; phylum Streptophyta; class Magnoliopsida; order Poales; family Poaceae; genus Avena; species Avena insularis. The sequence goes on from CM042689.1 coordinate 60,115,149, forward strand.
ATAAATTCCTGCGCTTTCCTTTTTCTTTCTCTGGCATATCATTTGCTCCGAATGGTGTCGGTATCCCTTAAGTGTGTCACCCTACGGTTCACGAATAATGCAGATATGATCGAGACCCCTCTCCGATCAATAATCAGCAGCGGGACCTGGAGATCCGTACTGACTCCCACACATTCAACGATGACTTCTGTGATCGTGTGAACCTTTTACGCTAGTATCTTAATCCCTTTGTTTCACAATATATTACATGTCCGAGATTCGATCATCGGTATATCCATACCTAGTTTGATCTCGTTACCGACATGCACTCTTTTCTCGTTCCCATGATATAACATTCTAGTGATCAAATTACTTGCTTCCAAGCTAATCAATGTGATATCACCGAGAGGGCCTAGAGCATATCTATCCATCATCGGGATGAAAAAATTCCACTCTCGGTCCATGGGCCTCAACATAACACTTTATTAGTTCTGAATCCATCTTTATAATCACCCAGGTACGGTGTGACGTTTGATGTTATCAAGAAACTCTTCCGGTGTTAGTGATTGACATGATCTCATGGTCTAAGGATTAGGATCACTTCGTAAGTTGTTATAGCAATATAAACTCAATGACTTTGATCGTAATGCTATACTTCGGATGAATGTTCATCACACCATTACACTAATGTTGTGACATCGTTATTAACAACATCCAATGTCCATGATCAGGAAACCTATGATCATCTTTTTAATCAACGAGCTAGTTTATAAGAGAGGCATAACTAGGAACTTCCTTTTGTTTATTAAACACACATGTATTAACGTTTCCGTATTAATACAATTATAGCATGTAAAATAAACATTTATCATAAACAAGGAATACGATAATAACCACTTTATTATTGCCTCTCGGACATATTCCCTTGACGTCGAACCGCAGGAAGAACAGATCCGAAGGGGCATTGTCGACGAAGCCCAAGCCTGGTGGCACCTTAACCACGAATACCGGGTGCGAGGGATCTTTCTCCGATAGAAGACGTCTCTCTATCGTCAGCACGCTGTCATGCACACTCTGCAGTTCCGAAATGGCGAGGTTCCGCAAATTCTTAGGTAGCATGGGCTCACCCGCCACATGAATCCTCCACATAATACCCTCGGGTCTTGGTGGCCCGTCCCGAAACCTGATCGGATTCGCAGTTGTTGACGCCACCGGCTGGCTCGAGCTGCTAGATTTTATTTTCCTGCCCTTTTTTCCTTTTGGAGAGCGGGCAGGCACTGCAATCTGAGCACCGGCCACCCTATGTAGTGTGTCAGGGCTTAGAATAAAGGGTAGGTTGGTTGTATCAGCTGGCTCTGTAAAGGCGCAAGCTAGAGGCGTCTCCTGAGAACCAAACAGACGCTTGGTGATAGTGGCTTTCTCTGTGGGGCCACCAGCTAGGTCTTCGTTGCTAAACTGAGTGTTGAAGAAGTGATCATTCCAGTCTTCGTCGTCCTCGGCCGGATCCTGCGCCATGTTCATATCATCAACATGATCATCCGACCCACTGCGTGGAGGTGACGGCGAGGGCGGTAAGGGGGCCTTGCCACCGCTTGTCGCTGGCACGACAGGCGGTGCTGTTGTCTGTGGCGTGATGGCCCCCGCTGTCCCCAAACGGATCATGCTCTTTGGCATTGCAAGAATAAGCCGAAGCAAGTTCTGAGGACAGCCGGCTCTTCTTCATCCGCTACTGGGGGTTGAATGGGAGGTTCAAGGTCGTCGCAGCCCCTTAGCACCCGACTAATTTTAACCCTGTGCACGCTATCTGGCATCGGCCTTGAGTGGAACGTGCGCTGCAAGGGTTGAACGATGGTACCCTTGGCAATATCACTCAGATCATTGTTCACGTAGCATAAGAGAGTGCAAGGAACATCCGTCTGTGAAAAACATGTACGGCGTCGTCAGAGATGCCATAAGAGTAATAGATGGCATGAAAGGTGGTAAAGCAATTTGTTTACCGTGATGGCGTCGAGATCGGCTAATGTCGACACACCGCATACGGCGACGGGCGTGCAAGAGATGGAAGGGCTGCTTGATGGCGCGGTGCTGGCCGCCGGTGTATTCTCCCTACCGACGGGTGCTTGGAGCTCCGGTGCCACCGCGACGATGGCAGGGGGCACCAACATGTACTCCAGCACCGCGGTGATGGCAGGGGGAGTCACCAACATTTGCGGCACCGTGGTGCTAGCGGGCGGAGTCACGAGCACGTAGTTCGCCTGATTCGTCGGCGCCGCGTTGTTCGAGTGGCTGCTGACCATTCTTGGAATCGAGCACGGACCTACTCGACCACCCGCATTCCAGTTCGCTATTGACTCCACCAAGGTAGGCAGGAAGGACGTGAGGGTGATTGCCAAGTTGTCTTGGACGATCCGCGGGATCCGCGCCACTTGTTCCTTAAGTTCTTGAACCTGGCGGTTTTCCCCAATGGAGAAGGAACCGTGTGGGCAGGGAGAGAGGGAGAGAGGGGAGGCTGACCTCCTCTGAGACGAGGACGACGACGAGCGTGTGGGAGAGGCGGCGGCCTCCTCCTCCTCAGCCTCGAGCGGCGGCGGCCTGCTCCACCTCGAGCGGCGACGACCTTCTCCTCCACGGATCGGCAGCGACACGGGCCTCCTCCTCCTCGAGCAGCGCGATGCTCCTCCTCCACAAGCGACACGGGCCTCCTCCTCCTCCACGGATCGGCAGCGGCGCGGGTGAAAGAACATGTTGGGCCCCCATGTGTGGTTTTGGTAACTAATGACAATCTTTATGGACTAATGTGTGTATTAAGTTATACTTGTAGGATTTGTCCATTGGCATCGCTTGGAGCATGTGTTGGCTTCAAGGTCGATGAAATGCAAAGAAGATATGTTGGGCAAGCTCAATATGCGAGGTCGATGATGAGGAATTAAGGAAGGCGTTCCATCTTGAGAAGGGCAAGATCGTCTACATCGAGCTCAAGTGGAATGCTCAAGGCAAAGGTATAATCTTGATAGGTTTTCCCTTTTGCCGGTCTCACGTTCTGTGTGTGAGACCGGGTTTAGGATAGATAACCGTACTATCAAGAGGGGCTCTCATATGAGTAATTCGGTCACATCGTTTGGAGAGAGCTCAAACCTTTGCATACTTGCATCAACGTATTTGGTTGTTATTTGGTCTTATCCATGTGAGGATATAGAGCTTGTGGTAATCTCCATAACAAGCTCTTGTTCATCAAAATTGGATCTCCCACTTGTATCTTGTTGCGATTTTGATTTATGCGGTTTTTCGGTTTCTCACCAAGTGAGGTATATCACATTATTCTACTTGATACCTTCTCACTTGGTGATAATCAATATTTCCAATGCAATTTGAATCGGGTCAATCGGAGCTTTCAGTCAAAAGTTATTGTCGTTTGAATATTTACCCGTCTGTCTATTTTCTGGGCCGAGCGGTAGTATCGCCCGGGCCTGAAAACGGCCCGTTTTCGTTCTGTCTCGCTAGGTACCCAGATCCGGTACTACCGGCCGGCCCGGTAGTACCGCCCGGGGGGCCGGTAGTACCGGTCGGCCTAGAAACTTTTTCCCAGTTTATTTGTCCAGTTTAGATCCAGATCCAGTTTTAGCTAGACTAATTTTTCGCGTCTGCTGCCGCGTTGACTCGCGCCGGCCGCGCTCGCCCGCTCGCATGGTGGGCCGCTGCCGCTGGGCCCGCTGTCGCTCGCTCGCGTGCGCTCGAGTGTGCGCACTGCCACTCGCTCTGCTGCTGCGCCGCGCTGCTCGCTTCCGCTGCTGGCTGCAGCTCTACCGCCGCGGGCCCCTGCTCTGCTGCGCTGCGTGCTGCTGCTGAGCTGGCTGCGTGCCATGCTGCGCTGCTGCTAGCTACTTGTTGTTGGCTTGCTTGCTCATTGCTTCTTGCTGCTGCTGCTTTGCCGCGCTTTAGCCGCCATTGCATGCCCTTGCCTGCCCCGCCTTGCTCTCTTCTCTCTCTCGACTTCGCTTCGTTGTATTGTTTGTGTTAGGTCGGCACAATCCGGTACTACCGGTCAGCCCAGAAAAATTTCCCCAACGGCCATATTTTGGCTAGCCCTATATAAGTCTTTTGTCCATTTTCATTTAGGGTTACTTCTTCCTCCTTTTCTTGTCCAAGCTTTGCCCCCATTTGCTCTACTCTTTAAGCTTGATTTCTACACACCCCTCCATTGATTCTTGCATATATTTGAGGGGTAGTTGGAGGAGATCTAGATCTACGTTTTGACCAAACAAAAACATCTCTTTGTGAGTGTATCTTTGGGGATCTAGATTTTGGGGGATTTTGTGTCTCTCTTTGATTCCTCCTCTCTTGTTCCCCCATTAGCTTTAGTAGCTTTGTTGGAACTTGAGAGTGAGGGATTTGAGCATCTTTGTGGTGTTCTTGCCATTTGCATTTGGTGCATCGGTTTGAGTTCTCTTTGGAGGATTTGGTTTGAATTGCTCATTGGAGCTTGTCCCTCTTGGGTTCTTGGAACCCTAGACGGTTTTGTGGCCTTGGTGGCATTGTGGCCTTTTGTGGCATTTGTTGGGAGCCTCCAATTAAGTTGTGGAGTTGTGCCCCAACCTTGTGAGAGGTTCCGGTTGCCACCGACAAGTGCACCGATAGTGGAAGCGTGGATCGATCCCATTGGGGTGAGATTCACCGGAGAATAAGGGAGGCCTTTTGTGGCGTTGGTGGTTTGATACCACCCCCTCTCCAAACGAGACGTACTCCATGTTGGGAGGAACTCGGTAAAATATCGGTGTCCCCGCGTGCCTCGGTTATCTCTATACCCGAGCTCTTTACTTATGCACTTTACATTGTGATAGCCTTCGTGCTTGAAGTAATATATATCTTGTTATCACTTTGTTGCTTGTATTGCGTAGCATAAGTTGTTGGTGCACATAGGTGAACCTTAGTTGTTCTAGGTTGTGCTTAACAAAGTAAACACTAGTTTTATTCCGCCTTTGTTGAGCGACTCTAGGAAAAGTTTTAATAGCCTATTCACCCCCCCTCTAGGCGACATCCGTATCCTTTCAGCGGGCCTCCACCTCCTCGAGAGCGCAGCGCGGAGGTGGTGGATCGAGAAAGCAGCGGTGGTGGCGCAGCGCGACGGGGCTCGATCGATGTGTGGTGTCTGTGAGATGGGGATGAGAGAGGCGTACGTGGCGCGGTTGACTAGTCCAACCCACATAGGCGTAGCGCACCCTGGCCAAGTGCGCTACGGTTACCCGTAGCGCACTTGGCCAGGGTGCGCTACGCCTATGTGGGTTGGACTATCAGATAAGAGGGCGACCACCCTACTAGTTAACACTAGCACTGTCTTATCCCACTGGTTCTGCCCACTGCTCTATTCTAAACTTGTTAGCACCCAGGTTCGAATCCTGGTGCCCCACTTTTTTATTTTTATTTTAAAAATACTTTTAAATGTTCCAAAAAATGCCCAAAAGTGGTGATATATGCCATAGAAGTTTTGTTTTATTTTTAAAATACTTTTAAATATTCCAAAAATGCCCAAAAGTGATAATATATGTCATAAAAGTGGTACAAATATGATTCCAAGTATAACTAAATTTCATAATAATTTTTCCATGAATATTACAATCTTTTTCGACCACGCATTTTACAATATTTTTTGAGCTAGTTTTTTACAATCTTTTTTCCCTTCTTTGTCGCGGTTGAATAATTTAGCCCCGGCACTTTAATGTTTCTTCTTTCGAACGGGCTACCTTTTTTGGGTAGGGTTGTCCTTTTTCTTCTTGTGATGTATGTTGCTGCATCGTAGTCGTCGTCATCTTCAATCTTTGGATCGCCGTACTGGTCGAAGTCTTGCTCGTTGGTGACTCCATCCATTCCGATGATTTTCTTTTTCCTCTCCTCACGACAACATGGCTAGGCTTTGTCGGGTCGGTAATGAAAAAACATTGGTCCACTTTGGTAGCCAGTACCCACGGTTAATTTTTCACGGCCACGTTCGCACCGGCGGCCTTGGATTTGGCTGCTTAGGGTATAACCATGGTTGTGAAATACCGGTCTTCTCTTTCGACGCTCTTTGCCCATCTGACACGGAACATCGGCACCTTTTCTCCATAGTACTCGAGCTCCCAGATCTCCTCGATTCTTTCATAGAATCTTTCCTTCACGTTGTCATCAGTGTAGAATTCTGACGTTACGCCTGAGTTCTGATAATCACACTTGTTGTCCTTTTCCTCCGTGTAGAATGTGTAGCCGTTGATATCATACGCCTGATAGGTCACCAGGTTTTGCATCGGTCCCTGCGACAAGGTGAATATGATCTTTTTCGTGTGACAAGAATGCGATCGCGGGGGATTATCAAGGAGCATCTGCCTAAACCAACGCGTGAAATCTGAGTTGTGCTCTTTGATTATTTCTCCTGCGTCCCTGTATGATGCCCCGTCCTTTGTACTTCTTCTCGATTAACCTTTTGTGCTTCTGTACCCAAGGATCGACCAGTTCTAAATGCTGTAGCGCGACGAGGTTTGCTCGATCAAAGTATGCACGTCGAAAATCAAGTTGCGCATGCGATGACGACCCTCTCGGTGACCAGATCCGTCGAGCTTGCCAAGGTGCTTGATGGGAAGACGGCTGTGGTTCTCGATGTCTAGATAATTCATGCAGAAAGAGATGCACTCTTCGGCCAAAAAGCCCTTGGCTATGCTTCCATCTGAACGAGACCTGTTGCGAACGTATCCTTTGATGTGTCTGTTCATCCTTTCGAACGCCATCATGCTGCGGAGGAACATCGGCCCGAGTTGTACGATGTCCTCCACGACATGGACCAGCAGATGCACCATAATGTCGAAGAATGCGGGTGGGAAGTAGACCTCAAGCTCACATAGTATCACCACGATCTCCTCCTGTAGCCTCCCGAGCTGATTCATGCCAATTGACTTCCTAGAGATGACGTCGAAAAACTTGCAGAGGCCAAATAACGTTTCACGGACGTGCTCGTCCAATATCCCTCTTAGTGTGACCGGAAGTACCTGCGTCATTAGCACGACACAGTCGTGAGACTTCATGCCACTGAACCTCTTCTTCGCCTTGTCTAGGTATCTGCTTATCTCGCCCGCGTAGCTGTAAGGAAATTTGACTCCTAGAAGGCACTTGAAAAACTGTTTGATCTCATCCTGGCTTAGAGTGAAGCAAGAAGGAGGGCAGTTATATTCATTCTTCTTGAACTTTTTACCCTTCCGACGACCTTGTGTCGTCTCCGAGTCATGATAATCGTCATCTTCCTGATCATCAGGAGTAGTGCGTCCTCCGTGAAGCTCCTTCCGGATACCCAAGCATATCAGGTCGTGCCTTGCTTTCGTACCGTCTTTCGACCTATCTGGCATGTTGATTATGGTGGCGACTAGACTCTCGCACACGTTTTTCGTGATATGCATGATGTCGAGGCTATGAGGCGTGCGGAGAAACTTCCAGTATGGCAACTCCCAGAAAACAGACCTTATTTTCCATACCTTCATCAATGGCTTGTCTTGTTGCGGCCTCTTTCGCTTCTTTCCAGGATTAGGACAATCTTTCCAGTTTTTCAGCAACTCTTCCACTTCTTCGCTTCTCCTATGCTCTGGGATTCCTCGGGTCTCGGATTTTCCATCGAACAGGTCTTCACGTTTTCTCCATGGATCATTCTTCCGAGCCACCTCCGGTGCGCCATGAACACGGTTTTCGATGACCCTGGATCTTTCTCTAGTTGGAGATAGCTTGTGTTATCCATGCACCTAACGCATGCGCAAAATCCTTGGATAACCTGCCCCGAGATATACCCGCAACCTGGATAGTCTTGCACCGCAGTGACCAACGCGGATCTCATAGTGAAATAATCTTGTGCGACGGCGTCGTAAGTATTGGCTCCAGATTCCCATAACGTGGCTAGCTCCTCTTTCAACAGCCCGAGATACAGATTGATGTCAGTACTAGGTTGTTTTGGCCCTTGAATTAGCATACTCATTTGTATGTACTTCTTCTTCATGCACAACCATGGAGGGAGGTTGTACATCCATACAAACACGGGCCAAGTGCTGTGCGTGCTGCTCTGGCTACCGAACGGATTGAGTCCATCGATGCTCGCACCAAGCCCGATGTTCCTCGAATCTCCACCAAATTCTGGAATTCGAGGTCCAATGCTTTCCACTGGCTAGCATCTGAAGGGTGTGTCAGCAGCTCATCCTTTTCGGGGTCATCATCATCATCTCCTGGCTTCTTCCTTTCCGCATGCCATCGCATGAGCTTTGCTTCCTTATGGTCCGCGAAATAGCGCTGCAGACGAGGAGTGATAGGAAAGTACCATACCACTTTTCGAGGTGCTTTCTTCCCTTTCTTGTATCAACTCACGCCGCACACCAGACATGTGGTTTTCTCCGCGTCCTCACCCCGATAAATGATGCAATCGTTGATGCATACGTGATATCTAACGTGCGGTAGATCGAGAGGAGAGACGATTTTCTTGGCGTCCTCGATACTAGTTGGACATTTGTTCCCCTCCGGGAGACGATCGTGCCAGAATCCCATCATATCGTCGAAGCTTGCTTTGCTCAATTTGTGTTTTGCCTTCATCTCCATAGCCTTGAGCGTTACATTCAACCGGGTATCTAGATCATCATAAGGGTCCCGCACCTAGCCTGACGTTGTTCCATCGTCGTCTGCTCCTCCGGCATCTAGATCATCATCATCCCGGTCTGCTTCCGCACCTTCACCATCTCCAGGAGACTCTTCATCATCTCACATGTTCTCGCCATGATGATGATCATCGTCATGTTGTCCTCCTTCACCGTCTCCATCGTCTCCGTCATCGCTTATCCGACGAGTGTATCCATCCATGAAACCATGGCGGAGTAGGTGCGCCTGCAGATTCCTGGAATCTGGGTCGATCACCCAGTTGAGTTTGCATCTTCTCCATGGACATCTTATATCCGTCTTGTTATTTCGTATCATGTCGGCCGTCACACATTTCAAAAATCTAGCCACAATGCCTTCGCTCATTATGCAGACCATTTTTGCCTACACGGTGTACACAGTACAATTAGAAGTCTATTAGAACCACAGAATGAATGCATGCATGCAATGGTCGATAGAAAATTTCGGCATGACCTATCCTAAAATTAGGACCTTTGCGAAATGCCAAAGTCTTGCCAAAATGGAAATGAATCAACATTTTGGCAAAACAAATGGCAACTTGTTCACATACAAACACAAGAGAGAGAGACCGAGATCCATACAAACCTGAACATATCATTATCCTCTCCATACACACATGCATGAGCATCATCGATACTCTCCATATATACACACATATGACCATATCGATCCTCTCCATACACACATCATGAGCATCGATCATCTACATACATATGACCATATCATCTATATACACATGAACACATCCTTACATGGACAACTTACCGAGATGAGAGACCAATCGCGAGAAGATGGAAAGGAGAGGTGCGCACGAGACCGGAGAAGGAGATGAGAGAGGAGAGCTTCCTCTATTACTTATGTAACATCCAAGGTAAGTTCTACATGCTAAAAATGGTGAATGGGTGGAGAAATTGAGGTGGGAAGGAGAAGGATCCCGACTAGATCTAAGGAGGAAGAAGAAGGGGAAAGTGAAGTGTGGGGTGGTGGAGATGATCACATGATCACATATGTTTGTGCAGGTCGACACATCCGTGGCGCACATGGCCCCAGTGCGCCACAGGGAAAAAGCACATCCGTGGCGCATATGCTAGAGTGCGCCACGGATGTTTATGCCCGTTTAAGGAGCAGAGGGGGCTTCACATAAGAATAGCGCACTTGCCACATGTGTGCTACGGCTATCCCCAACAACCGTAGCGCACCACCCCTATGTGCGCTACGGGTATGCGGCATGCGGCCAACAGGGCCCTGGCCCACACATATCTGTGGCGCACTATGGTCATGTGCGCCACGGTTGTTCTAGTTACTAGTAGGGCACTGCCCATAGGTGAGCCACGCCTGTTTTAGCCATGGGGCACTTCAACCATGTGAGCCACGGTTGTGCTGATAACCTATAACTGTTTTCCTAGTAGTGCCAAGCTTGGACAAAATTTTCCAAAGACAAATTTTGGTATTAAAACCATTTTCAAATCTTTAATAAAATCATGTGCTAAGGCACTGTTTATTCTGATTTTTCAAAAGAACCAAGCAAGTCTAATAAGACAGCAAGGTTTTATACCCAAAAATATGAAGATTACACTTTACAAAAATCCAGAAAAGTTTGGATTTCAAATGCTTTTGATTTTGTTTGAAAAAGATTCCTGAAAATCGATTTAGAAAACGAAAAGAGAATAGAAAACAACACTGGGCCAGGCGCCACTTATTCGGCCCAGTAGCAGATGCAGCCCACCCAGGTTTTCCCCTCTCTCTCTGTTTCTCACCGCGCTCGCACACACCCCCTCGCTGACCACTGGGCCCCGCAACCACGTCAGCTCGTCGTCCCCAAATCACGCCTGCGACCAGCGCCGCCGCGGCCGTTTCCTCCCCAATGCAAATGCACATAAATCCCATTGATTCTCCGCGTGAATGACGCCCCTGCTCCGGATACTTAATCCCCACCCCTCTGCGACCATTTCCCCTCACTTAGCGCCCCCACTCCGCCACTAGGCTGCCCACACTCTCGCTTGCACCGCCGCAGTATCGAGCCACTCTGGCGTGCGATTCCGGTGAGCACTCCTCGCCCCTTGCCTTCTAATCTTGCCAGTATGATCACTGCAACCTTGCACATCTTCTGACACCACTGGTGCGTGCTAGGACCATCCAGAGCCTCGCCAACGTCGACGACTGCACGTGCCCGATGAAGCCTGCAACTCCGATGAGCTCCCCTGGTTAGTAACGACCGTGCCTTTACCTCTCGTTGACACTCGCATGACCAGCATCGTCTCGCGCATCTGACACACCTCTCCTCTTGCCTTGGCATGACCTGTACCCTCGCCAGCGATGACGAACAAAAGTGACCGTCGGCAGAAGGAACTACGTCAATCAATCCCCGTCGACCTCGAGCGCCCCTTCGCCAACCAAGCATACCTTGAGCATCAGCAACGCACGGCGAACTCGGTGAGCTATTTATCCCCCTCCCGCGCTTCCTCTATCATCGGCACCATCCTCGTCCGACCGCGCCGCCGCCAGCCACCGTCGCGCGCCGCCCATCTTTGGCCAAACTCTTGTGCGCCGTTAGATCTTGATCTGATGCGTAGAATTAGATCACTTAGCGAAGCGGTAAGTTTAGATCTGAGCCGTGCGATGCACTTTTAATCTAACGATCCAGAAAGCCTGATCCACGCGAAACGGTATCGACCAATTAGAGAGCGCCACGTGGCTAGTTCTTTGTTTTAAAAACAGAATTTAGATCTATTAGATGTTCAAACTTGCAAAATTCATAACTTTTGATCCACACATTCAAATTTTGCAAATTTTATATCATTGGAATCAGGAGAGAAAATCCTATCTGTTTTTGCAATGTGTTTAATGTTTTGCCTTTGTAAAAATGGTTGTTTTCGCAGAAACTTGTGTAGGCTTATTTGGATATAGAAATGATTTGAAAAATGTTTTAAAAATCAAATAAAGTCTATTTTGAGTATATTGGACTTGTTTATGTTTTAGTATTATTTACTTTTCTTGTTTGGTGTAGAAACATCATCACATGGCATTTGCATGCATTCATATATTTCTGTTTGTATATTTTGATATGTGATTTTGGTGTCATTATTTTATGTGTAGATTTTGGTGCAAATAGTGATTGTGACTGTGAAGATTGTTTCTACTCCCCAAACTACCAAGGCAAGTGGTGCTTCATGATTTTATTCCTATATTTTTCAACTATGCACTAGAAATATTTTGTACAGGACTTGCATGAATATTTTGATCTTTATGATATGCTTGGGAAATCCTAGTAGTTATAGAATTTTTAGAGATTTCTCTAAGTTAAGATGCTTACCATTACCATGCTTAGCCTAGCTAGTAGCAACAAAGGGTGGATTATATATTCATGCTATGTGAAATATTTCTAAGTCATTAACTTGTGTTTTTGCTTAATAAAACAACTAAGTGAATGAAACACCTGGGTGGAATGGAAAGAATGGTTTGTGTTGAGTGGTTACACAAGGCCCATTTCTATGGTTTACCTTGTGTATCTCACTTGTGGAAAGCCACCCAGGAACAAAGGGATTTGAGATGCCATATGTTAAGAAGCTTCTAGTGCAGCCACATGGCATTATGGGCTCTGCCTGGATCATATAGGTTGCAATAACTTAGCCATTTGGACAGTTGGTGGTAGTGGGATAATAGGTATGGAGCGTGTCCATTTGGTCTAAGAGAAGGCTTCTGAAAGGTCCTGTCTTGGTGAAAATCAAGTCTTGTGGGGAAAGTGCACAACCTCTGCAGATGGAAGAATCTAAGTACTTAGCCATGTCCCTGGTATTGGATAACTTGAGCATCAAGACATGGAATCTATCAAGAATCTCCTCATCCCTATTTCTAAGTTAAAACTTGTGGTTGAACAAGGGTGAAGGTTCACCAATGTCTATTGGTGATTTTGGGAAAGTTTTATCAAAGAAAAACTTAGTGTTTTCAACTGATAGGTAAAACCTATTTTGAGCAAAGCAAGCCTAAGCTACACTTAGCCAAATGCATGTAGTATCTAGATGCTAATATTATACTAAGGTATCACTTGCCAATACTATTCCAATGTATTGACCCACTGTGGCTGCAACTTGTGATGTTGCAGGTTATTCTGATGATGATTAGGGGTTATGAGTCTACACTCAACATGCTTGCCTGTGGCACATGAAGATGAAGACTTATCTATGTTATTCTCTACTTAAACTCTTGTATTAGGCCTGTGGCCATGACTATGTTTGTATCTGGAATGATATGTAATAATGACCTTTGTATCTGTGTACTTCATCTTAAACGGTGGATGCTAGCATTGATCCAGGGACTAGCATTGCAATCACAGGGATCTTTACCTTTATAAAGGTGGGATATTACACCCTAGTATAGGCACCTCTCCTATGAGTTTGGCCTCCCAACCACGACCAACTGTCATCTTGGAAACTGCACAGGTGGAAAATCTTCACAAGGTAGCCTCATCTCAAACCTTGGCCGCTAGGGAACCCATACTAAGGTATATAAATTTCTAGTCAAGCCCTACCCAAATTTAGGGTATTGTGGTTGTACGGTAAAATTGGAATGGTATCGCATCCAGACAACCATCAGTTTTTGTCACATCCCAAGATTTTCCAAATATTGTAATGTGAAAAATAAATAAACAAAATAAATGATTGTTGAAATTTATGGTGAAAAGAAACTTTTTATTTATGAATGGAAACTTAGAATTCCATCTTGAACAAACTTGAGTAATGTTTGAATCCAACTAAATTCAAATCAATTGAATAGCATTCTTCATAAATGCCTCTGGAAACTTAAACACTTGGAAAGTAAACCCAAACCCTAAAAACCTAATGGAAGGAAAACATTTCCAAGTTATCTCTAAGCCTATGGATTTGATCCATATAAAATTTTGTCACCAAACATTTATAAATGATCAAGAATGACAAATAGAAATATTATAAAACCATATGAATTGGTTTCATTCAATTTGGAACCATAGATAAACCTTATGAAATTAATAAGATAAGGGAATTGAATTTCCAAAGCCAATAAAGCACCTATCTAGAAATCCATACCAAATGGTGAGCAAATAATCCTAAAGATATTTAAAAGGATAAATAAATATTAAATAAGATTATACAAATTGGAATCACCAAGTTTGGATCTACAAATAAAAATATATGGATTTTATAAGATAAAGAAAGAAATATTAAATGAGGAATTTTAAAAGACCAAATTAAATCTTGGCTTAATCCATAAAGCAAATGGAATGAATATAATCCAAATCCAAGTAAAATAAAAGGATTAAGAATTTTCCAAATAAAATAAAATGGCATTAACCAAATCCTATTCTATTTGAATAAATACAAATCTCCAATAAGAATGATTATTTAAATCATGAGAAAATAGTACTTTGGAATTTACCCAAGTTGAATAAAAGTAGTTTAATTAACTTAAATAAGATCAAAGAAATCTTCCAAATAAAATTTATGGAATTAAAACTATATTTAATTTCATTGGAATAAAGACAAATACCCAATTTTAAATGATTAATAAATCACATTAAAAACATTCCAAATAATTCAAAGTGAATTGTTTGACACCCAAATAAATAGATAAAACCTACTGAAAAGATTTGGAAAGATTTAGTTTTCAAATGGAGTTTTTGAAACAATAATAAATCTTATTTAATTAATGCAAGGGCCTATTTTAAATAATTATTATAACCTAAAAAGAATAAATGAATTATTCTAAATTTGACTCTAAAATGAACTATTAAACAGTATATAAATATACTCAAAGTTTGGTTGAAGTTTGAAATTCAAAAGTTGTTTGAATTGATTAATCAAAATCAAAACAGAATAATAGAAATGGAAAAAAGAAAAAGAAACAAACCAAAAAAGGGAATAGAAAGCAGCCCAGCCAGCAAAGCCCATCCAGGCCCAGTCCAGCCCATTCCCTCACCCCAGCGAACCGTTCCGTTTCTCACCGCAAAGAAAACCCACCCCCTCACCGACCGCTGGACCCCACCTCCCCTGTCTCTCCTTCGCTGACGAGGCAACCCCACTGCCACCGCATCGTCGTTCTCACCCGCGCGAAGACCACGCTCTCCTTCCCCGGCCATTCTGTCGACAGTTTCTTCGATTGATTGCACGATAACAACGCCAATAAACCACCCCTGACCACACACTCTTAAGCGTCTACCCCTCCTCTCCATTTCCCCCCTCTCGCCCTCACTTTCCGCCTCCAGGCCGTCCTAATTCAGCCTCATACCGTCGCGGCCTCCGACGAACTCCGACGGCGATTCCGGACATCCTCCACCACGCCTTGCCCCCTCGACCACGCTAACTTGTTCCCCATCAACCACCGCACCTTCTAGTGGCCTCACCTTGCTCGCGCTTGACCCGTAGCGTCGGCAACAACGACAGCTGAGCATCGCCGCCGTCTGCCTCGACTCCGGCGAGTCCTCCTGGTAAGAACAGACCCCCCTTGCCCTCCTTTTGATGCACACATGTCCGTGACTCGCGTACGAAGCGAACCGCATCATACGTTTGCTCTCTTGTGCTCCGTAGCATCGCTCTCGACGACGACTGACCGCAACCGACGCCGTCTTGAACTCCGGCGAGCGATTAACAGCAACCCCGTGCGCCCCTCGAGTAGCCGACCCCACCTCGAGCTTCAGCAAGTCTCTGCGAGCCTGGTAAGCCTCGCCAACCTCTCCCTCGCTTCCTACTTCGCCGGCGACACCACTGACAGAGCGCCCTTACGCCCATGCGCCGCCGCCTCACTTGGTCAAGCACACACCAGCCGTCAGATCGCGATCGCGTGGCTACGATAGGTTGACTAATCGAAAGGGTACGAGTGTCTCTGCGCCACAGATCTGTTAAAAATCCAACGCTCCATGTTAGTCGATCCACGCGAAATGGTATGGGCGAATATAAACACGACGCGTGGCCTGTGTGTTGTTTTCAAAACAGAATTTGATCTATTGGATTTGTAAACTTGTAAAATTCATAACTTTCAAACCACACGTCCAAATTTTGAAAATTTTATATCAATGGATTCAGAAAGACAAGTACTACCCAACCATGCACTTTGTTTAATGAATTGCTTCTGGTAAAATGGTTATTTTTGCAGAAACTTGTGTAGGCATATTTTGAATATAAAATTCATTCTAAAATTATTTTTGTGATGAAACCTTTGGCAAATGGTTTGTTTTGAACCTACTGACCATTAAAACCAACTTGTGGTTTCAAAAACATATTTTGTGAAACAAAAGAGTAAATCTTTTATTTAGAACATTTCTAGTCAAATAAAAATAATGTTTATGTGTTAAAAATGTTTTTGGAAGAAAACTTTTGGGAAATGTTTTGATTTAAATTCTCTGACCCTAAACACATAGTTTTATGATTTTAAAACATATTTGGTGAACTCTATAAAGATTATTACTTTGCTAAAGGCATTTTCAACCACATAAAATATTGATTTGGTTTAAAAGTGATTTATAAGTAAAATATTTTGCAAATGATTTTGCCACTTATATAAAATGACTAATAAGTGTTTTAGAATGTTTATAACCTATTATAAACCACTTTTCCAAATAAAAAAATCTTTTGCATGCATTGCTTTGTTTCTATTATTTTATGTGATGTTTTGCTTGAATGGTAGATTGAAATATAGCTTGCTTGATTGAATTGTAGTGATTTGAAGAGTGTGAATAGTGCAAGATCAAGGAGTGAACCTATATTCTCTATCAAAAAGGCAAGTGATGCTCAATACTTTTGTCCCATTATTTTCACTATGCATTAGTGATATTTCTAAGTAGAACTTGCATTGAATTTTGCTAAGTGTAAACTATGCCATGGGAAATCCTAGTAGATGAAACCTTAGTATAAAATTTCCTAAGTTAAGATTCCTACTACTATCATGCTTAGCTTAGCTAGTAGAAAACAATGGTGGATTATATTTCATGCTATGGAAAAATTCTAAGTCAAGGACTTGTGTTTTGTTTAATAAAACTACTAAGTGAATGAATCACCTGGGTGGAATGGAAAGAATGGTTTGTGTTGAGTGGTTATGCAAGTCCAGTATGCTGGGGAAAACTTGGGCATCACCAAGGCCAGTATACTAGGGAAAACTTGGTATCTCACTTGTGGATGGCCACCCAGGAACAAAGAGATTTGAGATGTCAAATGTTGAGAAGCTTCAAGTGCAGCCACTTGCCATTATGGGCTCTGCCTGGATCATATAGGTTGCAATAACTTAGCCAAATGGACAGTTGGCGGTAGGGGATTGATAGGTTGGAGCGCGTCCATTCTGGTCTAAGGGAAGGCTTCTGAAAGATCTTGTCTTGGTGAAACCAAGTCTTGTGGGGAAAGTGCACCACCTCTGCAGAGTGTAAAATCTAAGTACTTAGCCATGTCCCTGGTAAAGGACAATTTGAGCATCAATACATGGAAGCTATCAAGAATCTCCTCATCCAAATTTCTAAGTTAAAAACTTGTGGTTGAACAAGGGTTTAAGGTTCACCAATTTCTATTGGTGGTTCCTTGGGTGATTTTTGACAAACAAAAACTTAGTGTTTTTCAAATGATAAGGAAAATCTATTTTGAGCAAGCAAGCCTAAGATCCACTTAGCCAAATGCATATAGATGATAGACTCCACTATACTACCATAGTATCACTTGCCAATACAATTCAAATGTATTGACCCTTGTGGCTGTAACTTATTATGTTGCAGGTTTGTTTGATGTTAGTGAAGTTTATTGATTAGGATTACAAGCCTACAACCAACATGACTGCCTGTGGCACTTGGAAGATGAAGGAACCTATGCTATTGTTATATTCTGCTTCATTGTAATGAGATAGCCAAATGAACTATGTAAGATGTATTAAATAATTTTATTCCTGGTTATAAAGTTGTATTATGACCTTTGTTTCTTGATATTACATCTTAACTGTGGATGCTAGCTATTGATCCAGGGACTAGCATTGTAAACACAGGGATCTCTACCTTATTAAAGGTTGAGACCTCTACAGTTTTATAGAGGGCTAAGGCTCATGCCTCAACATTTTCATCATCAAAATCATCTAGTGTTCAAGAACACATGTCAAAACATTTCAGTAGAATGACTCGTCATTCTAAGGTTTTCATAAACATTTTCACCAAGTATTCCCATCTAAAGTGATCAAGTTTTATGCTTAGCACTAGCATCTACAAGTGGGGGTAAACACTAATGAGGGGTGGTAAACAAGTGTGAATGATCTAAGTTCAATATCATGCCTCAGGATGACATCAAGATTGTCTAACTTAGACCAAGTTTTATGCTCTTTATGCTACCTTTAAACATCTTTCTAAAATCTACAAGTCACTAAGTAAACAAAACTAAGGAGCTTTGATAAAGAAATAAAATAACTAAGCTTGCAAGTAAAACTAGGATTTGGTATCATTCATTGGTATAATCATGGAATGCCTAATGCATTTCATAGATTATCTTGTAGGTTTAAGCTTGCAAGTATGACTTGCATGGTTTAGCTTAGCTTGCCTTGTGTAGTGCAGTGGTTGAAGTTGTCCTCGGCTTCTTCTTTGTAGTAGTCTCCTTCCTCCTCGTATCCTTGGTCGGTACTAGCGTCTATAAATAAATACGAGGTACACAATCACCAAACAATACTTAACTAATTCTATTTATCACACCAAGGTTCACACTAGATGATCTAGCATACATCACTATTATCACCAAGATTAAGCACTTGTTTTATTTGTTTTAATTTTGAAAAGTAATTTCTACTCATTGAAAAACTACTTACGATTTAAAATTCTCCAACTAAAACATGGGATCATGTTGGCACATGTCATCACCACACATTTTAGTACTTGGGAATGTGATTTAAAGTGGTGTCACAATTTAATAAGGTTTAACCTTTTTATTTAATTAAATAAAGTGACTAGAAATGCCTATGGGGCATTCTTTTATTGCTTGTCCATTATTTCTGCAAGTAAACCTATATATTTTTATATATGCAGAAAGGTCTTATCAAATGTGATTTTTGAGAGTTGGAATCAACTCAAAATCTTTTATGGTTGAATTTTGAAAAATGTTTGAATGCAGAAAAGTTTCTGCCTTGTTATTTTTACTATAGGTGATCTACAATTCCATATGATTTGAATCCAATGGGCTTGGATTAATAATTTCAGTACCTTTCTAGCAAAATTAGTTTAATGCAATTTGGTTCAATGAATCTCTCTGAAATGATTTTTGAATCTAGGGACAAAACTAAGTTTGAAACTAAATGCAAAAGCCTAAGTTTGAATTACTGGCTCATGCGGGAGTGTAACTGGGCCGGCCCACAGCACACAGCGCGCCCGCGGATGGGTTTAAGTGGTTGTCCCCACCAGTCAGCAAGACAGGGGGTGCGAAGGGGTACAGGGCAATCTGGACCGTGCGATTAACATCTAATCTAACGGCTGGGGCTTGTCATCTCCGTCGGGCAGCGCCGGCAAGACTGAACCCTAACACGGCCAGTGGGGGTTTGTGGTGGCTCACCGGGTCTCAGGCGAGGGTCGGCGATTGGGGGCGAACGACAAAGTCGATGACAGCGATCCTCATGGTACCGGTGGCTCCTCCTGGGGCGGCTCCAATCGACGGCGCCTCTTCTCCTCCTCCGCGGCAGACTCTGGCGAAATTCTGTCCACCTGGTACTTGCCTTGCTCTGGGGATGAGGTGGGGTGGTTATGAGAGAGGTGGGGAGTGAGATGGTTTGCTGAAATCGAACAGGGAAGGCCTCTATTTATAGTGCAAAGAGGGGACCAAAGGGTGCGGGTGGAGCTTGTCGTGGTCGGCTACACAGCGAGCTAACGACATGGATGGGGGTAGGCGATGGTGCGCTGCCTCCTGGCGAAGCTCAACGGCATGGTGGCGAGGCATGGGGCGGTGCAAATTGGTCGAAACACTTCGATGCTCTGGGCGGGTCGGACGGGAAATTTAATGGCGCACGGGATCTCCTGGTCGCACGGCGATGAACGGAAATGTCCGGGCGGTTCCTGGGGTGGTGGTGATCACGCATGAGGGCGGCGAAGGCGGGGAACGCTCTGTGCTCGCGTGTCGAGCGCGGAGCTCTGGCGCGCTCTCGGCATGCTTGAAGATAAGCTAGGCGCGCTCGTTCTGAGTGGTTTAGGGGCTGGCAAGGCTTGGGCATTGGACAGGGGGTGGCGATGGACGGTGTCTTATGTCCCAGACAAGGTTGGCGAGGATAGGGAGGCTCCTAGCTTGCTGTCGACAATGGGGTGGCCATTTAGGCTCGAGCATGGTCACCATTGATGACAATGTCAAGATTACAGTGAGCTAGGGCTTGTTAAATTAACTAGATGATCTACTGAGAGTGTACTGTGAGCTAGAGAGGGAATAATTTAGGCACACACACTGCTCACTATAGTGTTTGATGTTTTGTTTGATTTGTGTTTACAAGGTGTTTGATGAAATGGCTGAAAGATATTTGAATTTGAATTTTTGGATGAAGATTGGTGGGTGTACTAGTCACATACTAGGTAGTCTCTGGTTTCTTGGAATGGTCAAGGTGCACCGCTTTGGTGGGGTTTTGAGAAATGGTGATCTTCACATATGATATAGATTCACTTTTGAATTTTCATTTGAATCAAGTTGCCAAATGTTTATGTGGGTTTACAAAGTGGGCTTGGGTTCACTTTCACTTGGTCTAACAAGGGGTGAAAAGTAATGGATTTGTTTCTGTTTAAAATCTTGGACTGGAAACACTCAAAGTGGTCTAGTGAGCAAGATTGGCAAAAATGACCATTTGCTTGTTTTGTTTGTTTTTGAATTTCTCTTGATTTGTTTCTCCTTGGATTAGATTTAGATGATGTTGTTTTCATCTTTAAACCATTCCTTTCTATTCACAACAATCACACTAGTCCATTCATACAATCATCTCATACACACATGCATTCATAAAGATTTTAATTAACAAAAGTTTTTGTTAACCCTAATTTTGGTGATTGGAATTTGATAACCTTGATCAATATTTTTGGGATGTTACAAACCTTCCCTAATTAAACAAAATACCGTCCTGAGATTTGAGAAAAAGAAAACTAGGATTTAAAGAGATCGGGAAACTCCATCCTAATGTAATCTTCTCGCTCCCAGGTAGCTTCTTCTTCAGTGTGGTTGCTCCACTGGATCTTGAGAAACTTGATGCTACGGGTCCTGGTGGTCCTAAATGCTTCTTCCAAAATACGGATAGGTACTTCGGGATACATCAGGTCATCGTTGATCTCTATGGTTTGGTGATCAATGTTCTTGAAAACTTCGGTCTTCTCTGGGACTTCTAAATATTTGCGAAGTAACGATATATTGAACACATTATGCACGGCTGACATCTCCTCTGGCAGTTCCAGTTGATACGATATTTCTCCTTGACGATTCAGAATCTTGAAAGGTCCGATATATCTGGGGGCTAACTTTCCTTTGAGCTGGAGACGTTGCATTCCTTTCAAAGGGGACACTTTGAAATACACAAAATCTCTAATATTGAAGGCGGGGTCTGTAATAGCCCATGTTTGTATATATATATGTAAATAGTACTAAAGCATGGCATGCATCTATTTAAATCAATACAATAGTTACATAAGTTCAAGTGTGTGGTTTAAGAAATGCAAATTCAAAACCCTAAACCCTATGTTCCCTCCCTCTTTGAAATTTATTCAAACTAGTTTTGAATTTTGAAATGACAAAAATATTTGGAGCCCAACTTGATTAAAAAGGGCCCCACAAATATTACATATTTCACAAAACCTCTCTGGTACTATTCAAATCATTCAAAACAGATTTGATATGAAAACTTGAAGCAGAAATTCAAAACAGGAAATAGAAAAAGATTTTGTTTAAAAAAATGAGCCAGGGCACCCCAGGCCGGAGCCCAGCAACCTCCTCTCCTCTCTCCCTCTCTCGCGGCCCAGAAACCGGCCCACGCCATCTTCGACGACCACGAATCCCGTACCTCTTCGTAGAGCGTCATCTTCGACGACCACGAAGCGTTGCTTCGCTATCGCTGACGATGCCGTCCGCCACCAGTTGATCCTTGCCGCTCGTCGCTCTGGAGCTTGGATAAGAACGACACGGCCATGTCCCCGTCACCCTCATCCACTCCCTCCCTCTCCAGCGACCCCTCACTCCCGTTCTCCCTCTCGGACCCGAACCCTAGCTTCGACGAACCAACGTACCCGTCCTCCCCGTGCCTCGCCGATGACGCCTTGAGCTCCGCCGCGCTCTGAGGATCCTTCCTGTGGAAGGAATCGATGAAGGGCGCTGTGAATCGTCGCCCGCGACTCCGTCTTCCCCGCCACCGACGACCACCGGCGCCATCGATTCCGACGACCCCTGTTCTCCCCTCGCATCAACGACCCCTCCGTGAGCTTCCCGGTGAGCTCACGGTCCCTGTGACCCTCTTCGTTTCCCCTTTCCCCCTTTGGTTCGACCCCGCGCCATGCCCTACCATCCGCCATCGTCGAGCACGCCACCACCTCGCCTCCAGTGACCATTAGGGAGCGGCGTGCCGTATTTTGGTTCCTCTCCGTGCACTGATTCGAACGAGACGTAGCACGCCCCTCCTCGAGCCTTGTAGCGCTGCCAGTCACCGCCGTCTGGCCCGTTGGCCGGCGAGCCAACGTGGCTCCCGCGTGGCGCCTGTGTGGCTTGCTTGCGTGGCCAGGCCCCATCGGTCAGCTCCTTTGGCTAGATCAAGCCCCGGTGAGAAATGCATGATCCCCATTTCTGCGCATGTGGCTGCTGATGTGGCTTCGGCCCCACCAGTCAGTCACTGTGGGTAGGTTCAGTCGTGGTAACAAAAGCCTGGGTTGTTTTATGACGTCACTTTGATGTAATAAAATGTTTTATTAATTCTAGAAATTGTTTGAATATTGTAAATTCAATAACTTTTAAATTATAAGTCCGAAAAATACAAATAATATATCAAAATGTTCAGAAAAATAAGTTCTACCTATTTAAGCTATAGTCATGCATTGCGAATCAACTTTAATGACAATTTTAATTAGAGAACTAAATCAACCCCTCTCATGTGTTTCCGGAGTTTCCCGAGTTAGGGTTTTCAACCCTCGGAACCCAGTTTAAATTGTCGAGCAAATTTTAGGGTTTCATTTCAATGCAATTCAACTTGTCATATAATCATCCTTGTTTGAGAATTGCATCGATGCCATGTCATGATTGTCGCCTTTGTTTCCGGTATTTGGTTCTTCGCAATAGGATCCGAACCCGAAGCTGAAGTCAACAACACCGAAGATCAGTACCTTTCTACCGACGGACAAGGCAAGCGTAGCCTCTCATTCTGAACCTATGTTTTATAAAGTATATTACTTTCTCGCTATGATGCACACGATTCCAATGTGGTCTCTTGTCAGTGGCTAGTGTTACCTATCTGCCGCACTGTTTCCCTTTTTGTAGCCTTATACTCCTGATCCACTTCTCCTAGCATACCTAGGTTTGGCATGTGAGCGTTGTAGAGCTTCTTCTATCAACAGCTTAGCCAAGCATACAAACATCGTCTGATCTATTCAATGATGAATCAGAGGTGCCAAGGAAGGTAGTGAGGTAGGAGATGGTGACATCATCAGAGGACTTTAACTAAACATGCTAAGGCTTGCAAGGGAGTCCACGTTGGGTGTGGTATTTGTAGTCCCATGCTCGCCACCACTAGGAACTGAGTTCTTGCCTTTGGAACTGAGACCAGCGTACAACCACACGGGGCGTGGGAACCCCTCAAATGACTAACTTGCCTAGTAGATTCCATGAGTCACATAGTTCGGGCTTTACATTTGTCATACACATTGAAAACGTTTTTGAAAGAGGAGGTGATGGAGGTGCATCATAACAGGTAGGGAAGCGTGTCCGCGGTTTCTTGCGGTCGATGGAGCCCCTGGTGAACCAACCTCGCCACACATATTTAAGTATCGGCTTCGGGATTTGACCCGTTACGGCGGAATCATACTTATTGCGTGACTCATGGTCTCGGCGAAAGCAAGGTAAAGGTCGTGGTCAACCACCCTCTGCCGGCCTTCCAAGGAAGAGGGCTAATAATATTTGGCACTAAGAGTAGGTTGGTAGGTGTGGGTAAAGTTGTACACCCCTGCAGGGTATTAATCTTTTCGAAAAGCCGTGTTCACGGTTATGAATGCTCGGTGACCAGATTCTAAGATCATAGAAAACATGAACCATTATAAAACTTGTTGATCCACGAGTGCTCAAGGATGCTTCCTCTGGGTCAAGGGGGTGATCCTTGATAGGAGGTTCTGATGAAGCTGGTGGTTACCAAGATGTGATGATCAAGATGAAGAAGTCGCTATCTTATCCCTTTTTAAAGATTCTGAGTAGACAAGCCTCTTCTCTCTCTTGTTTACTAATAAAGATTGCTTTCCGCAAAAGAAAATCTAGAGAAAGCTTTTCTAGCCAGAGCATGTAGTACTAGGTTATCTAGGTCTTGCGGAGTACATTCTCATACTCAGCCTTGCGCCATTGTTGTTTTTCTACAGAGGATCTGGTTGCATCTGAACGTGGCTTCTACGTTGACATCGATGAATATTTGGGGGTCCCAGGTAGCAGACTGAGAACTATGGGATGGACGTCGCGTTTGTTCATGGCCTCTTAGGCCTTTTGCTAAGTTGTTGTGTAGAACAACATAACTTGCTTTCGCTGTGTGATGTAATGTTGGGTCTGTGACCTCTGGTTTGTAATAACTCTAATATCTTACTCTATTAAGAGTTTAAACTTATGCTGTGGAATCCCTGTGTTCTGTAATGTTACCGAATCATACTGTGATCCTCCGTGTTTGGGAGTTGAACTTATCTTAGATGGTTATCTGAGGTTAGTTTAACCCTAACCCCGGGGGTGCTATAGGTTTTGGTATCAGAGCAGGACTGCCTATAGGAAACCCTTTTATTGGTCGATGTTGAGTCTACAAGTTGATAAAACTATTTGAAAGTTAAATCTATTTGCAGAAACTCTGACTAGGATTCTTTTTTCTCCTTCTCTGGTGTGTTTCTGTTGCTGGAGTTTCTCTTACCTTATTTGGTTCGAAAAGGTTTTCATTCCTTACCTTATATCTCAAAAAATTTAGGATCGTGGTTTTGGGGTTGTTCTTCTAAAAAGTACTCCGTACTTGGTTGTTATTATCAGAGTTCTAAGATATCTTAGTTCTGCTTTGATGGGTGACACTTCTCGGGCACGTACCCGTGCTCATGCACGAGGTGCCGCAAATGAGGGTGAATCTTCCAACCTTCCTCCACCGCCGACCATGGTTCAACTCATGGCCATGTACGAAACCAACCGTGCTGACAACATGAGGCTCCTTGAAAGGATTGAGCGCAACACTGACCAACGCCAGAACAATCAAGTTGGAATCAAGGACTTCACACGTCTCACTCCGCCAGTTTTCAGCTATTCCACTAAGCCACTTGATGCGGATTACAGGCTTCGCACCATGGAGCGCAAAATTCAGGTTGGTCATGTTGCTCAAGCTGATTGGGTGACTTTTGCTGCCTATCATCTGGAGGGAGCAGCTAACTCCTGGTGGAAAAATTTCCTGGCTATGCAAGAATCTCAACATGTTACATGGCAAGAGTTCACTCAAGCCTTTCGAGCTTATCATATTCCGGAAGGTTTGATGGATCAGAAGAGGGAGGAGTTCCTCAAGCTTAAGCAGGGAACTGGTTTCGTGTGTGACTACCAGCGCAGCTTCAATCGTCTTGATTGCTATGCTACTGAAGAGGTCTCCACTGATGTTAAGAAGCAAGCTCTGTTCCGCAAGGGACTGGATCCTGAGGTTCGTCGTGATCTCCATCTCATGGACTTTGTTAACTTCCAAGGTCTTGTCAACAAGGCTATGAAGGCCGAGAGTGGAAAGGTGGAGTATGAAGAAACTCGTAAGCGTCCTTAGGAGGGGTACAACAAGACTAGTTCTGGTAATAAGAAGAGTCGTGCCTTACAGTGCCGTGCCACATGCTCCTTATACTCCAAGGACTTCTAGATATGCTCCTCGTCCGAATGCTACCTCAAACAATGCTGG
Organism: Avena insularis; assembly: GCA_023614405.1. Classification (NCBI taxonomy): domain Eukaryota; kingdom Viridiplantae; phylum Streptophyta; class Magnoliopsida; order Poales; family Poaceae; genus Avena; species Avena insularis. The sequence goes on from CM042689.1 coordinate 60,140,874, forward strand.
TGGATCAAACTATCATTCTGCTGGCAACGCATCAGGTTTTATTTGTTTCAACTATCGTCAGCCTGGCCACTATGCAAAGGAGTGTCCTCAAAAGAGTGCTGCTGAGAAGGCACAACCCCCAAAGAAGAATGATAAGTATCCAGGTGCTGGAAAAGGTCGCCTGAACCATATCTCTGCTGAGGAGGCTCAGGAAGATCCAAGCGTCATCATGGGTACACTTCGTATCAATCAAATTCCCGCTAAAGTTTTGTTTGATTCCGGAGCATCGCATTCATTCCTGTCACAAGCATTTGCTCAAATGCATGAGATAAGTTTTGAGGGGTTATTTGCTCCTCTATGGGTTCAATCTCCTGGTTCTAGTTGGCGTTCCACCATGGTTAGTCATGGGAATCTAATTGAAGTTGCATTTCAACTTTTCCCCACTTCTTTGATCGCCCTTATGTCAGCTGACATTGACATCATTTTGGGCATGGACTGGTTGACCCGTTATCACGCCATTCTCGAGTGTACAGCCAAGTCCGTGACTCTGACTAGTCCTGCTGGCACAACAGTCAAGTACTGGACTGTAGGGTCACTATCTCCTTCAGTTGTTTCTATCCCCGAAGCAGAGTTGTATGCTCTTGAAGTTCTACCTCCGTTAGAAATTCATGATGTTTCCGTGGTCTGTGAGTTTCCGTATGTCTTTACTGAGGAGTTGCCTGGCATGCCACCTGATCGAAGTGTGGAGTTTGTCATAGAGTTAGTTCCTGGAACTTCTCCTGTTTCCAAAAGACCCTACCGTATGCCTCATCATGAGCTTGTGAAGTTGAAGAAACAATTAGAGGAGTTAGAAGGAAAAGAATACACTCAGCCCAGCACATCTTCTTGGGGATGTCCTACCATATTTTTCAAAAAGCGGGATACCAACATACCGCGACTAGTTGTGGATTATCGCCCACTCAATGTTGTGACTATCAAGAATAAGTATCCTCTCCCTAGGATCAACGATCTATTTGATCAGTTAAGTGGTGTCACTGTCTTTTCCAAAATGGATTTGAGGTCAGGGTATCACCAGATAAAGATCCGTAAGGAAGATATTCCAAAGACTGCTTTCACCACTCGTTACGGTCTTTACGAGTATACAGTCATGTCCTTTGGTCTTACCAATGCTCCAGCCACTTTTATGCGGCTTATGAACTCTGTCTTCATGGAGTATCTTGAAAAGTTCGTCGTGGTTTACATTGATGATATTCTGGTCTATTCCAAGACTGAAGAAGAGCATGCTAAACATCTTCGCTTGGTGTTAACAAAACTCCGAGAACATCGTCTCTATGCCAAGTTTTCTAAATGTGAGTTCTAGTTACAAGAGCTTTTATTCCTTGGTCATGTTGTTTCCGCCAAAGGGGTTGCTGTTATCCCTGATAAGGTTCAAACTATCCTCGACTGGGAGTCTCCTAAATCCGTGAAGGATGTCCGAAGTTTTCTCGGGATGGCTGGTTATTACCGTCGATTCATCGAGAACTTCTCCAGGATTGCAAAGCCAATGACTGATCTTCTTAAAAAGGATAATAAGTTTGAATGGTTTGATAAGGCTGAAGAAAGCTTCCAGATGTTGAAAACCAAGTTAACCACTCCTCCGGTGTTAGTTATCCCAGACACTAGCAAGGACTTTGTCATCTTCTGTGATGCTTCTCACCAAGCTCTCGGATGTGTGTTGATGCAAGATGGGCATGTGGTGGCTTATGCTTCCTGCCAGCTAAAACCACATGAGAACAACTATCCAACTCATGATCTTGAGCTTGCAGCTGTTGTTCATGCTCTTAAGCAATGGCGACATTACCTTATCGGTAGTCGTTGCGAGTTATACTCGGATCATCAGAGTATGAAGTACCTTTTTACACAACCTGATCTGAATCTCAGGCAAAGAAGATGGTTGGAACTCATGAAGGACTATGATTTGGGTCTCAACTATCAACCTGGCAAAGCCAATGTCGTTTCTGATGCACTGAGCCGTAAATCCTATTGCAACACCCTGCTGATCAAACAAGCACAACCATCTCTTCATGAGGAATTTGCTCAATTGAATATTGAATTAGTTCCTCGTGGATTCCTTTCTACTCTTGAGGTGAAGTCTTCTCTAGAGGATCAGATCAAAGCTGCTCAAAGGCAAGATCCTGAGATGGATACAATTAAAGAGAACATTGCTAGCGGAGTTGCTAAATGTTTCTCTGTTAGCAAGGAAGGTGTCCTATATTTCGGTACACGTTTGGTAGTACCAAATGGAAAGGACTTGAAGAAGATAATTCTTACCGAAGCTCATGAATCACTTCTTTCTATCCACCCTGGGGGCACCAATATGTATCGGGATCTTCGTCAAAGATTCTGGTGGTCTGGTATGAAGAAGGATATCGCTCGTTTTGTTGCTAAATGTGACGTTTGCCGTCACGTCAAGGCTGAGCACCAAAGACCCGCTGGTCTCCTACAACCACATAAAATCCCTGAGTGGAAATGGGATGAAGTTGGTATGGATTTCATTACTGGTGTTCCTAAGACTCAGAAAGGAAATGATGCCATCTGGGTAATCGTTGACTATTTGTCCAAGGTTGCTCACTTCCTACCTGTTCGCGAGAGCATTACTGCTAATCAGTTAGCTGATCTGTATATCTCACGAATAGTTGTCCTTCATGGGATACCAAAGAAAATCATCTCTGACCATGGAAGTTTGTTCACCTCAAGGTTCTGGGCAAGTTTCCAACAAGCTATGGGAACTCGCCTTTCCTTCAACACAGCCTATCATCCCAGTACCGGTGGCCAAAACGAAAGAGTGAATCAAATCCTTTAAGACATGCTTAGAGCGTGTGTCATATCTTTTGGCAAGAACTGGGAGAAATGCCTTCCTTTTGCTGAATTCTCCTACAACAACAGTTTTCAGTCCAGTATTGGTATGGCACCTTTCCAATTCTTATACGGAAGAACCTATCGTACTCCTTTGAACTGGTCAGAAACCGGCAAAAGAAAGTTCTTTGGTCCGGATATGATCCAGGAAGCATAAGATCAAGTTCGTATCATTCGAGATCGTTTGAAAACTGCCCAGTCTCGCCAGAAAAGCTATCATGATCATCACCATCAACATATTGAATATGAAGTCGGTGATCAAGCTTATCTCCGGGTCACTCCTGTGAAGGGTGTCCATCATTTCGGTATCAAAGGCAAACAAGCTCCTCGCTATGTTGGTCCTTTTCGTGTTCTATCCAGGCAAGGTAACCTCGCATACAAGTTGGAGTTGCCTGCAAACTTCCCTGAGGTCCGTGGTGTTGATCACCAAACTCTTGATCTCAAGAAGGATCTGACCTATCGTGAGTATCCTGTTCGTATCCTTGATGAAACCGAGAGCAAAATTCGACGTCAAAACATCAAGTTCCTGAAAGTTCAGTGGTCTCATCACTCTGAGGACGAAGGAACCTGGGAACGAGAAGATCGTCTTAGATCTGAGTACCCTGCCTTCTTTTCTAAAACTTAGGAATCTCGTGTCGAGATTCTTGTAAGAGGGGTAGAGCTGTAACAGCCCATGTTTGTATATATATGTAAATAGTACTTAAGCATGGCATCCATCTGTTTAAATCAATACAATAGTTGTATAAGTTCATGTGTGTGGTTTAAGAAATGCAAATTCAAAACCCTAAAACCATATGTTCCCTCCCTCTTTGAAATTTATTCAAACTAGTTTTGAATTTTTAAATGACAAAAATATTTGGAGCCCAACTTGATTAAAAAGGGCCCCACAAATATTACATATTTCACAAAACCTCTCTGGTACTTTTCAAATCATTCAAAATAGATTTGAAATGAAAACTTGAAATAGAAATTCAAAACAGGAAATACAAAAAGATTTTGTTTTAAAAAAATGAGCCAGGGCAACCCAGGCCGCAGCCCAGCAACCTCCTCTCCTCTCTCCCTCTCCCGCGGCCTAGCAACCGGCCCATGCCAGCCCGCTAGCAGCCCATACCGCTTCGCAGAGCGTCGTCTTCGACCACGATGAAGCGTTGCTTCGCTGTCGCCGGTGATGCCGTCCGCCGCCGCCTCTTGATCCTTACCGCTCGTCGCTCTAGAGCTTGGATAAGAACGACGCGGCCACGTCCCCGTCACCCTCATCCACTCCCTCCCTCTCTAGCGACCCCTCACTCCCGTTCCCCCTCTCGGACCTGAACCCTACCCGATGTCCCCGGCCTCCCCGTGCCTCGCCGATGACGCCTTGAGCTCCGCTGCGCTCTGAGGATCCTTCCTGCAGAAGGAATCGACGAAGGGCGCTGCGAATCGTCGCCCTCGACTCCGTCTTCCCTGCCACCGATGACCACTGGCGCCATCGATTCCAACGACCCCTGTGCTCCCCTCGCGTCAACGACCCCTCTGCGAGCTTCCTGGTGAGCTCACGGTCCTTGTGACCCTCTTCGTTTCCCCTTTCCCCCTCTGGTTCAACCCCGCGCCGTGACCCGCCATTCACCGTCGTCGGGCACCGCCACCACCTCGCCTCCGGTGACCATTAGGTATCGGTGCCGCCGTATTTTGGTTCCTCTCCATGCGCTGATTCGAACGAGACGTAGCACGCCCCTCCCTAAGCCCTGTAGCGCCGCTAGTCGCCTCCGTCTGGCCCGTTGGCCGGCGAGCCAACGTGGCTCCTATGTGGCGCCTGCGTGGCTTGCTTGCATGGCCAGGCCCCACCGGTCAGCTCCTCTCGCTAGATCCAGCCCCGGTGAGAAATGCATGATCCCAATTTCTACGCGTGTGGCTGCTGATGTGGCTTCGGCTCCACTAATGAGTCACTGTGGGTAGGTTCAGTCGTGGTAACAAAAGCCTGGGTTGTTTTGTGACGTCACTCTGATGTAATAAATTGTTTTATTAATTTCAGAAATTGTTTGAATATTGTAAATTCAATAACTTTTAAATTATAAGTCAGAAAAATACAAATAATATATCAAAATGTTCAGAAAAAATAAGTTCTACCTATTTAAGCTATAGTCATGCATTGTGAATCAACTTTAATGACAATTTTAATTAGAGAACTAAATCAACCCCTCTCATGTGTTTCCGGAGTTTCCCGAGTTAGGGTTTTCAACCCTCGGAACCCAGTTTAAATTGCCGAGCAAGTTTTAGGGTTTCATTTCAATGCAATTCAACTTTTCATATCATCATCCTTGTTTGAGAATTGCATCGATGCCATGTCTTGATTGTCGCCTTTGTTTCCGGTATTTGGGTCTTCGCGATAGGATCCGAACCCGAAGCTGAAGTCAACAACACCGAAGATCAGTACCTTTCTACCGACAGACAAGGCAAGCGTAGCCTCTCATTATGAACCTATGTTTTATAAAGTATATTAATTTCTCGCTATGATGCACACGATTCCAATGTGGTCTCTTGTCAGTAGCTAGTGTTACCTATCTGCCGCACTGTTTCCCTTTTTGTAGCCTTATACTACTGATCCACTGCTCCTAGCATACCTAGGTTTGGCATGTGAGCGTTGTAGAGCTTATTCTACCAACAGCTTAGCCAAGCATACAAACATCGTCTGATCTATTCAATGATGAATCAGAGGTGCCAAGGAAGGTAGTGAGGTAGGAGATGGTGACATCATCGGAGGAGTTTAACTAAACATGCTAAGGCTTGCAAGGGAGGACACGTTGGTTGTGGTATTTGTAGTCTCATGGTCGCCACCACTAGGAATTGAGTTCTTGCCTTTGGAACCAAGATGAGCGTACAACCACACGGGGCTTGGGAACCCCTCGACTGACTAACTTTCCTTGTAGATTCGATGAGTCACATAGTTCGGGCTTTCCATTTGGCATATGCATTGAAAACGTTTTCGAAAGAGGAGGTGATGGAGGTGCATCATAACAGGTAGGGAAGCGTGGCTGTGGTTGCTTGGGGTCGATGGATCCCCTGGTGAACCAACCTCTCCTCACATCTCTAAGTACTGGCTTCGGGATTTGACCCATTACGGCGGAATCATACTTATTGCGTGACTCATGGTCTCGGCGAAAGCAAGGTAAAGGTCGTGGTCAACCACCCTCTGCCGGCCTTCCAAGGAAGAGGGCTAATAATATTTGGCACTAAGAGTCGGTTGGTAGGTGTGGGTAAAGTTGTACACCCCTGCAGGGTATTAATATTTTCGAAAATCCATGTTCACGGTTATGAACGCTTGGTGACCAGATTCTAAGATCATAGAAAACTTTAACCATTATAAAACTTGTTGATACACGAGTGCTCAAGGATGCTTCCTATGGGTCGAGGGGGTGATCCTAGATAGGAGGTTCTGATGAAGCTGGTGGTTACCAAGATGTGATGATCAAGATGAAGAAGTCGCTATCTTATCCCTTTTTAAAGATTCTGAGTAGACGAGCCTCTTCTCTCTCTTGTTTACAAATAAATATTGCTTTCCGCAAAAGAAAATCCAGAGAAAGCCTTTCTAGCCAGAGCATGTAGATACTAGGTTATCTAAGTCTTGTGGAGTACATTCTCGTACTCAGCCTTGCGCCATTGTTGTTTTTCTACAAAGGATCTGGTTGCATCTGAAGGTGGCTTCTACATTGACATCGACGAGTAGTTGGGGGTCCCAGGTAGCAGCCTGAGAACTATGGGATGGACGTCGCTTTTGTTCATGGCCCCGTAGGCCTTTTGCTAAGTTGTTGTGTAGAACAACATAACTTGCTTTCGTTGTGTGATGTAATGTTGGGTCTGTGACCTCTGGTTTGTAATAACTCTAATATCTTACTCTGTTAAGAGTTTAAACTTATGTTGTGGAATCCCTGTGTTCTGTAATGTTACCGAATCATACTGTGATCCTCCGTGTTCGGGAGTTGAACTTATCTTAGATGGTGATCTGAGGTTAGTTTAACCCTAACCCCAGGGGGTGCTACAAGGTCTCGACGTCTCTTGTCGGCATAACTCTTCTTTCTGGATTGGGCGGTCTTGAGGTGCTCACGGATCTTGTGAACTTTCTCTTCGGCTTCTCGTAGGATGTTGGGTCCAAAAATCTGACTCTCTCCTACTTCCGACCAATTCAAAGGGGTACGACACTTCCTTCCATACATGAATTCAAATGGGGCCATTTGAAAACTAGCTTGATAACTGTTGTTGTACGAAAATTCTGCGAAAGGCAGACAATCTTCCTATTTTGATCCTTACTCTATCACACAAGCTCTCAACATATCTTTGATTATTTGATTTACTCGCTCAGTTTGTCAATCGGTTTGAGGGTGATAAGCGGTGCTAAAATCGAGTCGGGTTTCTAATCCTTCTTGTACTTTCTTCCAAAATCTCGAGGTAAACTGAGTTCCTTGATTTGACACAATGTTCTTGGGGACTCCATGCAAACTAATGATTCTAGCGATGTACAGCTCTGGTAGCTTCGAACTCTAGTAGGTGGTCTTGACTTGTAAGAAATGGGCGAATTTGGACAGTCTATCTATGATAACCCAGATAGAGTCATTTCCCCTACTAGATGTACACAAACCTGTGATAAAATCCATTCCTACAGAATCCCATTTCCATTCCAGAATCTGCAATGGTTGTTACAGTCATGTGGGTCTCTGATGTACTGCCTTGACTCTCTAACAAATATCACACTTGGCTATGTAGCTTCCAATTTCTCTCTTCATCTTATGCCACTAAAATTGCTCCTTCAAATCATGATACATCTTGGTTCCTCCGGGGTGGATAGAATAAAGAGTATCATGGGATTCTTTCAAAACATGTTGTTTCAACTCTGAATCTGGTGGCACACAGATACGTCCTTTGTACCACAAAACTCCTTCTTCATCTTCGATGAATCCAGGTACTTTGCCTATACCAATGCGACGTTTGATTCCGTCGATACTAGCACTTCCTCTCTGCGCCTCCTTAATCTGACTGGTCAAAGTGGGTTGAAGTTCTATGCTAGCCAAAAATCCTTCACTTACTAATTCCATTCTGAAATCTTCCATTTCCTTGTGAAAACTTGGATGCTCCTTCAGAATCATAAAGTTCAGTCGACACAACAATCTACTAAGGGCATCTTCTACCACATTGGCTTTACCGGGGTGATAAAGGATGTCCAGATCATAGTCCATGATTAACTATCCATATTCTTTGCCTCATATTTAGCTCCTTCTGAGTTAAGATATACTTCAGGCTCTTGTGATCCAAATAAATCTCACAACGGTTACCCATAAGGTAATGCCTCCATGTCTTCAGGGCTAGAACTATGGCTGCTAGATCAAGGTCATGGGTAGGATAATTCTGCTCATGTTTCTTCAGTTGCGGGATAGATAAGATATGACCTTGTCCGCTTGCATTAGCACACATCTGAGACCGATCTTGGATGCGTCACAATACACATCAAAGGACTTCGTAATATCCGGCATGATCAAGATTGGGGCTGAGATCAATCTCTTCTTGAGTTCTTGAAAACTCGCTTCACATTTGTCCGTCCATTCAAACTTCTTATCTTTCTTCAACAATTGGGTCATGGGTCTTGCGATGCTCGAGAATCCTTCTATGAACTTGCGCTAATCCGAGAAATGCACGAACTTGGGTTTGAGTGGTTGGGGCTTGCCATCCTTCAACATCCTTAACCTTGGCGGGGTCAACGGTAATTCCTCCGGCTGATACAATATGTCTGAGGAATCCTACCTCTTGTAACCAGAATTCACATTTTCTAAACTTGGCATACAACTGATGCTCCCTAAGGGTTCCAAGGATGGTCCTCAGGTGTAGCTCATGTTCTTCTTCTGATTTGGAATAGATCAGAATGTCATCGATGAAAGCAACGACAAACTTATCCAGGAAGTCCATAAAAATCTTATTCATGAGATTCATGAAATAAGCGGGGGCATTGGTTAATCCAAAAGACATGACAGTGTAGTCATACAGTCCATATCTGGTGGTAAAGGCAGTCTTTGGAATATCCTCTGCGCGAATCTTGAGTTGATGATAACCAGTTCTATGATCAATCCTAGAAAACACTTTGGCACCGATCAACTGGTCAAACAGGTCTTCTATCTTCGGTAGTGGGTACTTGTTCTTGATGGTGACATCATTCAACTTCTGATAATCCGTACACAAACGGTTACCTCCATCTTTATTGTCGACAAACAAGACATGTGATCTCCATGGTGAAGCACTTGGTTGGATCAATCCTATCTCCAGCATAGCATCCAGTTGCTTCTTCACCTCCACTAATTCAGATGGGTTCATACTATACGGTCTCTGGGCTATGGGTCTGGTTCCAGGGAGATATCCCGATCTGGGGGCATACCGGGCAAAACATTTGGAAATACGTCGGGGTATTCACAGACTACTCTGACTTGGTCAATGGTTGGTTGGGCTAGACTCTTGTTGCACTTGAATTTACGGGGCAAGGTCTCAGATACATGCTCTACTGATATTCCGGCGGTACTGGTCATGGTTATGGATTTCTTGGCATAGTCGATTAATCCTTTATGTTTCGACATCCAATCCATTCCTAGTACTACTTCCAAACCTTTTGTTCCGAGTACTATTAGATTAGCATAAAAATCTATGCCATGGATTCAGATAGGTACAACTTTGCAAATTTGTCTAGCTTTGGTGGTTGAACCAGGTATTTGAACTATCATAACATGCTTCAATTTTGTTGGTTGAATCTTACTAGTGCATGAAAATTCTTCGGTAAAAAATGAGTGCGATGCTCCAGAATCAAAGAACACTCTTGCAAGTACTGAGTTAACAGAAAACATACCCAACGCAACATCTGGCGCTTCTTGGGCTTCTTCAACATGCATGAGAAACAGACGGCCATTGTGGTTGAGCGAATTCCCTGGGGCCAATCTTCTTCCAGGCTGAACATGATGCTGGTGCTGAGCTGGGGCATTAACATTGGCGGCTGCTGCAATCTTCTTGGGGCACTTATTGGAATAGTGACCATTGGTTCCACATTCATAACAAGTCACCTGAGACTTGTCCTTTCCTGCAACAGGCATGACATTGCTTCCAGTTCTCGTGGAAGTATTGTGTTGGTGGAGACCTTGTTGTTGTTGAACTTTGGCGGTGCACGATTGAAATTGCTGGGGTTGCCGGGGTTGTTGTTGTTGTGGTTCCCTCCGGGCCTTGGGTTTCTGCGGTTGGGATAGGTCGGACAGTTCATCGGGGGTCTATTGGTTCTTGGGGAAAATCCTAGAGATGGGTTGGGGCGATACTTTCGGGTATGGTGGGTTCCTGGTTGATGCATCATTCTAAGCTTGTGGTTCTCATTGGCTTGGTTGATCTTGCCTTCCATCTGAATGGCAGAATCCACTAAGGCTTCAATGTCAGCTAATGGAATGTTGACTAACACTGTCTGCATCTCATCATGCAGACCATTCAGGAATCTCTCCTTCTTCTTAGCTTCAGTGTCAATCTCATCCGGTGCATACCTAGCAAATGAATTTTTTTGTCACGGTACTCAACTACTGTCATCCTCCCTTGCTTCAGTTCTCTGAATTCATCTCTCATCCTCTTGATCAAACCCGGTGGCACATGGGTTCTGCTGAACTTGATTTGAATTCATCCCAAGTCATCATTTGTCCTCCATTAAAGGCGCGAACGCTGTTCCACCAAGCTCTTGCGTCTCTGGCCAGATAGTGGGTGACAAACAGTACCTTCTTGTTGGCCTCCACTCCTGCGATTTCTAGGTTGTTCTGCATGGTCTGCAGCCAATCATAGGCATCTAGGGGCTCTTCAGACTTAGTAAAGATGGGTGGATTGGTGTTCTAGAAGTTCTTGAGCTTTGATCCATGGTTGTCCTGATTTCCATGGCCTTGGTTGTTGTTGGCCATCTAAGCTATCTGTTGAAGGGTGGCTAAGTTGGCTTGACGTTCGGCTCTTTCATCTTCACGGTCAGAAACCAACATTTGCAAGATCTACAACATTGGGTCTGGGGATGAAGTGCTTCCTCTACGAGGCATCTGAAGATTGAGATAGATCATGAGAAAAGAGGGAAAATTCTAAGGTTCAGGTTTTTGTTTTGGAAAATTTTTCAAAGTTTGACTCCGATTTCACTACACCACAGCACTAGATTCCCTACAGACGTTGGTCGGCAAAAGGTGACAATGCCAACATAATGTTGGTCGGCAAATCTTGTATCCAAAAGTCGGTCGAGAAAGTTTAACGTAACTACAGACTGTCGGTCGGTAATAGATTAACCATCGGATAGTCGGTCGGTAGAGTAACCCCGACTAACTGTTAGTCGTCGCTGGGCCACCAAAATATTTAACGCCAACATTTTGGCCCAGGGAACCTCGGTGGAAAAAAGTTACCGCCAACATTTGGCCCAACGCGGGAGCAAGATTTATTTTCCCCACTCCAAAATCTCTAACCCTGCGTGTATGAACCCTAAATCCCCAAATCGACCTGTGCACTGCTTCAAGCTCTCCCGGCCGCCTCTCATCCACACGTGCGCCTCCCAACTAGTTCAATCGGGGCGCCGCCGCCACACCGTCCGTCCGCCCCCACACGCTCGAGCCTTCTCAGCCGTCTGAAGTGCTCTTTCTGGCCGGCGGCGACGCAATCCGTCCGGCGAGCACAACCTGGCTCTCGCGCTCTCATCTCGTGGCCAAGGCTAAGTTTTCCCGTTCCCAAGCAGCTGCTGCCATCACAGCCCGTGTTGACTTTTATCTACATCCAAGCCAGTGAGTTCACATCTCTCTCCAGTGAGTTCACATCTCTCTCTCACCACCCTCGTCTCTATCTTCTCTCTTTCTCACCTAGATGTGGCTACCCTCTGTGCGTGGATTGTGGAGGCCACTACTTTCTTGAATATCCGTAGCCTAGTTTTATAATCTTTATTTTGTTTGGTATTAGGTTTCTTACTCCCAGGGACGAAACCTACTTCCTACTTATCACAATTTCAGATATTTTACATTGGTCCTAATTAGAATAAATATGTTGTGCATCGGTAGGCTAACGCAATTTTTTGTTTCTGGTTTAGCTGCTATACTCATTTTACTACTCGTTTATTATTTCTGCATATTTTGGTTCAAAATCTTGAGAACTAATCGATGCATTAACCTGATTTATTGTCATGAAAGGCTTAAAGTTGGAAAATCATGATTTTTTTTGTAAATTGGTGCAATTTCCAAGTTTAAATGGTTATGTTCAAAAAGAAAATCAAATGTACTAAATCCAACACAAATATGTGTGTATTGCATTTTAGGAGAACTTGTGTAATTAGAAGTAGGCACCCTCTTGGGCCAATATTTGGCATTAATTTATAGCAAAACTAGCCTATTGATGTCTGTTTCTTAATAGAATATTCTTATTTCACACTAATTGCATAAAATTAGCAGAGCTTTATTTATAGTTTAATTGAATAAAATTAGTACAACTTTATTTCACACTAATGTTCTTTTCAATCATTTTTGTTTACAGTTGTATCAATTTTTATTATGTGCACAATTGGGTGCATTCCGTCTCTTTTATGTCGTGTGGTCTGATATTATTCTATTAGGAGTTTCTATTAATCCAGAAGTAATTAAGAGGGTCAACCTATAATTTACATTATTTTCTTTGTTTCCCTGATATTATTCTGTCAGGATTTCTATTGATCCGGTAATAATTGAGTGTGGAACTAACATGGATAAATGTTGGATGGATGCATCTAGGTACGACACACATTTTTATTTTTCTTAGGCTTTAGTACTTGCTGAAATTAGATGTAACATGCTGCATATGTACGCTTGCATGTAGGCATACAGAGGAGTACTTACAAGGGCTGGCTAGATTCTTGGGCTATGCGTTTGTTAAATCATCGGTCGAGAACAAAATCCTATGTCCTTGTAAAAAATGTGTGAACTCGTACTGGAGAGAAGAAAGAATAGTTCGTGAGCACCTAGTATGTGAGGGTTTTGTAGAAGGATACAAACAATGGATCTTTCATGGAGAGAGTGGCGTTTGTTTGGATAATCCGTCAAATTTCTATGATGTCCAAGAGAGGGATGAGGGTGATGATATTTCTGATTTGCTTAGAGACCTAGGAGGTGGTTTAGATGATAGGGGAGAATTTGAAGATGATGGCTCTACAGATGAGGATAATTCTTTCTTAGAATCTCGGCACAAGTTAGAAGCTGATTCTAGACAAGAGCTATATCCTGGCTGTAAAAACTTTTCAAAGCTCCGTTTCCTAGTGAGACTTCTTCACACCAAAATGCTCGGAGGGTGGTCTGATAAAAGTTTTAATCTGCTATTAGATCTGCTCAAAGAGGCTTATCCCGAGTCTGCAATACCTAAAAACTACAATGAAGCCAAAAAATTAGTCAAATGCATGGGACTTGGGTATGTTAGTATTCATGCATGTGAGAATGACTGCATTCTATTTTGGAAAGAAAATGCCAATGCCGATTCATGCCCAAAATGTGAAGCTTCACGATGGAAATCTAAAAGGAAACATGCAGATGGGAAACGTGTCCACAAGGCTCCTAAGAAGGTTCCGCGCTACTTCCCAATAAAAAAGGCTTCAAAGGTTATTTGCGTGCTCTAGGACTGTGGCTCTCACAAGATGGCATGCAGAACACAGCAAGGAAGATGGTTTGCTTAGGCACCCCACAGATTCTCTTCTTTGGAAAGACTTTGAGGAAAAAAATCCAAAATTTGCCAAAGATAGCCGAAGCATCAGGCTTGCACTAGCCATAGATGGTTTTAACCCCTTTCGTTCCATGAATCTCAGCTATAGCATTTGGCCTGTCCTATTGATTCCTTATAACTTTCCTCCCTCGATGGTTATGAAGCAACCAAAATTTATCTTATCTTTGTTGATTCCTGGCCGAAGAGCTCCTGGTAGTGATATTGATGTCTATTTCGAGCCTCTAGTTGATGATATGCTAGATATGTTTCTTCATGGTGTTAGGACCTATGATGCTTCGACTGGGGAGTTCTTTCAGTTGTATGCTGCCATAATATGCACAATTACGGATTTTCCAGGTCTTGGGAATGTGTATGGATGTGCTACATCTGGAGAAGGAGCTTGTCCTGAATGCCACTCATATACATGTTTTTTAAGGCTGAATAATGGTAATAAGTATTGCTATATGGGGCACCGTAGGTTTTTGCATGAAAAACACCATTTAAGGTACGACACACGTACATTTGATAAAATAGAAACTGGGCAGCACCTGTTCCACTTTTGGTAGCGAAATATTTGAGCTGACTAAAAATATTCCAAGCAACTTTGGAAAGGATCCTAATGGGAAGAAACCTAGAAAGAAGAAACGCAAGGAAGGGAAACCACTGATCATTTGGAAAAGGCATTCTATTTTTTTTAAACTGCCATATTGGAAGGATTTGAAGATGCACCATAACTTTGATATCATGCACATAGAGAAAAACGTGTGTGATAACATAGTTAACCCATTGTTGGGTGTTGAGGGAAAACCCAAGGATAACATTAATTCTCGGTATGACCTTGAAGAACACAATATTAGAAGTGATCTTCATCCTATTGATCTTAATGATGAAGAAGTCTATTTCCCTATTGCACCTTATGCAATGGAGCTAGATCAGCAAAGGACAGTCTGCAAAGTAATAAACAGTTCCACATTTCCTCCCCATTATGCATCTGACATACGTCGTAATGTGCATGTCAAGGATAGAAAGATAAATGGATTAAAAAGCCAGGATAACCATGTTATTTTGCAAGACTTGTTGCCACTTGCTGTGAGAAGAACATTGCCAGAAAGAGTGAGTGCTGTATTAATACATGTTAGCAAATCTTTTAAGAAAATGTACTCACCGGTTATTCGTGTAAGTGACATGGAAAAGTTAGGGGCTGAAATTGCTGAAACCTTAAGCCTTCTTGAGGCTATATTCCTCCCATCCTTTTTCGATATTATGGTGCACTTGATGGTTCATCTTCCAGACCAAGCAATGATTGCTGGTCCGATATTTTCATGACATGTGGTCTCTGAGAGGTATATTCTAGTACTATTTTCTAGGATAGTAACAACTATTTTATAATTAATCTTATGTGTAGTTGTGTGTGTAATTATAGGTATATAGGAAATCTTAAGGGACATGTACATACTAGAAGTCATGTGGAAGGATCAATTGCGGAGGGCTATTTGTTTGAGGAGAGCTTGACATTTTGCTCACGCTATTTAGACAGTGAGACTCGGTTTAACCGAGGAGGTAGAAATGATGGGGATTTGGATATGGAAATTGCTGCTACAACTCCATTCTTCCGCAACGCTGGACGAGGGCTGGCTGGCAAGTGTCAAGTGATGTTAGATAACAAAACTTGGCTTCAAGCCCATAGATATGTCTTATTCAACTCTGACCACATAGAACCATACTTAAAGTAAGATAAACCACATAAAACTTGGCCACTAGATTATTTCTATCTTTCTTGTCTGATTGACAAATGTTACCTTTGCAGCAAGCATATTAGTTATCTTTCCACTATTGGTCTTCAAAGTAAACGAGAAATCAACCGTGTGCATTACGAAACCTTTCATGAGTGGTTTAAGTTACACGTAAGTAGACATGCGAATTTTTAAAGCTATAAGACATGTAGTTCTATTCTAGTGTAGCTAAGGTGTTCCATAATCACAGGTGGAAAATATGGGTGATGAAGCACCACACGAGATAAAAATATTAACTAAAGAGCCGAACATGGTTGTGCTAAAGTATAGTAGCTACACAATAAATAGGTTAGACTTTCATACACAATCATATGATAAGGGTCGTCCAATTCAAGGTAGTGGAGTAGCTCTTATTGCACAAACTACATCCTTAAGAAACAAGGCATATTATGGCATTATAAAGGAGATTCTTGAGCTAAACTATCAGCATGAAGGGAAAGTAGTGTTGCTGAAATGTGATTGGGTTGATAATCGTGTAGAAGACAAATGGGTAAAGACTGATCAGTTTGGAATCATTTCTGTGAATTTCAAGCATCTATTCAATACCGGTGAGAAGATGTCAGACGAGCCCTTTATTTTAGCAACACAGGCAACTCAAGTTTACTATGTTGAAGATCCCATTGATGCTGAGTGGTCTACTGTTGTTATACCATCATATTATGACATAAACGAAGCTGAAATATTGAGCCTGGTAATGCTTTGCATGCGACATTGCTTGATCCATGCACTACTAGACGTGTGAGTGTTGCCGATGGAGGCATTGGTTCTAGCAGGACAGATTTAGATGAACTTGTTCTTAAATTAAGCGATGTTAAGAAAAAGTAAGCGATGTGTACAATTTTTCTCTTATGCGTGTTCGACTTGTTCATATTTTCAGCAATGTATTCATATTGTTTGTCTTCTGCAGTAGGAAAAATGGCAAGCGGAAGAGGAAAGAGTAAAGATGTGATGGTCACCGATGAACAACTAGCACAAGTTGAGTATGAACTACAAAGAGACAGGAACGTGAATCAGAAAAGATTGGATGCAGTACGCCAAATAAAGTCTGCAATTATAGAGGAACGCCAAGCAAGTCGACCCCCAAAACAGAAAAAAAGAAAGGTATGTAGCTTCAAACAAATTCGTTCATTTTTGTAGAGCCCCCTCCCAAAAAAATTAAATGTATCTTCATCACGAACATATCTATGCAGGAACCCTCCTCGGCACTTGAAAATACAACTGAAAGGCGTGTTTTAAGGACCAGGGGAGCAAAAGACAGTGATAATGCAAATCCTGTAGACCAACCTTCCAAAGGTATAGTAGGTTATAATCGTTTCATAGTATAGTCTATTGTAACTAGCTAGAGTGTTTTTATTTAACTCAGCCATTTCTTGCTGTGCAGAGATCACTACCGAGCTTGTTCATGGTGAGAAAGGTGGTCGAACGATAACTCAAAAGGCTAACATATATGCAAGGATGAATAAGACCAAAATAAAAATTTCACTCAATGAGCATGGCCAGCCAATTGGGCCAGATGTAACTGAATTTGCCAATTTCATTGGTACTCTAGTCAGGAAGCATATATCACCCAAAACTATAGATTGGAGAGATGTTGACGAAGAAAATAAGTTGCTAGTGTGGGATCACTTAAAGGTATTCTAGTACCTTGAATCGGACGACCCGCAACTTATGTGTTTTAGTTAAAGCCACTTACAACTTATGTGTTCTACTTAAAGCCATCTAGCTGAGCGTCATCCTTTCACTCATTTGAACAGGCATCTTATAAGGTGGACTCAACTACTTTAAAATATATCATTAACACCTCACACACAAAATGGAAGTAATGGAAGGCTGATTTAAAGAAGAAAAAGTTTGATGCTGAATTGACTGACGAAGAGCTTATGAAAAAACATGACAAAAGAATTAGTGAAGCTGATTGGAAAGACCTTCTTACATATTGGAGATCTTCTGAATTCGAAGTAAGTCAGGCTTACCATTTTTGGGTCCAACATATTTGTTTGCCACTCTTACTAGCTTAAGTGGTGTCAAATGCAAATTCTTTATCTTGCAGGCTCGCAGTGCTATAGCCAAAGAGAATCGTGCCAAGTAAATAGTGCCTCATACAGCTAGCAGCAAGATCCATGCCCGTGTTACACAAGAAATGGTAAGAACAATGCCTAATTAGAAAATAAGGTGATACTATGTTTCAAAGACTAATAACAAATGACTGTAGGCTGACGAACTTGGGTATGCCCCTGGAAGAGACGAAGTGTTTATCAGAACACATACACTCAAGAAAGGACCTAACAAAGGACAACCCGTGCCATAGGCAGCACAAATTATTGTATGTCTTTTTTTGCCATCTATCTTTTGTATCATTTAAAAACTATATTATAGTAAATGCAATGCATTCTGTAGAGTGAACTCCAACAGGCAGCTGATGAGCACCCTCACTGGAAGAAAAAGAGTTTGAAAGAAGGTGATCTATTTGCACGAGTTTGTGGAATGAAAGAGCCAAGGGGTCGTGTACGTGTTTTAGGTATAGGGCCAACACCTCAAGATGTGGGAACACCGGGTACACGGGGTAAAGTGAGCACATGGGTTCTAGTTGAAATGGTAGCACGTCGAGAAGCGGAACACCGCATGAGCACTTTGGAGGAGCAGATGCAACAAATGCAGCAACAATGGAACCAAATGAAAGACATGATGTTAGCTTCACAAGGAGGGCATAATTTAGAGGCTCCTAGCTCGCAACATGGTTCTACTTCTCGACAAGTAATGAATTGTTGCACATACCTAATCTATAAATATTTATCATGCATGTAGTAAGTTACATATTGTTTTTGGCAGAACTCAAGATCTGAACTTGGGGAAGAAAATGATGGTGAAGATGGTGATGAAGAGGACGACAAAGATGACTATGTTCAGAGAAGATTTGTTGCAAATCTAAAAAACTCTTCAACCCACCAAGATGAAAGCCTTGTAATCCTCTCATGCATCCTTACTGCATATTTATATGTTTTCAATATGGTTGTGCTTCTTATGTATCCTTATTGCATATCATTCTTTTCAGATTGGGATGGATGTGCTTCTATACACATGGACGGGTCCTGAATCTCCTGTTGCTAAGGCAACAGTTCTCTCGGTCAATCCAGACACAATTGTGGGTGGGGAGCCTCTTGGGCCTGCAACTTATGAGGTTATTGTGAATGTTTCCATTAAAAGGGATGCTATTCTGCCATATCAGTATGATGATTTACTATACATTAGCGATGCTGTCACAAGGTCCATTGCATGGCCATCTAGCAAGGTAATCACCATGCATGCATGTGTGTTTTATCCACATCCTTAGTTGTTTATGTTATGCTGACTTGCTAATTTTTTTTGCTAAATTAAGCCCTACAAACCAGCTGTCTCTGGCTCATCTCGTCGTTGAGATATTTTAGTTCAAAATCAGTTTCGAAGAAGACAACAACTAAAGATGATGTGAGTAAAACTTCTATACTTGTTGTTTATGCTCTTCCTGCTTGTTTTGTTTATGCTCTTCTATACAATGAAAATTAATAAAAATACCCAGGCCTAGCATCCACATATAAATTCTCTCATTTGAAATGCAGTATCGTTTGAAACTTGGAATATGTAAAATGCAGTATATAGCCTGGAGTTGGTATAAAAGCCACATATAAATTCTCTTCCTGCTTGTTTTGTTTATGCTCTTCTATACTTGTTGTTTTCTTGCCTCATTAGTCTTCAGTATAGATTTTAGAGCATCAGGTTTATAAGCTTTGATACAACTTAGCCCCATCTCATCAGCTAAGTCCAAAATTCCCACAAGCTCGAGCTTCACGAGCTCGAGCTCGAGCTCGAACATTCCTTCAAAGCTTGGTAGAATACTTTGCTAGTTTTCGTTTAAGTAATTATTAAGAACTATCCTAGACATGCCATTTCTGCTGGACCAATGAATCAAATCAGCATACATGTTCTGCTTCCATATGGGTAACTCACGAGCCCATTATCTTTCCATGATAAAATGATAACAGGACAAGGGAATCTTTTGGGCTTTGGAAGCGTGGTACATACCAATTATTAATCCGGGTGCCATGCACGCTGCAACACAGGCCAAAGTGAGTTTAGTACCACCTCGCTCAGCCGTAGAGAGTAAGGGAGGCGTTCCAGCTATAAATAGACCCTGTGCGCATCCATTGATGTGCAGTGTGCCTAGCATATTTGACTAGCGGTTAAACACTCCAGTCAAATTTATTTAAGTTGATATAAAAAGTAAAATTAACAAGCCTGGTTGACTCGTCCAGACTTTGACGAGTCAAGCTTGAACTTGTCATTGAGCTCGCGGGCCGAGCTCGAGCTAAAAAATTAGCTCGTGCTATATTCGCTCGAGCTTGGTTGTTGACACTCCGATTCATAGTGGCATTATTAGCTGAGCACCCATGTTCCAGCAATTCAATATGTATGAGCAATTGAGCATATGCAAACTCAAATTCCAGATGAAGAGAAACATGATATTTAGCTGTCTATAATATATGCTTCCAATGTAGGATGCTACATCTGATCGTGTTTGTAGGTCCCTTTTATTTTTTAAATGTACCAGAAATTTCCTAGCCAATCCATATAATTTTGCTAGTGTTATGTAACAATGCAATCTTATGTAATCTTATCTGTTTTTATTTGTTTGTGCAAGTGTCCCTTCAAATATAAATTATCAAGCTAAACTTTTCACGCAAACCACCAAGTACCTGGATGTTTCCCATCAACAGAATAAATTGTGTAATGGTGTAAACATGATCATATGGTGGTCATTTGGCTTCCATTTTGTAAACCTGGTTATATGGTGACATTTGGGTTTCATTTTGTAAAACTTGCTTATATGCAGTGACAACTTATCTTTATTCTGTTGACTATGTTGTAATCAGTTGAGAACATATGAAAAATCAGTATTGTAAGAATTTAATCCATATTAGTGTGATGTGTCCTATTTTTTTGTGATATGCATTTATGATTGTGTGGAATATGAGAATATACTGAATTTTACCATTCATATATCCAAATTACTCAAGTGTTGGTCGGAAATAGAAACACCGACCGACTGTTAGAAGGAAGCATTATGCGGTGCGTGCCAGCGGAATGTTGGTCGGCAAAATTTGCCTCATCCAAATATCGGTTGGCAAATAAATGTTGGTCGGGAAAACATTGTCAGTCGGCAAAGAAAAGGTCGGTCGGGAAAGCTATAGGCGTGGTGTCAAACAGTCGGTCGGCAAACCTAGGTCGGTCGGGAAAGGCCTTTGCCGACCGGACTTACGGTGACCGACAATGTCGGTCGGCAAATATAATCCCCAACCAACTTTCTGTTGGCATAACCCGCTTTCCCAACCAACTTGTCTGTTACGGTTGTAGTGCTGTGGTGTAGTGTTTTTCTAGCAACTTGCTTTTCATTCATTCATTCATAGCACACAATACAAACACACACCACAACCAGGAAAAACAGATGGTTTTAAGAACCCTTCTATGAAACTAAGATACAGTGAGACCGGATACAACTCACTAATGCTAGTGCTCAAGTGCTACTACTCCTCGGAATCGGTATCTTCATCCTCCTCCTCATCATCATCAATGAAGGCGAAGTCAACCTCATTGGTGAAGAAGTCCATGGCTTGATCCTCCAGAAATTCATCATCATCACTAAGGTAAGAGTAGGGCTCTCCACGGATGTCCTCCCCTGCATTCTCCCTCTCCTCAAGCTGCATGTCCCTCTCGTGGATGGTCACCTCCAAGTATGTGATCCTGTGGCGAAGGCGGGCAATGATACGCTCCTTATCAAGCTAACGGCGGCGAGACTAGCGATCCTTCTCCAGCATGGCAATGGTTTGGTCCTTTTTGACAGCGATGACATAGTTGTGGTTGGCGTAGGAGCAGGCATTGTCCAATTCCTTCTGCCGTTCATACATCATGATGCTGAGGTGGTCCACTTGACTCTTTAGCTCAGGGTGATATGGTGCCTCCAGTGGCTGTCCCATAACATCATGCCTTGGGCAGAACTCAAAGCGGGTACCCTTGATCTGATTGATACTCTGCCCACACAGACGAACAAGAGCTTCCTGCATGGCCCTGGCAATTCCATCGATCCAGTTGTTCTCTCTCAAGGTGAAATGAATTACCTCTAAGGTGGGGGATTCAACCTTTCCTCGGATACTTGCAATAATCAGCCATTGCAATTCCTCTCCTTCCTGATCGTTGATTTGAGCTCCAATGAACACGGGGTGCGAGCGCTCCAGATGTTCCAAAAGCTGGTCCAAGTCACGCTCAAAGATAAGATCTCCTCCATTTCCCAACTGATAGAACTTGCTATACTTAACATCCATCTATAAGAATATAGGATGAGTAAGTTAGTAGAGTGATCAAGTGTGTCAAATTTTATGTAAGTTTGCAAGAAGTTTGGAGTAACATGAATTTTCATGAAAGAGTATAAGTGGTAAGAATGAGAATAAGTTTTCATAAATATTCGCTTCTTTGGTTTTGAAACTAAGTTTTTTAATTCAAATGTCCATTCTAAACTAGGGTCTCCTATGGTCAGGATGGCTCTGATACCAACTTGTCAACACCCAGATTTTTAATCCCAGATGCCTGTTATGCCATACATCGCAATCCCAGGATTACCATTTTTGCGAGACATAACATATTAGATATCACAGTACATCATCCATTACAAACCATTCTTAAGGTCTTACAACAAATAAAGAATCTCATGATCCAGTCTTAGTACAAATCAAGTAGCGGAATAACGTAATAATAATGGTAGCGTGGGCGAGGCTCCATCTTCATAGTCACAGGCAATGCTGACGATGGGAGATGATCCTAGTTGTCGTAACATTACTGTCGTCCATCCTCCTGATAGTCCTCTTCATGGTTTGGCCACGGGAATAGCCAGGGACAAAGCCATGAGTACTCTTTAAGTACTCGCAAACTAATACTAACACGTGAAGTGGGTTTGAATAGGAATGCTAAGCTCTAGGTTGTTTTGCAAAAATTCAGGTTACCTTAACTGAGTTCAGAAGCAAAGAAAGATGGGTGAAAGTTTTATAACACCTAAGTGGAAACTTGAGTTTTCATATCACATCCTTGTTGTGGTCAAATCAAAGTCATGATTCATTTCATAAGTCATTTTGAAAACATCTGACGATGGAACAGTATGACCGCTCCAACTATCCATAACCGCGAACACGGCTATTCGAATAGTTTGACACTCTGCAGAGGCGGTACACTTTCAACAAAATATTCGATACATCCGTCAGGAACAATCCTGAATTCACCATACTCAGAATGCGGATAGTCAATCCTAACCTTTCAATTACACGCCCTAGTATAGGCACCTCTCCTATGAGTTTGGCCTCCCAACCATGAACAACTGTCATCTTGGGAACTGCATAGGTGGACAATCTTCACAAGGTAGCCCTAGCTCAAACCTTGGCCGCAAGGGAACCCATACTAAGGTATATAAATTTCCAGTCAATCCCTACCCAAATTTCGGGTATTGTGGTTGTACGATAAAATTGGAATGGTATCGCATCTAGACAACCATCATTTTTATAAAGGGCCAAGGCTCATGCCTCAACATTTTCATCATCAAAATCATCTGGTGTTCAAGCACACATGTCAAAACATTTCATTAGAATGACTCATCATTCTAAGGTTTTCATAACCATTTTCACCAAGTATTCCCATCTAAAGTGACCAAGTTTTATGCTTAGCACTAGCATATACAAGTGGGGGTAAACACTAATGAGGGGTGGTAAACAAGTGTGAATGATCTAAGTTCAATCTCATGCCTCAGGATGACATCAAGATTATCTAACTTAGGCCAATTTTTGTGCTCTTTATGCTACCTTTAAACATCTTTCTAAAATATACAAGTCACTAAGTAAACCAAACTAAGGAGCTTTGATAAAGAAATAAAATAACTAAGCTTGCAAGTAAAACTGGGATTTGGTATCATTCATTGGTATAATCTTGTCATGCCTAAAGCATTGCATATGTTATCTTGTAGGTTTAAGCTTGCAAGTATGACTTGCATAGTTTAGCTTAGCTTGCCTTGTGCAGTGAAGTGGTTGAAGTTCTCCTTGGCTTCTTTTTCCTAGTAGTCTCCTTCCTACTTGTATCCTTGGTCGGTACTAGCGTCTATAAATAAATGCGAGGTACACAATCACCAAACTATACTTAACTAATTCTATTTATCACACCAAGGTTCACACTAGATGATCTAGCATCATCACTATTATCACCAAGATTAAAGCACTTGTTTTATTTGTTTTAATTTAGAAAAGTAATTTCTACTCATTGAAAAACTAATTAAGATTTAATATTCTCCAACTAAAACATGGGATCATGTTGGCACATGTCATCACCACACATTTAAGTACTTGGGAATGTGATTTAAAGTGGTTTCACAATTTAATAAGGTTTAACCTTTTTATTTAATTAAATAAAGTGACTAGAAATGCCTATGGGGCATTCTTTTATTGATTGTCAATTATTTCTACAAGTAAACCTAGATATTTTTATATATTCAGGAAGGTCTTACCAAATGTGATTTTTGAGACTTGGAATCAACTCAAAAGCTTTTATGGTTGAATTTTGAAAAATGTTTGAATGTAGAAAAGGCTTTGCCTTGTTATTTTTACTATAGGTGATCTACAATTCTAAATGATTTGAATCCAACGGGCTTGGATTAAGAATTTCGGTACCTTTCTAGAAAAACTAGTTTCATGCAATTTGGTTTAGTGAATCCCTCTGAAATGATTTTTGAATCTAGGGACAAAACTAAGTTTGAAACTAAATGGTTTGAATTACTGGGACGCGCGGGAGTGTAACTGGGAAGGCCCACTGCGCACAGCACGCACGCGGATGGGTTTAAGTGTTTGTCCCCACTAGTCAGCGATATAGGGGGTGCGAAGGGGTACGGGGCAATCTGTACCGTGCGATTAACACCTAATCTAACGGCTGGGGCTTGTCGTTTCCGTCGGGCAGCGCGGGCGAGACTGAACCCTAACGCGGTCAGTGGGGGTTGTGGTGGATCACCGGGGTTCAGGAGATGGGGGCGAACGACGAAGTCAATGACGTCGATCCTCCTGGTACCGGTGGATCCTCCTGGGGTGGCTCCAATCGACGGCGCCTCTTCTCATCCTCCGTGGCAGACTCCTGAAAAATTCTGGCCACCTGGTGCTCGCCTTGCTCCGGGGATGAGGTGGGGTGGTTCTGAGAGAGGTGGGGAGTGATATGGTGTGCTGAAATCAAACAGGGAAGGCCTCTATTTATAGTGCAAAGAGAGGACCGAAGGGTGCAGGTGGAGCTCGTCGTGGTCGGCTACACAGCGAGCTAACAACATGGCTGGGGGTAGGGGACGGTGTGCTGCCTCCTGGCGAATCTCAACGGCATGGTGGCAAGGCCTGGGGCGGTGCAAATTGGTCGGAACAGTTCGATGCTCTGGGCGGGTCCGACGGGAAATTTAATGGCGCACGGGCTCTCCTGGTCGCACGGAGACGGACGGGCATGTCCGGGCGGTTCCTGGGGCGATGGTGATCACGCATGAGGGAGGCGAAGCCAGGGCACGGTCTGTGCTCGCGTGTCGAGACCTGCGCTCTGGCGTGCTCTCGGCATGCTTGTAGAGAAGATGGGCGCTCGTTCTGAGTGGTCCAGGGGATGGCAAGGCTTGGGCATTGGACAAGGGGTGGCGATGGACGATGGCTTGTGTCCCAGACAAAGTTGGCGAGGCTAGGTATGCTCCTATCTTGCTGTTAACAATGGGGTGGCCATTTGGGCTCGGGCATGGTCACCATTGATGACAATGTCAAGATTACAGTGAGCTAGGGATTGTTAAATTAACTAGATGATCTACTGGGAGTGTGCTGTGAGCTAGAGAGGGAACAAGTTAGGCACAAACACTGCTCACTATAGTGTTTGATGTTTTGTTTGATTTGTGTTTACAAGGTGTTTGATGAAATGGCCAAAAGAGATTTGAATTTGAATTTTTGGATGAAAATTGGTGGGTGTACTAGTCACATACTAGGTAGTCTCTGGTTGCTTGGAATGGTGAAGGTGCACTGGTCTGGTGGGGTTTTGAGAAATGGTGATCTTCACATATGATATAGATTCAATTTTGAATTGTCATTTGAATCAAGTTGCCAAATGTTTCTGTGGGTTTACAAAGTGGGATTGGGTTCACTTTCACTTGGTCTAGCAAGGGGTGAAAAGTAATTTATATTTTTCTGTTTAAAATCTTGGACTAGAAACACTCAAAGTGTTCTAGTGAGCAAGATTGGCAAAAATGACCATTTTCTTGTTTTGTTTGTTTTTGAATTTCTCTTGATTTGTTTCTGCTTGGATTAGATTTAGATGTTGTTGTTCTCATCTTTAAACTATTCCTTGATATTCACAACAATCACACAAGTCCATTCATGCATTAATACAATCAGCACATACACACATGCATTCATAAAGATTTTAATTAACAAAAGTTTTTGTTAACCCTAATTTTGGTGATTGGAATTTGGTAACCTTGCTCGATATTTTTGGGATGTTACATTACCGTACAACCACAATACCCGAATTTGGGTAGGGCTTGTCTAGAAGTTTATATATCTTAGTATGAGTTCCCTTGCGGCTGTCGGGGATATGCTATATGGGTATCCTCATAGCATGTCTCCTATCCGGATAACCCGGGTGGCCCACAGTTGGTAGCATGGCCCATGGCCTGCTGGGCAGCCCAGTTAGATGGATCCATAAGGGAGGCCCATGCCGGATAAAGGAAGTCTACGGAGGAGTCACCAACGTACCCGGAGCCTTGGAGTGCAAGACACGCTAGAATAGTTGTAAGCAGTGTAGGACTCTGTAACCTGTCCGGCTAGGACTTTTCCCTGTAACCCTAGGACCTGGCGACTATATAAGTCGGGCCTATGGGAGCCTTTAGGGCACCAATCAACTCATACCTCGCACAGCGAACCTATCCCTGTAACTCGGCGTATTTCCCTTATAGTGATTTATAGCAGGAGTAGGATTCCACCACCGTCATGGGATCTGAACCTGGGTAAGCCGTGTTACCTCGTACCCGTCAACCGTCCGCCTTCCCCCACGTCTCTAAACACGCACCGTGAGGACCCCTCCATGGGGTACTCGTCGGCAATACCACGACAATTGGCGCCCACCATGGGGCAAGAGGCGCTTCAGGCTCTTCAGCGGGTGAGGACCAAGATCTTTGCCGGAAGCGGCGGAACCGTAGCCATCGGTCGCGTTCTCTTCTTCGGCAACGGTCCGATCATCCCTCCTGACGAGTTATGGATCCCATCTAAGACGAACCCGACGCAGTGCTCGATCGTCCCCATCGGAGATATCCATCTCTTCATTGGCGAAACCGACTCGGGCACTAGTTCCCTGGGAGTCAGAGGAGCATCAAGACCCGCACGGACCGCCTACGGGCAGGATAGGTTCGCAGAAGGAATGATGCCGGATCTCTCCTCGGAGTTTGCCGGCAAAGATCGGAAAAATTCAAGGCCCACCCAAACCGCCCCTGTGCAGGATATAACAGTCAAAGATCGCTGCAAGTCCGCTGCTTCATCCGCGCGTCTGGACAGCAGAGATCCAAGTTCGTCGGCGTGGTTACCATCTTCAATCTGGCGCATTGTGTTCAGAGAGAGGGCAAAAACCCCCGCGATTATCTTGCCATGTGGCTCTGTATACGGGCCGATCTGGCGCATTACCCCAATGATGATGCTATGTATCACTTTATGGAAGGACTGGACCAAGGTACGCTTCTCTGGCATTCTCTAAGGCGGCAGCAGGATTTAGGATGCCTCACCTTCGAAAGCATGGTGAACACCATCAACAACTTCGTGGAGGCCGAGGAGGCAGCTCAGACAGCCCTTGCGCTCATTGACGGAGTCCCTCCAATTCAGCCACCATCGCCTCCTGCCGTCATCGCCGCAACTGCACCACCGCCTCCAGTCATCGTCGATGTTGCTGCACCTCCACCCCCCGTCATTGAGGAAGCCCCAGCACCCTTCGACTCCGTGATTGACGCGCTCTACGCCGACTTCAGTGCAGATTCGGAGGAGATATATTTCAGTCCTGAGGAGCTAGACTCTGCCATGCAGGAGATGGAGGAGGATTACAAGCGCGACGAGCAGGCCAACAACACCGTCACATCTCGAGAGTTATTCGTAACCATTGGGACGGCGATGGATGAAGATCAACCCGGAAGAGCTCTGCCTACAGCGCTGGACAAGGGGAAGGGGCCACCTGTTGCTGCAGACAATGATCGTGCAAGGGACATGCCCCCTCCGCCTAACCCATTGCAACAGCCGCAGGAACTCTGCACTGGACCGAGCAACAACAACACCGCACACCCTCCGGCATCTACGTCTGTTGCTGCCCAAGTTACTCCAGGTGATAGAGTGATGTACATCAATCTCCTCGTCGAGCCTATGACCGTGGCTCATATTCGCAATGTAGTCCAGCTTGACGAGAAGCGCCAGCAGCGGCTGGAGGAAGCGCAGGCCATCGCGGAGGAAGGCGCAAAGCTAGATCGAGATTTGGCCAACACGCAGAAGTCAATAGAGAAAGCTAGAGCAATGGAGGTCGAGTACAAGACTCTGCTACAGCAGCAGAAGGCCAAAAAAGCTCTGGATCGCGTCATCAACGATCCTAGCATGCGGAGAAACCTAGGATGGGCTGCCCGAAGCCGGCACAAGCCAAGTCATACATTGACAGTGAAGGCAGGAAGGTGATGCCCACTCCTCTCCTCAACCTCGCCATCGCCAAGACCCTTTTGCAGCAGGATAGATCACCCGAAGCGGTGGACCAGGTCTATGACCTAGTGGCCAAGGCGGTGAGACAGCAGGAAAAGGCCACCTCATAGAGGCTCGAGTCTGACCCAGTGTTTTGCCAGTCTAGCCATCACAAGCCGCCAAGGGACAGATCTCCTCTTGATGTCGGGTCTCAGACAGGTTCGTCAGAACAAAGACGGAGGGATGCGCGCAACAGGAAGGATGCTATCCCCATATCCTCTGACCATGGAGGTAAGGCCCAACCTCGTCGCCCATCGCCACCGCCCCTCTCCCCCCGACATCGAGAAGAAACCAAGGCTCACCGTCGTACGGATATGCCTCTGCCAAGGCAGAGCGGCATCGTCATCCGCGAAAACACGGAGCAGACCCGTCATGACGGAGAGCGCAACCAAGGACACAAGAGCAGGTCGCGCCATGACCCTCCGCGTCCGACAAGCAACCGCGACAAGCATGAGGCGTCGCAGGAGGGTAACAGCAAGAAGGCTAACCCATCGCCACCTCCACCTCTGTCGCCACCTAGCAGCCACCATGGCAGAGGAGGCCCGCGTCGTTCACGCAGCCCATCCCCTGATGGCAAGAAGAAGAAAAGAAGCCGGGAGCCATACGATGCACGTTCGTGTCTGGACAAGATCGACGAGGCCCGGGAAGTACCATACATGGGACCACGTTGCTTTGGACCTATAATATGGTCCGCAATTTACCCCAAAGTTCCCGGATTGACAAGACCATCATGCCCTATGACGGCACCGCCAAGCCGGCCACATGGTTGCAGGACTACGGCAACACGGTGGAGATCGCCGGGGGTAACCCCAACATTTCCGTCAAGTACCTCCCATTGATGTTGGCGGGCACGACCCATCAATGGATTGATGACTTGCCGGAATGATCCATCTGCAATTGGTTGGACATGCAAGAAGCGTTCACCAAGAACTTTGAGGATACGTACAAACGTCCCTGCACTGTTGGTGATCTACAGCGGTGCATGCAAGGGAAAGACGAGACATCTCGCGCCTACCTCTCCCGCTGGCTGGATATGAAGAATTCCTGCGCAGGAGTGCACGCCCAGACTGCCATGGCCGCCTTCATCAATGGGTTGAAAAGGGGCACGTTGCTCCGACATAAGATGAAGCGCCTGCAGGACAATCACTAGCTAGACTTGAACCAGATGATTCAGTTGGCCAGTGAGTTCGCGGCTACCGACGACGATGCTCGCGGCTCTTTGCCGGCAACGGCCATTCCAACTCAAGCTCGGAGGAACATCAGCACAAAGCAGAAGTCCGCACTAGAAGAAAAACAAACCCCCAACATGGTCGCTATGACTTTTGCAGTACGAGGTGATGGCGGACAGCGTGGCCAAGGGCGGGGAGCTGGTCGTGGGCAGCAGCGAGGCAGTGAAACTACCTCGACAGCGCTCCGTGTTCCCCAAACCTACGAGGAGTACTGTGATATGTCGTGCCTCGTACACCTCGACGCCAACGACAAGGCCACCCACACCAATCGCCACTGCAAGTTCTTCAACGACCTCAAGGAGGACCCGGAGTTCGGCTACAAGCGAAGTCGGAAGAACAGACCGTGAGGAAAGGGCAAGGGGAAGAAGAAGGAGGAGGAGTCCAAGGATTCAAGTGATATGGATGCGGATGTTGACCCCAAGAAGGCCGCCAAGAGCGGCGGCAAAGGCAAGAACCCCTTCGATAAGAAGGCGAGATTTTTCCAAACTTTCCTTGGCACCCCCACCGTCCGACAACAAAAGACCTCCATGAGGATACTGATGGCTACCCTACCCCCAGTTCCCCAGTTCCTGCGCTGGTCGGAGATTCCCATTACTTGGGACATGAAGGATCACCCAGACCTCATCCCTACGGAGAACCAATACGCCATGGTCATCAACCCCCTGATTAATGGCAATGAGTTCACCAAATGTATGGTGGATAGTGGAAGCAGCATCAACATCATGTACCTGGATACACTTCATAAGATGAACTTGATGGAGGCAAACCAGGCGGACCAACACCATCTTCCATGGCGTAGTTCCTGGTCGGGAGGCTCGGTCCCTTGGGTGCATCGCACTTCAGGTCGCTTTTGGTGATGTTAATAATTACCGCCAAGAACGCATGACCTTTGAGGTGGTCCCCTTCAAGCGCGTGTACCACGTCATATTCCGCCACGACATATTCCACACCTTCATGGCCAAGCCATGCTTCGTCTACAACAAACTAAATATACCCGGACCAAACGGTATCATCACCGTATCCGGAAGCTTTACCCAAGCAAGGGACTGCGAAATTGGAGAAGCAGCCTACGCAGAATCTATCCTCTACAGCGAAGAATTCAAGGAGATCCAGATCAAGGTCGATGCCTCGGAGATGCCCGTGTCAAAGTAGAAGATTTCTGACTCCGCCCCAGCATTCAAGACCGCCGTCGAGACCAAGCCGGTGTAACTTGTGGTAGGAGATGCCTCCAAGACCACCGCCACTGGGGCGAACCTAGACCCTAAATAGGAAAGCGCGCTCGTCGAGTTCCTCCGTGAGAATAGGGACATCTTTGCCTGGCAACCTGCCGACATGAAATGTGTACCTAGGGAACTTGCCGAGAACAACTTGAATATTGATCCAAAATGTAAACTAGTGAAACAACCTCTACGACGCTTTTGAGATGAGAAGAGACGCGCCATAGGAAAAGAGATAGCTAGGTTACTTAAGGCTAGTTTTATCTGAGAAGTCCTTCACACCGAATGGGTGGCCAATCCTGTACTTGTCCCTAAAAAGGGAACCAAAGAATTAAGATGTGCGTTGATTACACCGGCTTGAACAAGGCATGTCCCATAGATCTGCTTGCTTTGCCTCGCATTGACTCGACGGCTGGCTCGGAGCTTTTGTGTTTTCTCGATGCATACTCAGGATACGACTAGATCATGATGAGGAAGTCGGACCAATTGGCCACTTCGTTCACTACACCCTACGGCACGTTTTGCTATGTCACGATGCCCTTTGGGCTGAAAAACGCAGGTGCTACATACCAGCGGACAATGCAACATTGCCTACATGATAAAATTGGTCGGAACGTTCATGCCTATTTGGACGATATAGCGGTGATGTCTAAAAAATCAAATGACTTAATCTCCGACTTAAAAGAAACCTTTGATAATCTCCAGAAATACAATATGATGCTTAACCCTAAGAAGTGCGTCTTCGGGGTTTCAGCCGGAAAATTGTTGGGCTTCATCGTTTCCCAGCATGGAATCGAGGTCAACCGATAGAAAATCAAGGCCATCTTAAACATAAACCGTCTGACATGCCTAAAGGACATACAACGACTAACAGGTTGTGTTGCAGCAGTTAGTCGGTTCGACAGCCGACTTGGAGAGAAGGCTCTGCCGCTATACAAGTTGCTGAAGAAGGCGGACAAATTCACTTGGATGGACGAAGCAGATGCAACATTGAAGCAGCTCAAGGAGATTCTTTCCTCAGCGCCTATCCTTGCAGCACCCGAACCTGGAGAGCCCATGTTAATTTACATGGAGGCCACCAACCGGGTAATCAACATCGTCGTCGTGGTAGAGCGGCAGCAAAAAGGGCATGAGTACGGAGTTCAACGACCATTTTATTACGTAAGCGAGGTCTTGAAGGAGTCCAAGCAACATTACCCGCACTACCAAAATATAGCTTATGGAGTATTCCTTGCTTCTCGGAAACCAAGGCACTATTTCCAGGAGCACCCTATCACAGTGGTGAGCAAGACTCCACTGTCCGACATTATCAACAACAGCGACACTATAGTAAGGGTCGCAAAGTGGGGCATTGAACTTGCCGCATTCGAGATCACCTACAAGAGACGTGACGCTATCAATTCATAGGCCTTGGCGGATTTTATCACAGATTGTACGGAGATGCCAGATGCTACCCCAATGCCAGAGCCAGAATACTGGGTGATGCACTTTGACAGATCAAAGCTACTCAATGGCTCAGGGGCTGGTGTGCTGCTACAGTCACCAACTGGGGACAAGCTACACTACGTTTTGCAGATCCACTTCGAGGCTACGAACAACATGGCGGAGTATGAAGCACTCGTTCACGGACTACGCATAGCCAAGGATATTGGCATCAAGCGCATAGTTTGATGTGGAGATTCCGACTTGGTTGCCTAGCAGGTGGCTGGCACCTGGAACGCGCGGAACCCTATGATGGCGGCATATCGAGAAAAGTGGACGAGATAGCCAAGAGCTTCTTGGGCTACGAAGTCAAGTATGTACCTAGGTAGCAAAACGAGGCGGCTGATCTGTTGTCTAAGCTTGGATCAGGGCGCAAACGAATTCCGCCTGGAGTTTTGCTGGAGCATCTATGGACATCATCCATGAAGGGAGCAAACATCTACAACCCGGACAGAGTTGACTCTTTCGTTCACATGGTGACAAAGGTCCCTCCGGCTTGGACAAAACCGTTCATGGAATATCTCGAACAAGTAACTTTGCCCGACGACGAGGTCGAAAGACGGCAAATAGTATGTCGATCAAAGGGCTATACCATAATCAATGGACAACTCTACAAAAGAAGCACTACTGGTGTATACCTTAAGTGTGTTTCCCAGCAAGAAGGTATTGAAATCCTACGCAAAATCCATCTCGGAAATTGCGGGAATCAAGTCGCTCCCTGCTCGTTGGTCGCTAAAGCTTTCCGGCAAGGATTCTACTGGCTGACCGCGAAAGCAGACGCCGACAAGCTGGTTGAGACATTCATGGGATTCCAGTACTATGCCCGACAACCACATGTTCCTGCTGAAGAATTGCGGACAATACCAATAACTTGGCAGTTCGTAGTCTGGGGGCTAGACATGGTTGGTCCGTTGCAGACGGCACCATGTGGATTTACGCATCTGCTAGTAGTAGTTGATAAATTCACCAAATGGATAGAAGCTAAACCCATTAGAAAGTTCGATGGGGCAACTGCCCTTAGGTTTGTCCGGGATCTAGTGGTGAGATTTGGTCTCCCACATAGCATAATCACCGATAATGGCAGCAACTTGTTACTCAGATAAGTGGAGGCTTACTGTTGGGACAAAGGCATCCGACTTGACCTTGCATCTGTGGCACATCCATAGTCCAATGGACAAGTTGAGCGAGCCAATGGATTAATTCTGCAGGGAATCAAGCCACGTCTTGAAGCACCGCTACATAGAACAGCTGGAGCTTGGGCGGAAGAATTGCCATCTGTTCTGTGGATTTTACAAACTACACCCAACAGATCCACCATCTACACCCCTTACTTCATGGTATATGGAGCAGAAGCCATCCTGCCTTCCGACGTCCTTCATGGTATATAGACGCCTAGATATGGACCTTCTCGAGGAGGAGCGTGTATTGGCATGCCAAAGATCCGAAGATACGTAGCTACCATAGTCGCCGCGTTCAGCATCGCTCGTTTAAATAGGGGGATCTGGTACTCCGATTTAAGCAGAAGAAGTCACACAAATTATCCCCGCCATGGGAAGGACCGTTCATCATAAGCAAGGCGCTTCTCAATGGGTCTTACTACCTCGTTGACAATCGTGAACTGAAGGATAGACCCAACGAGGATTATAAGCGTAAGCGACGTGACCCGGATGATGACTACCCGTAGCTTGATCGTCCATGGAACATAGCACAACTACGTCCTTTCTACACTTAGCATTTTTTATCTATTGTGTACCCCTTATATGATCAATGAAATAAAGCTCTCTAGTTCACTCATATTTTCTGAGTCTTTTCCCTCCTTTAGTGTTCATTTTTGGATCGTATAAAACCTTTATGCACAAGCTTTCCGATTGCACTTGTGAAAATTCCACATACGGGCGTTAGCTTAAGTTTTCTGGTCTACACATTCTTTCTTGTTTTTATGTGGATTCTGGAGTAGTGAATTTCAGCACTTATTGTCGGTGATTTTGTGCTTAGGTGCTTAAAAAATATATACATGCTGGAACTAGTTCTTGAGTGCCATCCTCGCGCCAGCCCGTGTACATGAAGCTTTCCAGCTTGCAATACGCTCGGGGGCTCGGCGCAAGATCTCCGAGAACTTCGCCATGGAATCCACCGCTTTGATGTTGATCTAGAGGTTCTTGGCTATCTCCTTGGCTTGCGTGATGGCGGTGTTGGTAAAGTTGTCGGCAAGGACCATGCATTCTTTTGGCGGAGGAGGCGACTGGGTCAACCCAATAGGAGCTGCAAATTTCCGACAAAGGAACGCATGAGTTCAATAACACAAAAGTTCAGAGTATTTAGCTTCAAAAGTACAAGGCGAAGAATCACTTACTAAAGATGCTAATCTCAGCCTGCTGGAGAGTTTCCGCCATGGAGTCCCGTTCTTGTCGGAGGACCCTGTACGCTTCAAGATGGCGCTGATTTTGCTCATCGGCAGCTTTCTTCTGCTCTTTCAGGATCACAATTTCCTCCTTCAAGCGGTTCATCTCTTTGTTGGCGGACTCCTGCAGGACTTTCATGGAGTCCTCGTGCATATTCAACATATCCTTCCTCTCCTGCTTGAGGATCTTGTTTTCGCTATCCAGCTGCTGAATATGCTTGGATTGCTCAACAATATCCTTGGCCATGGAAATGGCTTCTGCAAGTCGGAGAAAGAACAGTGCACAATGAGTACTTGGAGAATGTTGGCACAAGACCAAGTCGAAATACGAAAAAGAAAGGAAAAACAGACGCTTGCTCTTGGTGATTTGTTCCTTCAAGAAGGCAGTTTTACCATTTTCGGCTTCAAAGTCCATGCGCATCTTCTGGTACTTCTCGTTGGCCACGCCCCTCCGAGCATTCTCATTCTGTGGAAAGGAAAAATTTAACGCTGTTTAGTCTACTTGGAGCATCTAGCCGGATAAATATCCACCTAGAGGCTTGGGGGCTACAGTGAGAGTTTTTAACTTAGAAATATGCTTGGTCTTTCGTTAAGCATCTAGTCGGAACTGATTTAGTTTTCAACTAGAAGCTTGGGGGCAATAGTATAAAGTTTTAACTCAGTGATATGCTTAGTTTCCCTTTAAGCACCTAGTCGGAACTAATTCAGTTACAACTATAAGCTTGGGGGCTACAGTATTGAAATTTATAAACACTGCGTATGCTTCTATGAAAGCATATAGTCAGAATAATTCATTCAAACTATATGTTTGGGGGTTACAGTGATAAGTTTTCTAGCTTAGTCACTCTTAGAGCATTTAGACGCAAAGACCTATGGTTTTCCGTCTAAATCCTCGGGGGCTATAGTGGGATACTCATATTAAATGCAAAAGACAAATAAAACTTACAAGTGCAATGATCTTGAGGTTTGTAGCACTCTCAGCAAGCAACTTGCCGAAGGATAAACTGTTTCCTTGCAAGATTTCTGCTTGCTGGAGAAGCTCCTCAAGACCGCATGTCGGAGATGACGGTGTCGGACTAGGAACCAAAGCAGCGCTACCCAGCATAAGTATCGGGTAGACTATCTTCGGGAACTCTATGGTTTTCTTGGGTGTGGAGGCACCGCCTTTGGAAGACGTACCACTCTCCACCACTGCCTTACCTCTACTGATGGCATCCTTAGCCGGAGCTTCAGCCATTTGGATTGTGTTACTTTCTTGCGTTGCCTGTTCGCCGACAACGGCAAGCTCCGCGGAGGCACGTGAGTCCACTTCCATGGCGGAAGGGCCAGATGCGTCTTTGGCTTGAGAGCTTGTCGGAGCAGGCGTAGGATGGACGCTGGGAGTAACAGGGGCGATGGCGAGAGATGCATGGGGAGACACTTCACGATGCAACATATCCTTAATTTTTCTAGAAGCTCCCAAAGTTTTGGAGGTCTTCTTCAAACTGGTAGTGGCCTTCTTCCTGAAACGTGCAAAAAGTATAAGTACATGAATAAGACAAGCACTGGACAATGTTGGAGAGAAAGAAACTTACACAAGAGGGGGTGCTTTGGCAAAGGGGATCCCGGTAATCTTTCTTTTCTCTGCCTCCAGGGTGGCGGTAGTCTTCTTGGAGGCTCCACCCTTCGTCTTCTTCTTCTTGCCTCCGTCGGCAGCGTAAGAGGTGGAGCTCTTCCTCTTTCGTGCCAACGGGACATCGTCGTCGAACACGATGGTGACTTCCTTCATCTTTGGGTCATAGATTTGGACAGCCATGCTATCCTCCTCTAGACTGCTAAGCTGTTAAGTGAAATCCCACAAGTGTTATATGAGATGATAATGGATAGACGTAAGAACTGGAGTATATGTCATATACGGAAAATAAACATCATACCTTTGGGTACGTGCGGTCAACGAATATACCATAGGTGATGGTGAAGCCTCGCTTCCTATCCTTCACCTTGACGATATCCTTGAGGCGAAGCTTGACGGAGTCACTCGAGAAATTGTCCTCGGAGATGCGGAGGCTATCCTTCCTATCCTTGGTGTACTCATGCATCAGCTTCAAGCGGTGCTGCAGAGGCTGGATCCGCCTAACGAACCAGCACATGGCCAGGTCCAATCTGGTCAAACCCGTATCTACGAACCACTCTATCCGCCATATAGCGCGGTAAGCGTCGATGTCGGAGGTAAGGGAGGCCTGGGATCTCCATGTTGAGGCTTCGGCGGCAGCTCCATCGACAAAGTCCGGATACGTCGCTTCTCGGCCAGCCAGAAGGATATCTGGGCCATAGAAGTACGTCTGTTTCTAGTTTTTACAGGATTCATGGCCGACGATGTTGGGGAACCGCCGGCCAGGCCGGATCTTAAAACTAATCGTGCCACAGTTCCTGAGCTCGTCCTTGCCGGCTCCGGCTTCCCGTTTGACAGTGAAAAACTAGATAAAGAGATCTAGCCTAGGCCTAATCCCTAAGTAACCCTCGCAAAGCGCCGCGTAGTTGCTAAGC
Source organism: Avena insularis (assembly GCA_023614405.1). NCBI lineage: Eukaryota > Viridiplantae > Streptophyta > Magnoliopsida > Poales > Poaceae > Avena > Avena insularis. The sequence continues at coordinate 60,177,936 of CM042689.1, forward strand.
GCGAGGACTATTGGGGGAGAAGTTCTGAGGCTGTACTCGGTAATGGTTGAGGACAGCTAGGAATAAAAATGAGATGGGCAGGGAGACGCCGCGTACCATTTGGGCTTTGAGGTACACGTTCTCTCCGGCTTGGGGAGAAGGGGTGACCTCGCCGGCCGGCAGCGCCTGCCAGCTGATCCCCTCCGTCGCAGGGAGGTAGCCCTCCATGATCAGCTCCTTGATGTCGCGGTCCGTGATGTCTAAACCGCGCTAGTCCCCCTTATGGGAGTCGTTTTCCTCCTCTAGCAGCTCCAGTGCCGCTGGATTATGGTCGCCGCCGGTGGAGTCGACCACCATGGATTTGGGGATCACCAGGACCTCTGGGGCACGAGGACGGTGCTCGCCGGCTTCGTCGCGGCATCGCCTGACACCGCCATGGAAGGGGCGGAACTGCTACTGGACATTGGGGAGGATAAGGTGGTGACTGAGAAAGGTTGAGGGGCTAGGGTTTTTCGCAATTGCGCGCAGAGCTCGAGGAGGCGCTCGCTGGAGGAAGAAGACGATGCTGGAGGAGAATGAGATAAAAAGTAAAATTTCCACCGCGGTTACAATATATAACCTCTGGCATCAAGATTCGTGCAAAATTATCGATTGGTTGACGCATGGGCGACGTGTTCGGGAGCGTGTGCGGAAATTTCGCCACGTTGCCAACTGTCGCCGCCAAAGGTTCGTATCGCTCGCGTGGGAAAAACGGACATGTGTGAGTTACGAGTCGTTGCTAACCTACGTCTATGTCGCCCTAGCTGTCACTGGCAGATGAACCATCACATCGGGAGATTCCGGCATGGACGGATCCAGTCCGGCTACGGAAGAGTAGGATAGAATATTCAGCAATTCCTCGACTTACAAATAGAAGATGGACAAAACCTTGCAGGTTTCTTTGGGAGGACTACAAGATATTGCTTGACGATTTGCCGACATCCATCTAGACGGAGCATTCAACGTGAAGATGCAAGACGGCGCAAGATCTCAGAGATCTCCGGGGGCTACTGTTGGGGATATGCTATATGGGTATCCTCATAGCATGTCGCCTATCCGGATAACCCGGGTGGCCCACAGTTGGTAGCATGGCCCATGGCCTGCTGGGTGGCCCAATTAGATGGATCTAGAAGGGAGGCCCATGCCGGATAAAGGAAGGCTACGGAGGAGTCACCGACGTACCCGGAGCCTTAGAGTGCAAGACACATTAGACTAGTTGTAAGCAGTGTAGGACTCTATAACCTGTCCGGCTAGGAATTTTCCCTATAACCCTAGGACCAGGCAACTATATAAGTCGGGCCTATGGGAGCCTTTAGGGCACCAATCAACTCATACCTCGCACAACGAACCTATCCCTGTAACTCGGCGTATTGCCCTTATAATGATTTATAGCAGGAGTAGGATTCCGCCACCGTCATGGGATCTGAACCTGGGTAAGCTGTGTTACCTTGTACCCGTCAACCGTCCACCTTCCCCACGTCTCTAAACACGCACTGTGAGGACCCCTCCATGGCGTACTTGTCGACAATACTAGGACAGCGGCCGAGGTTTGAGCTGAGACTACCTCGTGATGATTGTCCACCTGTGCAGTTCCCAAGATGACAGATGGTCATGGTTGGGGGGGCCAAACTCATAGGGGAGGTGCCTATACTAGGGTGTGAAATTGAAATGTTAGGATTGATTATCCGCATACTGAGTATGGTGATTCAGGATTGTTCCTAACGGATGTATCGAATGTTGTGGTGAAAGTGTACCACCTCCGCAGAGTGTCAAACTATTCGAATAGCCACGTCCGCGATTATGGATAGTTGGAGTGTCCATACTATTCCGTCATCAGATGTTTTCAAAATGACTTGTGAAATGAATCATGACCTTGACTTGACCACAACAGGGTTGTGAGCATGAAAATTAAGTTCCCACTTAGGTGTTGCAAAGCCTTAAGTTAGTTTTCTTTACTTCTAAAGTCAATTAGAGATAAATCTGGCTTTTTGCAAAACAACCTAGAGCTTAGGATTCCTACTTGAATCACTTTACTTGTTAGTGATAGTTTGCGAGTACTTAAAGAGTACTCATGGCTTTGTCCCTGTCTATTCCTATGGCCAGACTATGAGGAGGACTACCATGATGATGGACAGCAAGAAGTCTACAACAACTAGGATCATCTCCCATCATCATCATTGCTTGTGACCCTGAAGAAGAAGCTTCGACCATGCTACCGTTATTATATTATTCCGCTGCGTTGATTGTATTAAGACTGGATCATGAGATCCTTTATTTGTAAGACCTTTATTATGGTTTGTAATGGATGATGAACTATGGTACCAATCTGTTATGTCTCGCAAAAATGGTAATCCTGGGATAACTGGCATCTAGGATTAAAAATCCTGGTGTTGACACTGGACCACAGGAAAATCGCCGCGCCCCTTTTCTCTGCACCATGCCGAGAGCGCGCCAGAGCGCCATAGCCGACGCGCTCGCACACGTCGCGCCTCGCTCTCTCCGTGCTTTACTAAACTCTCCATTACCCTAGATACCTCCTAGACACGACCGTTCGCCGCCGCGTGACAAGAAGCACCTGTACGCCGTCTTGAACACCGCCATTTCTGCTTAGAGCAAAGACTGCGCCCGACCGTTCTCGACCGCCCCTTGCCGCGCCATTAAGCCAGTGACGATCGCCAGGAGACACCGCACCATCCTACGCCCTTCACCATGCGTTTAGCTCGCTGTACTGGCATCGCCGGAGAAACCTCACCATGTCGCACTGCCCCTGTCGCCGATGTATAAATACAGACCACCCCAGCCCTCATTCTCCCCACCACCTCAATTGCCTCTCTCTCAAAACCATCCCACACTGTTCCCTAGAGCAAGGCGAGCACCAGCCCGCCGGAATTCCACCGGAGTCCGCCGCTGTAGAGGAGGAGAGGAGTCGTTGATTGGAGACACCCCAGGAGCCGCCGCGACCACCGTTCAAACCGCCGTCCTCGACAACATCGTTCTCCCCCATCGCTGACCCTAGCTGGAGCCCTATTAAGCGAACACGTACCCCCACCGTCGCTGTTAGGGTTTGGTCTCGTCGGAGTTGTTCGACGAATATGACGCACCCCAGACATAGATCTTGTTCTAATCGTAGGGCCCAGATTGAAACATACCGCTTCGTTTGGATAGAGTCGCTAACGCCTGGACCCCCTGTCAGTAGCCCGCTGCGTGTGTGCTGTGCAGCTGGGCCGACCCAGTAATTTTCCCGCGCGTAGCCCAGTCATTCAAACAATCTTTTTCCATTTTAATTCAAACCTAGTTCAGTCAGTAACTTTGAAAATCAATTCAAAGAGATTTACTCAACCAAATTACATGATTCTAATTTTGTTAGAAAGGTATTGAAATTATCAATCCAATGCCATTGGATTCAAACCATTAGAAATTATAGATCACCTATAGTAAAAATAACAAGATAGATACTTTTCCACATTCAAACATTTTGCAAAAATCAACCATAAATGCTTTTGAGTTGATTCGAACTCTCAAAAATCACATTTGACAAGATCTTTCTGAATATGTAAAAATATTTAGGTTTACATGCAGTGATCTTGGACTAGAAATAAAAGAATGCTACATAGGCATTTCTAGTCACTTTAATTATATAAAATAGTAATTTTTAAACTTTATAAAATATGACCACCACTTTAAATCACATTCCCAATTATTAGAATATGTGGTGATGACTTGTGTCAACATGATCCCATATTTTAATTGGAGAATATTAAATGTTAAGTAGTTTTCAATGAGTAGAAAATACTTTTCCAAAATAAAATAAACAAGACTAGGTCTATATTTTATGTGATGATTGTGATGATGCTAGATCATATAGTGTGAACCTTTGTGTGCCAACTAGAGGTAGTTAAGTACTGATTGGTGATTGTATACCTCGTATTCATTTATAGACGCTAGTACCGACCAAGGCTATGAGGAGGAGGAGTACTACAAAGAAGAAGAATAAAACTTCAACCACTGCACCAATTAAGGCAAGCAGAGCTAAACCATGCAAGTCATACTTGCAAGCCTAACCCTACAAGATAACCTATGCAATGCATTAGGCATGCTTTGGTTATGCAACCTTGATTATATCAATCCCAAGTTTTACTTGCAATATTTATTATTTTTATTTCTTTCTCAAAGTTCTTTACCTTCCCTTAGTAACTTGTGAATTTTGGAAAGTTACTATAGGTAGCATAAAGAGCATAAAACTAGGCCTAAATAGTTAGAACTATATGTCATAATGAGGCATGAGACTAGATTTGGATAGTCACACTTGATTAGCACCCTTCATTAGTGAATACCCTCAACTTTAATGGCTAGTGCTAAGCATAAAATTTGATCACTTTAGATGGGAATACTTGGTGAAAATGATTATGACAACCTTGGAATGAAGATTCATTTTATTGAAATGTTTTGTCATGTGTTATGAACACAAGATCATTTGATGATGAAAATGTTGAGGCATGAGCCTTAGCCCTTTCTAAAAATTGATGGTTGGGTTCGGATGCGATACCATTCCAATTTTAACATACAACCACAATACCCGAATTTGGGTAGGGCTTGACTAGAAGTTTATATTTCTTAGTATGGGTTCCCTTGTGGAAGAGGTTTGAGTTGAGGCTACCTCATGATGATTGTCCACCTATGCAGTTCCCAAGATGACAGATGGTCATGGTTGGGAGGCCGAACTCATAGGGGAGGTGACTATACTAGGGTGTGCAATTGAAAGGTTAGGATTGATTATCCGCATACTAAGTATGGTGATTTAGGATTGTTCCTGACGGATGTATTGAATGTTGTGGTGAAAGTGTACCACCTGTACAGAGTGTCAAACTATTTGAATAGCCGCATCTGCGGTCATGGACAATTGGAGTGTCCATACAGTTCTGTCGTCAGATGTTTTCAAAATGACTAGTGAAATGAACTATGACTTTGACTTGACCACAACAGGGGTGTGAACATGAAAACTAAGTTCCCACATAGGTGTTGTAAAACATTTAAACTAGTTTTCTTTGCTTCTAAACTCAGTTAGAGATATACCTGGCTTTTTTAAATAAACCTAGAGCTTAGGATTCCTACTCGAACTACTTTACTTGTTAGTGATAGTTTGCGAGTACTTAAAGAGTACTCATGGCTTTGTCCCTGGCTATTCCCGTGGCTAGACTATGAAGAGGACTACCAGGATGATGGACAGCAGGAAGTCTATGACAACTAGGATCATCTCCCATCGTCAGCATTGCCTCTGACGATGAAGATGGAGCCGTGACCATTCTACTGTGTTGATTGTATTAAGACTAGATCATGAGATCCTTTATTTTTAAGACCTTTATTATGGTTTGTAATGGATGATGAACTATGGTACCAATCTGTTATGTCTCGCAAAAATGGTAATCCTAGGATTGCGATGTATGGCATAACAGGCATCTAGGATTAAAAATCCGGGTGTGGAAAAAATCAGGGTTGCTGAAATTGGGATGTTACAACAACCTTCAGATCTAGCTCCTTCCCACATAGGAGTACTTGTGTTTGCACGGGTTAATTGTTCTAGCAAAACTGCAAAGAACCGGGTGCATTTTCATAAACAAAATTCCTCCATCTTTTGTCCAACCTTTTTGTATATCCAAAACCTTTCTCAATTTCCACTTCACTTGGTAGGCCAAGCCTCACCAAGGTTTTCTCATAAAATATTTTTGTAAGCATTTCCGGGGTCTTCCCATCCCATAGTTTTGCTTCGGCTAAAATGGGGTTTCCAAAGGGGCATGGTGTTATACACCATCTATCAAAATAAGGGCAAGTAGGTGTCATTAAAGGTCTTGTACTAGTAGCACAAACATGTAATGACTTGGAGGAGCCAAGCCAGTACCATATATAAATCATCGTATAATAAAACAATGTAGTTTCGATAAGAAGCATGTAAAACATGCATAAGTAAAACAGTAGGACAAGGGCTCATGAGCAAGAAGGTGGTTTGCATGTGACCAGCGAGATGTCCCTTGATTTCCTTAGAAAACCAGAATACCGAATACAATAGTAAGAATAACCCGAGGCTTCCTTCTTCTCGGCGTTTCACAATTTGCAACTATCATCGTTCTCGAGCAAACATGCAAGCAAACCACATCACAATCAATACAAGTCTTACAAGAATCAATACATACAATAAGAAATCATACGACACATGATATAAAATAGTAGGGTGCTGGATGGTTAGATTGATGACATGGTTACAAGATTTGGAGGCATTTGGAAAAAGATCCTGTTGCATTTATAGTCTAGGAATTAACTAAGGGAAGGATTTTTGGCCAGGGACATGTTCTGTATGATACCATTAGCTAAAAATGATATCATTAGATAGTATTGATAAAATGAAACCAACAAAAGTGGTTTCACTATTTTATCAATTTCCAAATATTTATAGTGAATAAAACTCTAGTTTTAGGAATTAATTCACCAGAATTGTTATGGAGTTCCAAAACTTATTTCCTTGGGTGATTAAGTATGATTTGATTTATTAATTCAAGAGGAGTTGGAATCAACTTAAAATAATTAGTAGAATGCCCTCAGGAAATTCCCAAAGGCAGTACTGTTTGGTTTTTGTCTTTTTCACCAGATTAAATCTATATGAGATTTTGATATGATTCCAAAGTCACATGTTAGGTACTTGACATACCTTTCTGAATAAATTTGAACCACCCTTTTTGGACTTACAAAACTACTATGGTGAATTTATTAGTGAATAAACTATGCACAGAAATGTTTAATTCACCATAATTCAATAAGAGCTCAATAAATTGGGGGCTCATGCGGTATGATATATATGGGTATTTAGAAGTACAGATACTTGGAAATAGGTCAAACCATTTGTGGTTTTTCCTGGAAATTTATAAAGGCAGAAATGCCCTGTTTTTATTACTTTTAATAATGGAAAACTAGGAAGCCATTGTAGGTGGGGCCAAGGGGATATGAAAGGCCTTACTTGTACATTTCGGTACAAACATGGTTTACCTAATTTGGTGATGTGAAACTCACAGAAAGAATTTAATAGATAAAAGGGTACATCTAGGGATTGGAATTATTAGTTTTATTCTAAGCATCAAAAGGGGCAATTAATGCCTCTTCATGTTAGGGAAAACATGAGGGAATCTATGAAAATTTAGATCTGGGCATTTTGGTTGATTTTCCCTTTTCATTTGAATTTAAAATAAATATGTGTGCTGCAGATCTGGAATTTTAAATAAAAATAAAGGGGTCTGAGGGGGCTTCTAGGCTAGGTCCGAGGCAACTGGGCCGCGGAGGGGAGATTCGGCCCACCCGGGCTGGAGCCATGCGCGGGAGGAGGGAGTTAAAAGCCCGGCCATGGGGCCTGGCTATCAGCCACATGGGGACACGAAGGGGTATAGGTGTCTTGGGGTCGTCCGATTAAGTGGGAATCGGCGGCCCTCGCTCGTCTTCCCCAGCGGAACATGCCCAGCGACGATGGAACCCTAGGGCGATGGGGGCGGCTCAGTAGCTCACCTGAAGGCATGGCGAGGTGGAGCCAAGGCTGCAGGGCGACGTGGTCCACGATGGAGACCAGGATGATGGGCGGCAAGGCCCTAATCAGTGACCGGAGGCGTCTCGCGCGGTGGTGTCCGAATGGCATGCCTAGGGAGATCGCCGGTGTTGGCATCTAGGGGTTCCCTGGGAGGAGAAAAGGGGCAGGGTTAGTTTCAGAGGAGGGCGGAGGTTCTGAGGATGCCACATGCAGGGGGAGGAGAGATGGAGGTGCTATGCTCTTTTCCTTGCCATGGCCGAGAGTTTGCCCCCCCTTTTTCCCATGGGCAAGGCAGAGAAGAGGAGAGGGAGAGGTGCTCTGGGTAGGTGAGTGAGGAGGATAAAGGGGCAAATGAGAGGCAGAGGCATGCTGCACTAGCTTGTGGCCTTATAAACCAAGAGAGGAGGGTGTATGATGTACATGGTCCATGGGGAGAGTTTGAGGAGGAAGCTAGCCATCCATTGGGCAGCAGGGGTGGTGGAGAGGTGTGTGGGGTACTGGGGTCGAGCAAGTAGTGGTGTAAGAGGGTGGTGTGGCTGCTGCCTCTTTAATAGATAAGACACAACAATATATTCCTCTCTCTCTCCTTTTCCTAAAGGAACATGGGACAAAGAGAGGGATCATATTTATAGTGCACGTGACCAGTACTGAGTGGGGGTGTTGTGTAATGCTGGACAAGATTTGAGGATAGTTGATTGGGTTTAGTTCATGAGTTTTCATCTTTACTAAATAGGCCAACTTTGATTCTTGTGAAGCATGTATGAAAAATTGATCTTGTCAAGGTGGGGGAAGGGTACTAGTGGATACATGATATCATGAAACTTATGTAGGAATCATTTGCGATTTTTCTAGAGATGATTGATCCACTTAAGATCATTTATTCAAAAAGTGCAGGAGTAGTTTTTAGAAGCTTATTTGATATTTTTACATTGGACAAGGTTGGTTTTTGATGTATATGGTCCTAAATACCATATTACACTTTGGAGAATTTTATTGGAATTTATTTGGATATAAAAGTATTTTTAAGCAATTATTTCTTGTTTCTGCCATTTAAGAAAAAGGGCAAAAAGAAATAATAAAGAATCTCAAAAATATTTATTTTTTTGAGATGGGAAGGTGGGGTATAATGTATAGGAATCAATTGTGCATTGATTTGTCAAGGTGACTAGGAGAAAAACAAACTTTCCTTTATAGACAAAGATTTTGAGAATCTTACAAGATAATGAATTTAAATAGTTTGATGATCCAAATAATTATGAGAATTATTTGGGAGTGGTTATATTCAAGGTAGATGTTGTAGAATTTATTTATTCCTTAATGCCATCTTGGTTTTTTTGAAGAATTGTGGTCAAAAAGTATGGATACTAGATTTGGGAGAATCTAGGGTTTTTATAATTTTATGCCACCTAAACATGCGAGGATTAGTGAGCTCATAGCTCACCTTGATACAAGGGATATATGGATAGATATACCAAGTTATGTAGATGATCATGGAAGCCAGGGTTGGGCTTGGTTGTATTTGAGGTGGTCTATAAGAGATGGCAAACTTTGTTGAAAAAAGGCTGCCATAACAAAGTTATCATGATGCCTCATAAACCATGGGGTGTAAGAAGCACAAAGTTCCAATGGAAACAAGTGAAGCGGGGGTTGATAGGCCATGACTAGTAGATCATAACCATTCAAGGAGTTGTTCAAGGGGTAGGATATAGATGTGAGCTTCTGCCAAAGTAGGCAAGGTGATAACATTTGCAGAAAAGATTATTGTCTTGACTACAAAACCATCATGTATGAGTGGGAACCTGAACAGATTAGCCAAGGAAAAGAGTGGGCTTTGGAAGTACTAATTGTTTAATACAATATGGTTCAATTACATTCTCAAGAATGCACATATGTTGGAAAAGGTAGAGCTCCAAAGATTGAATCTAGATAAGAACTCCAGAGTTAGCCATTTTGGTAGATTTATGGTTTTGGACTAGTATGCAAGAGGGAAATATTTAAGGCAATGGCAAGGGTTTATCCTCTTCATCAAGGGGTTCATATTGAGGTATGGATTGGATAGAAAAGATCCATGCTTGTATTTGGTCTTTGATGAGTTGGATGGTAATGCAAAGGATTAGCTCAGGATTGATCTGGTTGAGTAGATCTGACATTCACTTGAGTGACTCAAGATAGATTGAGTTTGGGTTGATTAGTTTGACCTTGATGATCTCAAATATTGGTTTTATTTCTAAGGATGAGATACTATATTATATCACTCTAGTTCCTAACCAAACAAGGAAGTCAGTAGATCAAGGCAATTCATCAAACAGCAGATCAAGGCAATCCATCTATTCACACTTATCAACTACTGCTAAAGTTATCCTCAAGCCTAGATTGAGGTAAGCATGGGTGTTTTTAAGAGGTTATGAGTTGAAGTAAGGTAAGTACCTCTTGGTATTTCTACCAGGATTTGAGTGAAAAGGTTTTAGGAAAGGTTTTGGAAAAACCTAGGGATAAGAGTTGTTGAAGTTCTGTCTTGAAAACATAAGGAGATTATATTATAGCTCTCCATAGTTTGGTTAGAGGGGAAGCTAATTAAGTATCTTTGTTTTATCAAAATCATCTTGGCTCAAGTTTTAAATGCTCGAACATTTGAGAAAATGAAAGATGGGCCAAGACATCTCTTTTGTAAAATAGCTTTTGTCAACTAGTGTTGAGATAAGAAGTATATTACCTAATACACCATCAGTTGCATGAACACAAACAAACAAGTAGGCAAGCATTGCAACAAGTAATAAGAAAAAGTTTTTGTTCCCCCTGATTTTTGCCTTTTTAACAAAGGATTAGGGTTGCCGAAATTGGGATGTTACAGACCTTTCCCCCTTAAAATAATCCCATCCCGAGATTAGGGAGTAGGATTGAGTGATAACATCTGCTTAACAATTTCAGCGGTGGAATTATTATATGTTAGCAGGTTTTACAAAAAACGGGCGTGGCTAGCTACGGGTCGGAGCTGAGTGGCTTCGGATTGGGGGGTTTAGATTAAACGAGTGGAAAAGATGCAGTATTTTCCCCTTAGGACGATTCTAGGTAGGTTTAGCGTCGACATGTACTTTCTTCTTGCGGCGGTACGACGAGTTGATCCTTCTTCATTCCTTTACCATGATAGTCAGCTTTATGCCTTCCTTGGTTTGATATACTAGAGTGTCCGCTAGACAGTTGACTTGGTGATGGAGAAATTTCCTGAGGTATCTTCGGACTCTGGAGAAGTGGCGATTTTTATCCTGTAGGCGGGGTCCACGGTTCTAATTTAGAGAGTGGTTATCACCTAACAATGACTAGGGTTCGACTCTAGGGTTCTATCGGGTTTTTGGGCGGAAAATACACACTCTTTACCCCTTAGAGCAACATTAGGGGTTCTTGGTGGGATCACAGACCTTTATTATTGGAGTCGTAGGAGGATGCTGGGGAAGGGAGCTGCACTTTTCGTCCGACGGTGGTTATCTTATGTCGACCTTGTGAATGCATCTTCCCGCGGGACGTCTGAGCTGGCTAACGCTGCATCAAGCTGGGAGGGTGACGGTTTTTGGGTTGGCGGTCTCAAAACGGGGTCCATGGGAATGAGGTCATTTCGGGTTTAGTCTGATGCAACATCGTGGGTAAAACATGAAGGAGGGAACCTCATACTAGCAAGCTGAGTACTTGCATCTTGTTATCGTCCTTGGGTTGGTTATCAACTTTGGTTACTATAGTTCCTCAGGGTTAGCAGAGTCGGAGCTCTTTTAAGAGAGTAGTTAGCGGAGATAAAGGAGAAAGGACTTCGTGTCGTCTTCAGAGAACTCGATGCTTTGGGGTTGCTTTCTACTCCTTGGAGAGTAGTATTGGCGGCGTCAGGTAGTTTTGTCATCTTAATTCTGAATGTCTCGGGTGTTGGGAGGATCGAGAAGTCTTCTAATGATTGTTGATGAGGTATTTTTTCTGTTCCTCTGACGACTCTCGAGGGGGCTGCTTGGGGAAGGTTCTTGGATTGGAGATCTTCCTGGATTATCTCCTCGTAGGTGGTCTTCTGGATTTGAGTGGAAATACGCAGTATTTCCACCTTAGAGCTTTACTTGAGGTCGTCGAGGTTGGGGTAGATCCTTCGTCTTGGAGCATTGGCCTACCTTGCTATGATGGTTACCTAACGTAGCCGTAAGGGTTATCTCAGGGTAGTTTTTGCGATTAGCAATGCTTCTTCTTGGTCCTTAGTCGAGGGGAGGCATTTTGACTTCAGATGGGTTGTCTTCACATGAACTCTTCTTGTGCTGCTTTGGTTTGACGACGGAGTACACTCGTTGTTTTCGAGCATTCCTATCTTTCGAGTTCTTGGGGAATTTGGGTTATGGTGAGGACTTCCCTTTGATTCAACAGAGGGTAGAATAGGATCATTGCTCCTTTGAGGCAATTACAACTAAGGGACGCGTAGGAGTTGTCAGGGATTCCTTTATGTGGCCAACCAGCTAAGGAGAGGTTTCTAGCTATGGGGATGCGAGGGTTAGCGTCGGGATACGCCAATGAGGTGGTCAAAACTTTAGGATCAGATGATCCAAGGAAAACAAGAAACACCTTCCAAGCATCATAGAAGCACATGACAAGCAAACAAGGCGTACCATAGGTGCTAAGGGGTGGCTACACGCCATAAGGGGAATCCTATATTAAGGATGCTAATCCTAAGTACGGACATTACGAGGGTCTTGACTTCTGTCTTGCCATATGTTGTCGTCGGTGTCGTACTTGGTCGATTTGGGGGTGATGAAGGACTTTGTTGGTAGGGAGATCTTGTAGTGTCTTTCATCATTGGTAGTTCCTTTGTTTTCCTTGTCTCGGTATCTCTTCATTCCGGGATCTCCGTCTTCATAGTCTCCAAGTTGGACTTTGTTTTTGAAAACGGAACATTTGAAGTAGACGAGATATATAGTAATACATTTTCAATTTGTTTAAGTCATCAAAGGTGAGTTAAGAAATCTTTCGAAAAGCTTTTGGGAACATAGTTTTTAAAATTCGTTGTTTTAGGAAATAGGGGTTGTCCTGTCTAATGTCCATGCTAACTAAGGTCTCCTACAATCAACATGGCTCAGATACCAAGTCTGTGGCACCCCGGATTTATGGTCCGAAAATACCCGTTATGCATACAATTCACGTTCCCATGATCAGTGAGCCGTGAGCATAACCGACCAGTATCATTACAGCATCCAAAAAGTAACGATTATAAAACTTACAATAAGGCCAGTATGGTGATTACATCACAAATAGCGGAAGTCTTCAATCACAGAGCCCATGTCATCCCTTAACCTACATGTGACTGACTGGAAAGACGACCTAGCTCGCATAGACGTCAGCAAACTCCATTGTTCCTCTTGCTTCTGAAAGCCTGGCCAAGTAAATAGCCAGGGACAATGCCGGTGAGTGGTTTGAATGTACTCACAAACCACCTTAAGAGAACAGTAATAATAGAGGATATTAAACGAGGCTGTAGTAGGATGACTCCATAAGAGGTTCTTTTATAAACTTGTTTCTCTTGTAGATATAGCATATCTCTATATCTTTGTTGAAAAACGTTTGTCAAACATTTGGAAACTTTTCGAAAAGTTTTAAGAGAACACCAGGATTGGGTCACCCATTTGTTTTTCCTTCCGGCAATCCCATGACCAAACTTCTTCCTCCTCTTTCCGACCATCCCATGGTCAAGACATTTTCAAGCCATTGCTTTTCAAAAGTCCATTTTGAAATCCAAAACCATCACCGCTCTACAGCAACCTTCCCAACTGTCCATGATCGAGGATTCGGCTATTCGAATAGATTTACACTCTATAGAGTTTGTACACTTTACTCACAAGATTTGATACAGCCGCCGGGATCACCCCGGATCGTCATACGAAAGTATGCGAGACTCGGATAATCAAACAAGACCTTCGGGATTGCCCACTCTAGTATAAATGCCTACCCTATGAGGTTAATCCCCTCAAAACCGGGATGCCCTATATATATTTCCATGCCAACCGGAGCGTGTTTTGCATCTCGACGAGTGTGCGCTTTCAATGAGGGGATCATAGTATCGTCTGGCCATCCTTTATAGATGTGAGCTTCTGCCAAAGTAGGCAAGGTGATAACTTTTGCAGAAAAGATTATTGTCTTGACTACAAAACCATCATGGATGAGTGGGAACCAGATTGGATTAGCCAAGGGCAAGAGTGGTCTTTGGTATTAATAATGATGTAATACAATATGGTTGAAGTACATTCTAAAGAATGCACATATGTTGGAAAACGTAGAGCTCCAAAGATTGAATCTAGATAAGAATTCTAGACTTAGCCATTTGGCAGATTTATGGTCTTGGACTAGTATGCAAGAGGGAAACATTTGAGGGAGTGGCAAGGGTTTATCCTCTTCATCAAGGGGTTTATATTTATGTATGGATTGTATAGAAAATATCCATGCTTGTATTTGGTCTTTAATGAGTTGGATGCTAATGTAAAGGATTAGCTCAGGATTGATCTGGTTGAGTAGATCCGAGATTCACTTGAGTGAGTCAAGATAGATTGAGTTTGGGTTGATTAGTTTGAGCTTTATGATCTCAACTATTGGTTTGATTTCTAAGGATGAGGTACTATATTATATCACTCTAGTTCCTAAGAAAACAAGGAAATCAGTAGATCAAGGCAATTCATCAGATAGCAGATCAAGGCAATTCATCTATTCACACTTATCAACTACTGCTAAAGTTATCCTCAAGCCTAGCTTGAGGTAAGCATGGGTGTTTTGAAGAGGTTATGCTTTCAAGTAAGGTAAGTACGTCTTGGTATTTCTACCAGGATTGGAGTGAAAAGGTTTTAGGAAAGGTTTTGGAAAAACCTAGGGATAAGAGTTGTTAAAGATTTGTCTTGAAAACATAAGGATATTATATTATACCTATTCATAGTTTGGTTATAGGGGAATCTAATAAAGTATCTTTGTTTTATCAAAATCATCTTGGCTCCTATTTGAAATGCCCGAACATTTGAGAATATGAAAGATGGGACAAGACATCTCTTTTGTAAAATAGCTTTTGTCCAGTAGTGTTGAGATAAGAAGTATATAACCCAATACACCATCAGTTGCATGAACACAAAAAAACAAGTAGGCAAGCATGGCAACAAGTAATAAGAAAAAGTTTTTGTTCCCTCTGATTTTTTCCTTTTTGACAAAGGATCAGGGTTGCTGAAATTGGGATGTTACACCCTCGATGGTGTGGTTTGTGATATGTATATTAAATGAAACCCCCCATGATTACCTCCAAAAAATATTCATAAAACTTTCAACGCAATCTACACTTTACTTGTAGTTTAAGTTTGACCTAATTTTGATAATCGACATAAAGCCATTCAAGTGGACAGAGTTAGCTACAATGAAGTTTGAAAACTCATAAAACATGGGAATCGTAAGTACAACATGCCAGTCCATTATATATGTATGAAAGATTGTCTTGTGGCATTCAGATCCATATCCTTCAGACTTTCTTTTCAAAAAGGAACAATCTCGTCATCACCATGGAAATTTAGAATGTTATTTCCTGATAGTTGGAAACTCACACTGTCGGTGTTGTTTACTGCAAGAAGATGAACTCATCTACCCATGAAATGACATTTAATTCGAGATCAATCCATCGTGCATACTTGTAGCTCATGTTTGACCTATTTTTTCTTAAATTGTCAAGATGAAAAATCTTAGTAAGAAGTTGAAGCTGTTGTCAAAATTCTCGATGGTGGTATGTGATATATTAAATGACCCCTCTATGGTTACCTCCAAAAAATTCACAAATCTTTCAAAGCAACCTACAATTTACTTTTAGTTAAAATCTGACCTAATTTCGATAAATCGACATAAATTCATTGAAGTGGGCACAATTTGCTAGGACGAAGTTTGAAAACTCATAGCATTAAACATGGGAACCATAAGTAAAACATGTTGGTCCACTTAATATTTCAGGAAGCTTGGCTTATGGCATTCGGATCCATATTCTTCAGGCTTTCTTTACGTAAAAGAATAATCTCGTCATCACTAGAGAAATTGAAAATGTTATTTTACATATAGTTGGAAACTCACACCAACGACATTGTTTTACTAGAATAATATGCACCCATCTACCTCAGAAAAGATATCTAATTCAAGTGCAATTTACTGCACTTACTTATAGATCTAGTTTGACCTAATAAGTCTGTGAAATCTGCAAGAAGTTAGTGAAGCGTGCGAACTTAGGTAGGAAGCTTGAAAGCAGAGAAACCGTCGTCCACATTGTGTGATAATTGGGGCGGTTGCATTTTCATCTAACTGTGGTAGGTCCCGTAGGAGTGAGGTGCTTTAGTTAACACACAGTCGATGGAAGTACGAGTTGCATCGAGGACCTAATAAAAAATGAAAATTATATCCAAGTCCATGCAGATCATCACAAGATCCCTAAAACTATGCAATAAAGTGTGTTTTGAGGTTTGTGCATACTAGTGTTCATTGTGATAAAGACTACCAATAGAGTCTTTTAGATGCTAAGAAGGGAAAAGAAGATCCAACGGTTAGCAATATTTGGATTTTCTAGTCTTGATCCAACGGATCATGTTAAAATTTATCAGTACACTATATAATTTTTTGACGAAAAAGATAAGATCAGAAGTACTACTCATGGCCGGTCTTATTGAATAACCTTTCCCTCCTGATGTTTGGAAGAAAGTGAAAATTTCGAAACCTGAAAAGTTTGAATCTTATTATAGACAAGGACCAAAGTGGTTCCATTCCTATGTACTATTCCTAGGGCGTCAAGTGGGATCTCACCAAAATCCCACTTCTAATTCATTTGTCAAAATCTACTTCAAATTTTGAGCAAACTTTTACACTAGATTTTGGC
This sequence comes from Avena insularis, assembly GCA_023614405.1. Lineage (NCBI taxonomy): Eukaryota > Viridiplantae > Streptophyta > Magnoliopsida > Poales > Poaceae > Avena > Avena insularis. The sequence goes on from CM042689.1 coordinate 60,194,411, forward strand.
GAATGAACTAGAAGTGGGATTTTTGTGGGATCCCACTTGACACCCTACCTACTCCACACCAATGCGGCTACCGAACACACCAAATAAATAGAGCCACGCCCTCTAAAAAATAAGAAAACAGAGCCGCCGTACCAAGGCTCACATGCGCAATGCCATGATATGGAGGAGGGAGAGATTAGTCGGGCCGGTGCGCGAGGGGAGAGGGGTGGGGAGAGATGAGAGGAAGAGAAAGAGAGAGAAAACACACTTTTATTTTTTTGCGTGCATAGGTCCTGAAATTTACTACACTTCTGTGTACTACTAGTAGAGTGTGAGTACACTAAAGGCGGCATGAGTACCTCGTGTTAGGAACCCATCATAAATGCTCTGACCTCGAACCGCCTTCAACTCCTCTTCTCTCTTCGCTGCTTCCCTCTTCCCCTACCTATGTTTTATTCTCTCTGAATGTACAACGTGTGGACAGAGGAGAGCATATGTCCAACTACGAGTAAAAAGCTCCACCGTAACGAGATAATTCATGGGACCCACTAAACTAAAGAGGCTAACTTCTTCTTAGGAGTTTTACACTGCCAAGTGGGCCCATTATTTGATTTTTTTCCTTAGGGCATCGGCAATGTGTAAAAAAGGAGAAAGTACACATTAAGTAACATAGTAGTACATTGTGGAGAAAATAAAGTTATACCTCAAGCTTGTGGGTTACCCATAGAGAATAGAAAAGTCATTTCCCCTCTCTCATGTCTATTGCATGGAGCAATATGACCAAGCTATGTGGATCCTACCTTGTGGCAAATGTTGACCTTATCCACAATTTGGCAGACATTAATTTGAATAGGAGGGAGTCGTGTAATTTAAGTGGGTTAATGTATTTACGTACCTTGAAAACTCATAGAACATAGGAATTGCAATAAAATATGCATGGTCCGCTACGTCCGAAAATATGCACCAATCTACCTTCGAAAAAGACAATTAATTCAAGAGAAATCTGTCGCGCTTACTCATAGCTCAAGTTTGACCTAATTTCGTTAAGTTGTCAAGATGCAAAATCTCAGCAAGAATTTGAAATTGTTGTCAAAACCCTCGATGGTGTGGTTTGTTATATGTATATTAGATAACCCCCCCATGATTACCTCCAAAATATATTCGTAAAACTTTCAACGAAATCTACAGTTTACTTGTAGTTTAAGTTTAACCTAATTTCGATAAATCGACAAAAAGTCATTCAAGTGGACAGAGTTAGCTAGGACGAAGTTTGAAAACTCATAAAACATGGGAATCGTAAGTAGAAGATTCCGGTCCACTATATATGTATCAAAGATTGGCTTGTGGCACTCAGATCCATATTCTTCAGCCTTTCTTTATGAAAAGGAACAATCTCTTCATCAATGTGGAAATTTAAAATGTTATTTCCTGATAGTTGGAAACTCACACCGACGGTGTTGTTTACTACAACATATGCACTCATCTACCCATGAAATGACATTTAATTCGAGAGCAATCCATCGCGCTTACTTGTAGCTCAAGTTTGACCTAATTTTGTTAAATTGTCAAGTTGCAAAATCTTAGTAAGAAGTTGAAGCTGTTGTGAAAATTCTCAGTGGTCGTATGTGATATATTAAATGACCCCTCGATGGTTATCTCCAAAAATTTCACAAATCTTTCAAAGCAACCTACAATTTACTTTTAGTTCAAATTTTACCTAATTTCGATAAATTGACATAAAGTTATTGAAGTGGGCAGAGTTTGCTAGGACGAAGTTTGAAAACTCATAACATTAAACATGGGAATCGTAAGTGAACATGTTGGTCCACTTAATATTTCACGAAGCTTGTCTTGTGGCATTAAGATCCATATTCTTCCTGCTTTCTTTACGTAAAAGAACAATCTCGTCATCACTCGAGAAATTGAGAATGTTCTTTTCCAGATAGCTATAAACTCACACGGACGACATTGTTTTACTAGAAGAAGATGCACCCATCTACCACAGAAAAGACATCTAATTCAAGTGTAATGTGATGCGCTTACTTGTAGATCAAGTTTGACCTAATAATTTCGTTAAATCGGCAAGAAGTCAGTGAAATGTGCGAAGTTAGCTAGGAATCTTGAAAAATAGAACTATAAGAAACCGTGCTCCACTTCGTGTGATAATTGGGAAGGTTGCCTTTTCTTCTAACTGTGGTAGGTCCCGTAGCAGCGAGGTGCTTCAGTTATGTCAACACCCGGATTTTTAATCCCAAATGCCTGTTATGCCGTACATCGCAATCCTAGGATTACCATTTTTTCAAGACATAACAGAATTGGTAGCACAGTACATCATCCATTACAAACCATAATATTCTTACAAATAGTTGATCTCATGATCAATTCTAATTACAAATCAAAGCAACAAAATAATAGTAGCATAGTAGAGGCTCCATCTTCATGGTCATATGCAATGCTGACGATGGGAGATGATCCTAGTTATCGAAGGCGTCCTACTGTCCATCCTCCTCGTACTCTCCTTCGTAGTCTGGCCATGGGAATAGCTAGGGACAATGTCATGAGTACTTTTTAGTACTCGCAAACTATTGCTAAAGCAGTAAGACCAATGTAGTAGGAATCCTGAGCTCTAGGTTTGTTTACAACAAGCCAGTTTTATTTCACACGTACTTAGTAGTCAAGCCCTAACTTTAGTTCTCTAGATTACTTAAGTGGGAACCTAGTTTTATGTCCACAACCTGGTGGGGTCAATTCAAAGTCATACTTCAAGTCACAAGTCATTTTTAAAACAACTAACAATGGAACAGTATGGCCATCCAACTGTCCATAACCGTGGACGCGGCTATTCGAATAGTTTGACACTCAGCAGAGGTGGTACACTTCCACCACAACATTCGATACATCTGTCAGGGATAACCCTGAATCATCATACTTGGTATGTGGATAATCAATCCTAAACTTTCAATTACACACCCTAGTATAGGCACCTCCACTATGAGTTTGGCCTCCCAGCCATGAACATCTTTCATCCTGGGAACTGCACAGGTGCGCATTCATATTCACAAGGTAGCCTCAGCTCACCTTGTTCCGCGAGGGAACCCATACCAGGACACATAAACTGCCAGTTAAGCCCTACCCAAACTCGGGTATTGTGGTTGTATGGTAAAATTGGAATGGTGTCGCATCCGAACCCAACCATCAGTTTTTATCAAAGTCAGGGCTCATACTTCATTCAGTATCATCTTCAATTCATTGTGTCCATAACACATGTCAAAACATTTCAATAGAATGACTCATCATTCCAAGGTTTTCATAATCATTTGTTCCCATCTATAGTGATCAAGATTAGTTTAGCACTAGCATCTATCAATGAGGGTGTCACTATTTGAGGGGTGCTAATCAAGTGTATCTACCTACATCAAGTTCCAAGCTCTTGATGGTATCTTTCCTAATTTTCAACTAATCACCAATTCATTAACTACTTAAACAACTTTGCTAAAAGAAAGAAGGATAAAGCTTGCAAGTAAAAATTGGGATTGGTATAATCAAAGGGGTATCACAATTATATGCAAGTGAGGCCGGCTTGCATGGTATATCAATCTTAATATAGCTTTCCTTGGTTGGTAAGATGTTCGAAGTTCTCTTCGTCTTCTTCGTAGTATTCTTCCTCCTCGTAGCCCAGATTGATACTAGTGTCTATAAATAAATATGAGGTACACAATCACCACACAATACTTAACTACTTCTATTTAACACACAAGGATCCACACTAGATGATCTAGCATCATCTCTATTATTACAAGAAAAGGGGTGACAAGCCTTGATATATCTTTTTTTTTGGAAAAACAATTTCTACTCATTAAAAATTTACTTAAGATTTAATATTCTCCAATTCATATATGGGATCATATTGACACAGGTCATCACCACATATTCCAATACTTGGGAATGTGTTTTAAAGTGGTTGACCTAATTTATGAAGCTTAATAATGCCATTTAATAATATTTATGTGACTAGAAATGACTATAAATCCATTCTTTAATTTTGGTCCAGGACTACTATATGCAAAAATATATATTTTTACATATTTAGATAGGCCATGGTGGACGTCATTTTTGAGAGTTGGAATCAACTCAAAATCATTTATGGTTGATTTTAGAAAAATGTTTTAAGTGGTAAAAGCTACTGTCTTGTTATTTTTCCTAAGGGTGATCTATAGATTCAAATTGTTTGAATCCAATGGGAGTGTTTAGAGATTTTCATCTACTTTCTAACAAAATTGGTTTGATTTAATTTCGTTCAGTGAAACTTTTTGAATTGAATTTTAAAGTTACCTATATTATGGGATTTTCAAATAAAAGGAAAATCTATGTTTGAATCTGTGGGATACGCGTGGGAATGCTAACGGGCTGGCCCAACTACGCGCACGCGCAGCAGGCTGCACTGGCGTTGGTCCCACACGTCAGCGACTATTCTAAAGTGAAGCGGTATCAGCTACTCTGGGCTGCACGATTAGAGCATGATCAATGCCTCAGCGTCATTGTCTCCGTCGCACGGGGTACGCGAGACAGAACCCTAGCGCTATGGCGGGGGTCATCAGGGGCTTACCAGGGCTCCAGCTAGGTCCGGCGAGGTGGTCGAATGAACGAGTCGACGATGGCGGTTTGACTGGTGGTCGCGGTAGCTCCGGGAGAGGCTCCTAGCATTGGCTCCTTTCCTCCACTACAGTGGCAGGCTCCAGTGAAATTTCCGTGATGTGGTGCTCGCCTTGCTCTAGGGACGATTCAGAGAGGTTGCTGGGTGAGAGGGAAGTGGAATGGTGTGAGTTTTTGAGGCAGGAGAGGGCTCTATTTATACTGTGGCGAAGGGGACACAGCGGCATGGCTCGGGCTCATCGGCGACGTAGTCATAGTGCGCTATCGGCATGGCCATGGGTGTAGGTGCACGCGGTGCTTCAGGGCGGACGCCATGCACACAGTGGCACGGTGAGGCGCGGTCTCCATCATTCTAGAACATCCATGCTCTACGGCGATACCATCGGCATTCGTCACAGCGTACGGTGGTCATGGTGCTCGCGAGGTCAAACGAGCATGTCTGGGCAGTCGCTGGAGTCATGGCGAACTTATTGGCGCAAGGAGGGAGCAAGGCGCGCCGTGTTCACATGGGATTGCTCGGCGCTCTGGTGCAGCGATCGGCATGGTCGAGTATTAAATGGGCGCGTCTGTGCCGGCGTCTCCGCGGGCGGTCGTTGGTCGAGGCGTGCACATGCAGGGGCAGTGAGGTCAGGGTTACCTCCTAGACATCGTGGGCGAGGGCAGCGTGTCCGTGTCGGGGTGGCAAGGTGAGCTCGTGTACCATTTTTCACTGGTCATTTGTCGAGTGAGAGAGGCTCCATTGCACGGGGTCGTACTGGGAGAGTTAAGGGAACATCGTGGAGGCTCGGTGAGGTCACAAGGATGATCAAAAGATTGATCAAAACAGTAGATAGTTGGTGAGGTTGTGCTATGATCACCAAGTGTTTGATCAAATGTCCACAAGAACTCAACTTTGGAATTTTCCAAATCTTTTTGGTCGGTTTTCTGGTCATAAGCTTGGTAGTCTCTGGGTGCAAGGGTTTGCTAAGTGGTGAAGGTTTTAGTGGTTTTCCAAAAATGACTATCTTGATGCATAAGATAGATTCAATTTTGAATTGCCTCTTAAATGGATTTGGATTGGTTTCTGCAAGGTTGGGAAGCCCAATTGTGTTCAGTGTTAATTGGTCTAGCAAGGTGAGAAAAGAAATGGAATTGTTTTTGTTTGAAATCATTTGCTAGAGATTCTCAAAGAGAGCGAAGTGTTAACTATTGGAAAAATGACCATTAGGTCATATGCTTTATATTTTAATTTTCTTTTGTTTTGATCTGGTTTGGAAATGACCTAAATGATATGGTTTTGATATTTAAACCATTTCTCATCATTTACAACAATCAAAAATGGCATTGCAAACATTCATACAAATTCATAACACACATGCATTAAGATAGGGTTTAATTAATAAAAGCTTTTGTTAACCCTAATTTTGGTTGATTAGAAATTGATATCCTCATTAATATTTTTGAGATGTTACAAGTTAACACTTGGTTGGTGGAAGTACGAGTTTTATCCAAGTCCATGCAGTTAGCACAAGATCCCTGAAATTATGCACAGAATTGTGTTTTGAGGTTTGTGCATACTAGCGTTCATTTTGATAAAGACTATCAATAGAATCTTCTAGATGCTAAGAACGGAAAAGAAGATCCAACGGTTAGCAATGTTTGGATTTGCCTGTCTTGATCCAACGGATCATGTTCAAAGTTATCAGTACACTATATAGTTTTTTTTGACAAAAAAGATAAGATAAGACGTACTACTGCGCATGGCCAGTCTTTTGAATAACCTTTCCCTACCAATATTTGGTAAGCAAGCGCAATTTTCAAAACCTGGAAAGTTTGAATCTTTTTGCCGCCAAGGACCAAAGTGGTTTACTTCCTATGTATTAGTCCTCCTACTCCACACCAACGCGGCTACCAAACACGCCAGAGAAATAGAGCGGTCCTCTCAAGTAAAAGTTAGCATGGTGAAGAAGTAAACCCTTTTTTGAGAAGTAAGTATGGTTAATATGGCTAAATTAGAGTTCACTTGTGCCATTTATTTTATAGTACATAAATTGGTTGGATAATTTACATGTTATATTTTTCAAGCTTAATTTTCTACCTAATCTCCCCCACTCAGAAGACTTTATGTCGATATGTCGAATTAGGTCTAACTTAGTAATCTACAAGAAGTGTGCGAGTGGAAGTTCAATAGTATAACCGCGTCTTAGGTATAACAAAGTGACACGTCATCTATTACCGGCCTTATACTAGCATATACAATACCTAGAGATTAAACTATAGAATAGATAGCATCACGACGCAACAACCTCGTCAAAAAGTAAGAAGATTAAACATGAATAAAATGAAAAACCTTTCTATGCCCTCTTGAAATATCCTAAAACATGGGAATTGTAAGAGAGCATGGTACACTTTGTCTGAAAATTGGTGTGCTTGAATTCTTTATTTAATTTTTGGAACCAGGCTACCGTAGGTCCTGGAGGAGCGAGATGCTTCAATTATCGCGCTAGGGCCCATAGTCACCGCAAGGTGGTTTGTGGACCTATATGTAATTATTGTTACTTCTGAGCATTTTTTAAACTTGTGTTTATGGTTATTAATAGTGGTTTAATATCGAAATAATTTTGGAAATTTTGAAGAGTAATAGTCTATCATGCTCACATGTATTCAAGTTTTGTCTAATATCATATTATTGACATACAATCATTTAAGTGAGCGAAGTTTTAGTTATAAAGCTTTAAAAATCCTAAAATTTGGCATGGTACACTTCATATCAAAATTGTGGTGGTGGCATTCTTTTTTTAACCAGGATAGGTCTCGAAAGAGCAACATGCTCCAATCAACACGGTCAGTGGAATTAAAGGTTACATCAAGGACATAAAAAATAGAAAATTACATCCAAGTCCATACAATTGTCATAAAGGGCCTAAAATTTAGCTTGGAAAAGTTGTCCATACTCTTCCTACAACTGCTTGCCACACACAGAAAAAAAGCACCCTCATTATTGTTGATCATAGTCAAAGGGACAAGATTGCTCGGAAAGAGTATAGGAAACACAAGGATGTGAAGCAATTACAAGGACTGAAGTCACTGATGTACCTTTTTAACGTCAGGCGAAGGTCCTGAAGAGGTTGACCTGCCCCCCTATCGCGTCGATTCCCCAGCCACACGTCCGCAGGCCGCAGGTTCCTCGCGCTCAAGCTTGAACTCGAGCATGTCCTGCTCGTAAGAAAGGGCCATCATAGGATCGATAGGTTCAAGGGGACCCAGGAGTGGATCGTCTGGCATGGCCAAGGTGACCTAGCGCTCACCCAAGTTGTATGCCCCCGGTCGCCTTCTCTCTGCCCACAAGTTCCCGGAGGAAGGATTGCCCGCTGTCTCGCATGGGCTTGACTTGGCCACTGTTGATGTCCATCCGGAGCACCCCCAGACGCATCTCCATCGCATTGGAAGTGGAAGGACACCGGCGCTCTGTGTAGAGGTCCACTTTTTTTAGGCTTCCGTGTTGACGCCTCCGTGACGCGGCCAGTGCAGGATCGGTACCCTCGTGGGGGCCCAAAATCGCATTGTCGGCCGGCACGACCATCGCACATTTACCGCGGGCGTCCATGCGCCCTTCAGAGGCGGATCCAATGGAGGCATGTTCCTGGCGGATGAACTATTCCCGGGACTGGCCTCGAGCCGAAGCATACCTTCGAGGATGACCCAGCCAATCCATCGGGATTCCTTCATTTATTTGTGAGGGGAACATGCCTTTCGAGGAATAAAGAAATTTCACCAGAGAGTAGCATGAAGGTGAAGTTGAACTGCTTTTTTCGAAGGAGAAGTACGGAGTACTACTCTAGTACTCCTAATCCCTCTGTTACAATGAATAAATAAGGGGACCTTGTTTTCTGTTTTCTTTCTTTGACCAAGGCACCAAGATTCCCCTAAAAAAATACCTATGCACAGTGGGAAAAATGAAACAAAGGGAGAGAATTACGGTGAAGTTCGGAGGCTATCTCAAACGTTCCCAAGATTTTCTCACCTGTTTTCTAGGCCAGTTCTTGGTACCAACAGAACGGCCACAAACAGGCGGAGTAATTAGGAGTACTACTAGTACTAGTAGTATCGGCGTGTAGAAGTGTGAATTTGGGTACCCTACGAGAGTAGATAAGACAAGATAAAGATAAGATAAGAATTAGTACTACTACTGTAAATGGCGGATCTTTTGAATAACCTTCCATCCCGATGTTTGGGAAGCAAGTGAGAATTTCGAAACCAGAAAAGTTTGATTTTTTTTGTCTCCAAGGACCGAAGTGGTTTCCTTCCACTACTGTAATATGTACTAGTACTATTGTATTAGTCTTGCACGTAGCGCTAGGTCGTCAAAGCGTCGTGTACGCCGGGTCAGAGATTAATTAAAAACTAGAGTAACTCCACACCTACTCCTACTCGGGAAACACAACGCTTCCCTAGTTTTCTCCATGCCAGTATTTTTCTCTTTCGCTTCCCTAGAGTGAGATGAGGAGTCTACTAATAGTACAGTAGAACTATTTAGCTTGCAAGTGTCTCCTGCTTGCTCTCATCAACCCTATGTCTCTCTCTCTCTCTTATCTCTTGCTCGGTCTAAAAAACCCCTCTCAGATCCGCAGTTGAAGCTACGATTGACATGAGTGGCGCCTCTATGGAGGACAAGTGGGTTAGAGTTACGATTGTATGGAGTCATACGGTTCAGTTCTTCAGCTGCAGTCTTTGTTCTCAAATTTTTCGTCGTCCTGCGTACATGGTTAAGTACCTCTTTCTTCAGGATGTTTTCCTTCTGTGTCACACTAGTTCGATACAACTGTTGTTTTTTGGGATAAATATCTTTATATTGCATGAGAAATGCACTGGCTATAGGCACAAGACATACCCAGAATGTGTTGGAAAATTATCCGATGGCAAGTGCCCGGGATGTGAGCACGGAGGCGTCTTCGAACCAAACCCTTTTGTGGATCGGCTGTCCTCGGGACTACGGATAACTTGCAGGAAAAAAGGGTGCGCCATGAGGGGAATCTTCTTTGAGTACATCGAACACGTGAGGGTGTGCCCGCACGCAGCAGAGTGCAACGTAGGTTCTTGACGGAGAAGAACCGTATGATATGCGGTTGTCCATGTGTGTGCTGATTCCGTCTAGAGTATGGTATTTAGTTTTTGTCATGGTTGTGGAGTACCTGTACTAGTTATGTTATAAATAAATTGAATCATCATTGCATCCGCATAGTTTCTCTCTTTTACCAAATAATAAGGGGATTTGGTTTTGGGGTTCGAATTGAAGCTACGATAGATAAGTTGGAGTGCCAATTTCAAGGATTTGGTTTTGGGGTTCGAATTTACATTTTCCCCTATAGATTAAATGTTTATTTTGGACTTTCTCCTATAAATAGAACCATGGTTCCCCCGCAAAAAATAATACACTAGAACCATGGAGAGAAAATGAGCCAGGGCTGACATTGGGGAGTGACAAGCTACTGCGGCCTCGCGTTCGAGCTCTCCCCTCTCACCCATTTCCCCTGGCCTCTTCCTCCCTCATCTAGGCCAGCGCCAGAGAACCCAAAATTAAAAAACCAACTCCTCGCCATGAACTAGCCATCCACTCACCTCACCCCACCTCCGCCCCACCAAAAAATCCCCAAATGGCGGCGCCGCTGGAACTCGAGCACTCCTCACAAGAGTGCATCATCGAGTCTGGCCCCCATGTCTTCCATGACTGTCGCGTCTCCGTAGCAACAACCGACTTCTTCATCGTTGAGCCACAGTTAGTTGACGATGTCGTAAACAATGACACTAAAGATCTTCTTCTCGAGGACGTATGAGCTCAGGAGAATGCATGGCTCCCTCCCAGGCCCTCTGGAGGAGGACGATGTCGTGGCCACACCCTGCAAACAGGAGTTGTTGAATCTCAGCCTGCCTCCCAGCAAGCTGCGAAAAGCAAGCAAGGTCGTGGGAACTATGCGGAAGGTTCTTGGCCGTGTATGGCTGCTGAAGAACCTGCAACTCACGGCAGAGTGGGATATCATCATGCCTTATGACATTCTGCACAACCTCTGGCATGAGGCGTGTGTGTGTGTGTCGACGGGTTCTACTTCCACCTAACCCTCAGTGTCGACCTCCGGCTCATCGTCAACCTCACGGCGCTTCAAGACAGTTGGTACCTAGTTGAGCAAGAGGATGGACACTACAGCATATGCATGCAGGCGCTGTCGAAGTGCACAATGGTGTGTCTCCGGGGATGAAACAATCCGAAACACCGCAAGTGCATCTTCACTTGGTTTGAGACCAACGCCATCTGCCCTATTTGCCAAGACAACATGCTCGCCCATATCTAGTGAGACGAGGTGCATATGCCCCCTCCTGTATGAAACCTGGTCATGTTGATGCTAATTAATTAATGTACTGAACCTATTCTACATATGTTTGAACTTGTCCAAATAAGCTTAATCCAATTTAGACAGGAAAAAAATTAGTCTAGGATTGCAATCCAACAGGAAAATTCCATCATGTCTCATATATTTTAAAATGAGATAACCAAAACGAATCAATGTTCGTCATCTCACTTCATAATTTGGAACAATAGTCTAATCATCATCACCATCATCGCTTTCAGCACCGCCGTGTTCGAGATCCACATATTCCGACTGGGTTGGAACTTCTTCCTCTTGCCATTCTTCATGCATGTCCTGAGTTTCATCAGGTAGAACCAGTTTATTCCTGTCTTTGTCCACTACACTAACCTCGATAGTTAAATCTACTTGTCCATCATGTGCAGAGCTGCCTCGGGCAATCAAATTCTCATCGACGTCAGCCAGTTCAGTTACCATACAAACAATGGGATCATATTGGTGGGCAACATCAATGGTGACTGGCTCGTCATACTCATTCACATCATCGGTGCTCCTTGCCTAAAATTTTTGCACATATTGCCAGTCATTATTATATCTGGCATCCAAGAATATATGGTCATAGTCCTTGATAGCTCTATCCATTTCCTTTGCCTCATATTCAGTTCCTTCTGGGTGAAAATATACTTCAGGCTCTTGTGATCCGAATAAATCTCACAACGGTTACCCATGAGATAACGTCGTCATGTCTTCAAGGCTAAAACTACGGCTGCTAGTTCGAGGTCATGGGTAAGGTAATTCTGCTCATGTTGCTTCAGTTGTCGGGATAGATAGGATATGAATTTGCCTTCTTGCATTAGCACACATGCGAGACCAATCTTGGATGCGTCGCAAAACACATCAAAAGGCTTCGTGATATCCGGCATAATCAAGATTGGGGCTGAGATCAATCTCCTCTTGAGTTCTTCAAAAATTTCTTTACATTTGTCCGTCCATTCAAACTTCTTATCTTTCTTCAACAATTGGGTCATGGGTCTTGCGAAGCTTGAGAATCCTACTACGAACTTGCGGTAATATCCCGCTAATCCGAGAAATGCACAAACTTGGGTGGTTGGGGATTGCCATTCTTCAACATCCTTAACCTTGGCAGGGTCGACAACAATAACTCCTGCCGACATGATATGTCCTAGGAATCCTACTTCCTATAACCAGAACTCACATTTGCTAAACTTGGCATACAACTGATGCTCCCTAAGGGTTTCAAGGATGGTACTTAGGTGTATCTAATATTCTTATTCTGATTTGGAATTGATCAGAATGTCATCAATGAAAACAACGACAAACTTATCCAGTAAGTTCATAAAAATCTTATTCGTGAGGTTCATGAAATAATCGGGGGCATTGGTTATTCGAAAAGACATGACTGTGTACTCATACAGTCCATATCTGGTGGTAAAGGCAGTCTTTGGAATATCCTCTGCGCGAATCTTGAGTTGATGATAACCAGTTCTAAGATCAATCTTAGAAAACACTTTGTCACCAGTCAACTGGTCAAACAGATCTTCTATCTTTGGCAGTGGATACTTGTTCTTAATGGTGACATCATTCAGCTTCCGATAATCCGTGCACAAACGGTTACCTCCCTATTTCTTATCCACAAACAAAACAGGTGATCTCCATGGCGACGCACTTAGTTGAATCAGACCTATCTCTAGCATAGCATCTAGTTGCTTCTTCAGCTCCACTAATTCATACGGGTTCATGCTATAAGGTCTCTAAGCTATGGGTCCAGTTCCAGGGATTAGTTCAATGATAAAATCGATATCCCGATCTGGGGGCATACCGGGAAAAAATCTGGGAATATGTCAGGGTATTCACAGACTACTCTAACTTGGTAAATGGTTGGTTGGGCTAGACTCTTGTTGCACTTGAATTGGGGGGCATGTAACACCCTTGCCTGATAAGGTTGAGTTCATGTGTATAGTGCCAATCCCTGGATCGGTTCACTGGCACACACAGTACAAAATGATACCAAATATAACTGTGCATCATAAATACAACGAATATGATCCAGAATTTACATTATCTATTCAAGTACACAGCGGAAAACGAATACAAGGTAGATCTCCATCCTTCAAATGTGCCACAGGTGAACAATTGTTGAGCGGAGTCTCGCGACCTATGAACGATCAATCAGATACGATATAACCTGCAACATGAAACGTTGCAGCCACGAATGGTCAATACATTGAATGTATGGCAAGTAGGCTAAAGCGGTTAACAACAGATCTATCAACTACATGCTTATTTGGCCAAGTGGAGTTCAGGCTCATTTGCATAAAGCAACAGTTTTATCCTAACATTTGTAACAAAGTAGTTTTCCAATACGATAAATAGGACACTTTGGTTCACTCCCAGGTGCTCCTACCCAATTATGTTCACCCAACAAGTTTTAAGTAATTAAGAAATAAGGATGAGTGAGAAATATCATAGCATCAGTATCAGGTCGCTCAAATTGTCCATAACCGGGGACACGGCTAATCGATTAGTTTATACACCTGGGGTTAGTACACTTTACCCATGTGACTTGGCCAGCCCAGCTCGTACCACCACTCTCATATTGGGTGATGATAGGGAGAAGTCCAAGAAGGAACCGTTCGGGAAGTAGCTCCCCAATCCCGACGCGCACCGGTCCAACCTATACTATCTACATCTCTGGATACGCGGGTTCGAGTTACCACAACCTATTGAGTTCAACCAAACGCCCATTCCATTATTGGCACATGGTTGCACACGAAAGCTTCCAAACAAAGAAACCAATCATTTCTCAGTGTCCTGGGCGGCATTCCCCACCATAAATACACTCGATGACCCAATCAATGCCATTCCGCCCATGTGGTTCATTAAAACATATTGGTTTGTCATTTAGTAAAACATAAGCCTTTCAAAACATATAACTTTTCATGATGTGATTCCCTTCCTCGTCTAAATAGCATAGCTAAGCAATCTACCAATACGATGGCTCATAAACAAGGAATGCTAGGGAATAATATGGGATATAGCATAGCATATACACATCAATTCCTACAGATGCAATTCTACAAAAACATCTGCAATGCATAGGAAAACAATAGGACATTTATGACCAAGATAGCACCACTTGCCTTTGTTGTAGATGTAGTCGATTAGATAATCCTCACAATTCTCATAGATATAATGGTTGCACTCGTCATAACCACAATACTTGCAATCATAGTAGTTGCAATCACACACGTTGCACTCCTCGCAATCTATCGATCAAACAATTGCATACAACATAAACAATAGCACATAGAGATCAAACAAATGCAACAAATGCATGCATGACAATTTAATAAGTCACAATGGTTGTAACTTTAGTTCTCTAAACAATATTGAAGTATATGATGCATCCAAGAGGCCAATTAATGCAATGGAGTACTTGTTATTAATAATTACTTGCCAACATAGGGTTTTTAATAGTTCTGTTATAACGCCTGTTCTAACTGTCGAATTAAATTTTATTCTTGGGTTTACTGGATAGAGGACGTTAATATGAACCAGTAGGCGTTGGATTTACCCTAATCGGAGTTATAAATCTTTTTGTATGATTTAAATAGTGTTTAATGGTTTTAGATGATTCATATAGTTTCTGTTGTCTAAAAATCAAACTAAAATTATATCTGTAATCTCCACGGAATTATGAATCCGGGGACATATTATTTGTAATTTTTAGAATAGTATTTATTTTCTTATGAATTTATTACTCTAAATAAGCTATTAAACAATTTAAATCTTCACGGCAAAACCTTACAGTCAAAGGCATAACTAATTGCATATTGATGATCTACATGGAACCAGCTTTCCATCGGTATATCATTTATATTTTTTTGACAAGCAATTAATTTTTAATGAATTTAATGATTTATAAAGCCATTAAAACTAACTAAATTTCTACGGGTTAAATAGTCGGCAAAGGCTAGATCCAACCAGATATTATTAATGTACATTACAGTAGCTTCAATTTGATATATTGTTCATATTTTTCGGAGTTACAGATAATATCTTATGAATTTATTAACCTAAAAGACCATTAAAACTAATTAAATTACTGCAGTAACCACGTACAGTAAAATTTGGATATATTCTGATAAGATGATTCTACGTAAAATTATCTTCAATTTGGTATATCATACGCAATTTTTGGACGTGGTATGAATTTCTAATAAATTTTACAAGTTAGATCTATAATATGCAATTTTAAATTCGAACGGAATATTCCGCTGACTGGACAAGTTGACTTTGCATGCTGACTGGGACTAGATGTTGACCTTACGTTGACGTGGCGTGAAGATGACCGGGATGACGATATGGCACGCACCGGTTTGATTGGATCTCGACCGTCTGGATAGGATCCGGTGGCTAGAAGAAGAGATTGACCCGATTTTGGCTCAGAATAGACAAAAAACAGATCTGTGTTAGAGAGACAAATCCGTAGGTCAAATTGAAAAACTCAGAACATGAAAGTTGTGGGGAATCATTATTCCTACCTTCTCACCAAAGGAATTTGGATTTGAAGAAACGAGCGCGAGTACATCTTGGATTTACACCGTAAGATCTAAAATATTGCGATACGAAATTCTCCGGCTGTGGTCGATGAAAAGAGGTGAGGTTTGTCGGGATTGAAAGATTTCGACGATTCCTACAACTTTCTTTTTTTCCTTGAAGGCAAACGACGAAGTCTAGATGGGTAAAAAGCGAAATAAGATTCGGGCATATGTAGATTCGGGATTTCGAGAAGAAAAACTCGTACAACTATGGCTCCACAAGTTTATATGGAGGTTTAGGATGGTTTAGAGATAGGCCTTGGAGTAGGGAACAAGTAGAAACAAGCGGAAGTCGATTCGGAGTTGTAGATAAAAAGTTATAGCAGTTTGAGTAGAGATAGGTTTAACAAAAACAGATTTGCACGCTTTTTAAAGCAACCTGGGTACGTGCGTGTGCGTGCGTGTAGCTCCGGTGGCTGGCTCGGTCCGCCTGGGCCGCCGGCCCATTAGTTTTTTTTCTATTTACTTGTTTTCCTTATATCTTTTGCATACGAACTCCAAATGACATGATTCTTGTTTCTAAAATTTTCTAAAATCGAATAGATCATTATAGGATCAAATTTGTAATCTTTTTACTAGTTTGGAAGTAGTGGATTTACAAATCCTTGTATATTTCATTTTATTTATATCTTTATGTGTTTGTATTTATTTCATAACTTTTTCATACTAGCTCCAAATAAGCTCAATTTTGGTTCTAAAATTTTGTAATATTAATTGAATCTTTTTAGGCTATAATTATCAGTAATTTATGCCTTACAATAGTGGGTTTTATAAAGTCAATTTAATTCCTTTAGGAACATTTGGGCAAATCAACTATAGGATTTAGATACCAGGATTTGGATTCAGTTTGTGAGATCTTTGCATGGATGTAATGAAATGCTTATGAATGCTTCATGATTTTCATTTTGAAATATTGTACACCAATTATACAATCCATAATCAATCCATGACCTTTTGCCTATATGGCTACTTAGGTCATAACAAAAGAATATAAGATTTTGAATTCAAGGTTGAGAGGATTTTCTATTCAAAAAGTTTCTTCTCGTTGGGAATTTTCAACATAGTCAAACAATCAATCAAACTTATTTATTTATTTCACATTCCAAAATTAGGAGAATTTTGGGATGTGACAAACTACCACCCTTAAAAGAAATCTTGTCCCGAAATTTGGGAAGGCTAGAAAGAGAGAAAGGTTCGGGATCCATTAGGTTGCTACCGCCCTTAAAAGAAATCTGACTAGGACACTTCTCAAGGATTCACTTGGCTTCAAATTGATTCTCCTTTAGACATTTATTGGCACAATGTCTCTAGCACATTCTAAACATCATGATTGATAGTTTTCGAGAAAGCACTTCTTAAACTAGCAAAACTCTCATGGTGGTCAATTAAGGGATGTTTACTTCACGGTGCCCATTAATAATGGTTGGAATTCATCCTTACCGTATATTCCTACGCTTAGCAATGAATGCTTTTATAGAGGTGGAACAATCTACCATTCTAAGGTTTAGGCTCAACGCCGGCTCTCTGCTAAGGCTGAAAAGACACTCAAGATTCGCAAAGCCAACAGTACAAGAGCGAATAATAAGAGTAGTAGGAATGGTGATCAATCCATCCTGCACCCAAATCATTACCCTGTATGAGGATAGGTGAATCACGTTTTTCTATCACTCGGGCATTCTCACTTTCCTTGAAGAATGTTTCCATGGGCACATACTAATGCTCTATGTATACTCCCATGTATTCAATCAACAAAGCTACTACTAAAACTAAACTATCGATACTTTAACTTTCAGGTTGCGTAATCTACTACATAACATCATTTCAACACTTCATACTCCCACATCTTTTTTTCTATTAGATAAAGCTTTCTCCTTCCTAAATGCATTGTGTTGTCAAACCTTCCACTTAACACATCATTATATCTCCAAGGGTTCAAGATAGGGAAGAATTATAGGAAAGAAACGACTAAGAAAATAATCCTACCCATAACTATATGAAGCATTCAATGTCACAAACAAGCAAACAATCATAAGGAATCAATACCAAAGCAAACACTTGTATAATAACATTACAGGGGTCTAAATATAGCAGTATATAACCACAAAATAGTTTGAACGCATTGGAAACAATACTAGAGTAAAACATAGCAACATATAAGCAATAAACAAAATCTGTCAAAACGGTACAGAAGACTTCACGAATTTTTCTGACTAACTTAAACTCGCCAAGAATTTTAGCCAATTTTTGTGCATGTACTACAGTTAATTACGCTCCCAATCCTATTTTTTGGATTTTTCTGTGTTACCAGTAAAATATGAAAAATCGCGTGGTACAACAGGTCATGCAGAAAACTACATCAGTAAAATCACGAATTTCAATCAATTCACACCATTAAACTAATTTAAAAACCTCATCACAATTTCAGAAACATTAGAGTTCAAAACTAACTGATCCTAAACAAAGCATCACACGATATGGTTCAGTACAAACAAACAAGCAACCTATATTGTCATACCACATAAGTTGGTAAGAACAATATGCTAACACGATAGCGATGATCTCCTAAAGAGATAAAATATGGTGGTCCAGACCTACCTAAACTTGGTGAGATGTTCATTTATGTCATGTTATTTGTTCTTTACTTGTATGCCAGCTCTCATATAGTTATTTGCTTTATAGAAAACTACTAATAACATTTTCCAATTCTTGTAGTTTTTATGGTAGATCACTTCTTCTACTAATCAAATGAATGGACATCTACAAGTTTGAACAAGGAGAGGTGTTGGAAAATGATAGACAAGGAATATAAGAACTCTAATAAGTATAAAATATGATATTTATCCTAATAGAGGTCTTGTATTGCTAATCCATTTCTAAGGTCACGATCCTACAGTCAACACACAGCTCTGATACCATCTTGTAACACCCTCGCCTGATAAGGCTGAGTTCATGTGTATAGTGCCAATCCCTGGATCGGTTCACTGGCACACACAGTACAAAATGATACCAAATATAACTGTGCATCATAAATACAACGAATATGATCCAGAATTTACATTATCTATTCAAGTACACAGCGGAAAACGAATACAAGGTAGATCTCCATCCTTCAAATGTGCCAAGGCGAAAAATTGTTGAGTGGAGTCTCGCGACCTATGAACGATCACTCAGATACAATATAACCTGCAACATGAAACGTTGCAGCCACGAATGGTCAATACATTGAATATATGGCAAGTAGGCTAAAGTGGTTAACAACAGATCTATCAACTACATGCTTATTTGGCCAAGTGGAGTTCAGACTCATTTGCATAAAGCAACAGTTTTATCCTAACATTTGCAACAAAGTAGTTTTCCAATATGATAAATAGGACACTCTGGTTCACTCCCAGGTGCTCCTACCTAATTATGTTCACCCAACAAGTTTTAAGTAATTAAGAAATAAGGATGAGTGAGAAATATCATAGCATCGATGTGTCGCTCAAATTGTCCATAACTGGGGACACGGCTAATCGATTAGTTTATACACCCTGCAGGGGTTAGTACACTTTACCCATGTGACTTGGCCAGCCCAGCTCGTACCACCACTCTCATATTGGGTGATGATAAGGAGAAGTCCAAGAAGGAACCGTTCGGGAAGTAGCTCCCCAATCCCGACGCGCACCGGTCCAACCTACACTATCTACATCTCTGGATACGTGGGTTCGAGTTACCACAACCTACTGAGTTCAACCAACCGCCCATTCCATTATTGGCACATGGTTGCACACGAAAGCTCCCAAACAAAGAAAACAGTCATTTCTCAGTGTCCTGGGCGGCATTCCCCACCATAAATACACTCAATGACCCAATCAATGCCATTCCGTCCAGGTGGTTCATTAAAACATATTGGTTTGACATTTAGCAAAACATAAGCCTTTCAAAACATATAACTTTTCATGATATGATTCCCTTCCTAGTCTAAATAGCATAGCTAAGCAATCTACCAATACGATGGCTCATAAACAAGGAATGCTAGGGAATAATATAGGATATAGCATAGCATATACACATCAATTCCTACAGATGCAATTCTACAAAAACATCTGCAATGCATAGGAAAACAATAGGACATTTATGACCAAGATAGCACCACTTGCCTTTGTTGTAGATGTAGTCGATTAGATAATCCTCACAATTCTCATAGATATAATGGTTGGACTCGTCATAACCACAATACGTGCAATCATAGTAGTTGCAATCACACACGTTGCACTCCTCGCAATCTATCGATCAAACAATTGCATACAAGATAAACAATAGCACATAGAGATCAAACAAATGCAACAAATGCATGCATGACAATTTAATAAGTCACAATGGTTGTAACTTTAGTTCTCTAAACAATATTGAAGTATATGATGCATGCAAGAGGCCAATTAATGCAATGGAGTACTTGTTATTAATAATTACTTGCCAACATAGGGTTTTTAATAGTTCTGTTGTAACGCCTGTTCTAACTGTCGAATTAAATTTGTTTCTTGGGTTTACTGGATAGAGGACGTTAATACGAACCAGTAGGCGTTGGATTTACCCTAATCGGAGTTATAAATCTTTTTGTATGATTTAAATAGTGTTTAATGGTTTTAAATGATTCATATAGTTTCTGTTGTCTAAAAATCAAACTAAAATTATATCCGTAATCTCCACGGAATTGTGAATCAAGGGACATATTATTTGTAATTTTCAGAATAGTATTTATTTTCTTATGAATTTATTACTCTAAATAAGCTATTAAACCATTTAAATCTTCACGGTAAAACCTTACAGTCAAAGGCAGAACTAATTGCATATTGATGATCTACATGGAACCAGCTTTCCATCGGTATATCATTTATATTTTTGTGACAAGCAATTAATTTTTAATGAATTTAATGATTTATAAAGCCATTAGAACTAATTAAATAGCTATAGGTTAAATAGTCGGCAAAGGCTAGATCCAACCAGATATTATTAATGTACATTATAGTAGCTTCAATTTGATATATTTTTCATATTTTTCGGAGTTACAGATAATATCTTATGAATTTATTAACCTAAAAGACCATTAAAACTAATTAAATTACTGCAGTAACCACGTACAGTAAAATTTGGATATATTCTGGTGAGATGATTCTACGTAAAATTATCTTCAATTTGGTATATTATATGCAATTTTTGGACGCGGTATGAATTTCTAATGAATTTTACAAGTTAGATCTATAATATGCAATTTTAAATTCGAACGGAATATTCTAGGGAATATTCCGCTGACTGGATAGGTTGACTTTGCATGCTGACTGGGACTAGATGTTGACCTTACGTTGACGTGGCGTTGATGAGGAAGATGACCGGGATGACGACATGGCACGCACCGGTTTGATTGGATCTCGACCGTCTGGATAGGATCCGGTGGCTAGAAGAAGAGATTAACCCGATTTTGACTCAAAATAGATAAGAAACAGATATGTGTTAGAGAGACAAATACGTAGGTCAAATTGAAAAACTCAGAACATGAAAGTTGTGGGGAATCATTATTCCTACCTTCTCACCAAAGGAATTTGGATTTGAAGAAACGAGCGCGAGTACATCTTGGATTTACACCGTAAGATCTGAAATATTGCGATACAAAATTCTCCAGCTGTGGTGGATGAAAAGAGGTGAGGTTTTTGGGGATTGAAAGATTTCTACGATTCCTACAACTTTCATTTTTTCCTTGAAGGCAAACGACGAAGTCTAGATAGGTTAAAAAGCGAAATAAGATTCGGGCATATGTAGATTCGGGATTTCGAGAAGAAAAACTCGTACAACTATGGCTCCACGAGTTTATATGGAGGTTTAGGATGGTTTAGAGATAGGCCTTGGAGTAGGGAACAAGTAGAAACAAACGGAAGTCGATTTGGAGTTGTAGATAAAAAGTTATAGCAGTTTGAGTAGAGATAGGTTTAACAAAAACAGATTTGCACGCTTTTTAAAGCAACTTGACTGCGTAATGTGATGCGTGTAGCTCCGGTGGCTGGCTCGGTCCGCCTGGGCCGCCGGCCCATTAGTTTTTTTTTCTATTTACTTGTTTTCCTTATATCTTTTGCATACGAACTCCAAATGACATGATTCTTGTTTCTAAAATTTTCTAAAATTGAATAGATCATTATAGGATCAAATTTGTAATCTTTTTACTAGTTTGGAAGTAGTGAATTTACAAATCCTTGTATATTTCATTTTATTTATATCTTTATGTGTTTGTATTTATTTCATAACTTTTTCATACTAGCTCCAAATGAGCTCAATTTTGTTTCTAAAATTTTGTAATATTAATTGAATCTTTTTAGGCTATAATTATCAGTAATTTATGCCTTACAATAGTGGGTTTTATAAAGTCAATTTAATTCCTTTAGGAACATTTGGGCAAATCAACTATAGGATTTAGATACCAGGATTTGGATTCAGTTTGTGAGATATTTGCATGGATGTAATGAAATGCTTATGAATGCTTCATGATTTTCATTTTGAAATCTTGCACACCAATTCTACAATCCATAATCAATCCATGCCCTTTTGCCTATATGGCTACTGAGGTCATAACAAAAGAATATAAGATTTTGAATTCAAGGTTGAGAGGATTTTCTATTCAAAAAGTTTCTTCTCGTTGGGAATTTTCAATATAGTCAAACAATCAATCAAACTTATTTATTTATTTCACATTCCAAGATTAGGAGAATTTTGGGATGTGACAGGGCAAGGTTTCAGATACATGCTCTACTGATACTCCAGCGGTACTAGTCATGGTTATGGCTTTCTTGGCACAGTCGATTAATCCTTTATGTTTCGACATCCAATCCATTCCTAGTACTACTTCCAAACCTTTGGTTCCAAGTACTATTAGATTAGCATAAAAATCTATTCCATGGATTCTAATAGGTACGGCCTTGCAAATTTGTCTAGCTTTGGTGGTTGAACCAGGTATTTGAACTATCATAACATGCTTCATTTTTGTTGGTTGAATCTTACTAGTTCATGCAAATTCTTCTATAACAAATGAGTGCGATGCTCCAGAATCAAACAAAACTCTTGCAACTACTGAGTTAATAGAAAACATACCCAACAAGACATCTGGAGCTTCTTGGGCTTCTTCAGCATTCATGTGAAATAGACGTCCATTGCGGTTGAGTGAGTTCCCTGGGGTAAATGTGGCACCCCGGATTTACGATCCGAGAATACCCATTATGCATACAATTCAAGTTCCCATGATCAGTGAGCCATGAGCATAACCGACTAGTATCATTACAACATCCATATAGTAACAAGTACAAACTTATAAAGTGGCCATTATGGCGAATACATCACGAATATCGGAAGTCTTTAGCATACAGCCCGTGCCTTAACCTACAGGCAGCTGACTGGGAAGACGGCCTAGCTCGCATAGACGTCAGCACCTTCGTTCCTTCTTAACATCTGCAATCTGGCCAGGTAAATAGCCAGGGACAATGCTGATGAGTACTTTGAATGTACTCGCAAACCAGCGAGACAAGGTAATAAGATAATGCATATCTGGATGTGGCGAGATAGCTCTACACTATAGTTTTTTTTGAAAGACCTAACATTGGCATCTCTATATCTTTGTTCAAAAAGAGTTATTGTAAAATGTGCCTCCTTTTTGGAAATCCGGACCTCTCCACATCCTTGTTAAAAAGATTTAAAAACAGTTTTGTTGTAAAAACCTTCTTAAACGTCTTCGACCATCACTAGTCAAAACCAACTTGTTCTTATCTTTCCTTGTGACCAAGTCACATCCTTTGTTTCATCATAACTTATCTGAATCAAAGGGTCCTCCTAGCACTTGCCATTCCGACCGTCCTTGACCGTGAACACGGATATTCGAATAGATTAGACTCTACAGAGTTTGTGCATTTTACCCACAAGAATCAATACATCCGCCGGAATAAAACCACAGCCTGCTAGACACGGTAGACAGGGGCTCGCATAATCAACTCTTACGCTTTTCATTTGTCCATCCCTAGCAAAGGCGGCTTTTCCTTTTGGGTTTGTTCTCCCCGGCACAAGTATGTGGCACGATGGCCATAGTCCTTCCTTCTTCCCTTCCGTATACCCAAACCCATAGCTTGGCAATATATAATACCCTCGGTGACTCCACTTCCTTCTCCACTCCTAAAGCATACCGTCCGCGGGAGACCCAATTGTTGCACTAGCTTCCTGCCGAGACAGGATCACTCTTGCCGAAGCAAGCAATAGACCCCAAGTCCAAAGATTTGTTGTAGAGTCCACCTGGGCTTCCAGGGATTTCTCTCCTTAAGCAAGTACAAGCATCCCCGACTAAGGATCACAAACTACGAGCTAATCCCCAGCGCCTAGGGTATTGTTGTTACACGGATAAATTGTTCCGGACATTGGCTTAGAACATCCCTTCTATTTCTCTTTCTTGACTTTCTCTTCATCCACCTCATATCTTCTTTTAGTAAAACTTCCACTCGGAAATGATGCCTATTTCCAAGGGTTTTATTTTGAAAACTTTGTAGTAGGGTAAGAACCCAAAATAGTTTTATCTTTGAAAATCTATAGGGGCAAATATAGGTGAAAAAGGGTAGGTGTCCTAATGGACACTCATCCATAACTTGGAGGATCCAAGTTACTCACACACTTTTATTTGAAACAAACCATGCCTTTAATCATGCAATTCATAAACGAGATATAAAACAATTTCTAGACAGAAGTAGGTTAATATAGGAGTTGAGGAATGGTGGCTTGCCTATGACTAGAGAGATGTCCCTTGATGACGTTATATAACCAGAATACCAAATATAACAATAATAAAGATAATCCCGATGCTTCCTTCTTCTCGACGTCACACAATCGTCACTATCGCTGTTATCGAGCATACATGCAAGCAAACAATACACCAATCAATACAAGCATACAAGCATCAAACCATACAACAAGCAAAGGATAAACATATGATATACATTAGTAGGATGTTGGAGGTTTTATGTGATGGGATTGGAAGAAGATTTGGAGGCATTAGAGGAAAAGGGATCCTCTTTTGATTTGAAGTCTAGGAACTACGTATAAGAGGGTTTTTGATCAAGGATTTGATCTGTATGATATCATTGTATAAAAATGATACCACCAGATAGGTATTGATAAAATGAAGCCAACAAAAGTGGTTTCACTATTTTATCAATTTCCCTTGAGTCAAAATGGATTTATAGTGGATAGAACCCTAGTTTAAGGAAATAATTCACCAGAACATTTCTGGAGTTCCAAAAATTATTTCCTTGGATTAAAAGGTATTATTTGATGTATTGAACCAAGAGGAGTTGGATTCACCTCAAAACAATTACCAGAATTACCTTGAGAAAATCCTAAAGTCAATACTGGACAAGATTTGTCCTTTTCACCAGATTTAATCTAAAGAAGCCTTTTAGTTGATTCCAAGGATACATGTTAGTTGACGGAAATACCTTTCTGTAGAAATTGGAACCAACCTTTTTGGAGTTACCTAGCTACTGTAATGATTTTATTAGTGAATAAATCATGCAGAGAAAAGTTTAATTAAATAAATTTAACAGAGACTCATAAAAATATGAGCTGCTGGATTATGACAGATATGGTTATGTGTGTCATCTGGGAATTGGAATTAGGTCATAACCTCATTTGGTTTGACCTAGCGAAATTCTTAAAGGCTGAAAGGGCCTGCTTTTGTTATTTTTTGTAACAGCAAACTAGGAAGCAAGTGACTAAGGGGCTATGGGACCTGAAGGGTATGGTTTATACCTTTCATTACCAACTGGATTTATCCCATTTGGATTTGTAGAAGTTTTTGGAGAAATTGTTTAGTGCACTGGATATATCTGGGTGTATGATTCATCATATTTATTCTAATGAATATTTTGGTGTAAAACCTGGTCTGCATGTTGGGGAAAACACCTAGGCACTTGAGGAATTTTAGATCTGGAAGTTTTGAAGGATTTTATATTTTTATTTCGATTTAAAGTAACTGCGTATTTTTCTGGATCTATACAAACAGAAAAAAAGAGGGGAGGGGGTTCGCGGGCATGATCTGAACGGGGAAAGGGGCCGCAGAGGGCTCCCGGCCCACCCAGAGCTGCGCCCATGCGCGAGGGGGAGAAGATGCCGGCCTAGCTGGGCCGGCCGCCAGGGGGAGGAGGGGGTGAAGGGGTACGGGGTGGCTGTGCCCATCAGATCAAGTCCAGATCGACGGCCACGGGCCATCTTCTTCCTGGCGTCACCGACCACGGAGTAAACCCTATCATAGGGTGGGGGCGCATGGGGAGCTCACCCTGGGGGTCTTGCCGGCGACGAGGAGGGGTGGAGGCGAGGCGGCGCATCGTAGGAAGTTCGGCAAGGGGCAACATAGTCTGGTTCCGCGCCAGGAGGAGGCTCACGCGTATGCGCCCACGGGGACGCTCGGGATCTAGTCGAGGAGATGTCCTGGTGCGTTCCTGGGTCCAATAGAGAGCAGGGTTAGCAGCAGGGAGATGAGGGAAACATGCCAGGATGATTCATAGCGAGAAAGAAGCTCGGCAGAGGGTGGCTTGCTCGGATTCGTGGTAATGGCCTAGGTAAGTAGATCTTTCTCTCAAGGAGCATGCAAGGCCAGGGAGGAGCTAGGGAGCTTGGGGCGGTAGGTGATGGGTAGAGGGTGGCCTGGGGGTGACATGTAGGTGGAGAGGAGGAAGGGGAAGGGCACCTCGAGCTTGCTCTAAGCAATGGCTAAAATGGCAATTTCTTATTCTTGTGGCTAGTGGAGAGGTGAGGAGGGGAGGGGAAGCTATGGGGAGGCTGCTGGAGGCAAATGAGGGCGAGTGGTGTGTTGGGGGTGGCCTATGGCCTTTTATTTTGGGAGGGGAGGGTCCATGGTGGACATAGCTCATGGATGATCTTGGGGAGGGGTTAGGGCTCAGCCATTGGGCAATAGTGGCGGTGGAGGGATGAGAGAGAGGTTCCTGGTTAGCTAGGGGGACAGAGAGGGGGTGGGGTATTGCCTACCCTTTTATTACAAAGATATTGGCAAGATTGCCTCTCTCTCTCTCAAGTTTCAAGGGCTAAAGGACAAGAGGTGCTAAAGTGCTGGTCAACCAGAGGGGTGTGTGCTGCTAGGGAGTAGTGATGGGGAAGATTGGAGCTGGTTTGGTCCTTGTTTGAATCAAGTTTTGCTTGTTGTTGTAAAATTGATCATTTGGAGGCTTGGGAAGGAAGTTGCAAAAATTGTATTGGACAAAGTGTGGAAATGGTACTGGTAGGTGGAATGGGTCAAATGATCTCTCCAAGAATTAAATGGTATTTTTATGATGATTATAATCCCATTTAAATGCACTTCTTCAAAAAGTGCAGAAAGAGTTTATGGAAGCTAAGATGATATTTTTACCTTGTACAAGCTTCGTTTTTGATGTGATATGGTCCTAAATATCATAGCACACATTGGGGAATTTTCTTGGGATTTATTGACATGGAAAAGTATTTTTAGGGAATTATTTCTTGTTTCTGCCATTTAAGAAAAAGGGCAAAAATAAATAATAAAGAATGTCAAAAATATTTGTTTTTGAGTTTGAAAGAGGGTATATGAAATATAGGCATCAAATGTGCCTTGATTTGGCAAGGTGATTTGGATAAAAACAAACTTGCCTTTATAGACAAGGATTTTGAGAAATTGGTAAATATAGGAAATAAAATAGTTTAATGATCCAAATAATTGTGGGAATTATTTGGGGATGCTTATATCCAAGTTGGATAATGTAAACTTGATGTAGGAATCAAGTTCAACCTTGGTTTTGAAGAGAAGTGGTGAAAGGGGTGGAAACTAGATCCTTGGAGGATCTAGGGTTTGGTTATTCTGATGCCACCTAATCCGGGTTGGATTAGGGAGCTCAGAGCTCACCTTGGTACAAGGGTTAAATGGGTGAATATAACATGTCATATAGATGATCACGGAGGCAAGAGTTGGTCTTGGTTGCATTTGAGGTGATCATGAGGAGATGGCAAACTTTGTTGAAAATAAGGCTGCCATAACAGATACATCAGGTAGCCTCCTAAATCATGTGGGTTTTGGAAGAACAAGGCTCCAATGTAAACAAGTGAAGTGGGGGGTTATAGGCCATGATGAGTACATCACAATCATGCAAAGATTTATTCAAGGGGAGGTGGCATATAGATTGGAGCTTCTGCCAAAGTAGGCAAGATGATAAGATTTGTAGAAAAGATTATTATATTGTCTACAAAACCATCAAGGATGAGTGGGAATTCAATTGTCTTAGCCTAGGGCAAGAGTGGTATTTGATAGTACTACCGATGTACTACAATATGGTTCAGGTACATTATCAAGAATGCACATAGGATGGAAATGGTAGAGCTCCAAAGATTGAATCTAGATAAGAAATCTAGACTAAGCCATTTTGGCGGTTTTGGAGATTTTGACTAGAGTGCAAGTGTAGATGATTTTGAGAGGATGCTAGGTTCCAAACTCATGGTCATATGGAGGATGTTGATGTGAGGGATAAGTAGATATTATCCCTGCTTGGATTGGGTCTTCATTGAGTTGGAAACCATCAAGAGGGTTTATCCTTCGATTGAGGTAAGCATGAGACGAGAAGCACATAACTAATACACAAACAGTTGCTTGAGCACCAGCAAACAGGTCAACACACAATGCAAGAAAAAGTTTTTGTTCCCCCTGATTTTTTTCCTTTTGGACATTTAATCAGTGTTGCTGAAATTGGGATGTTATAATAAATATCCTTCCAAGCTGAACACGACGTTGCTGCTGAGCAGGGGCATTCATATTGGGGGTGGCGGCAAGCTTCATTGGGCACTCATTGGAATAGTGACCTTTGGTTCCGCATTCATAATAAGTAACCTGGGACTTGTCTTTTCCTGCAACAGGCACAACATTGCTTCTAGTCCTTAGGGAAGTATTGGTGTTGGTGGGGTTGTTGACTTTGGGCGGTGCACGGTTGAAGTTGTTGGTGTGGCCAGGGTAGTTGTTGTGGTTTCCTCCGGGCCTTGGGTTTCCTCCTCCATGATTGGGATAGTTCTGATGGGTCATCGGGGTTCTAGTGTTTCTTGGGGCATATCCTGCAGACGGGTTGGGGCGATACTTTGGGGTATGGTGGGTTCCTGGTTGATTCACCATTCTACGCTTGCGATTCTCATTGGCTTAGTTGATCTTGCCTTCCATATGGATTGCAGAATCCACTAAGGCTTCCAGGTTAGCAAACGGGATATTGACTAACACTGTCTGCATCTCATCATGCAAACCATTCAAGAATCTCTCCTTCTTCTTAGCTTCAGTACTCATATCATCAGGGGCATACCTAGACAGAGATAGAAACCGGTCACGGTACTCTACCATAGTCATTCTTCCCTACTTCAGCTCCTTGAATTCATCCCTCATCCAAAGAATCAAACCCGATGGCACATGGGTTCTGCTGAACTTGAGTTTGAATTCATCCCAAGCCATCATCAGTCCTCCATTCATGGTGTGAACGCTATTCCACCAAGCTCTTGCATCTCCTGCCAGATAATTGGGTGGCAAACAATACTTTCTCATTGACCTCCATTCCTGCGACTTCTAAGTTGTTCTCCATGGTCTACAGCCAGTCATCAGCATCCAATGGCTCTTCAGACTTACTAAAAATGGGTGGATTGGTGTTCTGAAAGTTCTTGAGCTTGGATCTATGGTTGTCCTGGTTTCCATGGCCTTGATTGTTGTTGGCCATATGAGCTATGTGTTGAAGGGTGGCTAAGTTGGCTTGACGTTCGGCTCTTTCAGCTTCACGGTCTGAAACCAACATTTGCAAAATTTGCAAAATTGGGTCTGGGATGAACTTCTTCCTCCACGAGGCATCTGAGGATTGAGATGGATCATGAGACAAGGGGAAATTTCTAAGGTTCACGGGTTTGTTTTTGAAAACTTTTATACTATGAGTTTGACTCAGGTTTTGCCACTAGCAACTTGATTTTCATTCATTCATTCATTCATTCATTCATTCATAGCACACAATACAAACACACACCACACTAAGGCAATAGATGGTTTTAAGAACCATTCTGTGAAACTATGATACAGTGAGACCGGATACAACTCACACCTATGATGGTGGTCAAGTGCTACTACTCATCAGGATCGGTGTCTTCATCATCATCATCAATGAAGGCGGAGTCATCATCAGTGTGGAAATCCATGGCTTGATCCTCCAGGTAGTCATCATCATCACTGAGGTAGGAATAAGGGTCTCCACGGATATCTTCCCCTGCATTCTCCCTCTCCTCAAGATGCATGTCCTGCTCATGGATGGTCTCCTCCAAGTCTGTCACTTTGTGACGAAGGCGAGCAATGATGCGATCCTTCTTGTCACGTAGACGGGGTAAAGTCTTGCGCTCCTTTGCAAGGATGGCGATGGTCTGCTCCTTATTGACTGCAATGGCATAGTTGTAGTTGGCGTAGGAGCGGGTGTTGTCTAACTCCTTCTGCCTATCATATAACATGAAGCAGAGATGGTCCACTTGATGCTTCAGCTCCGGGTGATATGGCACCTCCAATGGTTGTCCCATAGCATCATGCCTTGCGTAGAACTCAAAGAGGGTACCCTTGATCTGATTGATGCTTTGCCCACACAGACGGGCAAGAGCTTCCTGCATAGCCCTGGGGAGCCCGTCTAGCCAGTTGTTCTCTCTTAAGGTGAATTGGATTCCCTCTGAGGTGGGTGCCTCAATCTTGCCTCTGAAGCTTGCAAAAATCAGCCATTGTAGTTCTCCTCCTTGCTGATCATTGAGCTGTGCTCCGAAGAACTTGGGGTGTGGGTGCTCAAGAAGTTATGAGAGTTGGTCTAAATCGTGCTCAAAGATGAGCTCTCCTCCATTTCCCAACTGGTAGAACTTGCTATACTTCACCTCCATCTATAAGAATGTAGGATGAGTAAGTT
Organism: Avena insularis; assembly: GCA_023614405.1. NCBI lineage: Eukaryota > Viridiplantae > Streptophyta > Magnoliopsida > Poales > Poaceae > Avena > Avena insularis. The sequence continues at coordinate 60,224,981 of CM042689.1, forward strand.
AGTAGAGTGATCAAGTGTGTCAAATTTTATATAAGTTTGAAAGAAAAAATTTTGAGGGACATGAATTTTTATTAAAGAATCTATGTGGTAAGAATGAGAATAGGTTTTCATAAATACTCACTTCTTTTGTTTTGAAACTAATTTTTTTATTCAAGCGTCCATTCTAACTAGGGTCTCCTATGGTCAGGATGGATCTGATACCAACTTGTCAACACCCGGATTTTTAATCCCAGATGCATGTTATGCCATACATCGCAATCCCAGGATTACCATTTTTGCGGGACATAAGAGATTGGTACCATATTTCATCATCCATTACAAACCATAATAAAGGTCTTACAAATAAAGGATATCATGATCAAGTCTTAATACAATCAACGCAGTGAAATAATATAATAACGGTAGCATGGGCGAAGCTCCATCTTCAGAGTCACAGGCAATGCTGACGATGGTAGATGATCCTAGTTGTCATAGACTTCCCGTTGTCCATCATCCTGGTAGTCCTCCTCATAGTCTGGCCATAGGAATATCCATGGACAAAGCCATCAGTACTCTTTAAGTACTCGCAAACTATCACTAACAAGTAAAGTGGTTCGAGTAGGAATCCTAAGCTCTAGGTTGTTTTGCAAAAAGCCAGGTTTATCTCTAACTTAGTTTAGAAGTAAAGAAAACTAGTTAAATGTTCTACAACACCTAAGTGGGAACTTAAGTTTCAAATCACAACCATGTTGTGGTCAAGTCAAGTCATGATTAATTTCACAAGTCATTTTGAAAACATGTGACGACGGAACAGTATGGCCACTCCAACTATCCATAACCACGGACGCGGCTATTCGAATAGTTTGAAACTCTGCAGAGGTGGTACACTTTCACCACAACATTCAATACATCCATCAGGAACAATCCTGAATCACCATACTCAGTATTCGGATAATCGATCCTAACCTTTCAATTACACACCCTAGTATAGGCACCTCCCCTATGAGTTTGGCCTCCCAACCATGACCATCTATCATCGTGGGAAATGCACAGGTAGACAATCATAACGAGGTAGCCTCAGCTCAAACCTCTTCCGCAAGGGAACCCATACTAAATATATAAACTTCCAGTAAAGCCCTACCCAAATTCGGGTATTGTGGTTGTACGGTAACATTGTAATGGTATCGCATCCGAACCCAACCATCAGTTTTATAAAGGGCTAAGGATCATGCCTCAACATTTTCATCATCAAATCATCTGGTGTTCATAACACCTGTCAAAACATTTCATTAGAATGACTCATCATTCTAAGGTTTTCATATTTATTTTCACCAAGTATTCCCATCTAAAGTGCTTATCACTAGCCACTGAATTGGGGGTAATCACTAATGAGGGGTGCTAATGAAGTGTGAACTTATCTAAGTCTAATCTCATGCCTCAGTATGGCATCTAGTTCTATATAACTTAGGACAAGTTTTATGCTCTTTATGCTACCTCTGATATCCTTCCAAAATATCACAAACACTAACTAAAAGTAATTAAGAACTTTGCTAAAGAAATAAAAGAATAAAGCTTGCAAGTAAAACTAGGATTTGGTGTAATCAAGGTTGCATAACCAAATATGTCTAAGGCCTCTAGTTTGCATAATTATCATGCAAGTGTTAGCTTGCATAGTTAATATCTTGCTAGGATGGCTTGCAAAATTGCAAGTGGGAGCTTGCCTTGAGTAGTGTAGTGGTTGAAGTTCTCCTCTGCTTCCTCTTTGTAGTAGTCTCCTTCCTCTTTGTATCCTTGGTCGGTACTAGCGTCTATAAATAAATACGAGATACACAATCACCAAACAATACTTAACTACTTCTATTTGGCACACAAAGGTTCACACTAGATGATCTAGCATCATCAAAATCATCACATGAGTTAAAGACTTAATCTTATTTATTTTATTTTTAGAAAAGTAATTTCTACTCATTGAAAACTACTTAAGATTTAATATTCTCCAATTAAAATATGGGATCATGTTGACAAATTACATCACCACATATTTTAATACTTGGGAATGTGATTTAAAGTGGTGTCACAATTTAATAAGGTTTAACCTTATTATTTTAATTAATTAAAGTGACTAGAAATGCCTATGAGGCATTCTTTTAATACTTGTCCATTATTACTGTCTAGTAAACCTAGATTATTACTGTCCAACTTGCTTGGATTAATATTTTCAATACATTTCTAGCAAAATTGGTTTCATGCAATTTGGTTCATTGAATCTCTCTGAATTGATTTTTGAATCTATTGACAGAACTAGGGTTTGAACTAAATTGGAAAATCTAAGTTTGAATCTACTGGGTCTCGCGGGAACTAACTTGGCCGCCCCACTACGCACAGCGCAGCGCGTAGGCTGAGTTAAGTGAGGGCCCCATCTATCAGCAACTCTAGCTACACGAAGTGGTAGGTGGCAATCTGGACCGTGCGATTAGAATCTAATCTAACGGTCGAGGCTCATCATCGACGACGAACAGCTCCGGCGAGGTTTAAACCCTAACGCGGTGGAGGGGGTCGTGTGAAGCTCACCAGGGCTTCAACTAGGGTCGGTGTTGGGGGTAAACGATGTTGTCGATGATGACGTCTGAGGCTCATCATCGACGGCTGCCCCGTGGGCGGCTCCAATCAATGGCTCCCTTCTCCTTTTGTAGCTGATGACCCACAAGTATAGGGGATCGCAACAGTCTTCGTGGGTAGTATTACCCAATTTATTGATTTGACACAAGGGGAGCCAAAGAATACTTGCAAGCCTTAACAACTGAGTTGTCAGTTCAACTGCACCTGGAAATAGTTCTTGCTCACAGAAGTTTATCAGTAGCAACAGTTTGGTAGTAGCAACAGCAAAGCAATAGCAACAGCAACATCAAAACATGAAGAATAGTAATAGTAATGGTAACAGTGGGATTCGAGTGCGGTAGGCATAGGGATGGATGGACGAGCGTTGCATGGAAGAGTCTAAACATGTAACTGAAGGGGTTTCGCAGCATAGTAAATCAAAATTTTCTGCGGAAGCGAACAGAGGGAAAGCCAAGATCTAATCTAGGAGATGCAAACAACGAGAGAGATTGGATTAGATCTTCATACCCTTGAAGATTCGCATAGCGGAACGTTCGTCGGAACGTGGGTGATGTAGTCGTACTCGCTTCTCCTCCTCGCGATCCGATCCGATCTAGCACCACAAGTGGCGGTGCCTCCGTGAGATGCACACGCAAGACTCGACGCCTCCTCCTTCCTCGGACCAGCAAGTATGGTGGAGAGATGGATTGGATCTACAACACGACGTGGTGTATATGGTGGAGAATTTCTGCTGCAGGCTTCAGCCACAAACAGTCGGGAGGGAGAGAGGAAGGCAGCAGGGCTACTAGGGTTTGGAGGAAGGTGTGTGGGAGGGGGGGCGCACCAGCCCTCTATATATAGAGGGGGAGGGGGCGGCCAGCCCTAGCCCCTCCTCCAAGTCTATCTCTAGTTTAAACGATTTAAACTCTCCCTTATCTAGAAATTCTATCCCGAGATTTAAACGAGTCAAATCTCTCTAGAATCGGCTGGGCCCTATGGGGCCTTGTGACCCTGGCCCAATGCGGCCAGGACACTCCCTCATAGGCCCATGCCCCCTCCCGGAAGGTGGGACCACGTTGGCCCCCTTTCGGAAGGTTCTAGAAGCTTCCGGTACAATACCGATTAACCCGGAACAATTCCGAACTCCAAAAACTGCACGCCTTTATATGAATCTTATTCTCGACCACTCCGAATCTTCGTGATGTCCCGGATCCCATCCGAGACCAACAAAAATTCATAAACCAATTATCCAATCTATCCTAGCGCCGAGACACATTATGTGTGACCTCGGGTTCGAGAATATGCGCATATGATCTTCTATCAATAATCAACAGCGGGGTCTGGACACCCATATTGACTCCCACACATTCATCGATGATCATATCGGATGAACCACGATGCCAGGATTCAATCAATCCCATATATATATTCCCTTCGTCTCGCGATATTTTACTTGCCCGAGATTCGATCGTCGGCATCGTCATACCTAGTTCAATCTCGTTCACAGCAAGTACTTTACTCGTTCCGTAATCTGATATCACTTTGTGATTAACTCCTTAACCACATGCTTGCAAGCGGTGTTGATATCGATTACCGAGTGGGCCCGAAGTATATCTCTCCGACTTGGGAGGGACAAATCCCATCTCGATACATACAACCCAACAGATACTTTCCGATCACATGAGAGACACCTTTATGATCACCCTCTCATAGGATGACGTTTGATGACCTCAAAGCTTTCTTCCGATACCAGGGAGTTGTATTATCTCATGGTCTAAGGAATACAATATTTGACATAAGAAAAGCTTCGCAAAGACGAACACAATGATACGATCTAATTGCTTCGCTTAGTTTGGGTCTGTCCACCATATCATTCTCCCAATGATATGATCTCATTATCAATTGACAACTCATGTCTATGGTTAGGAAACCTTAACCATCATTGATCAATGAGCTAGTCCATAGAGGCGTACTAGGGACACGGTGTTGTTCACAAACCACACAAGTATTAATGTTTCCGCTTAATACAATTCTAGCATGGAATATAAACTTTATCATGAACAAGAATTATAATAATAACATCTTTATTATTGCCTCTAGGGCATAATTCCAACAGTCTCCCACTTGCACTAGAGTCAATAATCTAGTTTACATTTGGCAACAATCTCACACCCATGGCACTGAGGTGCTGATCATGTTTTACACGTGGAAGAGGTTTAGTCAATGGATCTGCGACATTCAGATCTGTATGTACTTTGCTGATCTTCAGATCTCCATCTGCTATATAATCTCGGATTATATGAAACTTGCGGTTGATATGCTTGGTCTTTGGATGATATCTTGGTTCCTTAGCGAGTGCTATGGCGCCAATGTTGTCACACAATATCTCCAGTGGGTCCAATGCACTTGGAACCACGCCAAGCTCAGTGATGAAGTTTCTGATCCAAACTCCTTCACTTGACGCTTCTGCAAGCAGCAGCCATGTATTCCGCTTTCATCAGAGATCCCGCGATCACGCTTATGCATGCAGCTTCTCCACTCACAGCCTCCTCCATTCAAAATATACACGTATCCCGTCGAGATTTAGAATCATCCTTGTCGGTGTCGAAACTAGCATCGACGTAACCTTTTACGACGATGTTCATCACCCCATAGACTAAGAACATTTATTTAGTCCTATTCGTACCTTAGGATGTTCTTCACGGCTGTCCAAAGGTTCCACTCGGATCACTTTGATATCTCGTCGTCAAACTAAGAGCATTGGACACATCCGTCTAGTACACAGATGGCATACATGATGGAACCTATGGCCGAGGCATAAGGCACTTTGCTCATAGCTTCCCTATCATTTACATCAGAATGGACACCGAGCCTTGCTCAATATCTTACTCGACAACATAGGCACCGAACCTTTCAATGCCTTATCCATTCTGAACCTTTCAGAACTTTGTCTAGGTATGTACCGCTTAAAGCTACCAGCGCCTTTTGTCTATCTCTATAGATTTTTATGCCCAATATATAAGCAGCTTCACCTAGGTCTTTCATTGAAAAACATTTGTTCAAATAACTCTTCACATCGTTAAGCATGTTGATGTCATTTCCAATAATCAATATGTCATCCACATATAGTACCGTAAACGCCACCGAGCTCCCACTCACTTTCTTGTAGATGCAAGCTCAGCAATTTGGAACAAATCCAAAGCTCTTGATCACCTGATCAAAACGAAGGTTCCAACTCCGAGATGCTTGCTTCAGTCCATAAATGGAACGCTGAAGTTTGCATACTTTATCAGCATCCTTAGGATCGACAAAACCTTCGGGTTGCATCATATACAACTCTTCATCAATGTTGCCATTGAGGAAAGCAGTCTTGACATCCATTTGCCATATTTCATAATCATGAAACGCAGCAATCGCTAATAAAATCCGAATGGACTTAAACATCGCTACGGGAGAGAAAGTCTCATCGTAGTCAACACCTTGAACTTGTTGAAAACCTTTTGCGACAAGCCATGCTTTATAGACGGTAACATTACCATCCGCGTCCGTTTTCTTCTTGAAGATCCATTTGCACTCAACGGCCTTTCGGTCGCTAGGAGGGTCCACCAAAGTCCATACTTGGTTTTCGCTCATGGATCCCAATTCGGATTTCATGGCCTCTAGCCATTTCTCGTAGTCCGGCTCATCGCTTCCTCATAGTTCGAGGTTCACTGTCTTCTACTAACAAGACACCAAGACAGGTTGCCGCATTCACTCAGGAGGGGCACGCGACCTTGTCGACCTGCGACGTTCAGCAGCAGCATCGTCCAAAGCTTCATGATCCTTATCATTAGCTTCCTCTATTGTTGGTGCAGGCGGCACTGGAACAATTTCAGGTGCTGCGCTACTCTCCAATTCAAGAGAAGGTTCAATAACCTCGTCTAGCTCTACTTTCCTCCCACTCACTTCTTTCGAGAGAAACTCCTTCTCAAGAAAGGAACCGTTCTTTGTGACAAACACTTTGCCTTCGGTTCTGTGATAGAAGGTATACCCAATAGTTTCCTTAGGGTATCCTATGAAGACGCATTTCTCCGCTTTGGGTTCGAGCTTGCCCGGCATCAACTTCTTGACGTAAGCTTCGCATCCCCAAATTTTAAGAAACGACAACTTAGGTTTAGCACCAAACCACAGTTCATACGGTGTCGTCTCAACGGATTTAGATGGAGCCCTATTTAAAGTGAATGCAGCGGTTTCTAATGCATAACCCCAAAATGATAACGGCAAATCAGTAAGAGACATCATCGATCGGACCATATCTAATAGGGTTCGATTCCGGCGTTCAGACACACCATTGCGCTGTGGTGTTCCGGGTGGCGTGAGTTGTGAAACGATTCCACTTGCTTTGAGATGCGTGAGAAAATCATAACTCAAATATTCGCCCCCACGATCGGATCGTAGAAACTTAATCTTTCTGTTACGATGGTTCTCTACTTCATTCTGAAATTCCTTGAACTTTTCAAATGTTTCAGATTTATGTTTCATTAAATAGATATACCCATATCTACTTAAGTCATCGGTAAAAGTGAGAAAATAGCGATATCCACCGCGCGTCGAAACACTCATCGGTCCGCATACATCGGTATGTATGATTTCCAACAAGTCCGCTTGCTCCATCATACCGGAGAACGGGGTTTTGATCATCTTGCCCATGAGGCATGGTTCACATGTGTCAAATGATTCAAAATCAAGAGACTCCAAAAGTCCATCAGAATGGAGTTTCTTCATGCGCTTTACACCAATATGACCTAGACGACAGTGCCACAAATAAGTAGTATTATCACTATCTACTTTGCATCTCTTAGCCTCAATGTTATGGATGTGTGTTTCATCCCTTTCGAGATTCAGAAGAAATAAACCATTCACAATAGGTGCATGACCATAAAAGATGTTACTCATATAAATAGAACAACCATTATTCTCCGATTTAAATGAATAACCGTCTTGCAATAAACACGATCCAGAAATAATGTTCATGCTCAACGCAGGACATAATAACATTTATTAAGGTTTAAAACTAATCCCAAGGTAAAACTAAGGAGAGCGTCGACGGCCATCACATCAACTCTTGATCCGCTACAACGCGATCGTCACCTCATCCTCGCAAGTCCGCCTCATTCCGTAGCTCCTGCTTCGAGTTACAAATATTAGCAACTGAACCGGTATCAAATACCCAGGCACTACAATGAGGGCTAGTAAGGAAAACATCAATAACATGTATATCAAATATACCTTTGATGGTGCCAGCCTTCTTGTCCGCTAAGTACTTCAGACAGTTGCGCCCAAAGGACCCTTGTCCTTGCAATAGAAGCACTCAAAGGTCCGGCTTAGGACCGACTTGAGCTTCTTCTCAGCAGGGCAACGCGCTTGCCGCCTCCTTTATTGAAGGGCTTCCTTGCACCTTTACCTTTCTTAAAGGAGTTCTTGTTGACCATCAACACATGATTATCTTGCTTGATGTCCACCTCCGCAGCCTTCAGCTTTTCGAAGAGCTCGGTGATCGATCGATGGAACCAATCTGATTATGAGTCACTACAAAACTTTTGTAGCTGGGAGGAGTGATTGCAGAACCCACAATCTTGAGCTCCTCCGAATCTTGCAGTCCAGTTGCTCAAGGCGATGAGTGTAGCCCGACATATTAATGGCGTGCTCACTAACGGAACTCCCTTCCATCTTGCGCTTAAAGAACTTCGAGATCTCATATCTCTCGAACGGGCCTGAGTCTGAAACATGGTTTTCAGCTCCTCGAGAATCTCAAAGGGCCCGGGATAGTTTTCAAAACGATTTTGAAGTTCCGGTTCCATAGCAAACAACATGGTGCTCTTAATCACACCATAATCATCTTTTATGCGACATCGATAGACAGCTTTCTCATCAGCCGCAGCTTGCAGGGGGTTACCTAACGCTTTCTCAAGGACATAGTCCTTTGTCCGCCAGATGAATGATTCTTAGATTGCAGAACCAGTTGGTGAAGTTAGACCCATTGTTTCTAAGCTTTTCTTTCTCAGCAAAAACGTTGAAGTTGAAGTTGGACTTGGCCATGTGATCTACAGTATTTGCAAGTACAATTTAGACTATGTTCATGATAAAAGGTTCAACTTAATCAAATTACTAGATGAACTCCCACTAAATTCAACATCCCTCAAGTTGTTTAGTGAACACGATCCAAATTCACCACACCTAATCCGATCATCACGAGAAGAGATGTGGTTTCAATGGTGGACAACGAAGTGTCGATCATATCATTCATATGACTCATGCTTAACCTTTCGGTTCTTGTGTTCAGAGGCCATGTCTGTACATGCTAGGCTCGTCAAGTTAGACCCAAGTATTTCCGCGTGTGCAAAACTGGCTTGCACCCGTTGTATGTGAGCGTAGAGTCTATAGCATCCGATCATCACGTGATGCTTGGACACGACGAACTTTCGCAACGGTGCATACTTGGGGAGAACACAGTTTTTATCTTGATCTTTAAGTGAGGAATCATCTTACAATGCTACCGTCGCGATCTAAGCATAATAAGATACATAAAGGGATAAACATCACATGCGTATAACTTTATGTGACATGGTATAGCCAACCTTCGCGCAATGATCTCCATCTTGTATGCGTTAAGATGATCTCCATCACTCCACCATGATTGCCTCCACCACGAATAGCAACTACAACTATTGCTAACTACTTAGCGATAAAGTAAAGCTATTACATGGCGTATAAGAAGTTGACTCGCAGGTCATACACAATTATAAAGACAACCATATGGCTCTTGCCGGTTGTGTACTCATCGACATGCAAGTCGTGAAACATTACAAAACATGATCATCGCATACATTATACACATCACATCTTGGGCCATACCATATCACAGAAAACACTCCCTGCAAAAACAAGTTAGACGCCTCTACTTTGTTGTTGCATGTTTTACGTGGCTTATGGGAGTAGATGCTAAGAACGATTCTTACCTACGGAAAGCCACAACGGTGATATTATGGTTGCCAAACTCCGGTGTTAATCCCATGACAACTATAGTGAGAGAAACTGACATCCACCAGCCGCATGTGTGGAACAAGCCACACGTCAAGTGCGGAGCTGGTCTCGCGAACGACGTCGCGTAAGGTTGGCCTGGACCGCTTCAATCTCACTATCCCGCGTCATAAGAAGAACACAAACAAGAGGCTGGCAACAGAAAACATCAACGCCCGCAACAACCATGTTGCGTTCTACTCGTGAAACACATCTACGCATAGATCTAGCTCGATACATCAAGGGGTTTCGCAGCATAGTAAATCAAAATTTTCTACGGAAGCGAACAGAGGGAAAGCCAAGATCTAATCTAGGAGATGCAAACAACGAGAGAGATTGGATTAGATCTTCATACCCTTGAAGATTCACACAGCGGAACGCTTCGAACGTGGGTAATGTAGTCGCATTTCGCTTCCTCCTCGCGATCCGATCCGATCTAGCACCACAAGTGGCGGTGCCTCCGTGAGATGCACACGTGCAGCACCTCGACGTCTCCTCCTTCCTCGGACCAGCAAGTATGGTGGAGAGATGGATTGGATCTACAACACGACGTGGTGTATATGGTGGAGAATTTTGTCTGCAGGCTTCACGACAAACAGTCGGGAGGGAGAGAGGAAGGCAGCAGGGCTACTAGGGTTTGGAGGAAGGTGTGTGGGAGGGGGGCGCACCAGCCCTCTATATATAGAGGGGGAGGGGGCGGCCAGCCCTAGCCCCTCCTCCAAGTCTATCTCTAGTTTAAACGATTTAAACTCTCCCTTATCTAGAAATTCTATCCCGAGATTTAAACGAGTCAAATCTCTCTAGAATCGGCTGGGCCCTATGGGGTCTTGTGCCCCTGGCCCAATGCGGCCAGGACACTCCCTCATAGGCCCATGCCCCCTCCCAGAAGGTGGGACCACGTTGGCCCCTTCCGAAGGTTCTAGAAGCTTCCAGACAATACCGATTAACCGAACAATTCAACTCCAAAACTGACCGCCTTATATGAATCTTATTCTCCGGACCACTCCGGAACCTCTCGTGATGTCCCGGATCCCATCCGAGACTCAACAAAAATTCATAAACCAATTATCCAATCTATCCTAGCGCCGAGACACGTTATGTGTGACCGCTGGTTCGAGAATATGCGCATATGATCTTCTATCAATAATCAACAGCCGGGTCTGGTCACCCATATTGACTCACACACATTCATCGATGAACATATCGGATGAACCCCGATCCCAGGATGCAATCAATCCCATATATATAATCCCTACGTCTCGCGAAATTATACTAGACCGAGATTCGATCGTTACATCGTCATACCTAGTTCAATCTCGCTCACGCAAGTACTTTACTCGTTCGTAATCTGATATCACTTTGTGATTAACTCCTTAACCACATGCTTGCAAGCGTGTTGATATCGACACGAAAGGGCCCAAGTATATCTCTCCGACTTGGGAGGGACAAATCCCATCTCGATACATACAACCCAACAGATACTTTCCGATCACATGAGAGACACCTTTATGATCTCCCTCTCATAGGATGACGTTTGATGACCTCAAAGCTTTCTTCCGATACCAGGGAGTTGTATTATCTCATGGTCTAAGGAATACAATATTTGACATAAGAAAAGCTTCGCAAAGACGAACACAATGATACGATCTAATTGCTTCGCTTAGTTTGGGTCTGTCCACCATATCATTCTCCCAATGATATGATCTCATTATCAATTGACAACTCATGTCTATGGTTAGGAAACCTTAACCATCATTGATCAATGAGCTAGTCCATAGAGGCGTACTAGGGACACGGTGTTGTTCACAAACCACACAAGTATTAATGTTTCCGCTTAATACAATTCTAGCATGGAATATAAACTTTATCATGAACAAGAATTATAATAATAACATCTTTATTATTGCCTCTAGGGCATAATTCCAACAGTAACTTCAAGAACTAGGGCATTGTAGATAAATAATAACAAGCATCCAAGTACTAAACAATCCTAGGCATGTGCTCCAAATATAGTCATATGTGCTCTCAATGAGAACTTGCACAACATCTTCTGTCCAGCCAACCCGTGGTAGCGGGGCCTCTAGGGAACTACTGACAATTAAGGTGCTCCTTTTAATAGAGCACCGGAGCAAAGCATTAACACTCCATGAACACATGTGATCCTCACACCATAGCCATCCCCTCCAGTTATCCTAATTATTGTTACTTTGGGGCCTTTGGATCCTGATAATGATATGTGTACACAACTTGCAGATAAGATCACAAACAATACTATCATAATGATTCAATAATAAGTTCAGATCTGAGATCATGGCACTCGGGCCATAGTGACAAGCATTAAGCACAGCAAGTTGCAACAAAGTCAAATAGAACTAATAGAGATACTAGTACTATGCCATAATAGACCTTATTCTATTAAATGATACAACTCATACAATCCCTACCATCCCCAAGCCTACAGCGGGGGATTACTCACTCATGGATGGGGGAAACATTGGTGGTTGATGGAGATGCGTTGGTGATGATGATGGCGATGATCCTCTCCAAATTCCCCGTCCTGGCAGGGTGCCAGAACGGAGTTTCTGGATCCGAATCTTGGTTTCTGGTGGCGGAGGAGGAGGGGAACTCTTGTTGGAAAACTATCGAACCCCCCGGTTTTTAGGTCGAGAGGCTACTTATAGGCACAGAGGGAGGCCGAGGGGGTGCCTGGGGTGGCTGCACCCCCTCCAGGCGAGGCTAGTGGTGGTCCCGCTCCTAGGGTGGGTGTGGGCCCCCCAGGACTACTCTCCATATTGTCTTCTGGCTCCGTGGATCCTGTGGTGAAATATAATTTTTGGCATATTTTCCGGGATTTTCCCTGATAGTTCATTTTCTGCACAAAAACAAGACACCAAGGTAATTCTGTTGAATACAGCGTCAGTCCGTGTTAGTTGTATCCAAATCACACAAGTTTAGAGAAGAAACAATAGCAAAGTGTTCGAGAAAGTAAATACCTTTTGGACGTATCAACTCCCCCCAAGCTTAGCTTATTGCTTGTCCTAAGCAATTTAGTTGAAAACTGAGTGCGATAAAAGAACTTTCACAAACACTTTGCTTTATATGATGTATATATTCTCAGCACAGGAGTAGATGCTTAGACAATTCATAATAAGGAGTATGCAACTAAGTCTACTCAATAGTCATTGCAAGCTATGAAGAGAAACCAACTCAATAATAATAAGTAGCATGAAGCATAAACATAAGCAACATTGCAATGCTCATATTAAGGTATGATAGAGTGGTATCTCCCTTGCCTTTGATTGAAGAGCACAATATAAATTCCAAGGCACCTCTAAAGTTCACATGAAGACTAGAAGTAAAGATATCAGAGATACAAGCATCAAAGTCATGACATAGTTAACCAAGTTTTGGAACAAACACAAGAATGACAACTATGCTCTCAATAGGGTGCTCATAGAGTAAGTGGTGACTCAACAAGGTTGTGAAAATGGTTTTGTAAAGTTTGAAAGGCTTCCCAATGCTAAAAGGAAGGTACGCATTAGCTTTGAGATCCCATTGCCCCTATCATAGGCATCTTCATGTGGTTAAGGTGAAAGTGAGGTCCACTCTGAATCATATGCTTGACAGACCATAGACTAGAAATCCCAAGTCCCTTGAGTACGAGGGTCGCTCTGCATGCTACTCAACTTTGGTCACATGAAAGTTCTTGTCGTTGTAAATACATGCATATCATCGAGAACCGCCAATGGGGTACCCCTTGCACATGGTACAGGAGGTTTCCCATAACCAAAATGACAAGGCAAGTAGATAATGAGCATCTCAGCGATCTTTTTATTTACTATGTGTATAGCTTTTTTATTAAGGATGCTTCATAAATGCTCATTATGGTGGTGCTGCAAGTTTCCACCATGATTAGGCATGGCTTAGGCTAGCGGCCCAGGCGTTTCTCTAACACAATGTATAGACTCCATGAACTCACAACCTCTCCTTTTATTTCACATCGTCGACATCCGTAAACAAAAGAGCAAGGTATCAACTAGATGAGATATCCAAAAAGTGTTGAAAGCATTCCCCGTGACAGCACAGTTCTGCTGACTCCCAGCATATAATTAGCAAGCATATAACTTTCATGGACAGGTCACAATGGTTCAAGATTATTTAACACAAGGAATAAAGTGTGCCATCAAGTTCGTGAGAGCTTTACTAACTAACTTTCTCAAAGCAGACAACCATTTTATTTTGGAAGAAAACACGGCACATATAAAATATACACTGAAGTATAAAATGATGCTAATAGGTAGGTATAGTGGACACAGCTGGCAATATTGGTTTTGGGGAGTTGGATGCACAAGCAGAGCACATACTCAGTGCAAGTGCAATAGAGAGGGAGCGATAAAGGAGAGAGCAATAGCTGTCATAATTATGCTTGCAACAAAACATGACTAATTATGGCATGAAAGTGATACAAGAACTCTGAGGCAAAATAAATCATCGAGGCTTACTGACTATTGATTAGTCATATGCATGCGTGAGCATGTGCCAAGTCGATTCACATGAATAGTCAGAGGAGGATACCACAATATCATACCAAAATATGAATAAAACAATGCAAGCAAACATTCATATGACATGCTACAAACTATTAACAAGCTAGAGCTAACCACAAGCAAGCAAGAACTACTAAGCATCCATAATGACATACACCTTACACAAACATGTTAAGCATGCTCACAATGAAGAGTATATGTACAAAAATGAAAACAAATAGAGTTCGTTACCAGCCTCTTACCACTCCTCATGTTGTCTTAATCTTCATTATTTCCCTTCACTTGTGTGACTTGAATAATAACATGTAAGCAAAATCCACTAAGGACGGCTGAACCTTGTAAAGAACTCACAAAACCAAAGAAGAATAACAAATATTTTTGGTGTTTTCGATTTTTTAGAAACAAGCAAACAAAGAAAAACAAGCCAAAAAAGAAGCAAACAAAGCAAAATCTTTTTGGATTTTTCTTTTAAGGCAAACCAGAGCAAAGAAACAAAGAAACAAACCAAGAGAAACAACGAAAATATTTTTGGTATTTTTGTGTTTTCAGAAAGAAGCAACAAAAACAAAAAAAAAAAACGAAAATAATGGATATACAAAGAACCGACCGAACATGATATATATATGAGTGTGATGTCGGTATACCTCCCCCCAATTTTAGCCTTTTGGCCTAAGTGGGGCTCAATCCCATGGTGTCCAAGAGGATGAACCTCCGTAGTATGTCGAGGAAGCTCCCTCGTCCTGGTACGAGCTCGAGGCCTCCCCTATGTAATACGCAGGAGGGTCGTATGATGGTTCTTCTCCTGATAGTGCCCGTGGAAGTTAAGAGAGCGCAGCTTTTCATCCATCTCCGCCTTCGAGCGTTACCAAGGTCCCTGAGAAATACTGAACAAAGTGGTTTGGGGTAGAGGGATCTCTCTCTCTTCCCCGTCAGTAAACAACATTCTATAAACCAAATTCTCAAGAGTAGAGCAAGTGGTGACAAAGTGGTGCGCCTTCATGGCAGCAAGATCAAGCCTCTGAGGAGCCAAAACTGCATCATGTAGATCAATAGAAATGTTCAAGGCAGCAGCAACATGAGTAGCAATAATTCCCCCATAAATGGGTCCCTTAGCAGCTAAATGATGAGCAATGAGAGAACCAAGATTATACTTATCCTCATTGTTGAGCGCAGCAGCTAAGAAGGCCAATTGATAGATGGAAATATTACTAGTATTCTCCCTACCAAGAACACTTGTGGCAAGATAATAGGCAAAGTACCTGATGGCTGGGAATTGAATATTCTTTATCTTCCCTTGCTGAGCTCTGCGGTCATCATCATTGGTTATTCCTCGGTAAAGCTCCAACAAATCAGTGGGAATAGCTGGAATCTTCTTTGATGACCAAGCTGTACCAAGTCCCAGGGCCTTGCAAATTGCTTCAAAGTCATATAATGAGCCCTGCCATAAATTTTGAAAGACACAGCAGGCTTGAACACACTATTAGTAAAGGAGAAACTCTCCACAAATGTTTTAGTAAGCAAAGCATATTGTACGCTCTCATCATGCATGTAACTTGTTAGTCCAACCCTCTGAACCAAAGTCATAAAATCATTAAGAATCCCAGCAGCTCGCAAGAAAGTTTGGCAAGGAAAGGTGGAGGGGTGCGCATCCCCTTCATCTCCCTCGTCACCAAATCGCGGAGTGATGAGATCCTCATTGTATGAGGGTCTATTACTGGTAGATGACCTTGGAATCCTTTCCCTTCTAGGTGCATCACTCTCAAATATATCACCAAACGTGTGGTGGTCGATGACTTCCCTTTTCTAAAATTTTAAACAACTATCAAACCAAGTGATTTCTATGTTGATAAATGATGAGCAACTACTATAGGAACTTGCTAGAGGACTAAACATGCATCAAAACAAAGTTTCTAAGAATAGAACAATCATGCAAGGTCAAACAACCTGACACCTATAGTAGAAAAATACTCAAGATACAATCTACCAATCACAAATCTAATTGGACAAGTGGAGGAGGCACATACCAAGGAACAATCTCTCCAAAAATCAGCACTTGAGATGGGCTAAACAAGGAGATCGAAAATCGCAAGAAAGAACAACAAGAACTCGATCTTGATCAAGTTTTCCAGTGTTTTTTGGGAGAGAGAAAGAAGATGACTTTGAGGAGGCAACCTGGAGGGGCCCAGGTGGGCTAGACCTCCCTGGGCGCCGCCACCTGGTAGGCCGCGCCTACCGTGGGTGTGGTGGTGTCATGGGAATGACCACGGCAGATGCTGCAATCGCTAGCGAGTAGTAGAACATGGGGCAAGGGCGGCCAGCCATCTCAAAGTAGATGAGGCGGAGACACAAGGATTTACCCAGTGTTCATTTACGGAGGTAAAGACCTACTCCTGCTAGATTGTATTATGGTGAGAGTACAATGGGGTGAGCTCGGCGGCTAGGCAGCGAGTCGCTTGGGTGTATGATGGAACGTATCCTCTACGCGCCCTCTAGGGAGGTTTATATAGACTCACCCCCTAGGGTTTACATATCTCAACCGAATCAGTTAAGGTTTCAGCGATCGTTTAACCTAATCCGACTGGGCCTTCAGCTTCTAGTCGCTTGAGTCCACGCCAGGTCTCGATCCAGTCGCCGTTCCACAGGCCCACTCGCAGGCGCCTGGGCTAGTCGGAAACGTCCTGCTGGGTATACCCCGGTAGGCATATCCCCATCAGTAGTCCCCGAGGCTGTCGTTGATTAGTCGTAGGTGGTCGCTGGCAGTCGATGTATACGGCTCCAATGCGGACGCCTAGTTGAATCGGCAGCGAACTCCTGAATAAAAGAAAACTAGTTATCCTAGTCGCACTAACGACGACCGATCGGGTCGCAGCTCGACGAACGAGTCGGCGAATATTCAGTCACTGTTATAGTGATCGGGTCGGCGAATAATCGAGTCACGCATAGCGATGAGTCGAGTGGATGAAGTTGGACCGTCAAGTGGGGTCAAAACTAGCCGTTGGGGTAATCCAACGGTAACTTTCGGCGTAATCACCGCATAGTAACGGCTCCCGAAATTGGCGGGTAACAACCACTATATAAGGAGAATGACAGGCGAGCGGGGAAACACTCCTTCATCTTTCCTCCGATCTCGCCCATCTTTGTTTCCACTCTGCATCGCGATCCAACCGGTCTAGAGACCCCCGACCTCCACGAATCTTCCAACCAATGGCCCCCTCCACCAAACCATGGGATAGATCCAAGTGCACTAGGGTGCTACTGGCGTCCTTCGAGGAGGCCGGGATTCTGCGCGCCGGCCGATGGCGCATCCCCGCGGCCGGAGAGGTGACTGCGGACCCGCGTGAGGGAGAATTCATTTTCTTCACCAGCCACCTGGAACGGGGGCTGGGGTTTCCCACTTCTCTATTCTTCCGGCGCTTCTGCGCCTTCTATGGGATCCAGCCGTCGGACCTGGGCCCGCATAGCATCGAGCAGCTCGCCATTTTCGTGGCGTTATGCGAGTTATTTGGGCTGCAGGCCCTATTTACCTTTGTGGCAAGATCTCTTCCATGGGAGGATCAGTCGCGAAGAATCAGGCGGCCCGATGCTGGCTGCGGGTGGCCTGACGTTTCAGCTGAAGTCGAAGGCGTCGTTCTTCGACCTGATGCTGCCGGCCAAGGCGGAAAACGAGTGGAAGAAATCCTGGTTCTACGTCACCGAGGCGACTGCAGATGGCGAGGTGGCGCTTCCAAGGTACTCTGCCAACCGGCCCGAACCGCGTCGTCTTCAGGTCGGCAAGCTCCCGCTAGACCAGCGGATGGTTGTCGACGAAATGTTGCAAACCATCCGCGGCCTGAAGAAGAAGGGCCTTCAAACCATCAATCTTTACAACTGCTGGCTTGGGCGGCGGCTCGTGACTTTGGCCCGCTGCGACCATTATATGTACGAGTATGCGGGTAGGGACGACCCGACAAAATCCTGCCTCGCCGAGTGGAAACTCGAAGACTACATCCTTGCCCTGAAGAAGATCACCCAGGCGGCATACCTGGACGCGAAGGCCGGGGTCGCCCCTTATACCGCAAGGCTCCTAGCTCCGACGGTAAGTTACCATTTTCGTCACCATTCGTAGTCGCAGATGATGCAGTCGCGGTTATGCTGACGTTGTTTCTTTTTTATTGTAGGTGTTCCAAGTGGTGGAAGGATGGCTCCCACCCGCAGACGACGAAAACTCGAGCTCGTCCGTTCAGGACGGGAGCGAGTCGACACCCGCCAAAGGCGACATCGGGAGCGACGCGGGTGATGACGACGATGATGACGAAGACGAGCCCGTGGAAGATGCCTCCCCGATGGTTCGAAAAACTCGTGGGCAACATCAACGCAAGCTCGAGGCGAGTAGGAGCCTCGAACGTCACGATGACGATGATGACGAGCTCCCCGAGCACACCTCACGTCGTGAGGCTACGCCGTCGAAGAAGAAGAAGAAGGAGGTGAAAGCTCCGCCAAGGAGGAAGACGAAACCGGCGAAGCAGGCGTCTCCGCCTCATTCTGCGACTAGTTCCGACGCCACCATCTCGGCTAAGGGTGAAGCGGCGCATACGACAGCAGCACCGGACGCCTCCGCCCTCCTGGATGAGGTACCTCTGGCATCGCTTCCACCCCCATTTGCCCCGGTCTCTGGGCTGGGGACTATTCCAGCCGCAGCAGCTTCGCCTCCCG
This sequence comes from Avena insularis, assembly GCA_023614405.1. Lineage (NCBI taxonomy): Eukaryota > Viridiplantae > Streptophyta > Magnoliopsida > Poales > Poaceae > Avena > Avena insularis. The sequence continues at coordinate 60,243,856 of CM042689.1, forward strand.
GAGAGCTCCCGCAGTCATCACGGAGGCTCCTGCCGCGGCCTCGTCTTCGAAGAGGCCCTCTGTGTCTTGGGCACACGACGTGTTTGAGATGGTCCTCAGTCGGAAATTGGGCCCCTAGCTGGAGAAGCCGGCCAGTATCCGCACGGGACTGCGGTTCATACCAATCGCCAAGTAAGTCTCGTTTGTATGCTTGCCTTCCGTTGTAATCGGACAATTTTGCTCATATCGTTGTTTCATAGGACTCGAGTTAAAAAGATCGGCCACCGTTCCATGGCCAAGGTTCCGCCAGTCGTCATCGAGGAGGACCCCTCACGGAAGAGGAAAGCTGAGGAGGTCGCTCCTCCCGCAGACAGCGCTAAGAGGGTGAAGGACGACGATGTCGTCACGGTCTCTAACGACACGACGGTTGCTCCAAGCGATCCTCCGACTGTGTCAGAGGTGGCCCTGAAGACCAAGGAGGTTGTTTCTTCGCCCGGAGTGGCCGAGCCGGCTCCTAGTGGCGCAGGGGCATCCGCTGCGACCTTCCCCCGCTTCATGGCCAAAGCGGCCACAGCGAGTGGCGCAGCGCCGACGGGCCAAACGCCTGGGGTCGCCGAGACAGAGGTCGAGCAACGTCGCGGACACACTCCAGCTCTGCTTGCGTCTGTGGACGCGCTACAGCTCCACGGCATGCTGGGCGCAGCCATCCAGGTATGTCCAGTCCCCGAGGATCGGGCCACTGAATTTCAGTGGTCGGATTCTTTTAGTGTTTTTTGTAGCGTCCAGTCCCCGAGTGCCTAGTCGCTGAATTTCAGCGGGTGGGCACTTAGGATTTTTGAACTCTAGTCCCCGAGTGCCTAGTCGCTGAATTTCAGCGGGTGGGCACTTAGGATTTGATTGTTGTTGACTGTTTGATTTGTGCGCAGGGCTTGCAGCGTGAATCGGCCGATCGACTTTCTGCAAAGTGTCGCGTGGAGAAGGAACTTGTTGCCGTCCAAGAAACGAACAAGGGACTCCAGGCAATCGCTGCCAAGGCAGAGGAGGTCCGCCAGGGCCTTGTCCCGACAGGTGAGCTGACGGCAGCTCAATCTGCTTTGAGTACGGCCGAGAAGTGGATCGCTGAACTGGAGAGCGAGCTCAAGGAAGCGAAGGCGGAGGCGAGCTCGGTGGATGGGCGAGCAAAAGCTGTTGTTACGGCTGCCGCTGAAGAGCGAAAGGTCTCTGACGCCCTCATTGTTGGGCTGCAGAACGACTTCTCCTCGCTTCAAAGATTCACCACGGGCCTCTGCCGTCCTTTAATTGGTAAGCTTTCTTCCTCTGCCTGTAGTAGCTGCATTGTGAAGTCGTTGTTGTACTCACTGCCGACCTCTGTCCACAGGTCGGATTATTGACAGCTCGGAGGAGGCGCAGTCGTACGACGCGCGGCAGTGTGTGACCACTCTGGTCGACTCGGCCACGTTGTCCGATGCTTGCATTCGAGCATATCTTCAGGAGATATCACCCACGGAAGTGATTCCCAGCGACCTCGTCGAAGTATGGCGGTATCTGGAGAAGGCGCCGTCAGTCGTCGAGTTCATGACGCGGTCGGCCTTCCGGCGCGGGGCGGCGACGGCTCTCACCCTTGGGCTTGCCCACTTCCCGGAGGACTTCGACCTTGACGACGTGACGAGTGGCTACCCCTCGTCGACGGCCTCTGTGGAGATCGCCGAGGTGCTGAACCTGACGGACCGGGCCATGGTGTACTCCGATCGTGTATGGGCGATGGGCGACCTCCCCTATCAGGAGACGACTGTCGCCCCCAACGATCCTGAGCAGAAGCACCGGGACTTCAAGGTCGAGAAGCCATTCCGTGCGGCGATGGCGGGTGAGTTGACGACGTACCCGTCGAACCCGTACACGCCCTTCATTCGCAATCGCAGGGGTGGCGGCGGGTCGCCGTCGAAACCTGCGGAGTAGAAACATTGTGCCCTGGGGCGTTAGTAGCAATTGGCCATTGGACTCAACTTGTATTTTGGAACGACTTTGTTCTGATGTAATAAAACTTCGTGTTATTTTGTGAATTGTTTCGTGATCTTGAATGCTGATTGGACGAGTCCCCGAGCGCGTCCGTCCTTTTTATGGGGTTTACCTCGTTTGTTATGTGTTTGTGATTTTGAATGTTTTGATTAATTATTTTGCTATTGAGGTCGACTCGCCCGAGCTCGGAAAGCCGGTAGCAGGGCGACTCCCGTGGGTGCTCTTTACTTGGCCGTTTTCCCTTGCACGTACGAGGTCGGTTGGCCGAGTCCCCGAGCGTGGTACTTGGTGGTTCTAGTCGCAGCTCTAGGATGGGTGAGGACTGAGCGCGTTAGAGTAAGCGTGTCACTCCTGCGTGATCCGGAGGATCAGTCGCATGGCGAGTCCTGGGCACGCTCTCATACTTAGCGTTTTTCCCTAGTCGCTCGTGCTTGACTGGTGGTCAGTCCCCGAGCGTGGTACTTGGCTGTTCGAGTCACTGTGCCGAGGATGCGGAGGACCTTGATCGCTGTGAGGAACGAGGGCAGTTGTCTTGGCTCGTTAAGCCAGTCGAGCTAGGCGACTCCAATGGGGCTCCGGGTTGGAATTTTTTGTGGACGTTACGAGTCCTGGGGTAACCCAGTGCCCTCGGAACGCACTACTTGGCCGTGCCGGTCGCTATACCAGAGGTTGACTTGTCCGGTTAGCTTGACGATGTTATTACGAGTGCGAGTGGCACAAGACATGGATAGTAGACGCAATTTGCGGTAACCAATCTATTTTATTTCATAGCGGGTGGAGAGTACATGTATGGAGTTCTAGAAGTAGAATTTCCGTAGGAGGTTTACATTCCACGGTCGCTTGACATCGAGTTTCCCGTCTCCTCGGACGTCGATGAGGTAGTAGGCATCGTTACCGAGGACTCGCCCGATGGAGAATGGTCCCTCCCAAGGGGGGGATAGCTTGTGCATGCCCTTCTTGTCCTAGATGAGGCGTAGCACCAGATCGCCTTCGTGGAAAGTGCGAGTCCTTACTCGCCGGCTATGGTAGCGGCGGAGCCCTTTTTGGTAGATGGCGGTGCGGGAGCGAGCTAGGTCGCATGCTTCGTCAAGTTGGTCGACTCCATCCTGGCGTGCGAGTTCGTTTGCATCCTCCGTGTAATTGACAACCCTGGGCGAGTCGTGCTCTAGGTCGGTGGGCATGACTGCCTCGGCGCCATACACCATGAAGAAGGGGGTGAACCCTGTCGACCTGTTGACGGAGGTGCGGATGCCCCAGATGACGGAGGTGCGGATGCCCCAGATGACGGAGGCTAGCTCCTCAACCCAGCACCTGGCGGTGCGCTCGAGTGGTACTTGGAGCCGTGGCTTCAGGCCATGGAGGATGCTCTGGTTGGCTCGTTCCGCCCGGCCGTTGGACTCCGGGTGAGCGACTGAGGCGAGGTCGAGTCGGATGTGATGCTCCTCGCAGAACTCGGCCATGGCTCCTTTGGTGAAGTTGGTGCCGTTGTCCGTGATGATGTTACTTGGGAACCCGTAGCGATAGATGAGCTCGCGTAGGAACTTGGTGGCGGTCTTCCCGTCGCATTTCCGGACTGGCTTGGCCTCCACCCATTTTGTGAATTTGTCGACTGCGACCAGGAGGTGGCTGAAGCTGGAGGGGGCCTTTTTGAAAGGTCCTACCATGTCCATACCCCACACGGCGAACGGACAGGTGATGGGGATTGTCTTGAGCGCCGAGCTCGGCACGTGGGTCTGGTTGGCGTACTTCTGGCACCCGACGCACCGCTGGACAATGTCGACAGCGTCTGCGTGTGCGGTGGGCCAGTAGAAACCGTGTCGCATAGCCTTTGCGACCAGAGAGCGGGCGCCGGCGTGGTGGCCGCAGTCGCCGGAGTGGATGTCGTGGAGGATTTTGCGTCCCTCAGCGGGTTGGACGCAGCGTTGGAACACGCCGGTCACGATGCGCTTGTGGAGCTCGCCGTTGATGATGACGAATGATTTGCAGCGGCGTGTTATCATCCGGGCGTCTGTTTCGTCTGTTGGCAAGGTGCCTCCCTCCAGGTAGGCGATGTACGGCGTAGTCCAGTCCTCTGGCTCGGTGATGAGTGCGACTAGGGCTGCCTCTGGTTGCAGCGGGACTCCGATGTCGATCTCCCTTGGGGGGAGACGGAAGGCTTGGTGATGGTGTTGAGGAAGACGCCGGCGGGTGGTGCGAGTCGAGCCGAGCCGATACGAGAGAGTGTGTCGGCCTCCTCGTTCTTCCGCCTGTCGATCCACTCGACGGAGTAGCCTACGAAGTGTCCGCCCAGGTTGTCCACGGCTTGGCGGTATGCTGCCATGGTGGGGGAGATGGCGTCGCAGGTGCCAGCGACTTGCCCAGCGACGAGGTCGGAGTCTGCGTAGCAGCGTAGGCGGTTGACATTCATCTCCTTGGCAGCTCGCATGCCGTGGAGTAGTGCCTCGTACTCGGCCATGTTGTTGGTGCAGGGGGTGAAGTCGAGGCAGATGACGTAGCGTAGCTTGTCGCCCTTCGGAGAGGTTAGCACGATCCCTTCTCCTGCACCGTCTGCATTCTTGGAGCCGTCGAAGTGTAAACTCCAGTAGTGGAGGTATGGCAGCTTTTCTGGCTGCTGGGCCTCCTCCCAGTCGGCGATGAAGTCCGCGAGAGCCTGCAACTTGATCGCTTTGCGCGGCTCGTATTTGTTGTTGTGGACGCCGATCTCGACGGCCCACTTGGTGACTCGCCCGGTCGCCTCACGGTTGCGGATGATGTCCTGCAATGATGCTGAGAGACGACCGTTATCGGGTGCTCCTGGAAGTAGTGTGGCAGTCGCCGCTGCGCTCTGAAGACCGCGTATAGCAGTTTCTGGTATTGCGTAAGGCCGGCGGCGACTCGTGAGGACCTCGCTGATATAGTACATCTTTGCTGACCGGGCGCCTTTTCCTTCCTCTGGTCGCTCGACGACCATGACGACACTGACGACGCGCTCGGAAGCCGCGACGTAGACCAGCATTGGTTCCTTGTCGACGGGGGCAGCGAGTAGCGGTGTTGCGAGTAGGACCTTCTTAAGGTCGCAGAGTGCATCGTCTGCCTCCTTGTCCCACTGGAAGGTGGGGTTCTTGCGCATCAGGCGGTATAGGGGCATCGCCTTTTCGCCCAATTGGGGGATGAAGCGACTGAGAGCCGCGACTCGCCCAACCAGCTTCTGGACATCACGCAGGCACTCGGGTTTGCCGAGTCGAGCGATCGTGTCGATCTTGGTGGGATTCGCCTCGATCCCGCGCTTGGAGACGACGTATCCCAGTAGCTGCCCTGCTGGTACACCGAAGGTGCATTTGCCTGGGTTTAGCTTTATCTTGTATTTCCACAAGTTGGCGAACGTTTACGCCAGGTCGGCGAGTAGGTCGCTCTGGCGAGCAGACTTCACTACCACGTCGTCGATGTAGACGTGGATATTGCGGCCAATTTGGCTCGCAAGGCACTCCTGCATACACCTCTGGTAGGTCGCCCCGGCGTTCTTGAGGCCGAAGGTCATGGCAGTGTAGCAGAAGGCTCCGAATGGCGTGATGAACGTCGTCTTCTCTTCGTCCTCCATGGCCATTTTGATCTGGTTGTACCCAGAGTAGGCGTCGAGGAAGCATAGCGACTCCGAGCCCGCGGTGGAATCGATTATTTGGTCGATCCGCGGGAGGACGAATTGTTCCTTCGGACAGGCGCTGTTTAAGTTTGTGTAATCGATACACATCCTCCAGGTCCCATTTTTCTTTTCGACCAGGACTGGGTTTGCCAGCCACTTGGAGTATTTGATTGGCCAGATGAAGCCTGCAGCGAGTAGACTCTGCACCTCCTCGGCGATTGCTCGGCGGCGCTCTTCATTGAAGGGCCGCAGCGACTGCTTGACAGGTCGCACTTTGGGGTCGGTGTTGAGTTTGTGCTCAGCGAGTTCCCTAGGGAAACCAGGCATGTCAGAGGGCTTCCATGCGAAGATGTCCCTGTTCTCACGGAGGAACTCGATGAGCGCGCCTTCCTATGCTGGGCTCATGCACGTCCCGATCGTCACCGTCTGGCTGGAGTCGCCTGGGCCTAGCTCGACGGTGCGGGTATGCGTCGTTGCCTCGAAGGCGGAGGTGTTACCACCGTCCGAGTTGGGCTTCTTGAGTATGGTGGGTTCGTCGTTGTTGACCCCACTCGCGTATTTGGCGAGCTCGTCGGCGTGGTTGGCTTCGCCGATGACGGCGCTGGCGAAGTTCGCCTTTTGGCCTCGTGACCGGGCGGCCATGTCGGGGTCGCCGTGGATGGTGATGACGCCACGCGGTCCGGGGAGCTTCATCGCGTTGTACGCGTAGTGGGGCGCCGCCATAAACTTGGCGAACGCCTGGCGCCCCAAGACGCAGTGGTAGGGGCTGTCGAAGGGCACCAGCTCGAAGGCGATCCGCTCGGTGCGGAAGTTTGCCGGTGTGCCAAAGGTGACTGGCAGCGTGACCTTGCCGATCGGGTACGTCTTCCGACCGGGGACGATGCCGTGGAACATGGTGTAGGTCGTCTCGACCATCGACTGCGGGAGCCGCAGTCGCCTGAAGGTGTCCAGGTACATGATGTTGATGGAGCTGCCGCTGTCCATCAATGTCTTGGGGAGCCAGTAGTCTCCCACCTTGGGCTTGACCACCAGGGCGACTTGGCCTGGGTACTCGATTCGTGGCGAGTGGTCCTGGCGGCTCCAAGTGATTGGTTGCTCTGACCAGTTGAGGAACTGGGGAACGTCCACCTGGGTCACTGCGTTGACGGCGACGGCGCGGGCGATGACCTTCTTCTCTCGCTTCGTGTTGAAGCCTGTGAAGGTTTGGAGCGAGCCGGCCACGCTGCCGAATTTTCCGCCGTTTGGCGGGTTGTTGTCGGGGTCTTCCCGCGCTCATCGTGCCTTCTCGATCTCCTTGAGAGAGTGGCAGTCGGCGATCGTGTGTGTAGCGGGCTTTCCTTCCCTGCTGTGAAATACACAAGGTTGGTTAAGGAGGGCCACGGGGTCGAACCTTGGCTTCGCCTTGTAGTTGCCACCGTCGCGGCGGAAGCTCTTGGGCTCGCGCTGCGCGTACCTAGCGTTGGCGACGAAGTCGACTCGCCCGTCACTGTGGTGCTTGCCGGTGAGGCGAGTGTTGCTGTACCGTAGGTCGGATCATCGTCCGTTGTCAGTGCCGCTCGTGTGGTGTTGTCCTCCCGACTCGTCGTCGGTTTCTTGGTTTGGGTCTTCCTCCGCGTATCTTTTGGCGATCTCTAGGAGATCCGGTATGTTGTCGAGTGTGCGGTATGCTCGTTTGAGCTTGGCGACCAGGGGCTCGTAGCGGCACGAGGTCTTGAAGCAGTGGATTGCGGTGTACCACAGTTCTTGCCACCGTTGGACCCAGCTGCGGGTCGACTCGCGAGGTCCCTGGACGCATTGTTCCAGGTCCTCGATGGTGGTGGCGCGGGTGTATGAACCCTCGAAGTGCCTGACAAAGGCGTCGCGCATCTCTTCCCAGGAGTCGATGCTATCCGCGGGGAGAGTGTTGATCCACTGCCTGCACGCCCCCTCCATCATCAAGGGAGGTAGCGGGCGGCTAGTAGATCGGTGTGGCTGGCGATCCCCATTGCCATGAGGTAAGTATCTAGCCACACAGAGGGATCGTACGAGGGGTCGTACTTCTCTATTTCCTTCGGCGCTTTGAAGTTTGCCGGGTATCTTTCGCCTCGGATCATCGGTCCGAAGCATCGGGGCTCGAGTCGGCTTAGCGACCCCCTCGGCTCGCCGTCGCGGCGGTTGGTTAGGGTATGCCGCAGGTCGTCGGGCTGGCGTGCGCTCCAGCTCTGGTTGTTGATGATGTGGGTGCGGGCATCGACGGGATGACCGTTGGTGGCGACGAAATTGGTCGCCGGCCGGGTCGCAGGGAGAGGCCGCGTCGCGGTCGGTGTTGGAGCCACTGTGGTTCGGTGGCGGGCGGTTGAGGTGTTTGCCGCCATGGGCGGCGCTTGAGGCCGCTCTGCCGATGAATGCGAATACATCCGACCACGTGAGTCGACGCTGCTTTTGTTGCTCGACCGCTTTTGCAGCAAGGCCTTGGCGCATCGGATCTGTAGGCGCGCCACCGTGGCCGCGATGTTGTCGACTGCTGCTCGGCCCGCGACGAGGTTGTCCATCGGGGTGGAGAACAGTGGTAGGCCGTTCGCGTCTCGCTCCCGTGAGGAGACCACGATCCGCGGCTGGTCCCTGGGGGGTGCGCGGTTGGGTGGTGGTGGGGCGCCATTCGCCGTCGACCCTGGTGGGGGCCAGGCGCTTCCTCCTGGTGGCGCGTTCTCGCAGATCGCGTGCTCGGTCGCGCGGGCGAGGTCGCTCTCGTCGTCGAAATTCAGGGCGCGCCCCTAGACGGTGGGGTTCAGGCGCGACCTGATTCGTTGCTGGTGGTAGCGCGACAGCTCCTGTGCCGTCACCTGCTCGAGGCGAAATTTTTCGCGCTCGGCTTGCTCCTTGCGGACTGCTTCCGCCAGCTTCAGGCGGAGTTCCTCGACCTCCATTGCCGTTGCGTTGGGAGGGATCGGAGTGGTGAATGGATCCTCCAGTGGGTCGGCGCCAGTCGCCATGTAGGTCGTGGTGTGGCGGCCGGTCTCATCGCGGAGATCGGCGGAATTCTCCGACCCGGAGTCAAAGTCGAAGATCCCAAGGATGGAGGGATCCTCGAAGTCTCCGACATTGGAGACCTAGGTGACGGAGCCCGCGAGCGACGCGGCGATGATGGATCCGGCGAGTGACACCGGGGTCGCCGAGTCGGCGTCGTCGTTGAGGGTCGCGTCTTCCACGGCCGCGGTGGTTTTAGCCACGTCGCTGTGGGCTGAGTCGTACTCGGAGGCGAGGCGGTGGATCGTGCGTACATGACTCTCGGAGAGCCAGTCGCGTGGCGGCGACTCGCGGATGCGAGCCGAGTCCTCCGAGATGATGACGTCGGTGAGGCCGACGAAGAGGCTGATCGTGCCGACCGGCAGGATCATGCTATGCATGACGGGTCGCGCCGCCGGGACGTAGCTGCTCGGCAAGATTTGGAGCATCTCGCCGATCGCTATCATGCGGCCGGTGGCGATCGACTCGTTGATGGGAAGATTGGATCTCGCCGCAGAACACCGGCCAGACCGGCCAAGCCCCACGGTGGGCGCCACTGTCGTGGGAATGACCACGACAGATGCTGCAATCGGCAGCGAGTAGTAGAACATGGGTCAAGGGCGGCCAGCCATCTGCGGTGCGAGATGAGGGCGGAGACACAAGGATTTACCCAGGTTCACCCCCCGAAGGGTAAATAGCTACTCCTGCTAGATTGTATTATGGTGAGAGTACAATGGGGCGAGCTCGACGGCTAGGCAGCGAGTCGCTTGGGTGTATGATGGAACGTATCCTCTACGCGCCCTCTAGGGAGGTTTATATAGACTCACCCCCTAGGGTTTACAGATCTTAACCGAATCAGTTAAGGTTTTAGCGATCATTTAACCTAATCCGACTGGGCTATTCACGCTTACGGCCTCAGCCCCGCTTGAGTCCATGCTGGTCTCGATCCGTCATTGCCCACAGTGCCCACTGCAGCTGGGCTGGAAGCAAACGCCTGCTGGGTATACCCTGGTAGGCATATCCCCATCAGGTGGCCTGTGGTGGCCCCCTGGGTCACTTCAGGTGCCTCTCTGCCCCTTTTTTCGAGGAAAAAATTATTTTGAATTTTCTGGGATTTTTCGGGAAACTTTATTTTTGGCCAATTTTTAGGGTATGAAAATTGATTTTCATGCAGAAACAGTTTTTCAGAAGAAGCAAAAGCAAACCAAAGTCCAAACTACAGGAGCTCTAAGAAACTCAAAAAAACAAACAACTAGCAAAACTAAAGCTACGGCAAAGACTAGGAAGGAGAAAAGGTAAAAGAAAGAAAGTATAACCACCATGAAAACATTATTTTGTTCATTAAAATTCTTTTGTTAACAAGGTTGATCAAGTCTTGTTACCAAAACAATCTTATCTGAAACAAAACTTTGCATTCCACAAGGTGATTATGTTACCTCATACTTGATAGCAATGGTCCAAATCATAATAGTTTCAAAATTTTCTTGTGGAATGGGACAATATATTTCTCCAACCTTGATGCTCTCAATATTTTCAATATAATTCAGGAAATAGCTCTTAACAACCTTCTTGGGGAAATAGACAGTGTGCTCTTTGTCATTAATATTAAATATTACTTTTCCTTGATTACAATTGAAGACAGCACCTGCACTATTAAGAAAAGGTCTCCCAAGAATAATAGACATATTATCATCTTCAGGCATTTCAAGCACAACAAAATCAGTTAAAACCATGCAATTATGAGCAAATTAAATAGGAATATCCTCACATATACCAACAGGAATAGTAGTTGACGTATCAGCCATTTACAAAGATATATCAGTTGGTATCAACTTTTCTAGCTGGAGCCTCTTATAGAGAGAAAAAGGCATAACACTAACTCTAGCTCCCAAATCACATAAAGTAGTTCTAACATAATTGTTCTTAATAAAGCAAGGAATAGTTGGTATACCTGGATCACCAAGTTTCTTTGGAACCTTACCATTGAAGAAATAATTAGCAAGTAGAGTAGAAATCTCCTCATTAGGAATCTTCCTTTTATTAGAGACAATATCCTTCATATACTTCGAATAAGGAGGCAATTTAATAGCATCAGTCAAAGGAATTTGCAAGAATAAAGGCTTCATCCACTCACAAAACTTGTTTTAGTGTTCTTCCTCCTTTGACTTATGTTTCTTACCTGGAAAAGGTATAGGTTTCTACACCCAAGGTTCTCTCTCTTTACCATGCTTATTAGCAATTAAATCTTCCTTTGTGTACCTAGTGTTCTTAGTGTGCTTGTTAGGTTCTTCCTCACCGTCCTCCTTATCAGCAGACTCATTTTTATCATTACCACTCTTAGTTTTAGCATTAGAAACAGATATACTATTAGGATCTATAGCAGGTTCAAGTGGTTCCTCAACTATCTTATGTTTCTTTTTCTTTCTCTTACGAGGACTACCATTACCTTCACCATGTTGGGAATCCTTCTCTGTTCTTTTAGGGTGTCCTTCAGGATATAAAGGATCTTGAGTAGCTATACCACTCCTAGTTCTAATTCCATAAGAATGTTTATCTCCTGAAGCATTAACTAGCATGTCCTTTTGTACTTTAGCAAGTTCATCAAGTTGAGTTTGAACCATTTGAAAGTGTTTACAAAGCATTTTAATATCATTAGAAGTTCTTTCCACAATATCTTTCAACTCATGGATAGCTCTAGAGTTTTCCAATAAATGATCATGAACTTGTTTATTAAAATGACCTTGTTTAACAATACAAATGTCAAGTTCCTCTGAGCATTGATCATGAGGCTTACCATGAGGAATATCACCTTCATCAGAGTGTTGGAGAGAGTGTACCTCAATAGTGGATGAGTCGGGAATTGGCTTACATAATTCTTCTATAGGAGGTAGATTCTTCACATCTTCAGCTCTAATACCTTTCTCCTTTAGACACTTCTTAGCTTCCTTCATCACTTCATCATTTAATGCAATAACTCCCCTATTCTTTGGTGTTGGTGTTGGAACTGGTTCAGGCATAACTGGTTCAGGAGTAATAGGATCAGGTGTATTCACCTCAGTTGAAGTCCAATCATCATAATTCTTGCTTATATTAGCCATTAATTCTTCAACATTTGTAGGAGTTCTTTTCCTGAAAACACAATCATAAAAGCTATCTAGGTAGGTCCTAGAATCATAAGTTAGTCCATTATAATAAATATCAAGAAGCTCATTCTTAGGTAATGGACATCCATGATGTGCATGAATCAAGGCACAGAACCTTGTCCATGACTCATGCAATTTCTCTTCTTCTCCATGTTTATAATCAAAAAGTCTCTGCAAAGCAGCATGTCTAGCACTGGGGGGAAAATATTTCTGGAAGAAAGAAGCAATCAAGCAATCAGGGCTATCAATGGAACCAGGAGGTAATCTATTAAACCAATCCCTAGCTTCTCCTTTTAGTGAAAAAGGGAAGATCTTAGTAACAAAGTACTTGCGCATCTTAAATTATCAGAGAACAAAGCACTCATAGTAGAAAGCTCATTCATATGAGCCACAACACTCTCATTTTCAGTCACACAAAAAGGTTCTTTCTCAACAATATCTAAATAAGATAAATCAAGAGAGAAATCATAATGTTTATCTTTAATATCTATGGGAGAAGTGGCAAACTTAGGATCAAAGGAAAACTTAGGCATGATAGTACGTCTAGCAAGGAGACTCCTAATAGCACTAGTACCATGTGTGTTTAGGCACTCTTCAACAAAATCATCAGTGAACTCAATGTAACCATCATGAATATCATAACTCCCACTAGGCTCAGGTGAGCTAACTGGTGTAACAGTGTCTTCACTAGGAGTTTCGGTATTTCCTAGACTATCCATAGTAGCATCTAGAAAAGGACCTAATGAACCACTCGCATCAAGCATAGTAGAAGTAACATCATGAGCATCAAAAGCAGTTTCAGACTCAACAGTAGTAGGAGTGTGTGTAGCATGTGTATGTGGTGGTGGTGTAACAAACTTACTTATAACAGACGGTGAATCAAGAGCAACAGAGGTGTTTAGGACAGTACCTCTTCTTGTAGTGGATGGTAAAATAGGGAACTTCCCCATGATGAAAGGATTAGAAGTGAACAATAATAGATCCAAGTGAACTTACAAATAAAGCTATGCTCCCCATCAACGGCGCCAGAAAATAGTCTTGATGTCCCACAAGTATAGGGGATCGCAACAGTCTTCGCCGGTTGTATTACCCAATTTATTGATTCGACACAAGGGGAGCCAAAGAATACTTGCAAGCCTTAACAACTGAGTTGTCAGTTCAGCTCCACTTGGAAATAGTTCTTGCCCACAGAAGTTTATCAGTAGCAACAGTTTGGTAGTAGCAATAGCAACAACGAAACAGGAGCAATAGTAATAGTAACGGTAAAAGTGGGATTCGGGTGCGGTAGGCATAGGGATGGATGTACGGGCGTTGCATGGACGAGTCTAAACATGTAACTTCAATAGCTAGGGCATTGCAGATAAATAATAACAAGCATCCAAGTACTAAACAATCCTAGGCATGTGCTCCAAATATAGTCATACGTGCTTGCAATGAGAACTTGCACAACATCTTCTGTCCAGCTAGCCCGTGGCAGCGGGGCCTCTAGGGAACTACTAGCAATTAAGGTGCTCCTTTTAATAGAGCACCGGAGCAAAGCATTAACACTCCATGAACACATGTGATCCTCACACCATAGCCATCCCCTCCAATTGTCCCAATTATTGTCACTTTGGGGCCTTTGGATCCGGACAATGATATGTGTACACAAATTGCAGATAAGATCACAGACAATAGTATCATAATGATTCAATAATAAGTTTAGATCTGAGATCATGGCACTCGGGCCCTAGTGACAAGCATTAAGCACAAAAAGTTGCAACAAAGTCAAATAGCACTAATAGAGATACTAGGAACTATGCCCTAATAGATCTTACTCAATTACATGGTAGAACTCATCCAATCCCTACCATCCCAAACCTACAGCGGGGGATTACTCACTCATGGATGAGGGAAACATCGGTGGTTCATGGAGATGCGTTGGTGATGATGATGGCGATGATCCTCTCCAAATTCCCCGTCCCGGCAGGGTGCCAAAATGGAGTTTCTGGATCCGAATCTTGGTTTCTGGTGGTGGCGGCGGAGTAGAACTCTTTCTGGAAAACTATCAACCCCCCTGGTTTTTAGGTTGAGAGGCAACTTATAGGCGCAGAGGGAGGCCGAGGGGGTGCTTGGGGTGGCTGCACCCCCTCCAGGCGCGGCTAGTGGTGGGCCCGCGCCTGGGGTGGGTGTGGACCCCCCAGGCCTCATGTCCGTCTCGTCTTCTGGCTCCGTGGATCTTCTGGTGAAATATAATTTTTGGCTTATTTTTTGGCATTTTTCCTGATAGTTCATTTTCTACACAAAAACAAGACACCAATGTAATTCTGCTAAAAACAGCGTCAGTCCGTGTTAGTTGTATCAAAATCACACAAGTTTAGAGAAGAAACAATAGCAAAGTGTTCGAGAAAGTAGATATGTTTTGGACGTATCAACAGCGGCGGGCTCCGGTGAAATTCTGGCGATGCGGAGCTCGCCATGCTCCGGGGAGAGGTGTGGGAGGTTCAATGAGAGGTGGGGAGTGATATGGTGTGGAGAATTGAGGCTGGGGAGGCCTCCTTTTATAGCCGAGCGATAGAGGTACTGCAGCGCGGGCAGAGCTCGTCGGGGTCGACGGTGTAGTGAGCTAACGGCATGGCGGAGGGTGTAGGCCATTGCACGGTCTCCTGGTGATGCTCAAGGACTTAATAGCGCAGCAAGGGGCGGTCGAGGTTGGTTGGGAACGGTCCATGCTCTGCGTGGCACCGATGGTGGTTTTGATGATGCACGGGCGCTATGGGTCATGCAGCAATGAATGGGGATGTCTGGGAGGTTCCTGGTGTCCCAGTGATTACAGGCACGGGCGGCGAAGGAGAGGCATGGCATGTACATGCGTGTTGGGCACGACGCTCTAGAATGCTCTCGGCATGGTCGTAGAGGAATGGGCGCGGCTGTGCTGGGGTGGTCCAGGGCCTGGCTGCGTGCGAGGGATATATAGGGTGTGGCGATGGACGGTCAGTTGCCTCCTGGACATGGTGGCTAGGCGCGGCGGTTGCTCCTTCTAGCTAGCCATGCTCGGCTGGCAAGGGGGTGCTCAGGTTGGCATGGCACTGGTGCAATGGTAGCTTGCTAGGTTGTTCAATGCTTGTGTCCTCACTAGGGAGACAAGGGTGAGAATTGGCGACATGAATTAGACAAAGCTTTGATCACAAAAAATGATAGTTAGGCAGGTTTTCCTGTGCTCACCAACTGTTTGATGAAATGGCTACAAGAATTTAAGTTTGAAATTTTTAAATGAAATTTGGTGGATGCTCTAGTCACATACTTGGTAGTATCTGGTTTCTTGGGTTTGTCAAGGTGCACTGGTTTGATTGGGTTTTGAGAAATGGTGATCTTAGTACCTACACTTGATTCAGTTTTGAAATGTCATTTGAATAGATTTCCAAATGTTTTTGTGGGTTTGCAAAATGGGCTTGGGTTCACTTTTACTTGGTCTAGCAAGGGGTGAAAATAATTGGATTTCTTTCTGTTAGAAAACTTGGACTAGAAACACTCAAAGTGGTCTAGTGGTTAACTTTGGTCAAAATGACCAATCCTTGACATTCATAGCAATCATACATGGCAATACAAGCATTCATCACACACACATGTATTCATATTGATTTTACTAACAAAAGTTTTTGTTAGCCCTAAACTTGGGTGATTAGAACTTTATAATCTTGATTAATATTTTTGGGATGTTACAGGGACCCACCAGCGTGAAAAAACGGCAGATTCGTCGAGCAACGCTATCTAGTTCGGAACAGGGTAGCGCTAGAGAAGAAACAAATACATCATATACACACTATTCTTCTAATGCGAGACTGACATATGGGACCCACCAACCTGTATAAACAGCTGATGCAGCGAGCAAGGTTGCCAAGTTCAAAACACGAAGGCGCGAGCGAGAAAAATGTCCTGCATGCACACATTTCTTCTGATGAGATGCTGACATGTGGGACCCAGAATCTAGACCAAACAGAAGATTCATCGAGCAACGCTATCTAGTTAGGAACTGGGTAGCTCTATAGAAGGAAAAATTCAATCATATACACACGATTCTTCTAATGAGATGCTGACATATGGGACCCACCAGCCTGAATAAATGGCTGATATAGTGAGCAATGCTATCAAGTTAACACGGAGGCGCGACCAAGGGAAAAAATTCCATCATATACTAATAGGAAAAGGGCTATAAGTAATCCGCACATCCGTGGCTCACATGGTTGAAGTTCCCCACGGATAAAATAGGCGTGGCTAACCTATGAGAAGTTCCCTACTCGTAACTAGAACACCCGTGGCGCACATGGGGTATGTCTGGGCCAGGGGCCTGCCAGCCGCATGCCACATACCCGTAGCGCATATGGGGTATGTGCGCTACGGTTGTGGCAAGTTCTGTGGCGCACTATGCCATGTGCGTCACGGATGTGTAAACTTAGCCGTAGGGCACCTTTCCCCAGTGCCCTACGGCTAACTACCCTGCACCAACTCCACCCCCCCACCCCCCGTGGATCGCCTTTTTAGGCTTTGCAAAAAATAAAAGAAAATGATAAACACTTCAAAAAATAAAATACTTTCATATTTAGATAGATAATATGGTATAGTTTCTAGGAAGATTAAAAAACATGAGTTTCCACTTTTTCTGCAAAAAAAAGTCATGCCACGGTAAAATGGCCGTAACTTTTGCATACGATATCGAAAAAAATCATATAATATACCAAAATGACGAGAAGGAGATTACGCATCCGCTCGCAAACACCTTTGGTCATTTAGTGATTATTTACATTTTAAAAAATCGAAAAGAGTAAAAAGTTACGGTCAAAAGACCGTTTTTTCCTGCAGAAAAAAAATAGACGAAACTTACCCGTAGCGCACCACCACCTCGTGCGCCACGGATAAGCTTGGGCAGGATTCAAATTTGAATCACCACCCCGCCCACCTACCCCTATCCTTTTCCTTCTCCTTCTCCCTTTTCCTTCTTCTTTTCCTTCTCCCTTCCCCTTCTCCCTTTTCCTTCTCCTTTTCCTTCTCCCTTCTCCTTCTCCCTTTTCCTTCTACTTCTTCCTTCTCATTTTCCTTCTCCTCCTTCCCCTTCTCCTCTCCCTGGCCACCTTGATCCGGCGTACTTGATAAGGCTTCCTTTCTCCTTGCAGCGACGACGGCCTTCTCCTCCTCCTCGTAGTGACGACGTCTGACGGCGGCATCCTTCTCCTCACCGACCTCCCTTCCTCCCTCTCTTCCTCTCTTCCTCCATCTCTTCCTACCTACCTCCCTCTCTTTCTACCTCCCTTTCTTTCCACCTCCCTTTCTCCAATCGACGACGGCCAGGACTAGAGCGGCCACGGCCTCCCGCACCTCCCTGCGGTGGTAGGTCGTGGCCACGCCATGCTCCGGCGTGGCAACACGACGGCGGCGTCTATGCACGGACCCGATTGCTTTTGCAATTCAAAGGGAGGGTGTTTTTTGCATTTTTTTTGTTTTTTGAAAAAACACATCTGTGGCGCACCTTGTACCCCTACATGTGGCGCACCTGGTAGTGCGCTACGCCTATCCCCATATAACCGTAGCGCACCAGGAAGTGCGCTACGGGTAAGAGATAGCCGTAGCGAGAGGTGCGCCACGGATGCCCTTTTCAGGTGCGCCACTAATGGCCCTTTTTCTAGTAGTGATACACACGTTTCTTCTAATGAGAGTATGACACGTGGGGCCCAGCTGCGTGATTATGCATCTAGCAGTGCTATCAAGTTCGAAACAGGGTAGCGCAACCGAGGGGAAAAAATCCATCATACACACATTTCTTCTAATGAGAGGGTGACAGGTAGTCCCAGATGCGTTATTAAACAACAGCGCAATCAAGTTCGAAAGAGGGAAGTTGGAGCAAAAAAAATTCCATCATACACAGGATTCTTGTAATGAGAGGCTGGCATGTGGGACCCAACATCATCATTAACGGAAGATAGATCGAGCAACGTTATCAAGTGCATATTAGGAAGGCACAAGCCAAAGAAAAAATCCATCATGCACACATTTCTTCTAGTGTGAGGATGACACGTGGGACCCAGTAGCCTGATTAAACGGCAGATGCACCGAGCGACGCTATCAAGTTCGGAACAAGGAAGGAAAAAATTCCATCATACACATGATTCCTCTATTGTGAGGCAGACATACGGGACTCAGCAGCCTAACTAAACAGAAGGGGTATCGGACAATGTTATCGAGTTCAAATCAGGAAGGCGCGACCAAAAAGTTTGGTCCGCTAGAGTCACTGACATTCGGGACCCTCACGCAAAAAAATACTTTGGTGAGTCAACATCTCACGAGGAATCGGAAATCTTACTTCTTCCACGCGCCCGACAAGCTTCCTCCATGTTTTTAGCGGTTTCGTCGTAGTAGAGGGACGCGAAACCAGAAAAAAATGTTTTGCATCGGCCATGG
This sequence comes from Avena insularis, assembly GCA_023614405.1. NCBI lineage: Eukaryota > Viridiplantae > Streptophyta > Magnoliopsida > Poales > Poaceae > Avena > Avena insularis. The sequence goes on from CM042689.1 coordinate 60,262,030, forward strand.
TCGAGCCAAGATTTTTGTCGCGGAAGAGGCGCCTTCTACGACGACCGACGGGCCCAGTCGTTGCGGAAGGAAACATTTCTTGTAGTGTATATAGTGGACCGACATGTTGTGTACTACTTATATGAACCTAGATAACTCTACCCACTTGAATGGCTCTATGTCAATTTATCAAAATTAGGTCAAGTAAATTGTAGGTTGCATGGAAAGTTTTGCGTTTTTTAGGTAACCATCGGGGGTCATTTAATATATCACAAACCACCATCGAGACTTTGGACAATAGGCTCAAATTCTTCCTAATATTTTTCATCTTGATAACTTAACAAAATTAGGTCAAACTTGAGCTACAAGTAAGCGCGATAGATTCCTCTCGAATTAATTGTTTTTTCTTCAAACGTAGATGGGTCCATCATCTTTTAGTAAACGTTGTCGTCGGTGTGATTTTCCAACTACCAGGAAAGAACATTTTCAATTTCCCTTGATTTGTGAATTTTAAAACTTCCTAGATAAATTTGCCGACTTAAATGAGACTTTGTGCCGATTTATCAAAATTAGGTCAAATTTGAACTACAAGTAAAACGTAGGTTGCTTTGAAAGTTTTTTGATTTTTTGGAGGTAACCATCAGGGGGGGTCATTTAATATATCACTAACCAACACCGAGAGTTTTGAGAACAGATTCAACTTCTTTCTAATACTTTCCATCTTGACCATTTAACGAAATTATGTCAAACTTGAGCTACCAGAACGATAGATTGCTCTCGAATTAAATATCATTTCAAAGGTTGATGGGTTCAGCTTCTTTTAGTAAACAGTGTTATCGGTGTGAGTTTCCAACTATCAGGAAAGAACATTCTCAATTTTCCAAGTGATGGATTTTGATGTCTTTTTCATTTTCTAAGGTCCTTGATGCAACTTGTACTTCCAGCGACCGTGCTAGCTGAAGCTCATTGCTCCTATAAGACCCACTTCCTATACAAAGCTAGTTGATTGCACCACAATGTATCTAGTTAAACTTGTCCATAAGATAGGACCCACATGTAAGAGCTACTCTCTCGTAGTCTTGTGATTAAAATTTGTTTTCTACAACTATGTGTACTACTCCATATTTTTATGCATATCAATATTTTAATTCTTATGGACTACTCATAAGGTTTTAAGCTTGTGGATAGCTTCCACTATGTATATGGAAGTCCATCAGGACTATTTTTTCCCTTGATAGACAACATAGTCCATGCCATTTTACTCTTAGTAGTATTTTTCTTTCCTTAGACATGTGCTCACCCCTATCCACGCGATGTACATGCTGAGAGAATAAAACATAGGCAGGGGAAGAGGGCAGCAGCAAAGAGAGAAGAGAAGTTGAAGGCGACTCGATGTCAGAGCAAAGTTCGGATGGGTTCCTGACACGAGGTACTCCTGTTGCCTTACACTGTACACTCTACTAGTACTCCTATGCACGCAACAAAAATTGTGTGTTTTCTCTCTCCTTTGCTGCCTCTCATCTCTCCACCCATATCCCCTCACATACCAGCCCGGCTGATCTCTCCCTCATCCATAGTGTGGCGCTGCGCATGTGTGCCTTGGTACAGGGGCTCTGTTTCTTTATTTGTTTGAGGGGGAGGCTCTGTTTCTCTGGCGTGTTCGACAGCCGCATTGGTGTGGAGTAGGAGTACATAGGAAGGAAACAACTTTTCCCGACTAAATGCATGTACTTGGATGTAATTTTAATTTTTTACGAGGTCCTTCATGTAAATTGTACTTCCACCGACTGTGTTAACTGAAGCACCTCACTCCTATGGGACCTACCATGGTTAGAAGAAAATGCAACCCTCCCAATTATCTCACAAAGTGGACCACAATTTCTTATAGTTCTATTTTTCAAGCTTTCTAGCTAACATCGCATACTTCATCGACTTCTTGCCGATTTAATGAAATCATTTCAAACTTGAGCTAAAAGTAAGCGCTAGATTGATCTTGAATTAAATGTATTTCCAGAGGAAGATTGGTGCATTTTATTTTAGTAAACAATGTTTTTGTTGTGAGTTTTCCAACTATCAGGAAAGAATATTCTCAATTTCCTGAGTAATGACGAGATTTTTTTCGTAAAGAAAGTACAAATAATATGTATTTGAATGCCACAAGCCAAGCTTCTAGACATATTAAGTGGACCAACATGTTTTACTTAATTACGGTTTCCATGTTTTACGAGTTTTCAAAGTTCTTCCTACCTAACTCTGCCCACTTGAATGAATTTATGCCGATTTATCGAAATTAGGTCAAATTTGAATTACAAAAAAATGGTGGGTGCTTTGAAAGTTTTGCGATTTTTTGAAGGTAACCATTGGGGGTCAATTAATATATCATAAACCACCACCAAGAGTTTTGACAACATGTTTGAATTTTTGCTAAGATTTTCCATCTTTACAATTTAAAAAAATTAGGTCAAACTTGAGCTACAAGTAAGCGTGATAGATTTCTCTCGAATTAAATGCCATTTCAGAGGTAGATGGGTGCATATTCTTGTAGTAAACAATACCGTCGGTGTGAGTTTCTAAATATCAGGAAATAACTATCTCAATTTTCCGAGTGATGAAGAGATTTTTTGCCTTACAGGAAGTCCGAAGAATATTGGATCTGAATGCCACAATACAAGTTTTCATACCTATATAGTGGAATGACATGTTGTACTTATTATCCCCATGTTTTATGAGTTTTCAAACTTCCTCCTTACTAACTCTTCCCACTTGAATGACTTATGTAGATGTAATGGAATTAGGTCAAATTTGCACTACAAGTAAATTGTAGGTTGCGTTGAAAGTTAGTTCAATGAAAAAAAGATTTTGGAGGTACCCATGGGGCTCTCAATTTTTATATCAGAAACCACCATGAGTTTTTACAATTAGTCCGACTTCGTACTAGGATTTTCATCTTTACAAATTTGAATCCGTTTTGAAAATGATGACATGAAATATATTTAAAAACAAAAGATTTACGCATGATGTCCTATCATCTCGCGTACACTACATGACATGTAAACGGTAACCATGGGATTAGACAAGTTTTGGAGAACAGTTTCATAATATTGTTCTACCATGTGTATGGACATTATTGGGTTCAACCGAACGACCAAGGTCATCAATACCATATGGACATCATAGTTTACGATCTGATATATATAGTTCTTACATTAGTTTGGTAGATGGGTGCATCTTGGCATAGTAATCATTGTTTCTTGTGCGAGTTCCTAATAATTAGGAAAAAATACATTCAATTTTCTCTAACGACGACAGTGATGTTTTTTCTATTCAAAAAGTCCGAATAATATGGTTCAGAATGCCACAAGCCAATAGTTACACACATAGTGGATCATGCTTCCTATGTGACTTCTGCACTTAATGGATTTATGTGGATTTATTGAAATTAGGTCAAATTAATTTGAAGTACAAATAAATGGTAGATTCCTCTTAAGATTTTACATAGGGCCTTTGAGGGTATTGTACCCATCAGGAAACAATATACGAGAATGTCCAAGATTTTTGAAAGATTCAACTTCTTTCTAATCATTTGCATGCCGACAATGTTGACTCTATTTTGAAATCAATAGAAAAAAATAAAAATCCTAAAAACAAAGACTTACACATGGATTCCTTTTGCGTGTATTAACTGCCATGAAAAATGGTAAACATGACTTTTGATAACTTTGGAAAAACATGCCTTTAAAAAATTGTCCTAGCATGTATGTGAACATGTTTTAAGCCGAAAGATCAAGCTCATGGCCATATCCAACATCATGATTATGATAATTTTCCCATATTTAGTAGATTGGTGCATCTTGGCATGGTAAACATTGTTGCCAAGGGGAGTTTCCAACAAGTATTAGGAAAAGAGACAATCTCAATTTTCCTAGTGAGAGGAATGTTTTTTGTGTAAATGAAGTAGGAGTAGTAATAGTACTATGAATAATATGGTTTGAAATGGAGGGGAAAATCGAAGAGCAAGAAGAGAACATGAGCTCAAACGAATGCTATTTATGTAAAAAATATTGCTTGACAATATAACCAGCGATGTGTTAACATAGTTGTGTTTCAAGCTAAATAATGATCAAGGTCATGTCCATATCTACATAGTTATAATAATGTGTCCATTTCTACTAGATGGGTGCATCTTGGCATGACATACTAATGTTCTTAATGTGACTTTTCAACTTTTATGTATTCAAACATTTTCAAATATTTTTAGAAGTGCCACCTATAAATGCTTTTTAAAGATAGTGCAAAGAGTATGGCTCTGAATGCCTCAACATAGTAAATTTCACACATAATAGAGTATGTTTTATGATTAACAAGTTTCATGATTTTCAAGCTTTCTATGTAATTTATCATAGTTAAATGACTTTTTGTCAATTGACCAAAGTAGGTTAAATTGAAGTATAAGTGCATGATAGATTGCTTGTAAATTTTTCAAAAATTCATATATAATTATTGTACCCATGCAATAATACTGAAAACCAACGACTATTTTGAAATATACAACTTATTTGAAAGATTTTTCATGCTGAAACATCTGACCATGCTTAAAAAGTAAAAAAAAATAGAACCATTGCAAAAATGAGCAAAGGCCGTTTTTATTTTCTTTCGAAGAGGGGGAGTAGAACCCCGGCCTCTGCATTGGTTGATACGTTCATCCTTTTATTAAAAATTCATAGTAAAACAGTAAAAAGGATGTTGTTAAAGTTTCAATATAAGGGACCTGGGCACCTTCACCGGACCTCCACAATTAACCTTTCTTCCTCTTCTCCAGCCCCTGCACCTTTACGACTTTGCAGCTATGGCTCCAAAGACCGGAGCTCCCTGGGGGAAGAAGAAGAATATCCAGGTGGCATAAAGAAAGGTCGTGGAGAAAAATAAGACATGTCGCCGACTACCGAATCCTTCTCTGGTCACTCCAGGTAGCAGTCTCGCACCAGGCAGGCATAGGAAGAAGCAGGTGACGAGGTCCATCAAGGTCGGGCTGGATTTCCCTATCGGCCGGATTGGGCGCTACCTCAAGGCGAGTCGGTATTCCCAGCGCATTGGCTTCGTGTCAACACCCGGATTTTTAATCACGGATGCCTGTTATGCCATAACTCGCAATCCCTTTTGTCAAAACAAGCTCCCTTTTGTACCACTAAGCATGAAGCTTCCTACTCTTTCTCCAACACCAATCAACTTATTGGAAACAACTCACAAAGATAATAATCAATAAAGATCAGTGAGCTTGTCTCACAAATCCCCAAGAAGAACTAAAAAGTTCTAACAAAAAAGCACAAGAAAACTAAGGCTAAACACAGTTCTAGCAAAATTGAACACTCACAGAATAATAAGAGTGAAAACTAGAGTGTTCTAAGCAATGAAAACAGAGTGTGTCTCTCTCCAAAATAAGTGTGTTGTAATCAAACTAAGCAAACAAAAAACAAAAACGAAAACTTAGACGCTCCAAGAACAACACAACAATGCATGAAACAATAAAAACAAAGTGTCTAGAAAGACCTGTGATTTTTATTAATGAAGAAGGGGATGCCTTGGGAATCCCCAACCTTTGACGCTTGTACCTCTTGGATATTTCTTGGGGTGACACCAGGGTGGCATCCCCAAGCTTGACATTTTGACCATTCTTCATGTAGAGGTCCCAACTTGATAAGGTAGAGATCCCTGTGTTTACAATGCTAGTCCCTGGATCAATAGCTAGAATCCACAGTTTAAGATGTAATATCAAGAAACAAGGTCAAAATACAACTTTATAACCAGGAATAAAATAATTCATTACATCTTACATAGCTCATTTGGCTATCTCATTACAATGCGGCAGGAATAACTATATAGCATGGAGTCCTTCATCTTCAAAGTGCCACAGGCAATCATGTTGGTTGTAGACTTGTAATCCTATTCAACACACTTCACTAACATTAAACAAACCTGCAACATAATAAGTTGCAGCCACAAGGGTCAATACATTTGAATTGTATTGGCAAGTGATACTATGGTAGAGTAGTGGTATCTATCATGTAACACCCCTGTTTTAGATAATCTTATATTAGGGTTAGTCTTGTGCATCATGAGCGTCATAATTTAAATTGTGCATTAAAGAAACTAAATCAAACCCTAAAAACCCTAATCTTTTCCCTCTCTTTGAAGCAATTCAAATGTTTTGAATATTTTGAAAACTATCAAAGTTTATGGAGCCCAAATGGACTAAAAGGGCCCCACATTATTTCAGGTATTTTATAAACTCTTTGGTATTTAAAAAATGCTCAAAACAGTTCTGGAAAATGAAAATATAAAATAGAAATGAAAAACAGAAATTGAAAAATATTTATTTACAAAAAAAATAGAGCAGCAGCTTCTCAGGCCGTAGCCCACTCCCTCTTCCCTCTCTGCAACCTTTGCTGCAGCCCACCCCGTAGCCCACCTCGGCCCAAGCCGACCCGTACCGCTTCGCCCCTTTTCCTTTTCTTCTACCTCGAGCCAGAAGGATGCCGGCGAGCAAAGCTGCTGCGTGGCGATGCCGACGCCGTTCCCGCCTCGTCGTGATCCCCGCCGCGAAGAGATTCACGCTACCGACACCTCTGATGCCTATAATAACCCTTCTCGCTGCTTGGATGAACCCTAACCTCCTATTTTCCCCATTCCTCTTCCCCGGCCAGAACCGAGCTCGCAGGTGCTCAAGGCTACCGCCGTTCGTCGCCTCCCCTCGCCTTTCCAAGACCACAGGCATGACCGCCGTGGTCGACTTGTTCGATTGCCCCGGTCAGCGTCAGCCAAAGCCATCCCCTTCGCCCCAATCGACACCTCGGTCTCCGACGACCTCTGCCACCGTCAACATCGATTCCGGCGACCCCTGCTATCGCCGACCGTCCTGCTATGCTCGTGGTGAGCTCCTGCATACCCTGGCCCTTTCCTTTCCTCCCCTAGCTCTCTGGTTTGCTCTGTCACCATTCGCCGCCCTCCTCCGCTGCCAGACAAGCTTGCCGTCGCCACTCGTGTGACCATTTCTGGGCGGTGCTGCCTCTATTCATCTTGCCTTAGTCCCCTCTCTCTAACGAGCCCACTAGCACATGCCCGCGAGCTCCCAAAAGATGGATCGATCAACAATCTGAGGAATCCGCCTCTGATGACGTCAGCGTGATATCGTGATGATGCAGTAAAGTTATTTTATTTTATTAAATGTTTCTTAAATTATTTTCTGGAAATAATAAATACCCATGGGGCCCATTCGTCAGTGGCTGAGGGTAGCCTCTTCCCTGGTGAAAATGCCCCTGAGGCCACTATGCTTGCGTGGCTACTGAGGTGGCCTAGGGCCCATCAGTCAGTCGATGTGGGTAGAGTTTGTCTGGGTATAAAAAGTATTTCACAAATGATTTAATAATTACAGAATTTGAATAAAACTTGTAAATTCAATATCTAATTATTTATAAGTCAGAAAAATACAAATAATATATCAAAATGTTCAGAAAAATGAGTTCTACCTTTTTAAGCTATAATCATGCATTGTTCAACAGTTTAAATGGCAAGTTTAATTATAAGAACAAACTTACCCCTCTCATATGTTCCGGAGTTTCCCCGGGTTAGGGTTTGCGCCCCTCGGAACCCCGATTAATTTGTCGAGCATGCTTTAGGGTTATATTTCAATACAAATTAACTTGTCATATCATCATCCTTGCTTGATCATTGCATCGATGCCATGTGTTGAATGTTTTCCCTTTCCTTCCGGTGATTTGGTTCTTCCCGGTAGAATACGATATCGAGATCGAGATCGAAGCCCGAGGACAACACCATCGAAGATCAAAGATCGACGAACAATACTTGAACAATTATACCAAGTCAACTTCAAGGCTCCCGAAGATCTGGTTATCTGCTATCAACTGGCAAAGGCAAGCATAGACCCACCATGATACAATCCTACGATTTTGAAAGCATTTCAATTCCTGCCATGATGCATACGATTCTACTGTGGTCTTTTATCGAAAGATAGAGTATACTATCTATTGCATTACTCCCTTTTGAGCTTATATTACCTGATCCACTGCTCCTAGAATAACTAGGTTTGGCCTGTGTGCACTTCTAGAGCTTATATATGTGTTCTGCTTAGCCATGCATAGCTGTCAGTGCTGGTTCATCCAGATGATGTATCAGATGCAGAAAATCTAGTATGACAGGAGAACTTGATGAGATGAGATCATTAATATGAGATTAAACTTGCTAAGGCTTGTATGGGAGGCCACGGTGGGATGTGCTTTTTCTAGTCCAATGCTCGCCACCACTAGGACCTGAGTTCTTGCCTTTGGAACCGAGACGAGCGTACAGCCACACGGGGTTTGGGAACCCCTCGCCTGATTAACTTGCCTAGTAGATTCCATGAGTCACATAGTTCCGGCGTTCCATTCGAGATATGCATAGAAAATCTTTTGAAAGATTTGCCGGGTGAAGTTGTTGCATTCATAACAGGAAGGCAAGCGTGGTCGGGGTTGCTTGGGGTCGATGGAGCCCTTGTTTACCAACCTTTCCTCACATCTTTAAGTACCTACTTCGACACTTGACCTGTTACGGCGGAACCATAATTATTGCGTGACTCATGGTCTCGGCGAAAGCAAGGTAAAGGTCGTGGCCAACCACCCTCTGTAGGCCTTCCAAGGAAGAGGGCTAATGTATTGGCATTAAGAGTCGGTTGGTACATGTGGGTAAAGTTGTACACCCCTGTAGGGTTAAATCTTTTCGAAAAGCCGTGTTCACGGTTATGAACGCTTGGTGACCAGATTCTAAGATCATAGAGAACTTGAACCTAATCATAAAACTTGGCAATTAATGTTTGTTAAGGATGCTTCCTCATGGGTACGAGGGGGTGATCCTAGTTCAGATGATGATGTTTGGTGGATATCAAAAGATGATGATCAATACTTTTGAGATATCGCTCTCTTATCCCCTTTTAAAATATTCTGAATAGACGAGCTTCTTCTCCCTCTTCTTTTATAAACAAAAGATGGCTTTATGCAAAACAACTCCACCACCCAGAAGTCTTGTGGAGTACACCCTGTACTCACCCTTGCTTTGTTGATACTTTTGGCAGAGTAAGTGTTCACCTGAAGACGAGTTCTGTACTACATCGACATCGACGAGTAGCTTGGGGTTCCCGGCCGACAGCCTGGAATCTATGGGCTGGGACGTCATCATTATGCTTCAGGCCTCTTAGGCCATTTGTTAAGTTTTCTATACTTAATAGCATAATTTTCCTTCCATTGTTTGATGTTTGTGGTCAGTGACCTCTTCTTGTAATAATTTGATTCTCTTCTCAGTTATGAGCTTGCTGTAATAAATTTTTGTGTCATAGGGTCACTGCCGTGTTACCGATTCTTCACTGGATATTCTCGAGCTCAAGGTTAAGCTTATTTCAGACAGAGGTCTGGGATTTGTTTAGCCCTGATCCCGGGGGTGTCACAGTTCTTGGTATCAGAGCAGTACCGACTGTAGGAAAACCTTGCTATTGGTCGATGTTAAGTCTAGTACTTGTGAAAACTATTTTAAAAAGATGAAAACTATTTGCGAAAACTCTAGTATGCTTCTTTTACTCCTTATCCAGTTTCGCTCTAACTCCAGGTCATCTTATCTTGTGTTGATTTTGGAAAAGTTTTGATATCTCTTGTAGTTCTTCAAAGCTTAGGTGCCTTCTTGGCATGTCGATTCTCAGCCAGTTGACCTAGTGTTGAGTTCTCTAGAGTTGTGTGTGTTGTGTATCCCTTGTTACCCCTTGCTCTTGTTCATCTGAGAGATTACTTTCTATCATGATCTCTCTATCTTTTGGACCCACAATATTATATTGTTGGATCTTTAGTTTTCTGTTCTAGGCTTCGAGGTTCCCTTTCGCCTTGTGTGCCTCCTTTTCGTTTGTTGGGTACTTCAGAAGTCGTTTCTTCTCTTGGAAGCTACCTCGTGAATACTATCTTGCAGTGTACACTATGTCACTCAAGTAGTAGTTACTCCTTTCTTTGGGTTTTTAACCCTTGGACTTGAACTTAAGATCCCTGATTGTGCTGGATTCTGGTGTTGTGAATCTTGTACATGAAGCTGATCTTTAACCCAAGATCCATCCCTTTTATCCCTATCGTTAATGTTCACACATTACCTCAGGATGGCTTGTATTACAATTCTAGCCTTCAAGCTTGTGGTGTTTGTCGCGATTGAATTCTGACAAATAAAGGACTTCCCCTACCACATGCTATGGTAGATGTTCTTTAATGGAACTAAATAGATCACGACAAGAGTACTCCTCGAGAGTCTCGCATCTATATTTGTGACTCTTCCACATCTTTTCCCTTCCTTGCATTGGTTTTTGGAAGATTGTTGACTTATGCATCCACATCTCGGGATTCTATCCTAAGCATGTTTGTTTTCCTTGTTGTTTTCTGAACTTTGTCTACAAGTTGGTAGCCAAGTAGCAAACCTGCATCAGTGTCTTCCGATGCAAGATATTCTTGTGGTTCGTCAAGACAAACCATTTCGGGATGTCTAGGAGAAACAAACTCTAGTACCTCGTCGTATCTAGGACCAGGTCAAAGTGTTGTAATTTGCAGATCAAGAAGTGGTATTTAGCTCCTGTCTGCTCTACCTTAAAGTGTCACACTCTTTTATACTAAGAGGTCGTGCTGAGTTTTATGACCCCTTATTGAAGTGATGCTCTTACACATATTTACCCACCCTTACTCGAGCTTTTGTGCTCGTGAGTGATGTGTGTGCGTAATAATGTGGCCATCTGAGATTCTAGCAATTCTTATTGTTTGAACTCAAAGGAAATTTGAGTCATTCTTAGCGTGATTGGTTAACCCTATCACTAAGCGAAGTTTGACTATGCTACCAAGTCCGATACTCTGGTGCACTCTCTTTAGTCAAAGAGTTAGGATTGTGCCGAAACTTTGAGACTATGTTCTCTTGCCTTGTAAAGCAAGTTCCCTCTCGAACTAAGTGACATATCGGTGGTTCGTGATATTCTAGGTGTCTACTAGAAGTATCGCCATGTAGCCACATGACCGCATTGTCAAGTTCTTGAGCAAGCAAGTTCTCTGAATTGATCTTTTCTCCAAGCATCTGTACTGGATACCTCTGAACTAGTTGGTTGAGCTTAAGCAACAACTTGGTGAGTTGTAAGACAAAAGTTATATCCAACTACGTTCTTTATAAAAGGGATGTCTAGTTTTGTTCGTGTTGAAGAAAGATAGTATCTCCTTCGTGGACATGTTATCCTCCCCTATATTTGATTTGATTTGGGTTATCGTCAAATCAAAACTCAGTTCCAAGGACTATCTTGATGATGTTTCTATTTGAGATGTTTCACTTGAGTACATCTTCATGTTCTTTGGTCTGACCAATATTGTTGCCTTATTCAAGTAACATATGAATCCATCTTCTTGGAGTGTTTTGATAAGTTTGTTGTTGAGCCCATCGATGCCATTATTATCTTCTCCATGATAGATTGTATTCATATGGAACACTTGGCATTAATGCTGGAAAACTCTCGAGAACCTTCTTCGTGTCATCTCGAAGTATGTGTTCTGGATGTTAGAAGTAATCTTCTCCGATTCATGTGTAATTGTTGAAAGATGTCGTCGTGGATTCGAGTAGAGTTAACTCTGTTTCTTAAGGACACATGTGTGTTTGATTGTCAGTACTTTATGTATGCAGTTGTCTTTCGACAAGTTGCTAATACATGGGTGTAGCAATCTAGCTCATTCTTCTGGAGCTTAACACTGTAGACCCTATCTTGCGAATCTAGTAACTTTACCTTTGCGGTAAATGTTGCAAACTTTCGATTCAGACATGCTGAGTCTGAAGTATCATCTCACCTAACCAAATCTGAATCTCAAGCAGATACGATGGTTGGTGTTCCTCAAGGTTTTGACATAGGTCTATTTGTAAATCTGGCAAGATTGATGTAATGGTTGACACACTTAGCCGGAAAGACCTCTTGTCATATTCTCTTGAACTCAGCAATATCAACCACTCTTCATGAGGCATCTTCTATGAATTATTATAGGAGTTATGCTTATGGTTCCTTTGTATCCGAAGTCTGACCTTTACTTGGTGTCTGATTTCTCGAACATCAAGGAGAACATTTAAAGTAGTGTTGCTAAATGTCTCTCGGTCAATCCTCCAAACCCTTTATGTTGGCAATCATTTTGTTGTGCCAAGTAATTGAAGTCTGAAAATGAAGTTTCTTTCTTCTCGTTTCATCAGGAATCTTCTTAAGTAATCATCCTAGTGGTGTAACTTAATATCATAATCTTGGCAAAGATTTTGATAAATCTAGATGAATAAAGAGTTTCCTTTGTTCTTTCAACCATGTTTAAGAGTGACTATGATTTTGGTAATCAGAAGTTCCTCTTGTTACTTGTTCTCTATGGCTCTTACGAGTCCTCTCCACCAAAACACCTTTCTGTCTTAAGCCTTCTATTGAATGAAAGAGTGATCCTTCTGTGTCAAAAGTAGTTCAACAGCTCGGTTTTGTTGATCCATATCTCTGCAACCTAAGCTTTCTACTTAAGCTGTTTAGTAGAGGTTCCCTATCGAAGTCTGTGGTTATGTTCTTTCTCTTGGAAGCTTTCTTCTTCAGAAGCTTCAAAATCTCATGTAAGTTCCATGGTCTAAACCCTTATGAAGACCATCATCTAACAACTTGAAACCTTCTCCTCTTGTTTCCCTTGTTACCTTGACGTGTTTCATGTCATCATCTAAAAGTTGTTTCTGAACACTCCATCCATGAGCTGACCATGAGTTACTCTATGAGTTGGTTAGTGTCTTTTCCCTCTTATCTTTAGAGTGGCCTTGTCTCTTTCTCTTTTTGTAAGGGTCCCAACCTTTAAATAAGGTAGAGTCCCCTGTGTTTACAATGCTAGTCCCTGGATCAATAGCTAGCATCCACAGTTAAGATGTAATATCAAGAAACAAAGGTCATAATATAACTTTATAACCAGGAATAACATAATTTTATTACATCTTACATAGCTCATTTGGCTATTACAATACATTGCAGCGGAATAACTATAAGCATGGGGTCCTTCATCTTCAAAGTGCCACAGGCAGACATGTTGGTTGTAGACTTTGTAATCCTAATCAATCAATCTTCTCTAAAATCAATCAAACCTGCAACATTACAAGTTACAGCCACATGGGTCAATACATTTGAATTGTATTGGAAAGTTTCACTACTATGTAGAATATGAGTGGATCCTATCATTACATGCATATTTGGCTAAGTAGGGTTTTAGGCTCATTTGCAGAAAGCAATAGTTTATCCTATCTTTTTCAAAATGGTCTTGATCTTTTGTCAAATCCCTTTATCAAAAATCCCTTGAACTCCTTGGTAATTTCCCAAGTGTTCAAGTCCTTGTCAAAAATCTCTTGAGCTCCTTGGTACCCCCAAGTGCATCAAGTCTTTTGTTGTCACTTAAAAATTTTTCTTTTAGAAATTGGAATGTCGAGATTTCCCATAGCTTCATGCTTTAGTTGCTCAGTATTGTCCATAACCGGGGACACGGCTAAGTACTTAGATTTTATTATCTTCTGTAGAAGTAGTACACTTTACCCACATGTCACAATCTCATCTTGTTGCCACCAGTGGCCGCTGGATTGGTACTCACCAAGATGGAGTACTGGCAGATTGAGAATGTGACGAAGTCTTTCCAGAGGGTCCTCCCATACACCATTGCTAGCTTGTCTTCAGTACCCATGTAGGATTCCAGGTCCTCATTTTCAGTAACCTAAAGACAATGCATGGGTCTTCCCAATGTATTTGACTAAGCCAGAGCCATAAGTAGCATGTGGTTGTACACGAAAGCCACAATTGGAGAAACATGTTCAATCTCTAAGTTTCCTGGGTTGTTTTCTTTTGGAGCACAACACAAAGAGATTGCCATGGACATGGTTCCTTTTGTTGCCACCTTCTCCAAAACTCAAAGTATCCTTGTCCACCCAGGTGGTTCATTGAGTCCTTGTTTTATTATATAAAAACACAAGTCCTTTTCTCAACTTCATAAAATCTCAACATGTATCTCTTTTCAAAATATAGCAAGGCTAAGCATGTAACAACTACATTGTTTTCACTAAGGAATGTATAGGGTATCCTATTAGGATTTAGCATAGCATAAGTATAGAAATTCTTTTTCATGCATGTTTCAAAATCCACTAAGTATAATGAAAATAGTAGGATTTTTAGATGATAGTGTAACTTGCCTTTTTGGTAGGGAATGGTGGTTCACTTCTTGATCTTGTTAGTTTCACACTTTTCTAAATTCACTACAAATCAATCAAGCAATCACAAAATCAACTAGCATTCCAACAAATATTCAAACCATTAAACACACATAAAACAATAGGAACTAAGTCATGCATGCAAGCATGCAAAAGGTAGTTTTATTTGCAAAGATGGTCTCCACTAGGCTCCTAAACTTTGTAAGGTTCAAAGTGGTCATTTTCTAAAGTGGTAAAGTCATTTGCAAAAGGGTTTTATTCATAAACCATTTTTAAATCCATTCATCATTTTATGTGGTGGAAAATGTTTTTATCAAATCAAAAACTTTATGTCTTTCAACAAATAAGTTGCTAATTCTCAAAACTTTGTGTTTAGGGTCAGTAGGTTTGATTCAAATCATTTTCCCAAAGTTTTTACTCCAAAAACATTTTCATAACAAAACCATTATTTTTATTTGGCTAGAAATGGGCTAAATCAATTAATCCATCCTAAACTTCACCAAATCCATTTTCAAAACCATGGGTTGGTTCCTAGGGTTAGTAAGTTCACTACAAACCAATTTGCAAAGATTTCAACCTCAAAAACATTTTTGAATAATTTTTCTAATCTACACAAGCATACAAATGTTTCTGCAAAAACAAACAATCTACCAGAGGCTTTTTACTAAACAAATCGCATGGTTTGCTAGGGCTTGTTCCACTAATTCCAATGATATAAAGTTTGCAAATTTTGGACGTGTGGATCAAAAGTTACAAGGGTTTCAAATTTGCATCTAAATCTGTTTTCAAATTCTGTTTTAAAACAAAAGCTGGCCACGCGTCGTGCTCTTATTGGGCGGTACCGCTTCGTGCGGATCAGCCTCTTCGGGGCGTTGGATCTAACTTAAATGAATGGATCAGATGGGGCGCGTACCGGTTCGTTTAGTTCTAATTGCAGCCACCAGATTTAAATCTAACGGCCACAGATGCTTGGCCAAAGGCTGGCGGCACTGCGCGGCGGCAGACGGCGGCGACGGTCGGACGATGGGCTAGCGGTGGTTCTAGGAAGCAAAGAACGAAGTGGGGATGCTCACCGTGATCGCAAGGACGTGGTGATGCTCGAGGCGTGGTCGGTTAGTCGAGGGGCGCTCTGGTTCTAGCAGGATTGCTCGCCGGAGTGGGGAACGGCGTCGGGCAGCTCTGGTCCTGGTCGGAGGCGACGCTGCAGATCGCCCTAAGGCAAGACAAGAGCATGGTCAGATGCAGGAGGATGTGGCCAGTGTGGGAGCGTGAACGAGAAGGCGTGGCGGCCTGCTTACCGTGGGGACTTCACGGAGAGAGGCGCTGATCGATGGTTGTCGAAGTCGACGCTCAGGGGCGCCCGCGGTTGAACGGAGGGTACAGACAGGTGTGCCTGGGAGTGGGGAGCACGGTCGTGCGCTTAGGAAGGCAAGGGGTGGCAAGGTTCGGCCGGAATCGAGGAGGGACGGTGGTCGGAGCAGTGGCGCTGCGAGCTCGATTCAGGGCAGCCTGGTGGCATTCAGGGCGTGGAGTCTGAGGGGAAAGGAAGAGGAGAGGGAGGCGCTTTAACGTGCGTTGTCGCAGCGAGTAATGGCGAAGGCATTAAGGCGAATATAACCGCGGCATCAATGGCAGGAAACGGCCGGCGTGGTCGTCGCGGGGAGGAAGAAGGAGTGAGCTAGTTGCGTGGGTCCTTGCTGTCAGCGAGGGAGTGTGGGGGAAGAACGGGCCACTGGTCAGTCACTCTGCGGGTGCGGGTTCTGGTGAAAAACGCTTCGCACGTGGGGGAGAGAAGGTGGGCTGGTACTGGGCTGTTGGGCTTGACAAGCTGGGCTGAGTCCGACTCTATTTTTTTCTTCCTGAAAGTTTTATCTTTTTCCAAATCTATTTTCTGTTTTGAATTTCCAAACAACAATTCAAGCATTCAAATAAATTCAAACTTTCACCAAACATTGCAATTGAATTTGGTTCTGTTTAACAACATAAACCAAAGTCCAAAGATCAAAATAATATTTTTATTTTAGGGTCCATTATTAATTAAATAAATAGACCATTGTTATTAAATCAAATAGATTTTGATTTATTCAAAACTCCATTTTGAAATCTAAAATATTAACAAAACCAAATCAGTAGGTTTTATTTGAAAACATAAAATACTTGGAAAACTTGTTTTAAAATAAATAAATAAGTTTTGATGTTTAATTAAATAGCAAAACCTTTATTTTTAATAAACTTGGATATTAAATCCTTTTTATTTTATTTAAATAAACCTTCACTATTTTTATCAAATAGAAATATTTTATTTCAATGGCTTGGCCAAGTTTTAATTTGGCTCTTTAAAAATGATACTTATTTTATTTCTATCCTTTTCATTTGAAAACCAAATCTTTTTATACAAAGATCCAAAATAGTAATTCCAAAATATTTTATTTTCCTTTATTAAATGTTTATCTTTTTAAATCCATTTAGGATTTATTTGATCCAAATTGGTTTGAAGGTTCCCATTTGAATTCAAAAAGTTTCTTCTCACCCTGAAAATCCAAAGTTTTATTTTATTCATTTATTTTTCACATAACAAGATTTGGAAAATCTTGGGATGTGACAGGCTACCACCCTTAAAATAAATCTCGTCCCGAGATTTGGGAAGGCTAGGGTTACAAGTAGGCTCAAAACATCTAGGGTACTACCACCCTTAAAAAATTTCAAGCTAAATTACATATTGGCTTGCTTGGGATCTTGGGGAACTTTTCTGGGCAAACATCTGCATTGTGTCTTTGGTTTCCACACTTGAATCATGGGCCAAGGTTGAGATCCTTCATAGGCTTGTTTAACTTGTTCTTCATCTTTTCTGGACAATTGCTTGCATACTTTACTGGTTCTTTGCAATTGAAACAGTTGATATCTTTGAGTTCTTTACGTGTCTCTTATGGACAAGTTGCTGTATAATGGCCTAGCTCTTTGCAGTGGTTGCACCATACTTGGCCAATCTCCTTATTCTTCTAGTTCTCTAGGCATTCACTGGAATAGTGTCCCATTTCTTTACATTTATGACATTGCACATGGCTTTTGTCCTTCTTTTGCTTTTTGGGTTTTTCCAAAGCTAAGAGTGCATCCAGTTCATGTTGTTCATAAGTTATGTGGTAGGTAGGAATGTCTACATGTTTCTTGGACCTTCTATTGCTTTTTGGATAATTCATATGCCCTTTCTTTGGTCCTTTGAATTGGGTTGTTTTGTTTGGAGGTATAAGTGGACCTTTTCCTTTGTCATCAACCTTCTTGGTAGACTTGGATCCTTCTGGATAGTTTGCAATAATTTGTTGCACTCCTCCTTGTTTCCTTTGTTCAACAATGGAATAGATGGGGCATTGGATAGGGACATGGTTGTTTCCTTCACATAGGTAGCAAGTAGCTTGAGAGGTGGGACATTGGCCAATAGGATGTTTCTCTTCACAGTTGGGGCATTGATCTCCATGCTCCTTGGAAGTATGATCCTTGTCTCCACAAATAATGCAAGCTGGGGCTCCATCTAGAATAACATTTCTGTCATCCTTGTTGTCACAAACTCTTTTGGAATAGTTTTCTTCCATATTGATCATTTGATCTGTCACCTTGAGCATCAATTGGGCTTGAGTTTCCAAAAATCCTTGCAGTGTTGGATCTTCCCCACTGGTGTTGGCTATGAATTGAGCTGTCATTTGGTTCAACTGGTGTTGGTTTGCTATGAGTTCTTTCATGCTGTCCTTTTGGTTGGTGTTGGTGTCATCAACCTTGATGTTGGAGTCTCTTGGAGTAGTCATCTGTTTGGGTTGAATTGAGATTAGAATAGGCAAGATATTTCTAAGGATTCAATTCTAATCACACACATCACAATTCACACAAACAATGTGCAAGCATTCACAAACAACTTTTCACTAAAACAACAAAGTTCAAGCGCATACTTAGGCAACAAAATATTTTTGTTACACCACATAAGTTGGTGTGTTTGACTTAACTATAATATGGTGGTCCATCTATAGGGTTTACTTGTGATCTTTCCATCCTTCTTGGTTGATTCTTCTTGCATGAGATCATGATTTCCTTGAGAAAAACTCTTGGTTACAATAACTTCTAGTGAAATGATCTCCTTCAAATTTTTGCATTCCCTTAGTCTCTATATCTTGATCAATATTCCCTTGTCTCTCTTGTAGTCCTTAGTGGTATCCAAGGTTGAGGTCCTTGGTGAACATGCTGAAGATGTTGAAGTCATTAGAGTTGAAGAAGTTGAAGTCATTAGAGTTGAAGAAGTTGAAGTCATTAGAGTTGAAGAAGTTTAAGTCATTAGAGTTGATGGAGTCCTTTGCACATGGTGAAGTCTTTGGCCATGGGGTAGGTTTTTCCATCAAGTTTGAAATAGGAGAGAGGTAGAGTCAAAACCAAAATGGTTGAGGAAAGAGTTTACAAGATTGTTTGTAAATAAATTTTGGAACAAATACAACTCCTATTTTTTCTAAGGGTTTTTGTCCAATCCTAGGTTTACAAATCCTATAGGCAACACAATGCTCTGATACCATATGTAAGGGTCCCAACCTTTAAATAAGGTAGAGTCCCCTGTGTTTACAATGCTAGTCCCTGGATCAATAGCTAGCATCCATAGTTAAGATGTAATATCAAGAAACAAAGGTCATAATATAACTTTATAACCAGGAATAACATAATTTTATTACATCTTACATAGCTCATTTGGCTATTACAATACATTGCAGCGGAATAACTATAAGCATGGGGTCCTTCATCTTCAAAGTGCCACAGGCAGACATGTTGGTTGTAGACTTTGTAATCCTAATCAATCAATCTTCTCTAAAATCAATCAAACCTGCAACATTACAAGTTACAGCCACAAGGGTCAGTACATTTGAATTGTATTGGCAAGTTTCACTACTATGTAGAATATGAGTGGATCCTATCATTACATGCATATTTGGCTAAGTAGGGGTTTAGGCTCATTTGCAGAAAGCAATAGTTTATCCTATCTTTTTCAAAATGGTCTTGATCTTTTGTCAAATCCCTTTATCAAAAATCCCTTGAACTCCTTGGTAATTTCCCAAGTGTTCAAGTCCTTGTCAAAAATCTCTTGAGCTCCTTGGTACCCCCAAGTGCATCAAGTCTTTTGTTGTCACTTAAAAAAATTTCTTTTAGAAATTGGAATGTCGAGATTTCCCATAGCTTCAAGCTTTAGTTGCTCAGTATTGTCCATAACCGGGGACACGGCTAAGTACTTAGATTTTATTATCTTCTGCAGAAGTAGTACACTTTACCCACATGTCACAATCTCATCTTGTTGCCACCAGTGGCCGCTGGATTGGTACTCACCAAGATGGAGTACTGGCAGATTGAGAATGTGACGAAGTCTTTCAAGAGGGTCCTCCCATACACCATTGCTAGCTTGTCTTCAGTACCCATGTAGGATTCCAGGTCCTCATTTTCAGTAACCTGAAGACAATGCATGGGTCTTCCCAATGTAGTTGACTAAGCCAGAGCCATAAGTAGCATATGGTTGTACACGAAAGCCACAATTGGAGAAACATGTTCAATCTCTAAGTTTCCTTGGTGGTTTTGTTTTGGAGGACAACACAAAGAGATTGCCATGGACATGGTTCCTTTTATTGCCACCTTCTCCAAAACTCAAAGTATCCTTGTCCACCCAGGTGGTTCATTGAGTCCTTGTTTTATTATATAAAAACACAAGTCCTTTTCTCAACTTCATAAAATCTCAACATGTATCTCTTTTCAAAATATAGCAAGGCTAAGCATGTAATAACTACATTGTTTTCACTAAGGAATGTATAGGGTATCCTATTAGGATTTAGCATAGCATAAGTATAGAAATTCTCTTTCATGCATGTTTCAAAATCCACTAAGTATAATGAAAATAGTAGGATTTTTAGATGATAGTGTAACTTGCCTTTTTGGTAGGGAATGGTGGTTCACTTCTTGATCTTGTTAGTTTCACACTTTTCTAAATTCACTACAAATCAATCAAGCAATCACAAAATCAACTAGCATTCCAACAAATATTCAAACCATCAAACACACATAAAACAATAGGAACTAAGTCATGCATGCAAGCATGCAAAAGGTAGTTTTATTTGCAAAGATGGTCTCCACTAGGCTTCTAAACTTTGTAAGGTTCAAAGTGGTCATTTTCTAAAGTGGTAAAGTCATTTGCAAAAGGGTTTTATTCATAAATTTTTAAATCCATTCATCATTTTATGTGGTGGAAAATGTTTTTATCAAATCAAAAACTTTATGTCTTTCAACAAATAAGTTGCTAATTCTCAAAACTTGGTGTTTAGGGTCAGTAGGTTTGATTAAAATCATTTTCCCAAAGTTTTTACTCCAAAAACATTTTCATAACAAAACCATTATTTCTATTTGGCTAGAAATGGGCTAAATCAATTAATCCATCCTAAACTTCACCAAATCCATTTTCAAAACCATGGGTTGGTTCCTAGGGTAGGTAAGTTCACTACAAACCAATTTGCAAAGATTTCAACCTCAAAAACATTTTTGAATAATTTTTCTAATCTACACAAGCATACAAATGTTTCTGCAAAAACAAACAATATACCAGAGGCTTTTTACTAAACAAATTGCATGGTTGGCTAGGGCTTGTTCCACTGATTCCAATGATATAAAGTTTGCAAATTTTGGACGTGTGCATCAAATGTTACAAGGGTTTCAAATTTGCATCTAAATCTGTTTTCAAATTCTGTTTTAAAACAAAAGCTGGCCACGCGTCGTGTTCTTATTGGGCAGTACCGCTTCGTGCGGATCAGCCTCTGCGGGGCGTTGGATCTAACTTAAACAAATGGATCAGATGGGGCGCGTACGGGTTCGTTTAGTTCTAATTACAGCCACCAGATTTAAATCTAACGGCCACAGATGCTTGGCCAAAGGCTGGCGGCGCTGCACGGCGGCAGACTGCAGCGACGGTCGGACGATGGGCTAGTGGCGGTTCTAGGAAGCAAAGAACGAAGTGGGGATGCTCACCGTGATCGCAAGGACGTGGTGATGCTCGAGGCGTGGTCGGTTAGTCGAGGGGTGCTCTGGTTCTAGCAGGATTGCTCGCCGGAGTGGGGAACGGCGTCGGGCGACTCTGGTCCTGGTCGGAGGCGACACTGCAGATCGCCCTAAGGCAAGACAAGAGCATGGTCAGATGAAGGAGGATGTGGCGAGTGTGGGAGCGTGAACGAGAAGGCGTGGGGAGGTCTGTGCTTACCAGGGGACTTCGCCGGAGAGAGGCAGACGTGGGGGCGCGGTCAGTGGTTGTCGAAATCGACGCTCAGGGGCGCCCGCGGTTGAACGGAGGGTATAGACAGGTGCGCCTGGGAGTGGGGAGCACGGTCGTGCGCTTAGGAAGGCAAGGGGTGGCGAGGTTCGACTGGAATCGAGGAGGGACGGTGGTCGGAGCAGTGGCGCTGCAAGCTCGATTCAGGGCAGCCTGGTGGCGTTCAGGGCGTGGAGTCTGAGGGGAAAGGAAGAGGAGAGGTAGGCTCTTTAACGTGCGTGGTCGCAGCGAGTAATGGCGAAGGCGTTAAGGCGAATTTAACCGCGGCATCAACGGCAGGAAACGGCCGGCGTGGTCGTCGCGGGGAGGAAGAAGGAGTGAGCTGGTTGCGTGGGTCCTGCTTTGCCAGGAGTGGGGGAAGAAGGGCCACTGGTCACCACTCATGTGCGTGGTTCAGTGAAAACGCCACAAGGGGGAGAAGCTGGGCTGGTACTGGGCTATTGGGCTTGGCCAGCTGGGCTGAGTCCGACTCTATTTTTTTCTTCCTGAAAGTTTTATCTTTTTCCAAATCTATTTTCTGTTTAGAATTTCCAAACAACAATTCAAGTATTCAAATCAATTCAAACTTTCACCAAACATTGCAATTGAATTTGGTTCTGTTTAACAACATAAACCAAAGTCCAAAGATCAAAATAATATTTTTATTTTAGGGTCCATTATTAATTAAATAAATAGACCATTGTTATTAAATCAAATAGATTTTGATTTATTCAAAACTCCATTTTGAAATCTAAAATATTAACAAAACCAAATCAGTAGGTTTTATTTGAAAACATAAAATACTTGGAAAACTTGTTTTAAAATAAATAAATAAGTTTTGATGTTTAATTAAATAGCAAAACCTTTATTTTTAATAAACTTGGATATTAAATCCTTTTTATTTTATTTAAATAAACCTTCACTATTTTTATCAAATAGAAATATTTTATTTCAAAGGCTTGGCCAAGTTTTAATTTGGCTCTTTAAAAATGATACTTATTTTATTTCTATCCTTTTCATTTGAAAACCAAATCTTTTTATACAAAGATCCAAAATAGTAATTCCAAAATATTTTATTTTCCTTTATTAAATGTTTATCTTTTTAAATCCCTTTAGGATTTATTTGATCCAAATTGGTTTGAAGGTTCCCATTTGAATTCAAAAAGTTTCTTCTCACCCTGAAAATCAACAAAGTTTTATTTTATTCATTTATTTTTCACATAACAAGATTTGGAAAATCTTGGGATGTGACACTTTTTGTCTCTCTTCCTACCTTTGGAATCTCGGGTCGAGATTCTCGTAAGGGGGATAGAGCTGTAACACCCGTGTTTTAGATAATCTTATATTAGGGTTAGTCTTGTGCATCATGAGCATCATAATTTAAATTGTGCATTAAAGAAACTAAATCAAACCCTAAAAACCCTAATCTTTTCCCCCTCTTTGAAGCAATTCAAATGTTTTGAATATTTTGAAAACTATCAAAGTTTATGGAGCCCAAATGGACTAAAAGGGCCCCACATTATTTCAGGTATTTTATAAACTCTTTGGTATTTAAAAAATGCTCAAAACAGTTCTGGAAAATGAAAATAGAAAATAGAAATGAAAAACAGAAATTGAAAAAGATTTATTTACAAAAAAAATAGAGTAGCAGCTTCTCAGGCCGCAGCCCAGGCCACAGCCCACTCCCCTTGCCTCTTTGCAACCTTTGCTGCAGCCCACCCCGTAGCCCACCTCGGCCCAAGCCGGCCCGTACCGCTTCTCCCCTTTTCCTTTTCTTCTAACTCGAGACAGAAGGATCCCGGCGAGCAGAGCTACTGCGTGGCGATGCCGACGCCGTTCCCGCCTCGCCGTGATCCCCGCCACAAAGATATTCATGCTACCGACACCTCTGATGCCTATAAGAACCCTTCCCGCCACTTGGATGAACCCTAACCTCCTATTTTCCCCATTCCTCTTCCCCGACCAGAACCGAGCTCGCAGGTGCTCAAGGTTACCGCCGTTCATCGCCTCCCCTTGCCTTTCCAAGACCACAGGCGTGACCGCCGTGGTCGACTTGTTCGATTGCCCCGGTCAGCGTCAGCCGAACCCATCCCCTTCGCCCCAATCGACACCTCGGTCTCCGACGACCTCCGCCACCATCAACATCGATTCCGGCCACCCCTGCCATCACCGACCATCCTGCTACGCTCGTGGTTAGCTCCTGCATCCCCTGGCCCTTTCCTTTCCTCCCCTAGCTCTCCGGTTTGCTCTGTCACCGTTCGCCGCCATGCTCCGCCGCCAGACAAGCTCGCTGTCGCCACTCTGGTGACCATTTCTGGGCAGCGCTGCCTCTATTCATCTCGCCTCAGTACCCTCTCTCTAATGAGCCCACTAGCACATCCCCGCGAGCTCACAAACGACGGATCGATCAATGATCTGAGGAATCCTCCTCTGATGACATCAGCATGACATCGTGATGATACAGTAAAGTTATTTTCTTTTATTAAATGTTTCTTAAATTATTTTCTGGAAATAATAAATACCCATGGGGCCCATTCGTCAGTGGCTGAGGGTAGCCTCTGCCCTGGTGAAAATGCCCCTGAGGCCACTATGCTTGCGTGGCTGCTGAGGTGGCCTAGGGCCCATCAGTCAGTCGTTGTGGGTAGAGTTTGTCTGGGTATAAAAAGTATTTCACAAATGACTTAATAAATTTAGAATTTGAATAAAACTTGTAAATTCAATATCTAATTATTTATAAGTCAGAAAAATACAAATAATATATCAAAATGTTCAGAAAAATGAGCTCTACCTTTTTAAGCTATAATCATGCATTGTTCAATAATTTAAATGGCAAGTTTAATTAGAAGAACAAACTAACGCCTCCCATATGTTCCGGAGTTTCCCCGAGTTAGGGTTTGCCCCGCTCGGAACCCCGATTAATTTGTCGAGCATGCTTTAGGGTTATATTTAAATACAAATTAACTTGTAATATCATCATCCTTGCTTGAGCATTGCATCGATGCCATGTGTTGAATGTTTTCCCTTTCCTTCCGGTGATTTGGTTCTTCCCGGTAGAATACGATATCGATATCGAGATCGAAGCCCGAGGACAACACCATCGAAGATCAAAGATTGACGACCAATACTTGACCAATTATACCAAGTCAACTTCAAGGCTCCCAAAGATCTGCTTATCTGCTATCAACTGGCAAAGGCAAGCATAGCCCCACCATGATACAATCCTATGATTTTGAAAGCATTTCAATTCCTGCCATGATGCATACGATTCTACTGTGGTCTTTTATCGATAGATAGAGTATCCTATCTATTGGATTACTCCCTTTTGAGCTTATATTACCTGATCCACTGCTCCTAGCATAACTAGGTTTGGCCTGTGTGCACTGCTAGAGCTTATACATGTGTTCTACTTAGCCATGCATAGCTGTCTGTGCTGGTTCATCCAGATGATGTATCAGATGCAGAAAATATAGTATGACAGGAGAACGTGATGGGATGAGATCAGTAATATGAGATTAAACTTGCTAAGGCTTGTATGGGAAGCCACGGTGGGATGTGGTTTTTCTATTCCCATGCTCGCCACCACTAGGACCTGAGTTCTTGCCTTTGGAACCGAGACGAGCGTACAGCCACACAGGGCTTGGGAACCCCTCGCCTGATTAACTTGCCTAGTATATTCCATGAGTCACATAGTTCGGGCGTTCCATTCGAAATATGCATAGATAATCTTTTGAAAGATTTGCCAGGTGAAGTTGGTGCATTCATAACAGGTAGGTAAGTGTGGCCGGGGTTGCTTGGGGTCGATGGAGCACTTGTTAACCAACCTCGCCTCACATCTTTAAGTACCGGCTTCGGGACTTGACCCGTTACGGCGGAACCATACTTATTGCATGACTCATGGTCTCGGCGAAAGCAAGGTAAAGGTCGTGGCCAACCACCCTCTGCCGGCCTTCCAAGGAAGAGGGCTAATGTACTGGCATTAAGAGTCGGTTGGTACGTGTGGGTAAAGTTGTACACCCCTGCAGGGTTTAATCTTTTCGAAAAACCGTGTTCACGGTTATGAATGCTTGGTGACCAGATTCTAAGATCATAGAGAACTTGAACCTAATCGTAAAACTTGGCAATTAATGTTTGTTAAGGATGCTTCCTCATGGGTAAGAGGGGGTGATCCTAGTTCAGATGATGATGTTTGGTGGATATCAAAAGACGATGACCAATACTTTGGAGATATCGCTCTCTTATCCCCTTTTAAAATATTCTGAATAGACGAGCTTATTCTCCCTCTTGTTTTATAAACAAAAGATGGCTTTATGCAAAACAACTCCACCACCCAGAAGTCTTGTGGAGTACACCATGTACTCACCCTTGCTCTGTTGATACTTTTGGCAGAGTAAGTGTTCACCTGAAGACGAGTTTCGTACTACATCGACATCGACGAGTAGCTTGGGGTTTCCGGCCGGCAACCTTGAATCTATGGGCTGGGACGTCGTCGTTATGCTTTAGGCCTCTTAGGCCATTTGTGAAGTTTTCTATACTTAATAGAATAATTTGCCTTCCGTTGTTTGATGTTTGTGGTCAGTGACCACTGCTTGTAATAATTTGGTTCTCTGCTCAGTTATGAGCTTGCTGTAATAAATTTTTGTGTCATAGGGTCACTTCTGTGTTACCGATTCTTCACTGGATATTCTCGAGCTCAAGGTTAAGCTTATTTCAGATGGAGGTCTGGGATTTGTTTAGCCCTGATCCCGGGGGTGTCACATATCATCTATATGCATTTGGCTAAGTGGATCTTAGGCTTGCTTTCCTCAAAATAGATTTTCCTTATCATTTGAAAACACTAAGTTTTTGTTTGTCAAAATCACCCAAGGAACAACCAATGAATATTGGTTAACCTTTACCCTTGTTCAACCACAAGATTTTAACTTAGAAATTGGGATGAGGAGGTCCTTGATAGTTTCCATGTCTTGATGCTCAAATTGTCCACTGTCGGGGACACGGCTAAGTACTTAGATTTTAATCTCTCGAGAGGTGGTGCACTTTCCCCACAAGACTCGACATGCATCGAGACAAGATCTTTTAGAATCCTTCCCTTAGACCAAAATGGACGCGCTCCAAACCTATCACCCCTACCACCAACTGTCCATCTGGCTAAGTTATTACAACCTATATGATCCAGGAAGAGCCCATATTGCCAAGTGGATGCACTAGAAGCTTCTTAAAATTTGACATCTCAAATCTCTTTGTTCCTGGGTGGCTTTCCACAAGTGAGATACACTAAGGTAGGCCATAAATATGGGGCCCTGTGTAACCACTCAACATAACCCATTCACACCATTCCACCTAGGTGATTCATTCACTTAGTAGTTATATTAAGCAAAAACATAAGTCAAAAGACTTAGGAAAACTTCCATAGCATGCATATAAACCACCCTTGTTTGCTACTATCTAGGATAATCATGATAGTAGTAGAAATCTTAACTTAGGGAAAATTCTACTAAGGCATCATCTTCTAGGATTTCCCATGGCATAGTTAACACATAGAAAATTTCATGCAAGTCCTACTTAGAAATATCACTAATGCATAGTCAAAATATTAGGACAAAATGTATGAAGCACCACTTTCCTTTTTAGTACAGAATATAGTTTCACTCCTTGATCTTGCAATTGCCACACTCTTCAAAGTTCACTACAATTCAATCAAGGCACAAATTCAACTAGCATTTAAACAATTCACCACATAAAATAAAGAAAACAAAACAATAAATGCAAGCATGCAAAAGATTATTTTATTTGGAAAAATTGTTTATAATAGGCTATAAACATTTTAAAACACCTATTGGTCATTTATAAAAGTGGCAAAACCATTTAAATTGAAGTTAGTGAAAATAGGCCATTTAAATCTTTTTTGTTTTGCTAGAAATGATTTAAATCAAAGTAATAATTTCTAGTGTTTAGTCAAAATGTTTTTAAACACAAATATTAATATTTAGAGTCTAATTATTTTAAAACAAATCCATTTTGAAAAGGTTTCACTCAAAACCATTTTTAAACTAGAGCAATAATTTTATTTTACTAGAAATGCCTTTATTCAAAGGAATAATTTTCTATGGTTAATCAAATATATTTTAAAATCCAAAACTTAGTGGTTTAGGGCCAGAGAGTTTAAATCAAACCATTTGCAAAAGATTTTACTAAAAATCATTTTTAAAACATAATCAATAATTTTTGTTTTACTAGGAATGCTTTTATTCAAGGAATAATTCCTTAGTGTCACAAAATATACTTTTAAATCCAAAGTTGGTTTTTATGGTCAGTAGGTTCAAAACAAATCATTTGCAAAAGATTTTACCCCAAAATCATTTCTCGAATAAATTTTATACAGCAAATAGACCTAATAGTGTTTCTAAAACAATAAATTTTACAGAAGCAAAATACTAAACTAAGGGCATGGTTGCAAAGTATTCTATTTCCTGATTCCAATGATATAAAATTTGGAAATTTTTGACGTGTAGATCTAAACTTATGTTTTTGCAAAATCTAACAACTAATAGAAATGTTTCTGGTTTTTATACCACAGACTGGGCCACGTGGCTGTTTCTTATTCGCTGGTATCAGTTCGCGTGGATCAAGCAATGTGGATTGTTGGATCTAAAGTAAATCGTGCGGCACAGATTGTTTCGTACCCCTTCGGTTAACTCATCTGTTCCTAGCCTTGTGATTAAGATCTAACGGCTGCTAAGCACTGACCTAAGTTTGGCGGCGCTGATGACGGCGAGTGACGGCGGCACGCTCGGGCAGAGATGTTCCGGCGAATCTAGGAAGCAAGGGAGAGGGGAAGGTTTCTCACTGGGTTCGCCGCGATGTGCTGAAGCTCGAGGTGGTCGTCGTAGCCGAAGGGGCGCACGGCGTTGACTTGAATCGCTCGCCGGAGCTGGCATCGGCATCGGGGTCTAGCAGAGGTGGTCAAAGGTCATCCTACATAGTGCCCGCGGACAAACAAAGAGCATCAGTGCATGCGCGTGGGGACAGCGGATGCGGCAAAACAAACCAGAGACGAGGGGGTGGTCGAAGCTCACCAGATTTCATCACCGGAGTAGTGGCCGTCGTCGGTCGTTCACAGTTGGAGAAGGAGGCGAGTGTCTGGGGCACGAGAAAGTAAGCGGTTGGGGTAAGAAGATGTGCACGGCGATGAAAAACATCAAAGAGCAAAGTAGAGGGACAGGGGCAGTTGATTCTACCCCGAATTGATGCCAGAGTGCGTCGGAGGCTGCGGCGGTGCAAGCCAAAATGGGGGCAGCCTGGGCTCTCTGGTGGCGCTGGTTGAGGCCAAATGGAGAGGAGAGGGTGGCGATTAATAGGGCGTGGTCACAGGGGCAAATTACTCACGGAGTTACTCGAATTTACGAGATTGAAATCATACCAGAAACGGCCGAGGGAGAGAGGGGGTAGGGTCAGCGCGAGGTAGAAGATGGTGAGATGGCTGTGTGGGTCCTCTTCGTCAGTGAGAGTGCAGGTGTGAAAAGAATTCTCGTGGGGAGAGGGAGGTGGGTTGCTGCTGGGCTGGACTGGGCCTGGTTTGCTGGGCTGGGTTTGTTTCATTTTTTCTTTTTTGTTTCTTTTCCTTTTTCTTTTCTGATTTTTCTGTTTTGATTTCAAACCTCATTTGAGTTCAAATTTATTTTCAAATCTCTTTCTAAATTTTCAGTAGGGTTTTCATTCTGTTTATATAGCGTGGTTTAACAATCCCTTTAGAATATTTCTTATATTCTCATAAGGTTTAAATGTTTATTTCAAATAGAACTTTGTCTTTATTTAAATAGGGTTTTAAATATGTTTTCAAATTCCATTTGAATTCCTATTTTTCCAAACCTTTTTAGTAGGTTTTATTTATTCATTAGGGTGTCAAATAATTCACTTTGAATTATGGTTAAAATGGCAATTGTCTTTATTCAAATAAAATAAAATATGGTTTCAATCCCATATAAGTTTTATTCAAATAATTCTTTTATTCCTTTTAAGTTAATTAGATAACTTTTATTCCATTTAGGCAAATTCTAATTTATTATTTTCTCATGATTTAATTAATAATTTCTATTAGGGATTTTGTCTTCATTCAAATGGAATTGAATTTGATTAATGCCATATAATTTTATTTGAATATTATTTATCCCTTTATTTTATTTGGATTATCTTTATTCCATTTGCTTATGGATTTTAACTCAAGGTTTAAATTGTCTTCCAAGTAAATTTCTTGGGATTTACTATTTAGGCAATTTGTCTTTATTTAAATAAAATTGGATATTGTTCAATCCTTATGATTTTATTTAAATAATCTTTTTCTTCCTTTTTTATTATTCAATAGACTTTCATTCTATTTGTTTATGGATTTGGCCAAGATTTAATTTGGCTTTTAAACAATCCTTATTTATTTATTTCTTTCTTTATCTTATAAAATCCATATCTTTTTATTTATAGATCCAAAATTGGTGATTCCAATTTGTATGATTTTATTTAATATTTGTTTATCCTTTTAAATCCTTTTAGGATTATTTTGCTCAAGATTTGGTATATATTTTAGTTAGGATCTTTATTAGCTTTGGAAATTTCCTTTTATCTTATTAAATTCATTAGTTTTTATCCATAGCTCCAAATTAACTGAAACCAATTTCTATGGTTTTATAATATTTTTGGTTATCATTTTTGATCATTTATAAATGTTTGTTGACAAATTTTTATATGGATCAAATCCATAGTCTTAGAGAGATCTTGGAATTGATTTTCTTCCATTAGTGTTTTTAGGGTTTTGGTTTATTTTCCCAAGTGTTTAAATTTCAATATACATTATTTGATGAATGCATTTCACTTGATTGAAATTTGTTGGATGCCCTTTTATTAAAAAAATCAAGAAGGGTTTTGATGTTTCCAAAAAGTTTCTTTTCACCCTAAATTTCAACCTTTATTTATTTTGTTTATTCATTTTTCACATTTCAAAATTTGGAAAAATCTGGGATGTGACACTTCATCTCATTACATCATTCTCTCTCTACACCTGAAATTTTTCCCTCATACAAAACTTCACACAATCTTCATTAGCAACATAAGTGTATTCAAAAGATAATAGAACTTTGGATTTAGCTTTAGAACCGCAAAACTTTCACTAAAAACACAAGATACTATAGAAATTCCCTCAAAAAGATCAATTTCCCAAAAATAACCCAAAAAGGAATCAATAAGAAGCAAATACAAATAATGGCAAAAATCTATCAAAACAGACCAGCAGGTAGAAACCTATTTTTTCCAAGACCTTATGTTTCTCAAATCAAAAATTGTTGAACTAACTAAAGTTAGATAATAAACTAGGGGATTTTTTCGTAAATTTTTAGATCAATATGACTTACAGAGACTCCTCACGAATTTTTATGGTGGAGGACAGAAATCTGTTTCGGGACAGCAACTCCCCAAATCTTACTTCCCTCTCATTAGAGGTCATTCTTGGCACAAAAAGCAAACAAAAAGGATAAGGAGAGGTCATTACTGAAGTAATAACTTCCAAGACTCAAGACTTGGGTTATCTCCCAACAAGTACTTTTCTTTAATGCCTTTAAGTTAGGCTTGATAGTTTGAGAAGATGCTCACATAAGAAATATGAATTGAAGTAAAAGAGAGCATTAAGAAGAAAATTAAAAACACATTTAAGTATAACGTACTTCCTATTAATAGTAATCTTGTAAAGAAACAAGTCATGAAAGCAAAAAGCACCAAGCATAGGAAAGGAAAACAAGTGCAACTTCAAGACTTTCAACATAAAGAGGGGAAACTTAATATTATTGAGATGCATAAAACCATGTTTCCCTCTCTCATAATAACTTTTAGTAGCAACATGAACAAAATTAACAATATAACTATCACATAAAACATTCTTATCATGAGCTATATGCATAAAATGATTATTACTCTCCACATAAGAATAGCCATTCTTATTAATTGTAGTGGGAGCAAATTCAACAAAATAGCTACCTTCCCAAGTGTGTTCAGTTGGAAACATATCATCATTGGAAGTAACATGGATAACATTAATAGCACAACAATTATTAATATTATCATTTTCAGAATTGGTGCCAAAGAGATTTTCAATATCAAAAGTAGTGTGCTTTTCCCAATCATGATCACTAATATTGGTAACAGGCATAGGAACATCATCTTGTTCAGACTCATCAGCAAAAACTATGATAGGAGCAACATGCTTAGGGAAGATACCGTTTCCTCTCTCCTTCTACTCCTCTTGTTCTTCTTCTTCTCCTCTTTAGGAGGGGGAGGCTGGAAAGGAAGCTTCTCCACATACCCTGGTTTATTGTTAGAGACAATAGAAGAAACTTTGGAGGACTCCTCCTTTTCATTAATAAGAACAAAACTCATATCAGTCCTGTCATATTTTGGTAAAATATCATATTTTATAAGATTTTGTATGTAAGTATTCGCATGGCAATTAACACAATAAAGATGACACCCATGCAGGACACAATTCATACCAAAAGCACTCATGTCTACCAAAGAAGTTTTTCTTGATAACTCTTCACACCCCAAAAACAATGTAAGTTCATCAGGTTGATTATCAGTGATCGCGTTATCACAATACAAGCTTGCAGTACTCATTGGATTAGAAAGGTCATTAGTATGGTATGAGCATTGAAAATTGAAATGACCCACTTCATAGCAGAGTTCACAAATAAAAGGATAGAGGGCACAATTTTTTTACCAAGATCATTTAGAGCCTTATACCACGTTCGGGTTTTTTCATTCCAGTGTGTGATACAATATTCTTGTTCTATTCGATTCTTCTCACAAGGTCTATGCATACCACAAAAATTAACATGCTTATAAGAAATAGTACCTTCAGAAGTTTGAGCATGTTTATTGCAATCATTAATAACATTTTAATTTTCCATGCAAGTGTCTTTAAAATGTTCATGATACATGTCCCATTTTTCTTTAGGATCATTAATTTAGGAAGCAAAGGCTCTATAATATTTAACAAGAATTCGAGGATCAATACCATATCTAGCACTAAGCTCTTGAAAATTAGCAGTTTTAGCGAAAGACTTAATGCAATCATACTCATAGTTTATACCTGGTTTTTTACCTTTGTCGTTATCCCAACCTTCGATATTGCTTTGAATTGTTTCAAGAAGATCCCACTTAGCCTTGGCCTCCTTACTTGTTAAGGATCCCTCTAAACAGGTATCCAGATAGTCCTTGTAATGTCCTGAAAGCCTTGCATAAAAATTATTGATAACGACATTACTGGGGAGCTCATGAATGGGACATTTGAGCATTAGTGACTTCAATCTCCCCCAAGCTTGGGCAATACTTTCTCCCTCATGAGGATGAAAATTATAAATATAATTCCTATCTTTATGAATTTCATGAGGAGGATAAAATTTAGAATAAAAGAGAGATTCTAGTTCCTTCCACTCCAAATGTTGAGGATCATCTAGTAACTCATGCCACTCCCTTGCTTTGTCCCTAAGTGAGAAAGGGAATAGCTTCCTCTTAACTTGGTCCATTGAAATACCAGCACACTTGAACAACTCGCATAATTCATGTATAAAGAGTAAATGATCACTAGGATGGACAGTTCCATCTCCAATATAGTACTTATTCATAACACGCTAAACAATTTCAATAGGTATTTTAAAAGGGACACTTTCAGTATGTGGATTTAAAATATCACAAGTATCATTTGAATTACCACATATGGGAGATAAAGTATCATCAGATCAAATTTTCTTCCCTAAAGCTGAGGAACTAAAAAGATATTTCTCATATAAACTAGCTTCCCCACGCTTAGACATTTCCATACCATTAGTAACAATGGTGTTCAAAAACTTCATACTAATAAAATTGCTATTAGCATGCAAAGAAAGTTCCATAGGTTTTTTAATTTTATTTTCAAACCACTCAAATTCTAACTTAGGAAAAATACTAGAAATCTCTCTAATTTTTTTGTTTTTTCATTAAGCCTAACTAGTGAAAACAAGAAACAAAAAGACAAAACTGCAGAATCTAAAGGAAATAACTTCGAGCACTCACATCGGAGGATCTGAGTACTGAAGGGAATATGCCTGAGAGGCAATAATAAAGTAGTTATTATCATATTCCTTATTTATGAAAAATATTTATTTTGCATTCTATAATTGTATTAATACGGAAACGTTAATACATGTGTGTTTAATAAACAAAAAGGAAGTTCTTAGTTATGCCTCTCTTATAAACTAGCTCGTTGATCAACAAGATGATCAAATGTTTCCTGATCATGGACACTGGATGTTGTTAATAATGAGGTCACAACATTAATGTAATGGTGTGATGAACATTCATTCTAAGTAAAGCATTACGATCAAAGTCATTGAGTTTATATTGCTATAACAACTTACGAAGTGATCCTAATCCTTAGACCATGAGATCATGTCAATCACTAACACCGGAAGAGTTTCTTGATAACATCAAACGTCACACCGTAACTGGGTGATTATAAAGATGGGTTCAGGACTACTAAAGTGTTAGGTTGAGGCCCATGGATCGAGAATGGAATTTGTTCATCCCGATGACGGATAGATATGCTCTGGGCCCTCTCGGTGATATCAAATTGATTATCTTGCAAGGAAGTGATTTGATCACTAGAATGTTATATCACGGGAACAAGAAAACAGTGCATGTCAGTAACGAGATAAAACTAGGTATGGAGATACCGATGATCGAATCTCGGACATGTAATATATCACGAAACAAAAGGATTAAGATACTAGCGTAAAAGGTTCCGACGATCACAAGAAAGTCATCGTTGAATGTGTGGGAGTCAGTATGGGTCTCCATACCCCGCTTCTGATTATTGATCGGAGAAGGGTCTCGATCATGTCCGCATTATTCGTGAACTGTAGGGTGGCACACTTAAGAGACACCGACATCCAATTGGAGCAAAAGTTTCATGCCGGAAAGAATAACAAGTGCAGGAATTTATTTCACTATATTCCGAAACGGGTTTTCGGGTGAAATTGCAGAAAGTGTTTTGGCACATGAAATGAAATACTAGCAAGGGGTTATATGTGAATGTTTGTCATTAAAGTAATTGACAAAATTCTGAATAAATAAAAGTAGTTTTATTTAATGAGAGTTTGCATTAAATTTGGTGGAAATTTAATGGGAATTTGAGTGGAGAAAATTGAAAGTCTTTTGAGTGAGTGGAGTGTCCACCCACATGAATGTGGAAGAGGTGGGGGCAGCCCCCATGGCTGGGCACCATGCCCCTTGGGTTCCCCCCTCTCCCCTATAAAAGGCCCCCCTCTCATCCTCTCAAAGTACACCTCCTCGTGAAGGATCTCTCTCCCCCTCTAGTATTTATCCCCCATGGTCTCGGACTAGCGAGATAAATGTTCCCGGTGGCTATTCGGCAAGAAAGAGTTGTGCTTCTGCTGCATCGCTGGAGCGAGGAGGTGGAGGTTGCTCGATGTCTTGTACGTGTGTACGAGCACGGTTGTGCTGCTGTTTTGCGGCGCTAGGACTTCCTCACGATTTTGAGATCGACAAGAGATCGTCTACATCAACCACGAGTTTAACTCGTGAAGCTTTGTCGGTCTTCAAGGTTATGTTCTCTATGTATATACATCCGCCCATTGCTTGTATCTAGTAGATAGATCTTGGTACATAGTTGTTCCCATCGTAGGAATTTTTTTGTTTTCTATGCCCATAACCCTACAGTGGTATCAGAGCCGGATCTATGCGTAGATGTTTTGCACAGGTAGTACACATATGAGTGTGTGGGCGATGATGATCATTTTTTGCTTCTTAGTTGTACTTTGGATATTGGTGGCATAGTGGGATAAAGCGGCCCGGACAAACTTTACATTTCCTCGCACATGAGACTTGTTCCATGCTTGACATGCAACTAGTTTTGCATAAGTGGCTAGCGGGTGTCTGTCTCTCCTACTATAGTCAATATCTAATTTGCAACAAGTTGTCAACAATTTGGTTATCCTTGTTGTGGTTCATGTTCGTAGGTAAGAATGGTTCTATCTTCGAAAGCCGTAAGCCACGTAAAACTTGTAATGGATAAATTAGAGGCGTCTAGTTTAGATTTTTGCTAGGCTAGTGTCATGATATGGTGATGTTGTAAGTAGAAGTATAAGTCAATACTCTTACAACACACATAACGTGTAAGTTCCATAGACCTTGGCCTTACACATAGATGTATTATAGTGATCATACCATGATGCACATGATGGAGATCAAGTGCAAGAATCATATCATTTCACTTATTAACATGTGATGTTTGTTGCATCTTATATTGCTTGTTTGGCATTTTATTATCATAATAAGATGATCCCTCATTTAGATATCAAGATAAAAGTTTGTTCTTCCTTAAGTATGCACCGACAATGTTTCGTCGCTTCAAGACATCACGTGATGATCGGGTGTACTTGAATCCATGAGCATATCTCGGGTGTAAGATAGTTACACATGCGAATACTAAGGTTCTTACTTGGTGAGCCTAGCATGTACAGACATGGCCTCGGAACACGGACCGAAAGGTTAAGCATGAGTCATATGTTTTGATATGATAACCATATGGATGCTCGCATTTGAAGCTACACCGACTCACGTGATGATCGGACTTGGTGTGGTGGATTTGGTTCATGTAATCACCAAAAAGGCACGAGGATGTCGTTTTTGAGTGGGAGTTCATTTCTAATTTAGATTAGTAGAACTCAATTTATCATAAATTAAATCAAAGTGAATTTTCATAATTTGTTGTAGTCATTGGCATTCGTTCACCACCTTATGCTTAGTTGTAATTGAGATAATAGAACTATAGAATTCTAGATATTTACTTTACGAACTGGTATCGTATTGTGTTGAGTGTCAATCTAAAGTTTAAAGTCCTATTGCAAACTTTCAGCAAACTCTATTTACTCTATGGAATTTAATAATTGGTATTAAATCGAGAGTAACAATTCCAGTGTTAATATCTAAAGTATCATGTTTTCCTCCATGATTCTTGATTTTAATATCGAGATTATCTAGGAGCTGAAAGAATTGTTTTAGAAACCATCATGTGTGGCAGATATAATGATATCTGAAAGAATGTTTTGGTTGCAATATGATAGAGTATAATGTATGTTCTCATATTGGATGAGAATTTACAAAGGTTGGAGATGCTAGACATCCTAATCATCCAAAAGGGTTTTGGAAAGTAACGTTATACTCACGATTTGCCTTTATAAGCTACAGTATCTTGATCATGAAATTCGTCATGATAAGGATGAATAGAATATGTATGTAAAGTGTTTACTACACTAAAAGATTACTAAAGCATGAATTTTGAAAGAATACCGATCATTTGATGATGGTGATCTACTTCAAAGTGCAAGTCCAAAGGTATTATTATTTGAATATACACGCTTTGGACTATGTGTCATGTATATGGTGCCACTTTTGATGTTGATAGATTCTTTTAAAAAGGAAAAGGAAATGCTTAAAGAGAATCTATAAAATATATTTGGCAGAAAAGAAAAGATTGGAAATATCCAATTTAGGTATATAGATGATATACATGTTATGGTTGTATTCTTTGCTTGTTAAACAATGTGGTTCTTAGGTATTGGATACCGAATTGGTTAGTATGAAATTTCATACGGAACGACGCAATTCATGAACCACAATGGCCTAAGTAACTAGCAAGAGAATATGTGATGATGCTCATCGAAAACAAACAAACTGTTGTTTGTATTTCTCGTTGACATCAAAGCTTGCCTTCAAGATTTGTTTTAATAATTGCTATTTAAATCAGGTATTATGAGAACAAAGATTGTTCAAATAATTACCGTATTCCATATAAGATGGATTATTTACAAATCTAGTTGGAGAAATCACATCCATAAAACCTAATGCTAAAATGTCGCAAGACAAATTATTGAAAGATCACTTACGAAGTGACATCGCTGTTTAAATTATATTGGAAAGAAAACATGAAGAATCTCCATATTAATGGATTTTTGGAGTCTTTGATTTGATCAAGTGACGCTTGTGAGACTTTCCTCGAGATAATTAAAACTTCGTTCAAGGGCCAAAGAAGAACGAATGACTAAAATATTGGAATTTATACATACGATGTATGTAATCCATTATATATAGTTGTAAGCGATGGATTTCAACTTCATATGCTTTCTCCGGAAATTTGAGTGAATATTCACTTAATGAGAAAGAAGTATGAAATATTTGAAAACGTTTCAAAGACTTTCAAGATGAAGTGGAAAATCATTGTAACAAGAAAATAAATGATTTATGATTTTATCATGAGGGATTTATTTGAGTTACAAGTGTAACAAGAAAAATAAATGAATTATGATTTTATCATAAAGGGATTTATTTGAGTTGCAAGTTTAGCAAAACACCTAGATTTACATCTCCCGAAACACCATAGGAATATGGAGTGTTTGAGATTCGTAATGAAACCTTGTGTGACATGGTTGGATCAAAGGTGTTATTTATAAAACTGCCATTATGTTTTAAAAGATTAAAGCTTCAGAGACTACCGCTTTTACAGTGAAAAGAGCTCCATCTTGATCCGTTGAAATGACACCATGTGAGTTATTGTTTGGGGTAAAACCCAAGTTGTCCTTTCTTAAATTTTGGTATGCTAAGCATAAGTAAGATGTTTACAACCAAAGTCGGATGAGTATGTCTTTGTAGGTTATTTCGAAGAACAATTGGTTATTCCTCCATAACACCAAGGACAAAAAGGGTTTGTCGCTTGAAACGTGAAGTTTCTTGAAGAAGGAATTTTTTGCAAAAGTTAAGTGGGAGGACAATAGAACTTTGATAAGGTTAACGAACCTTAGCTAAATGTGCTGAGTTGCGAAGTGCCGGAAAATGTTCCGGAGGCAGCCAGAATGCTCATGGCTCACGTGCCTCAAAGGTTGCGGTCACAGAGATCTAAGTTCTTATTGAACCAAGTTGGTCGGATAAACAATCCAATGCTGAGATTTGGGAGTAAATCATTATTGTTTGACAATGATGAACCGACTACATGCAAAAAAATGATGATGGTCCCTGACTCCGTCAAATGGCTTGAAGCCATAAAATCTGTGATAGTTCCATACATGAGAAATCAAGTTTTGAACTTGGAAGACCCTCTGAAAAGGTGTAAAACCCTATCGATTGTATTTGGATCTATAAAGAAACAGACATGGATGTTTCACATCTATGAAATAGTCGACATGTCGGTAAAGTTTTTATGACAATGTTCAAGGAGTTGACTATGATTATATTTGATCTTTCCTAGCGATATTTAGTTTGGACGGATTAATGTAGCAGCCACTACATATAATTTGGTATATGGTAGATGAATAAACAAAACAAAGTTCTTCTAATAGAACGGTTACCTAGGACGTGTACATGACACAGTCCAAAGGGTTCTGTTAAATTCAAAGGATGCTAAAATGGCATGCAAACTTCAATGGTTGAAGTAAGCATCACGGAGTTGGAATCTTCACCATGATGAAAAAGGAGTTTTCATCAAGAGACGATGAAGATGCTTGCATTTGCAAGAAATTAAATGGGAGCGCTAAGACATATTTCTAATACATTATGTGGAGGTCATCTTGTTGATTAGAAATGGTGTATCTTTTATTGACAAAGGTTAAGAATTTCATTTCGATGAAGACTTAGGCAAAACCCAAATATTTAGCATGAATGTCTATAGTGGATAGACAGTGACGCTAATATGGTTATGCCAAACGTACATATATGAGATATTGAAGGAGTTCAATATAGAAATTACAAGAAACGGTTCTTGTCACATGGAAAGGAATTGAATCAATTTTTAAGTGTATCGACACTTGATAAGTGAAACAAGATTCAAGTGCTTTGACACTTGATGAGTGAAATTACAAGAATGTTTTGATCAATCATACCATGATATGTACACATCCAGATATGTCCTATGCTCTAAGTGTTATGAGCATATACCAGAATGAATCATGAAATGATCATTGGACGATAGTAAGGATATTCTTATGATCTTTTGGAAGAACTAAGAATATATATGTGTAGAGGTGACAAACAATTACAAATAGTTCATTGTGAAGCGTTACATTGATACTAGTTTTGTCACAAGATACAAATTAAGTTTATCTCAATTTAAACTATGAGTGGCACAATGTAATGGAAAGGATATTCCATGATGGATTTGGCTGAATTCCAAAGTTAAGACACTGTGACGGATAATACAAAAAAAGGCTAAGTATATGACTGCTATAGTAGCAGCAAAGGAGGGAATTCGTGTCAAGCAGTTTTTTATCAAACTAAGGTGTGGTTTTCAATGGGCTAACATTAAATATATATTGTACGACAATAGCATTGACATGATTTAACCCCAAGGAACTAAAGGTCTCACCAAAATACCTAATTTATACAATTCCATCTCATTGGAGAATGACTGATGCATGGAGACGCAAAGACATGCAAATACACAAGGACCTGAAGGCGTCAGATCCGTAGATTATGTTAACCACTTGAAATTGCGTATATGGAACACCAGAAAGCCATAGGTGTTCAATACGCAAAGTTTTCAAACTAGATTATTGTCTCTAGTGCAAGTGGTAGACTGAAGGGAATATGCCCGAGAGGCAATAATAAAGTAGTTATTATCGTATTCCTTATTTATGATAAATGTTTATTTTGCATGCTATAAGTGTATTAATACGGAAATGTTAATACATTTGCGTTTAATAAACAAAAAGGAAGTTCCTAGTTATGCTTCGCTTATAAACTAGCTCGTTGATTAACAATATGATCAAAGATTTTCTAATCATGGACATTGGATGTTGTTAATAACGAGGTCACAACATTAATGTAATGGTGTGATGAACATTCATATGAAGTATAGCATTACGATCAAAGTCATTGAGCTTATATTGCTATAACTGTAGGGGTTCGTACCATGGAAAACAAAAAATTTCTACCGCATACAAACAAACAAGCCAAGATTTATCTACTAGATTGTAGCAACGAGTCGATAGAATAACTCACCCTCCAAGATTCCAACGTGTTTAACGAGAGCGGATTCTCGTGGGTGATGTAGTCGTACTCTTGCCGATCTCAAGATCGTGTAGACGATCCTCCTGGCCATGCTCCAGCGCCCCACAATGGTCACATCGCTGTACTCGATGAAGACCTTCCTCTCCCTTGTTCCAGCAGGCAGCGGAGGTTGTAGCACTCTCCTTGCGATTCCGGCAGCACGACGGCGTGGTACGGGAAGCAGAGGGGAGATCTCGCAGGGCTTCGCCTTAAGCCGGAGCGAGTATGGTGGACTATGAGAGAGGCCTTGGCGATCTAGGGTTTAGATGCACCAAGGGAGGAGCCTAGCCGGCGGCTAGGGTTAGGGTTTCACCCCAACTCGGCGAGTTGGTGGTGCCCTAGGCGGCGGCAGCAGGGGATGGTGGCGCCGGCGGCTTAGGGCTAGGGTTTGTGTGGTGAGAGGTGTGTATCTAGAGGGG
Organism: Avena insularis; assembly: GCA_023614405.1. Taxonomy (NCBI): domain Eukaryota; kingdom Viridiplantae; phylum Streptophyta; class Magnoliopsida; order Poales; family Poaceae; genus Avena; species Avena insularis. Next base: position 60,303,157 of record CM042689.1, read on the forward strand.
CACCCCTGCCCCTCCTTATATAGGTGGGAGGGCGCCGGCCAGGGGAGGAGAGTACTCACCCAACTCGGCCTCCTTGGCCGGCGGGTGGAGGGAGAGGAACTCCTCCCCAAGTAGGTTTCCTACTCTCCCACCACCAAGCAAACTTGCCATTTGACTTTTCAAATTGGCGTTTGACTTTTCAAACTAGGATTTGATTTATCCCTTTACTTTGCTCAGCGATGACACCTAGTACATGATGCAACCATTCCAACTTGTTATGACACATTCATGTACCCTTCCCCTCTGGAGTGCCGGACCTTCCGGACCCTTCTAGAACATTCCCGATGAAAACACCGGAATCATTCTCCAACTCCGAAATAGGACTTTCCTTATATGAATCTTATTCTACGGACCATTACGGATCTCCTCGTGATATCCCGGATCCCATCCAAGACTCCGAACAACATTCGGTCTCTTACTCATCATTCCATAACTACTCAACAACATTGAATCCTTAAGTGTGTCTCCCTACGGTTCGTGAATTATGCGGACATGATCGAGACACTTCTCCGAACAATAACCAATTGAGGAATCTGGAAATTCATATGGCTCCCACATATTTCTACGATTACTTTGCGATCGAATGAACCACTTACATACGATACCAATTTCCCTTTGTCTCACGATAGTTTACTTATCCAAGGTTTTGATCGTCGGTATCTCTGCATACCTAATTCAACCTCGTTACTGATAAGTACTCTTTTCTCGTTCCCGTGATATGTGATCCCTTGTGAGCCAGTCACATGCTTGCAAGCCAATTGGATGACATTCCACTGAGAGGGCCCAGAGTATATCTATCCGTCATATGGATGGACAAATCCCACTCTTGATCCATGTGTCTCAACCCATACTTTCTGAATACTCAATGCCACCTTTATAGCCACCCAGTTACGGTGTGGTGTTTGATGTCATCAAAGCATCCTTCCGGTGATGGTGATAAGTATGATCTCATGGTCGAAGGAATTAGGTTACTATGTATCAGAAAGCATATAGCAATTGAACGATTAAAATGACTTGATCTTTATGCTACGCTTATCCATAGGAGTATGTCCATCATACCATTCTCCTAACGATATGATCTTGTTGTTAATAACATCTCAATGTTCATGATAGGGAAACCACAATCATTTATTAACCAACAAGCTAGTATTATGAAGAGGCTTTTACTAGGGACTCTAATTTAGTTTACAAATCACACAAGTATTAATGTTTCCTTGTTAATACTGTTATAACATGAATGTAAACATTTATCATAAACACAAAGATATAATAATAACTACATTTATTATTGCCTCTAGGGCATATCTCCAATAATAACAACTTACGAAGTGATCCTAATCCTTAGACCATGAGATCATGTCAATCACTAACACCGGAAGAGTTTCTTGATAACATCAAACGTCACGCCGTAACTGGGTGATTATAAAGATGATTTCAGTACTAATAAATTGTTATGTTGAGTCCCACGGATCGAGAATGGAATTTGTTCATCCTGATGATGGATAGATATGCTCTGGGCCCTCTCCGTGATATCACATTGATTAGCTTGCAAGCAAGTGATTTGATGACTAGAATGTTATATCACGGGAACGAGAAAAGAGTGCATGTCAGTAACAAGATCAAACTAGGTATGGAGATACCGATGATCGAATCTCGGACATGTAATATATCGCGAAACAAAATGATTAATATACTAGCATAAAAGGTTTCGACAATCACAAGAAATTCATCGTTGAATGTGTGGGAGTCAGTATGGGTCTCTAGATCCCGCTTCTGATTATTGATCGGAGAAGGGTCTCAATCATTTCCGCATTATTCGCGAACCGTAGGGTTGCACACTTAAGAGACACCGACATCCAATTGGAGCAAAAGTTTCATGCCGGAAAGAATAACAAGTGCAGGAATTTATTTCACTAGATACCGAAACGGGTTTTCGGGTGAAATTGCAAAAAGTGTTTTTGCATGTGAAATGAAATTCTAGAAAGGGGTTATATGTGAATGTTTGTCATTAAAGTAATTGACAAAATTCTGAATAAATGTTGAGGTCCCAACCTTTAATAAGGTAGATATCCCTGTGTTTACAATGCTAGTCCCTGTATCAATAGCTAGCATCCACAGTTAAGATGTAATATCAAGAAACAAAGGTCATAATATAACTTTATAACCAGGAATAGCAAAATTTTATTACATCTTACATATCTCATTTGGCTATTACATTACATTGCAGCAGAATATCTATAAGCATGGGGTCCTTCATCTTCAAAGTGCCACAGGCAAACATGTTGGTTGTAGACTTGTAATCCTAATCAATCAATCTTCACTAAAATCAATCAAACCTGCAACATTTCAAGTTACAGCCACAAGGGTCAATACATTTGAATTGTATTGGCAAGTTTCACTACTATGTAGAATATAAGTGGATCCTATCATTACATGCATATTTGGCTAAGTAGAGTTTTAGGCTCATTTGCAGAAAGCAATAATTTATCCTATCTTTTCAAAATGGTTTTGTTCCTTTTTTCAAATCTTCCTGAACTCCTTGGTAAATCCCCAAGTGTTTCAAGTCTTTGTCAAAATCTCTTGAGCTCCTTGGTAAATCCCCAAGTGCTTCAAGTTTTTATCAAAATCCCTTGAGCTCCTTGGTAAAACCCCAAGTGCTTCAAGTTTTTATCAAAATCTCTTGAGCTCCTTGGTACACCCCAAGTACTTCAAGTTTTTATCCAAATCTCTTGAGCTCCTTGGTAAATCCCCAAGTGCTTCAAGTCTTTTGTTGTCACTTTAAAGTTTTTCTTTTAGAAATTGGAATGTCGAGATTTCCCATAGCTTCAAGCTTTAGTTGCTCAGTATTGTCCATAACCGGGGACACGGCTAAGTACTTAGAATTTTTATCTTCTGCAGAAGTTGTACACTTTACCCACATGACACAATCTCATCTTGTTGCCACCAGTGGCCGCTGGATAAATACTCACCAAGATGGAGTACTGGCAGATTGAGAATGTGACGAAGTCTTTCCAAAGGGTCCTCCCATACACCATTGCTAGCTTGTCTTCAGGCACCCATGTAGGGTTTCGAGTTCCCTCATTTTCAGTTAACCTGAAGACAATGCATGGGTCTTCCCAATGTAGGTGACTAAGCCAGAGCCATAATAGCATGTGGCTGTACACGAAAGCCACAGTTGGAGAAACATGTTCAATCTCTAAGTCCCTGGGTGGTTTTCTTTTGGTGCTCAACACAAAGAGATTTCCATCGACATGGTTCCTTTTGTTGCCACCTTGTCCAAAACTTGAGTATCCTTGTCCACCCAGGTGGTTCATTGAGTACTTGTTTTATTATATAAAACACAAGTCTTTTCTCATCTTTATAAAAAAAATCTCAACATGTATCTCTTCTCAAAATATGTTGCATGGCTAAGCATTTTACAACTACATTGTTTCACTAAGGAATATATAAGGTATCCTATTAGGATTTAGCATAGCATAAGTATAGAAATTCTTTTCATGCATGTTTCAAAATCCACTAAGTATAATGAAAATAGTAGGACTTTAGATGATAGTGTAACTTGCCTTTTTGGTAGGGAATGTTGGTTCACTTATTGATCTTGCTAGTTTCACACTTTTCTAACTTCACTACAAATCAATCAAGCAAACACAATATCAACTAGCATTCCAACCAATAATCAAACAAATCACCACACATAAAATAATAAAAACAAGGTCATGCATGCAAGCATGCAAAAGGTAGTTTTATTTGCAAAGGTGGTTTCTACTAGGCTCTAAACTTTGTAAGGTTCAAAGTGGTCATTTTCCAAAGTGGCAAAGTCATTTGCAAAAGGGTTTTATCTATAAACCATTTTTAAATCCAATCATTATTTTATGTGGTTGAAATTGTTTTTAGTAAAGCAACAATTTTACATGGCTCACCAAATAAGTTGTTAGTTCACAAAACTTGGTGTTTTGGGTCAGTAGGTTTGAATCAAAACATTTTCCAAAGGTTTTTTTCAAAAATCATTTTCATAACAAAACCAATATTTTTATTTGGCGAGAAATGGGCTAATTCAACTATTCAATCCTAATCTTTAGAAAATACAATTTTAAATCCCTGGGTTGGTTCCTAGGGTCAGTAGGTTCACCACAAACCAATTTTGCAAAGATTTCAACCTCAAAATCATTTTGGAATAATTTTTCTAACCTAAACAAGCATACAAATGTTTTTGCAAAAACAAACATTTTACCAGAAGCTTTTTACTAAACAAATTGCATGGTTGTCTAGGGCTTGTTCCACTGATTCCATTGATATAAAGTTTGCAAATTTTGGACGTGTGGATCAAAAGTTACAAGGTTTTCAAATTTGCAAATAAATCTGATTTCAAACTCTGTTTTAAATCGAAAGCTGGCCACGCGGCACGTTTCTACTGGTCGATACCGGTTCGGGTGGATCGGCCTCTATGAGGCGTTGGATCTAAACAGATCGCACGGATCAAGTGTGTTCTTACCCTTTCGCTCAGGTTCTATTCCTAGCCTCAGGATCAAGATCTAACGGTGTAAATTGCATTGACCATACTCGAGCGGTGCTGACGGCGGTGAGCGGCGGCGCACGGTCGGACGAGGTGCTAGCGGCGGTTACAGGAAGCAAGGAAGAGGTTGGCGAGGCTTACCAGACTCGTAGAGGCTTGCTGAAGCTCGAGGTGGTACTGGCTAGCGAAGGGGCGCACTGGAGCGGGATTAATTGCTCGCCGGGGTCAAGGACGGCGTCGGTCTCACTCAGGCGTCGTCGGGAATGAGGCTACAGATTGTGCTGAGGCAAAACAAAGGTGTGGTTAGACGCGTACGAGTATGGGGAATGTGAGAGCATCATTGAGAGGGCTCGGGGCGGTCTGGGCTTACCAGGGAAACTCGCCGGAGAGAGAAGCAGACGCGGCGGCGCTCAGTCGAAGTGGTTGCCGACGTTCTGGGGCACCCGCGAGTGAACGGACAGCACAGGGAGAAGCGCTAGGGGCTGGGGAGTGTGTGAGCTTGGTCGAGGAGGCGAGGGGCGGTGTCTGCTGGCCGGAATTCGCTGGGGACGGTGGTCGGAGCAGTGGCGGTGCCAGGGAAATTCAGGGCAGCCTAGTGGCTCTAGTCGAATGGGTTCTGAGGGGAAAGGAAGAGGAGCTGCTGGCGATTAAGAGTGCATGGTCGCAGGAAGGATTCATTGTGCCATTTACTCGTATTGATTCGAGCAATCAACGGCAGGAAACGGCGAGGAGGAATCAGCGCGGGTTTGAAGACGATGAACAGTGGTGTGGGGTCTAGTCGTCAGTGAGGAAGAAAGAGAGGGAGAGGGTCCACCTGTCTGCGACTTCGCGGGTGCGAGACTGTGTGTAGAAAACGTTTCGCTGGGTAGCGTTGGTGGGCTGGAGTTGGGCTTCCTGGGCCTGCTGAGTTGGGTCGGTCCATTTTCATATTTTTTTGTTCTGATTCTTTTCTCTTTTTCTGTTTGAATTTCCTGATTGAATTTCAATCAAACAAATCAAACATTCAAAACAATCCAAACTTCCACCACACTTTCCAATTGAATTTGGTTCTGTTTAACAACATAAACCAAAGTCCAAAGACCAAAAATAATATTTTTATTTTAGGGTTCATTTATAATTAAATAAAAAGGACCTTAGTTAATAAATCAAATGGGTTTTAATTTATTTAAAATCTCCATTTGAAATCTAGATATTTTCAAAACCAAATCAGTAGGTTTTATTTGAAAGTAAAGAATACTAGGAAAACTTGTTTAAAATAAATAAATAAGTTTTGATGTTTAATTAAAATAGTAAAACCTTTATTTTTAATAAACTTGGATATTGAATCCTTATTATTTTATTTAAATAAACCTTTACTAAATTTTTATCAAATAGAAATATTTTATTTCAAAGGCTTGGCCAAGTTTTAATTTGGCTTATAAAATAATCCTTATTTATATTTCTACTTTTTCATTTGAAAAACAAATCTTTTTATTAAAAGGTTCAAAATAGTAATTCCAAATATTTTAACTTTGTTGTCTAATTATCTTTTTAAATCCTTTTAAGATTTTATTTGATCAAATAGGTTTGAAAGTTTTCAATTGGAATCAAAAAGTTTCTTCTCACCCTGAAAATCAACAAAGTTTTATTTTTTTTATTTTTTTTTTATTTTTTTTCACATTACAAGATTTGGAAAATCTTGGGATGTGACAGGCTACCACCCTTAAAATAAATCTCGTACCGAGATTTGGGAAGGCTAGGGTTACAATGTAACATCCCAAAAATATCAAACTTAGATCATCAAAACACTAATCATCAAGTTTAGGGTTAACAAAAACTTTTCTAAATGAATTCATGAATGCATGTATATGTGTATGCATGGATTTTGAATTTCTTTAAAAACCACCTTGTTTGTGTGATACATTGCTTGTAAAATGTTTCTTAGGTGAAAAGAACATCATCTAAAACATTTCCCACACTTTTCCTAAAGACAAGTAAATCAAAACAAATATATTAAGTGAATGGTCATTTTGGCCAATTTAACTCACATGCCTACTTTGGCTGTCTCAAACTTTCAAAACCTAACAGAAACTTTTCTGGATCTTTGCACCCCTTGAATGTACTCACAACAGAGTATCAAGGCCCACTTTGTGATCATCCAGAAACTTTCAAATGCATAGTTTAAATGACAATTCAAAATTGAATCTTCTTCATATGGGAAGATCCCACTTTTTCAAAACCCACTCAAACAAGCTCAACTTTCAAAACCCAAGCATCTGCAGACTCACCAGAACCAATCTAGCAAACTCACCAAAATTCATTTCAAAATTCAAAACTTGAGTTCATGCGGCCATTTCATCAAACAGGTTGCAGACACAAATCAAACAAAACCACAAACACTATAGTGTGCAGTGTTTTGAGCCTAACTTGTTCCCTAGTTAGCTCACACACAAACCAGTAGATCATCTAGAAAGTTTAGCCCAACACTAGCACCCCTGTGACCTTGCCATTGCCATTAATGGTGAACAGCCGAGCACCCCCATGTCACCCCAATGTGGACAGCAAGCTAGGAGCAGCAGCAAGCCTAGCCAGCATGTCTGGGAGGCAGCCCACCATCCACCGCCATTGCCTGTCCCAGCCACGAGCATTGCCAAGCCCTGGACCACGCGCACAAGCCGCGCCAGACCATGCCGAGCGTGCGCCGGAGCACCACCCGCGACCAGCGTCCCCAGACCGCACGCACACACGATCACCACCGACCCAGGACCCCGCCAGACACTCCCGTTTGCCGCCCCGTGCCATACAACCACCGCCCGCCGTCAAAGACGCCGCCTCTACCGCGCAGAGCGCCGCCCGTTCCAGACCAAACCACACCGCCCGACATAGCACCATCCCCTACCCTTGCCCATGCCATTAGCTGACTGTAACGTCGCCCCCAACGAGCTCACCTTGCGCCCCGACGGTCCGCTCGCTCGATTATAAATAGAGGCCACCCCCGCACGATTTCTTCACACCATCTCACTCCCCTCTCCCCACTGACCGTGCCACACCATCCTCAGAGCAAGGCGAGCACCACTTCGCCGGAATTTCACCGGAGCCCGCCGCCTCTGGAGAAGAAGGGAGCCAGCGATTGGAGCCGCCCCAGGAGAAGCCACCGGTACCAGGAGGATCGCCGTCGTCGACTTCGTCGTTTTCCCACCTCGCCGACCCTCGCCCGTACCCCGGTGAGCCCCCAGCACCCCGTTCTCGCCGGAGCTGTCTCGCATCGACGATGACCCTCAGCCGTTGGATTAGAACTAGATCGAACGACCCACGTTGCCCCATACCGCTTCGCCCAGCCCCGTGTCAGACGAGTGGGGACACCCAATTACGCAGCCCGCGGGAGCACTGCGCTTAGCAGGCCGGCCCGATAGAATTTCCCGCGCAGCCCAGCAATTCAAATTAAACCTTTTTCTTTTTAATTTCAAACATACTTCTGTACCCAACTTCAAAAATCAACCCAGGTCGATTCAGTGCACCAAATTGGATGAAACCAATTTTGTTGGAAAGGTCTGTGAATGCTTAATCCAAGCCCGTTGGATTCAAGCCATTGGGATCTGTAGATCACCCATAGCAAAAATAACAAGGCAGAAGCTTTTCTGCATTCAAACATTTTTCAAATTTAAACCATAAAAGCTTTTGAGTTGATTCCAACTCTCAAAAATCACATTTAACCATACCTTTCAGAATATATAAAAATATATAGGTTTACTTGCAGAAATAATGTTCAAGGAAGAAAAGAATGCTACATAAGCATTTCTAGCCACTTTAATCAATTAAAATAAAAGGGTAGAACCTTATTAAATTGTGACACCACTTTAAACACATTCCCATGGACTACAATATGTGGTGATGACATGTGTCAACATGATCCCATGTTTAGTTTGGAGAATATTAAATCTTAAGTAGTTTTTCAATGAGTAGAAATTACTTTTCTAAAATAAAAGGACTTAAACCAATCCTTAACCTTGTAATGTTAGAGATGATGCTAGATCATCTATAGGACCCTTGTGTGTGATGATTGCAAGTAGTTAACTATTGATTGGTGATTGTGTACCTCGTATTTATTCATAGACGCTAGTACCGACCAAGGATACTACGAGGAGGAAGAAGGATACTACGAAGAGGAAGCCGAGGAGAACTTCAACCACTGCTCTGCACAAGGCAAGCTAACCCTTGCAAGATACTATACCTATGCAAGCCTAATACTACTAGTGAATGTGCAAGCTAACACTTGCAAGATACCCTATTGTTGCCACAAACCCATGCTTGTGATATGAATACTATATGCCTTAAGCGTATGTGATCATACCAACTTGCTAAACCAATCCTAGTTTTATGGCAAGCTTCTTACTTTATTTCTTTATCAAAGCTTACTTAGAGTCTACTTAAGAGTTTGGTAGATATTAGACAGTCGTGCTCAAGTTTGCCCTAAGAGCATAAAATTTGGCCTAAGCTAGAAACCTTGATCTCAGCCTAAGATATAATGTTGGACTTAGTGAAACTCCACTAGTTACCACCCCTCATTATTACCATTCCCAACTGTAGATGCTAGTGCTAAGCATAAAACTTGATCAACTTTAGATGGGAGTACTTGGTGGAAAATGGTTATGAGAACCTTGGAATGATGGATCATTCTATTGAAATGTTTTGGACATGTGTTTCCAAACACTTGATGATTTTGGTGATGAAAATGTTGAGGCATGAGCCTTAGCCCTTTATAAAACTGATGGTTGTCTGGATGCGATACCATTCCAATTTTATCTTACAACCACAATACCCGAATATTGGGTAGGGCTTGACTGGAAACTTATATACCTTTGTATTAGTTCCCTCACGGCCAAGGTCTGAGCTGAGGCTACCTTGTGAAGATTGTCCACCTGTGCAGTACCCAAGATGACAATGGTCATGGTTGGGAGGCCAAACTCACAGGAGAGGTGCTTATACTAGGGAGTGTAATTGAAAGGTTAGGATTGATTATCCGCATACTAAGTATGGTGAATTCAGGATTTGTTCCTGACGGATGTATCGAATGTTGTGGTGAAAGTGTACAATCTCTGCAGAGTGTCAAACTATTCGAATAGCCGCGTCCATGATTATGGACGATTGAGTGGCCATACTGTTCCCCCGTCAGACCCTTTTCAAAATGACTTGTGAAATGAGTTGAGACTTTGACTTGACCACAACAGAGTTGTGACCTGAACTACAAGATCCCACTTAGGAGTTATAAAATTGTGAATAGCTTTGGAGCTTAGTAGAGATAAACCTGGCCTTTTGCAAAACAACCCTAGAGCCTAGTGTCCTATTATCCAAAAACCCCTTTACTTGTTAGTATTAGTTTGCGAGTAATTAAAGAGTACTCATGGCTTTGTCCCTGGCTATTCCCATGGCCAGACTATGAAGAGGAGTACCTGGAGGATGGACCCCAGGAAGGTTACGACAACTAGGATCATCTCCCATCGTCAGCATTGCCTGTGACCCCGAAGATGGAGCTTCGCCTACGCTACCGTTATTATTACGTATTCCGCTGCTTGATGTTGTATTAAGAACTGGATCATGAGATCCCTATTCATGTAAGAACTTATGTATCGTTGTAGTGGATGAAGTACTATGGTATCCAATTCTGTTATGTCTCGCAAAAATGGTAATCCTGGGATTGCGATGTATGGCATAACAGGCATCTAGGATTGAAAAATCCGGGAGTTGACAAGTTGGTATCAGAGCCATCCTGACCATAGGAGACCCTAGTTAGGTTGGACGTTGAACCAAAAACTTAGTTTCAAAAACCAAAGAAAAAAAATATTTACAAAAACCTATTCTCATTCTTATCTCTTTAATTCTTTCATAAAACTTCATGTTCCTCAAAAACTCTTGCAAAATAGATAAAATTTTGACACACTTGATCACTCTGCTAATCTACTCATCCTCTATTTTTATAGATGGACGTGAAGTACAGCAAGTTTTATCAACTCGGAAATGGGGGAGACCTTATCTTTGAGAGGGATCTGGATCAGCTTTCGGAACTTCTGGAGCGTCCGCACCCCGAGTTCTTCGGAGCTCAGCTCAATGATCAAGGAGGAGAAGATCTGCAGTGGCTAATTGTTGCAAGTCTCCGAGGAAAGATTGAACCTCCCACAGTGGAGGGAATTCAGTTTACCTTGAGGGAAAACAACTGGCTCGATGGACTTGCCAGAGAAATGCAGGAAGCTCTTTCCCGTCTGTGTGGACAGAGCATCAATCAGATCAAGGGTACTCGCTTTGAGTTTTTCCCAAGACGTGATGCAAATGGACAACCACTGGAAGCCCCATACCACCCCGAGCTGAAGACTCAATTGGACCACCTTAGCTTCATGATGTACGACCGTCAGCAGGAGTTGGACAACTGCCGTGACTATTGCAACCACAAGTCTGCCATCATCAAGACGAAGGATCAGACCATCGCCATGCTCGCAAAGGATCGCAAGTCTCGCCGCTGTCAGCTCGACAAGAAGGAGCGCATTATTGCCCGTCTTCGCCATCGCATCTCATCTCTGGAAGAGACCATCCACGAGAGAGACATGCAGCTAGAGGAAAGGGAGAATGCCAGAGAAGATCTTCGTGGAGACCCTTACTCCTATCTCAGCGATGACGATGATTTTCTGGAGGATCAGGCCATGGACTTCTTCACCGATGAGGATGATTTCGCCTTCATCGATGATCCTGAAGATGATGAAGCCACAAACTCCAAGGAGTAGTAGCACTGAGCACTAGCGTAGTGAGTAGTAGTCGGTCCCACTGTATCGTAGATTTCAGAATGGTTCTTAAAACCATCTGTTTCTCCTTGTTGTGGTGTGTGTTGTACTGTGTGCTATGAGTGAATGAATGAAAAAGCAAGTTGCTAGAAAAACCTGAGTCAAACCTCTAAAAGACTTTTCAAAAACCCAAAACCTTAGCAATTTCCCTCTTTTCTCATGATCGATATCAATCTTCAGATGCCACGTGGAGGAAGTGGTTCAGCCCCGGACCCGATGTTGCAGATCCTGCAAATGTTGACTTCTGACCGCGAAGCTGAAAGAGCCGAACGTCAAGACAACCTAGCCACTCTGCAACAGATAGCCCAGCTAGCCCACAATAACCAAGGCCACGGAAATTAGGACAACCACGGATCTAAACTCAAGAATTTCTAGAATACCAACCCACCCGTTTTCACCAAGTCGGAAGAACCCCTAGATGCCGACGATTGGCTGCAAACCATGGAAAACAACTTAGAAGTAGCAGGAGTGGAAGCCAACGAGAAAGTCTTGTTCGCCACCCATTATCTAGCCGGAGATGCCAGGGCATGGTGGAACAGTGTTCGTGCAATGACCGGAGGCCAGATGATGACCTGGGAGGAATTCAAGGTCAAGTTTAGCAGAACCCATGTGCCACCAGGTTTGATCAAGAGAATGAGAGACGAGTTCAGAGAGTTGAAGCAGGGAAGGATGACTGTAGTGGAATACCGTGACAAATTTTTGTCATTAGCTAGGTATGCCCCGGACTAGATAGACACCAAAGCCAAGAAGAAAGAAAGATTCCTGAATGGTCTGCATGACGAGATGCAGACGGTGTTATTCAATATCCCCTTTGTGGATATTGAAGCCCTTGTCAACTCTGCTATCCAAATGGAAGGAAAGATCAACCAAGCCAATGAAAACCGCAAGCGTCGCATGATGCATCAACCAGGAACCCATCAGACCCCAAAGTATCGCCCCAACCCATCTCCAGGATTTGCCCCACGAACCAACAGACCCCCTATGACCCGTCCGACCTATCCCAACCGTGGAAACCCTAGACCCGGAGGAAATCACAACAACCCCGGCAACTCTAGCAATTTCACCCGTGCCCCACCCAAGTTCAACACCAACAATACTACCACTAACCCCAATACTGCCCCGAGGACTGGAAGCAATGCTGTGCCTATCGCAGCCAAGGACAAGTCACAAGTGACCTGTTATGACTGTGGAAATAAAGGCCACTATTCCAATGAGTGCCCCAACAAGAAGAATGCTACAGCCCCCAACGCCAATGTCCCAGCTCAGCAGCAGCGTCGTGTCCAGCCAGGGAGAAGATTTGCCCCAGGGAATTCACTCAACCGCAATGGCCGTCTTTTTCTCATGCATGCTGAAGAAGCTCAGGAAGCGCCAGACGTCGTGCTGGGTATGTTTTCTGTTAATTCAGTACTTGCAAGAGTGTTGTTTGATTCTGGTGCATCGCATTCATTTGTCACCGAAGAATTTGCCTGCACTAGTAAAATTCAGCCAACCAAATTGAAGCATGTGATGATTGTGCAAATTCCCGGATCAACCACCAAGGCTAGGCAAATTTGGAAATCCGTCCCTATCCGAATCCATGGCATAGATTTTTATGCTAACCTAATAGTACACGGAACTAAAGGTTTGGAAGTAGTACTAGGAATGGATTGGATGTCCAAGCATAAAGGATTGATTGACTGTGCCAAGAAAGCCATTACCATGACCAGTACCACCGGAGTCTCAGTCGAGCATATATCTGAAACCTTACCTCGCCAATTCAAGTGTAACAAGAGTCTAGCCCAACCTACCATTGACCAAGTTCGGATAGTCTGCGAATACCCCGATGTATTTCCAGATGTTTTGCCCGGTATGCCCCCAGATCGGGATATCGAGTTTATCATCGAACTAATCCCCGGAACAGGACCCATAGCCTAGAGACCCTATAGTATGAACCCGTCAGAACTAGAAGAACTGAAGAAGCAATTGGATTCCATGTTGGAAATCGGATTGATTCAACCAAGTGCGTCCCCATGGAGATCACCTGTCTTGTTTGTGGACAAGAAGGATGGAGGTAACCGTTTGTGTACGGACTATAGGAAGTTGAATGATGTCACCATCAAGAACAAGTACCCCTTGCCTAAGATCGAAGATTTGTTTGATCAGTTGACCGGTGCCCAGGTGTTTTCTAAGATTGATCTTAGAACTGGCTATCATCAACTCAAAATTCGTGCAGAGGATATCCCGAAGACTGCTTTCACCACCCGATATGGATTGTATGAGTATACAGTCATGTCTTTTGGATTAACCAATGCCCCCGCTTATTTCATGAATCTCATGAATAAGATTTTTATGGACTTCCTGGATAAGTTTGTCGTTGTTTTCATCGATGACATTCTGATTTATTCCAAATCGGAAGAAGAACATGAGCTACACCTAAGGACCATCCTTGGAACCCTTAGAGAGCATCAGTTGTATGCAAAGTTTAGCAAATGTGAATTCTGGTTACAGGAAGTAGGATTCCTCGGTCACATTGTATCAGCCGGAGGAATTGCCGTAGACCCTGCCAAAGTGAAAGATGTAGAAGATTGGCAAGCCCCAACCACTCAAACCCAAGTTCGTGCTTTTCTCGGATTGGCGGGATATTACCGCAAATTCGTGGAAGGATTCTCGAGTATAGCCCGACCCATGACCCAATTACTGAAGAAAGACAAGAAGTTTGAATGGACGGACAAGTGCGAAGCGAGTTTTCAAGAACTCAAGAGGAGATTGATTTCAGCCCCAATCTTGATCATGCCGGATATTACGAAGCCCTTCGATGTGTATTGTGACGCATCCATGATTGGTCTCGGATGTGTGCTAATGCATGAAGGCAAAGTTATATCTTATCTATCGTGACAACTGAAGCAACATGAACAAAATTACCCAACCCATGACCTCGAACTTGCAGCCGTAGTTCTAGCCCTGAAGACATGGAGACATTACCTTATGGGAAACCGTTGTGAGATTTATTCGGATCACAAGAGCCTAAAGTATATATTCACTCAAAAGGAGCTGAATATGAGGCAGAGAAGATGGATTGAGTTAATCAAGGATTACGACCTGGACATTCACTATCACCCTGGAAAAGCCAATGTGGTAGCCGATGCCCTTAGCAGATTGCCGTGCCGCTTGAACTCCATGATTTTAAAGGAGCAACCAAGTTTGCACAAAGAGATGGAAGATTTTCGAATGGAATTAGTAAGTGAAGGATTTTTGGCTAGCATAGAACTTCAGCCCACTTTGATCACCGATTAAAGAGGCGAAAGGAAATGCTAGTATCGACGAATCAAGCGTCAGATGTCGGTGCAAAGTACCCGGATTCACCGAGGACGAAGAAGGAGTTTTGTGGTACAAAGGACGCCTTTGTGTACCAGCAGATTCGGAGTTGAAAGAAGTTATCTTGAAGGAGGCTCATGATACTCTTTATTCTATCCATCCCGGAGGAACCAAGATGTATCAAGATTTGAAAGAGCAATTTTGGTGTCATAAGATGAAGAGAGAAATCGGAAGCTATATCGCCAAGTGTGACATATGTCAGCGAGTCAAGGCAGGACATCAACGACCAGCTGGATTGTTGCAACCTTTGCAGATTCTGGAATGGAAATGGGATTCTGTAGGAATGGACTTTATCACTGGACTACCTACTTCTAGTAGGGGAAATGACTCTATTTGGGTCATAGTGGACAGATTGTCCAAAGTAGCCCATTTCTTGCCCGTCAAAACCACCTACCAGAGTTCGAAGCTAGCGGAGTTATACATCGCTAGAATCGTTAGTTTGCATGGAGTCCCCAAGAACATAGTCTCGGATCGAGGAACTCAGTTTACCTCGAGATTCTGGAAGAAAGTCCAAGAAGGTTTAGGAACCCGCCTAGATTTCAGTACCACTAATCACCCTCAGACCGATGGACAAACGGAGCGAGTAAACCAAATACTCGAAGATATGCTTAGAGCATGTGTGCTAGAATATGGATCCAAATGGGAAGACTGTCTGCCGTTTGCAGAATTTTCATACAACAATAGTTACCAAGCCAGTTTGCAAATGGCCCCATTTGAATTTATGTACGGAAGAAAGTGCCGCACCCCTTTGAACTGGTCGGAAGTAGGAGAGAGTCAGATTTTCGGACCCGACATTCTACGAGAAGCAGAAGAGAAGGTTCACAAGATTCGTGAACACCTCAAGACAGCCCAATCCCGACAAAAGAGTTACACCGACAAGAGACGTCGAGACCTCGCCTTCAACATCGGAGATTTTGTTTATCTGAAAGTGTCGCCATTGAAGGGAATGCAACGTTTCCAACTCAAAGGAAAGTTAGCCCCCAGATATATCGGACCTTTCAAAATCTTGAACCGTCGAGGAGAAGTATCGTATCAACTGGAACTACCTGAAGAGATGTCAGCTGTGCACAATGTGTTCCATATCTTGTTACTTCGCAAATGTCTCGAAGTCCCCGAGAAGACCGAAGTGTTCAAGAATATCGATCACCGGACCATAGAGATCAATGATGATCTAACCTATCCCGAAGTACCCATCTGTATATTGGAAGAAGCCTTTCGAACTACCGGAACCCGAAGCATCAAGTTTCTCAAGATTCAGTGGACCAACCACACAGAAGAGGAGGCTACCTAGGAACGCGAAGATCACATCAGAACGGAGTTTCCAGATCTCTTCAAATCCTAGGTAATCTTTTCGTCCTTTTTCAAATCTCGGGACGAGATTTTGTTTAAGGGGGGAAGGTTTGTAACATCCCAAAAATATCAAACTTAGATCATCAAAACACTAATCATCAAGTTTAGGGTTAACAAAAACTTTCCTAAATGAATTCATGAATGCATGTATATGTGTATGCATGGATTTTGAATTTCTTTAAAAACCACCTTGTTTTTGTGATCCATTGCTTGTAAAATGTTTCTTAGGTGAAAAGAAATCATCTAAAACATTTCCCACACTTTTCCTAAAGACAAGTAAATCAAAACAAATATATTAAGTGAATGGTCATTTTGGCCAATTTAACTCACATGCCTACTTCGGCTGTCTCAAACTTTCAAAACCTAACAAAAACTTTTCTGGATCTTTGCACCCCTTGAATGTACTCATAACAGAGTATCAAGGCCCACTTTGTGATCATCCAGAAACTTTCAAATGCATAGTTTAAATGACAATTCAAAATTGAATCTTCTTCATATGGGAAGATCCCACTTTTTCAAAACCCACTCAAACAAGCTCAACTTTCAAAACCCAAGCATCTGCAGACTCACCAGAACAAATCTAGCAAACTCACCAAAATTCATTTCAAAATTCAAAACTTGAGTTCATGCGGCCATTTCATCAAACAGGTTGCAGACACAAATCAAACAAAACCACAAACACTATAGTGTGCAGTGTTTTGAGCCTAACTTGTTCCCTAGTTAGCTCACACACAAACCAGTAGATCATCTAGAAAGTTTAGCCCAACACTAGCACCCCTGTGAGCTTGCCATTGCCATTAATGGTGAACAGCCGAGCACCCCCATGTCACCCCAATGTGGACAGCAAGCTAGGAGCAGCAGCAAGCCTAGCCAGCATGTCTGGGAGGCAGCCCACCGTCCACCGCCACTACATCCCCAGCGAGCATTGCCAAGCCCTGACCACGCGCACAAGCCACACCTGACCATGCCGAGCGCGCCAGAGCACCACCGACCAGCGTCCCTGCATCAGCCCGCCCTCACCGCGCGCACACACGATCACCACCGACCTAGGACCCGGCCAGACACTCCCGTTTGCCGCCCCGTGCCATACAACCACCGCCCGCCGTCGAAGACGCCGCCTCTGCCGCGCAGAGCGCCGCCCGTTCCAGACCAAACCACACCGCCCCATGCCTCGCGATCATGTCGTTGAGCATCGCCAGGAGACACAGCACCGTCCCCTACCCTTGCCCATGCCATTAGCTGCCTGTAACGTCGCCCCCGACGAGCTCACCTTGCGCCCCGACGGTCCCCTCGCTCGACTATAAATAGAGGCCACCCCCGCACGATTTCTTCACACCATCTCACTCCCCTCTCCCCACTGACCGTGCCACACCATCCTCAGAGCAAGGCGAGCACCACTTCGCCGGAATTTCACCGGAGCCCGCCGCCTCTGGAGAAGAAGGGAGCCAGCGATTGGAGCCGCCCCAGGAGAAGCCACGGTACCGGGAGGATCGCCGTCGTCGACTTCGCTGCCCGCCTAGCCGACCCTCGCCCATTACCCGGTGAGCCCCAGCACCCCCAGCGGCGCGCTAGGTTTCGTTCTCGCCGGAGCTGTCTCGCGTCGACGATGACCCTCAGCCGTTGGATTAGAACTAGATCGAACGACCCACGTTGCCCCATACCGCTTCGCCCAGCCCCGTGTCACTGACGAGTGGGGACACCCACTTACGCAGCCCGCGGGAGCACTGCGCTTAGCAGGCCGGCCCGTTAGAATTTCCCGCGCAGCCCAGCAATTCAAATTAAACCTTTTTCTTTTTAATTTCAAACACACTTCTGTATCCAACTTCAAAAATCAACCCAGGTCGATTCAGTGCACCAAATTGGATGAAACCAATTTTGTTGGAAAGGCCTGTGAATGCTTAATCCAAGCCCATTGGACTCAAGTCATTTGGATCTGTAGATCACCCATAGCAAAAATAACAAGGCAGAAGCTTTTCTGCATTCAAACATTTTTCAAATTTAAAACATAAAAGCTTTTGAGTTGATTCCAACTCTCAAAAATCACATTTAACCATACCTTTCAGAATATATAAAAATATATAGGTTTACTTGCAGAAATAATGTTCAAGGAAGAAAATAATGCTACATAAGCATTTCTAGCCACTTTAATCAATTAAAATAAAAGGGTAAAACCTTATTAAATTGTGACACCACTTTAAATCACATTCCCATGGAATACAATATGTGGTGATGACATGTGTCAACATGATCCCATGTTTAGTTTGGAGAATATTAAATCTTAAGTAGTTTTTCAATGAGTAAAAATTACTTTTCTAAAATAAAAGGACTTAAACCAATCCTTAACCTTGTAATGTTAGAGATGATGCTAGATCATCTATAGGACCCTTGTGTGTGATGATTGCAAGTAGTTAAGTATTGATTGGTGATTGTGTACCTCGTATTTATTCATAGACGCTAGTACTGACCAAGGATACTACGAGGAGGAAGAAGGATACTACGAAGAGGAAGCCGAGGAGAACTTCAACCACTGCTCTGCACAAGGCAAGCTAACCCTTGCAAGATACTATACCTATGCAAGCCTAATACTACTAGTGAACGTGCAAGCTAACACTTGCAAGATACCCTATTGTTGCCACAAACCCATGCTTGTGATATGAATACTATATGCCTTAGGCGTATGTGATCATACCAACTTGCTAAACCAATCCTAGTTTTATGGCAAGCTTCTTACTTTATTTCTTTATCAAAGCTTACTTAGAGTCTACTTAAGAGTTTGGTAGATATTAGACAGCTGTGCTCAAGTTTGCCCTAAGAGCATAAAATTTGGCCTAAGCTAGAAACCTTGATCTCAGCCTAAGATATAATGTTGGACTTAGTGAAACACCACTAGTTACCACCCCTCATTATTACCATTCCCAACTGTAGATGCTAGTGCTAAGCATAAAACTTGATCAACTTTAGATGGGAGTACTTGGTGGAAAATGGTTATGAAAACCTTGGAATTATGGATCATTCTATTGAAATGTTTTGGACATGTGTTTCCAAACACTTGATGATTTTGGTGATGAAAATGTTGAGGCATGAGCCTTAGCCCTTTATAAAACTAATGGTTGTCTGGATGCGATACCATTCCAATTTTATCTTACAACCACAATACCCGAATATTGGGCAGGGCTTGACTGGAAACTTATATACCTTAGTATTAGTTACCTCACGGCCAAGGTCTGAGCTGAGGCTACCTTGTGAAGATTGTCCACCTGTGCAGTACCCAAGATGACAGTGGTCATGGTTGGGAGGCCAAACTCACGGGAGAGGTGCTTATACTAGGGAGTGTAATTGAAAGGTTAGGATTGATTATCCGCATACTGAGTATGGTGAATTCAGGATTTGTTCCTGACGGTTGTATCGAATGTTGTGGTGAAAGTGTACAATCTCTGCAGAGTGTCAAACTATTCGAATAGCCGCGTCCGCGGTTATGGACAGTTGGAGTGGCCATACTGTTCCCCCGTCAGACCCTTTTCAAAATGACTTGTGAAATGAGTTGAGACTTTGACTTGACCACAACAGAGTTGTGACCTGAACTACAAGATCCCACTTAGGAGTTATAAAATTGTGACTAGCTTTGGAGCTTAGTAAAGATAAACCTGGCCTTTTGCAAAACAACCCTAGAGCCTAGTGTCCTATTATCCAAAACCCCCTTTACTTGTTAGTATTAGTTTGCGAGTACTTAAAGAGTACTCATGGCTTTGTCCCTGGCTATTCCCATGGCCAGACTATGAAGAGGAGTACCTGGAGGATGGACCCCAGGAAGGTTACGACAACTAGGATCATCTCCCATCGTCAGCATTGCCTGTGACCTCGAAGATGGAGCTTCGCCTACGCTACCGTTATTATTACGTATTCTGCTGATTGATGTTGTATTAAGAACTGGATCATGAGATCCCTATTCGTGTAAGAACTTACGTATCGTTGTAATGGATGAAGTACTATGGTATCCAATTCTGTTCTGTCTTGAAAAATGGTAATCCTGGGATTGTGATGTATGGCATAACAGGCATCTAGGATTGAAAAATCCGGGTGTTGACATACAAGTTGGCTCAAAGCATCTAGGGTACTACCACCCTTAAAAAATTTCCAACTAAATTACATACTGGCTTGTTTGGGGTCTTGGGGAAACTTCTCTGGGCAAACATCTGCATGGTGTCCTTTGTTTCCACACTTGACACATGTGACAAGGCTGAGATCCTTCATAGGCTTGTTTATCTTATTCTTCATCTTTTCTGGACAATTGCTTGCATAATGTCCTGGTTTTTTGCAATTGAAACATATGATAAGTTTGAGTTCTTCACGTGTCTCTTGTGGACAAGTTGTTGCATAATGGCCTAGCTCTTTGCAGTTGTTGCACCATACTTGACCAATTTCCTTATACTTCTGTTTCTCTGGACATTCACTGGAATAGTGTCCCATTCCTTTACAATGATGACATTGCACATGGCTTTTGTCCTTCTTTTTCTTTTTGGGCTTCTCCAAAGCTAGGAGTGCATCTAGTTCATGTTGGTCATAAGTTATCTGGTAGGTAGGAATGTCTACATGTTTCTTGGACCTTCTATTTCTCTTTGGAAAATTCATATGCCTCTTCTTTGGTCCTTTTAATTGGGTTGTATTGTGTGGAGGTATAAGTGGAGCTTTTCCTTTGTCCTCATTCTTCTTGGTAGACTTGTATCCTTCTTGATAGTTTGCAATCCTTTGTTGCACTCCACCTTGTTTCCTTTGTTCAACAATGGAATAGATGGGGCATTGGATAGGGACATGGTTATTTCCTTCACATAGGTAACAAGTAGCTTGAGAGGTGGGACATTGGCCTACTGGATGTTTCTCTTCACAGTTAGGGCATTGATCTCCATGCTCCTTGGAAGTGTGATCCTTGTCTCCACAAATATTGCAAGCTTTGGCTCCTTTTAGAATGACATCTTTGTCATCCTTGAAGTTGCTTTCCATGTTGAGCATTTGATCTGTCACCTTATGCAACATTTGGGCTTGGTCTTCCAAAAACTTTTGCAAGGTTGGATCTTCCCCACTGGTGTTGGCTATGAACTGAGCTGTCATTTGGTTCAGCTGGTTTTGGGTTCCTATGAGTTCTCTCATGTTGTCCTCTTGGTTGGTGTTGGTGTCATCAATCTTGATGTTGAAGTCTCTTGGAGTAGTCACCTGTTTGGGTTGAATTGAGATTAGAATAGGCAAAATATTTCTAAGGAATCAATTCTAATCACACACATCACAATTCACTCAAGCAATGTGCAAGCAAACACAAACAAACACTTCACTCAAACAACAAAGTTCAAGCACATTTTTAGGCAACCAAAAATATTTTTGTTACACCACATAATTTGGTGTGTTAGACTTAACTATATATGGTGGCCCATCTATATGGTTCACTTGTGATCTTTCCATCCTTCTTGGTTGATTCTTTTTGCATGAGGTCATGGTTTCCTTGCGAAAAATTTTGGTCACAAAAACTTCAAAGGTGTTGATGGTTCTTTCTAAGTTGTGTTTCCTTAGTCTCCAAATCTTGAGCAAGATTTCTTGTCTCACTTGTTTTCCTTAATAGGATCCAAGGTTGAAATCCTTGGTGGATATGCTGAAGTTGTTGAAGTCATTAGAGTTGAAGATGTTGAAGTCATTAGAGTTGAAGATGTTGAAGTCATTATAGTTGATGAAGTCCTTTGCACATGGTGAAGTCTTTGGCCATGGGGTAGGTTTTTCCATCAAGTTGAAATAGAAGAGATGTAGAATAAAAACCAAAATGGTTAAGGAAAGAATTTACAAGATTCTTTGTAAATAAGTTTTGGAACAAATACAACTCCTATCTTTCTAAGGGTTTTTGTACAATCCTAGGTTTACAAGTCCTACAGGCAACACAATGCTCTGATACCATCTGTAGAGGTCCCAACCTTTAATAAGGTAGAGATCCCTGTGTTTACAATGCTAGTCCCTAGATCAATAGCTAGCATCCACAGTTAAGATGTAATATCAAGAAACAAAGGTCATAATATAACTTTATAACCAGGAATAGCAAAATTTTATTACATCTTACATAGCTCATTTGGCTATTACATTACATTGCAGCAGAATATCTATAAGCATGGGGTCCTTCATCTTCAAAGTGCCACAGGCAAACATGTTGGTTGTAGACTTGTAATCCTAATCAATCAATCTTCACTAAAATCAATCAAACCTGCAACATTTCAAGTTACAGCCACAAGGGTCAATACATTTGAATTGTATTGTCAAGTTTCACTACTATGTAGAATATAAGTGGATCCTATCATTACATGCATATTTGGCTAAGTAGAGTTTTAGGCTCATTTGCAAAAAGCAATAATTTATCCTATCTTTTGAAAATGGTTTTGTTCCTTTTGTCAAATCTTCCTGAACTCCTTGGTAAATCCCCAAGTGTTTCAAGTCTTTGTCAAAATCTCTTGAGCTCCTTGGTAAATCCCCAAGTGCTTCAAGTTTTTATCATAATCCCTTGAGCTCCTTGGTAAAACCCCAAGTGCTTCAAGTTTTTATCAAAATCTCTTGAGCTCCTTGGTACATCCCAAGTACTTCAAGTTTTTATACAAATCTATTGAGCTCCTTGGTAAATCCCCAAGTGCTTCAAGTCTTTTGTTGCCACTTTAAAGTTTTTCTTTTAGAAATTGGAATGTCGAGATTTCCCATAGCTTCAAGCTTTAGTTGCTCAGTATTGTCCATAACCGGGGACACGGCTAAGTACTTAGAATTTTTATCTTCTGCAGAAGTTGTACACTTTATCCACATGACACAATCTCATCTTGTTGCCACCAGTGGCCGCTGGATAAATACTCACCAAGATGGAGTACTGGCAGATTGAGAATGTGACGAAGTCTTTCCAAAGGGTCCTCCCATACACCATTGCTAGCTTGTCTTCAGGCACCCATGTAGGGTTTCGAGTTCCCTCATTTTCAGTTAACCTGAAGACAATGCATGGGTCTTCCCAATGTAGTTGACTAAGCCAGAGCCATAATAGCATGTGGCTGTACACGAAAGCCACAGTTGGAGAAACATGTTCAATCTCTAAGTCCCTGGGTGGTTTTCTTTTGGTGCTCAACACAAACAGATTTCCATCGACATGGTTCCTTTTGTTGCCACCTTGTCCAAAACTTGAGTATCCTTGTCCACCCAGGTGGTTCATTGAGTACTTGTTTTATTATATAAAACACAAGTCTTTTCTCATCTTTATAAAAAAAATCTCAACATGTATCTCTTCTCAAAATATGTTGCATGGCTAAGCATTTTACAACTACATTGTTTCACTAAGGAATATATAAGGTATCCTATTAGGATTTAGCATAGCATAAGTATATAAATTCTTTTCATGCATGTTTCAAAATCCACTAAGTATAATGAAAATAGTAGGACTTTAGATGATAGTGTAACTTGCCTTTTTGGTAGGGAATGTTGGTTCACTTATTGATCTTGCTAGTTTCACACTTTTCTAACTTCACTACAAATCAATCAAGCAAACACAATATCAACTAGCATTCCAACCAATAATCAAACAAATCACCACACATAAAATAATAAAAACAAGGTCATGCATGCATTCATGCAAAAGGTAGTTTTATTTGCAAAGGTGGTTTCTACCAGGCTCTAAACTTTGTAAGGTTCAAAGTGGTCATTTTCCAAAGTGGCAAAGTCATTTGCAAAAGGGTTTTATCTATAAACCATTTTTAAATCCAATCATTATTTTATGTGGTTGAAATTTTTTTTAGTAAAGCAACAATTTTACATGGCTCACCAAATAAGTTGTTAGTTCACAAAACTTGGTGTTTTGGGTCAGTAGGTTTGAATCAAAACATTTTCCAAAGGTTTTTTTCAAAAATCATTTTCATAACAAAACCAATATTTTTATTTGCCAAGAAATGGGCTAATTCAACTATTCAATCCTAATCTTTATAAAATACAATTTTAAATCCCTGGGTTGGTTCCTAGGGTCAGTAGGTTCACCACAAACCAATTTTGCAAAGATTTCAACCTCAAAATCATTTTGGAATAATTTTTCTAACCTAAACAAGCATACCAATATTTCTGCAAAAACAAACATTTTACCAGAAGCTTTTTACTAAAAAATTGCATGGTTGGCTAGGGCTTGTTCCACTGATTCCATTGATATAAAGTTTGCAAATTTTGGACGTGTGGATCAAAAGTTACAAGGTTTTCAAATTTGCAAATCAATCTGATTTCAAACTCTGTTTTAAATCAAAAGCTGGCCACACGGCACGTTTCTACTGGTCGATACGGTTCAGGTGGATCGGCCTCTGTGAGGCGTTGGATCTAAACAGATCGCACGGCTCAAGTGTGTTCTTACCCTTTCGCTCAGGTTCTATTCCTAGCCTCAGGATCAAGATCTAACGGTGTAAATCGCATTGACCATACTCGAGCGGCGCTGACGGCGGTGAGCGGCGGCGCACGGTCGGACAAGGTGCTAGCGGCGGTTACAGGAAGCAAGGAAGAGGTTGGCGAGGCTTACCAGACTCGTAGAGGCTTGCTGAAGCTCGAGGTGGTACTGGCTGGCGAAGGGGCGCATTGGAGCGAGATTAATTGCTCGCCGGAGTCAAGGACGGCGTCGGTCTCGCTCAGGCGTCGTCGGGAACAAGGCTACAGATCGTGCCGAGGCAAAACAAAGGTGTGGTTAGACGCGTACAAGTATGGGGAATGTGAGAGCATCATTGAGAGGGCTCGGGGCGGTCTGGGCTTATCAGGGAAACTCGCCGGAGAGAGAAGTAGACGCGGCGGCGCTCAGTCGAAGTGGTTGCCGACGTTCTGGGGCGCCCGCGAGTGAACGGACAGCACAGGGAGAAGCGCTAGGGGCTGGGGAGTGTGTGAGCTTGGTCGAGGAGGCGAGGGGCGGTGTCTGCTGGCCGGAATTCGCTGGGGACGGTGGTCGGAGCAGTGGCGGTGCCAGGGAAATTCAGGGCAGCCTAGTGGCTCTGGTCGAATGGGTTCTGAGGGGAAAGGAAGAGGAGCTGCTGGCGATTAAGAGTGCGTGGTCGCAGGGAGGATTCATTGTGCCATTTACGCGTATTGATTCGAGCAATCAACGGTAGGAAACGGCGAGGAGGAATCAGCGCGGGTTTGAAGACGATGAACAGTGGTGTGGGGTCCAGTCGTCAGCGAGGAAGAAAGAGAGGGAGAGGGTCCACCTGTCTACGACTTCGCGGGTGCGAGACTATGTGTAGAAAACGTTTCACTGGGTAGCGTTGGTGGGCTGGAGTTGGGCTTCCTGGGCCTGCTGAGTTGGGTCGGTCCGTTTTCATATTTTTTTGTTCTAATTCTTTTCTCTTTTTCTGTTTGAATTTCCTGATTGAATTTCAATCAAACAAATCAAACATTCAAAACAATCCAAACTTCCACCACACTTTGCAATTGAATTTGGTTCTGTTTAACAACATAAACCAAAGTCCAAAGACCAAAAATAATATTTTTATTTTAGGGTTCATTTATAATTAAATAAAAAGGACCTTAGTTAATAAATCAAATGTGTTTTAATTTATTTAAAATCTCCATTTGAAATCTAGATATTTTCAAAACCAAATCAGTAGGTTTTATTTGAAAATAAAGAATACTTGGAAAACTTGTTTAAAATAAATAAATAAGTTTTGATGTTTAATTAAAATAGTAAAACCTTTATTTTTAATAAACTTGGATATTGAATCCTTATTATTTTATTTAAATAAACCTTTACTAAATTTTTATCAAATAGAAATATTTTATTTCAAAGGCTTGGCCAAGTTTTAATTTGGCTTATAAAATAATCCTTATTTATATTTCTACTTTTTCATTTGAAAACCAAATCTCTTTATTAAAAGGTTCAAAATAGTAATTCCAAATATTTTAACTTTGTTGTCTATTTATCTTTTTAAATCCTTTTAGGATTTTATTTGATCAAATAGTTTTGAAAGTTTTCAATTGGAATCAAAAAGTTTCTTCTCACCCTGAAAATCAACAAAGTTTTATTTTATTCATTTTTTTCACATTAAAAGATTTGGAAAATCTTGGGATGTGACAATAAATAAGTAGATTTTTATTTAATTAGAGTTTGCATTAAATTTGGTGGAAATTTAATGGGAATTTGAGTGGGATTTTGAGTGGAGGAAATTGAAAGGCTTTTGAGTGAGTGTAGAGTCCACCCAAATGAATGTGGAAGTGGTGGGGCAGCCCCCATGTCTGGGCGCCATGCCCCTTGGGTGCCCCCCTCTCCCCTATAAAATCCCCCCTCTCATCCTCTCAAAGTACACCTCCTCGTGAATGATCTCTCTCCCCCTCTAGTATTTATCCCCCATGGTCTCGGACTAGCGAGATACATGTTCCCGATGGCTATTCGGCAAGAAAGAGTTGGGCTTCCGCTGCATCGCTGGAGCGAGGAGGAGGAGGTTTCTCGGTGTCTTGTACGTGTGTGCGAGCACGGATGCGCTGCTGTATTGTGGCGCTAGGACTTCCTCTCGATCTTGAGATTTGCAAGAGATTGTCTACATCAACCACGAGTTTAACTCGTTAAGCTTTGTCCGTATTCAAGGGTATGTTCTCTACAGATATACATCCGCCCGTTGCTTTTATCTAGTAGATAGATCTTGGTACATAGTTGTTCCCATCATAGGAATTTTTTTGTTTTCTATGCCCATAACCCTACAAGTACCTTTTACCTTACCTCCCCGGCAACGGCGCCAGAAAAGAGCTTGATGTCTATGCAGTTCTATTCTTGCAGACAGTTGTTGGGCCTCCAAGTGCAGAGGTTTGTAGAATAGCAACAAGTTTCCCTTAAGTGCACCCAAGGTTTATCGAACTCAGGAAGTAAGGGTCAAAGGTATCCCTCTCAAGCAACCCTGCAATCAAGATACAAGAAATCTCTTGTGTCCCCAACAAACCCAATACACTTTTCAAGTGTATAGGTGCACTAGTTCGGTGAAGAGATAGTGAAATACAAGTGGTAACGGTGCCAGAAAATAGCTTGACGGTGAGGTAAAGACTAAAGAAAGCAAACATGCAACAAATCTAGATGCAAACGGCGTTTCAATGTTTAGAAACAAGGCCTAGGGATCATACTTTCACTAGTGAACACTCTCTCATAAAATATCCTCTCATCATGATACTACTCTTAACTACTCTCCGGTTGGACACTCTAATCATCGGTAGGGCTATAACAGCACTCCTCAAAGTCCGCCTTCCCCAATCTAGATAACCCCACACTGTCACCTTGAGCACTAGATGGTTCCAACAAACACCACAATTTCATAGAGACATCCAACTCCAAATATAACTCATAACAAATATTCAATCTAGCCAAAGTGCCACTCACAGTATGCATGATGTCACTTTCACACACGTGGGGAAAAGCATAGGTCTATTAAAGCACAAAGAGTATTTATGTAGACTCAAACCTAAGTGCCACCATGGCATGCACGCTGTTACTTTCACACACATGGGGAGAGCAGAGATCTATTAAAGCTCTTGAGTAGCAAGGTAGATATACTTGATTACAAAGCTCATGATCACAATATGACCATGCATAGAGAGAGAGATGAACACATAGCTACCGGTAGAGCCCTTAGCCTCGAGGAAGAACTACTCCCTCCTCATCATGGGAATCAGCAACGGTGATGAAGATGGTGATGGAGATCGATGGATATGGCTCCGGGGGCACTTCCCCGTCCTAGTAGGCTGCCGAAACAGAGACATTCTGTCCCCCGAATCGCCCCTTCGGTGGCGGCGGCGTTACGGAGGTTTTTCTGAAAGTATGATGGATTATTTAGGGTTTTTGGGTCGGAGGCTTAATATAGGCGAAGGAGGCAAGGTCGATGGACGGCCAGGGGGCCCACACCCCTGGGGGCGAGGCCTAGGGTGGATCCGCGCCCATATAGGGTGTGGCCACCCAGGTGTTCTCCTCCGTCTCGTCTTTGATTTTCCGTATCACTCAGGGAAAAATATGAAGTTTGGCTTTTGTCTCGTCCAATTCCGAGAATATTCATTTTTTAGCTTTCTGAAACCAAAAACAGCAGAAAACAGGCAACTGGCACCGTGGCATCTTGTCAATAGGTTAGTTACATAAAGTGTATAAAAATACCTCAAAGTGTAGACAAAACATAGCAAAGTTGATACAAAACAAGCATGGAGCATCAAGAATTATAGATACATTTCCGACGTATCAGAGTGCTTGAAGTTTTCTTCTTCTCCTTCATAGTACTCCTTCTCCTCGTATCCTTGGTCGGTTCTAGCGTCTATAAATGAATACGAGGTACACAATCACCAAACAATAATTAACTACCTCTATTTGGCACACAAAGGTTCACACTAGATGATCTAGCATCATCACAATCATCACATAAAATAAAGACCTAGTCCTTATTATTTTATTTTGGAAGAGTAATTTCTACTCATTGAAAACTACTTAAGATTTAATATTCTCCAATTAAAATATGGGATCATGTTGTCACATGTCATCACCACATATTTTAATACTTGGGAATGTGATTTAAAGTGGTGGTCATATTTTATAAAGTTTAAAATTACTATTTTCTACAGTTGAAGTGACTAGAAATGCCTATATAGCATTCTTTTAGTACTAGTCCAATATGACTGCATGTAAACCTAAATATTTTTACATATTCAGATATATCTTGTCAAATGTGATTTTTGAGAGTTGGAATCAACTCAAAAGCATTTATGGTTGATTTTTGAATGTGGAAAAGTCTTTGTCTTGTTATTTTTTCTATAGGTGATCTAAAATTTCAAATGGTTTGAATCCAACAGGATTTCATTGATAATTTGAATACCTTTCTAAAAAAATTAAAATCATGCAATTTGGTTCATTAAATCTCTTTGAACTAAAAGGGAAAATAATTATTTGATCACTTTACGCTGCAAGGAGGAAATGGGTCGCCCAATCAAGATCTTGGCAAAGCAGTCGCTGTGGGGGGTCCTGCTAGTCAGTGGCTCTATCTAACCGAAGTGGTACGTTTCAATCTAGGCCGTGCGATTAGAACAAGATCTACGACAGACGTTCATCGTCTCCGTCGCGCAGCTCCAACAAGACTGAACAGTAACAGTGGTGGTACGCGGTGGCTCACATGGGCTCCATCTAGGGTCGGCGAAGGGGGCGAACGACGTTGTCGACGACTGCAGTTCGAATGGTGGTCGCGGCGGCTCCTGGGGTCCTCAACAATGGCAGAATCTGGCCAAATTCTGGTGGGCTGGTGCTCACCTTGCTCCGGGGGAGGGTTAGGGATGGTTCTTAGAGAGAGAGGAGTGAGATGATGTGGAGAATGAGGGCTGGGGTGGCCTCTATTTATACACCGACGAGAGGGGCAGAGAGGGATGGGCTGGCTCCTCTAGCGACGTCGTTGCAGTGAGCTACGGGCATGGCTGAGGGCAAGGATGCTGCGGTGTCTTCTGGCGGTCATCGCACGCTTAATGGCGAGGCACGGGGCGGTCGAGGATGGTCGGGAGTGGTCCGTGCGCTGCATGGGAACAACGGTGTTCAAGACAGCGTACAAGGGCTACTGGTCACGCGACGGCGAACGGTCGTGTCTCAGAGGTAGCTAGGGTCATGGCGAGTGTAGTTACACACGGTGAGAGCGAGGCGCGGCATGTGCGCGTGTGTCGGCTGCAGCGCTCTGGCGCTCTCTCGCATGATTGCAGAGAAATGGGTGCGGCAATTTTCTGGTGGTCCATGGCTTGGCTGCGCTCGAGGGGTGGATAGGGAGTGGCGATGGACAGTGGCCTGTCTCCTAGACATCATGGACGGGCGCGGCGCTTTCTCCTGCAAGCTTTCCATGGTCGAACGGCAAGAGCGGCTAGGGTGGAGCAGCACTGGTGGAAAGGAAAAACGGGGTGCTGGTTCAATGCGATGCTAGGCATTGGGGGCAACAAGGGGAGTGAAATGGGGGCAATGGGTGGACAAGGCATTGATCAAGAACAATAATAGTTTGGCAGCTATTACTGTGCTCACCAGGTGTTTGATGAAATGGTCGCATGAATTCAAAGTTTGAATTTTTGGATGAATTTTGGTGAGTGATCTGGTCATATGCTTGGTAGCCTGTTATTGCTAGGGTTTGCCAAGGGGAATTGGTTTGGTTGGTTTTTGATAAATGGCCATCTTAGTACCTATTAAGGATTCAATTTTGAATTATCCTTTAAATAGGTTTGGAATTTGTTTCGGTTGGTTTGTAGAGTGGGCTTGGGTTCATTGTTACTTGGTTTAGCAAGGGGTGAAAAGAATTGGATTTGTTTCTGTTAGAAATATTTGACTAGGAACACCCAAAGTGGTCTAGTGAACAAGTTTGGCCAAAATGACCATTTGCCCATATTCCTTATATTTGATTTTCTCTTCATTTGATTCTGCTTGAAAATGATCTAGATGATATTGTTTTCATCTTTAAACCAATCCTTATCATTCATAGCAATCAAACATGGCAATCGCACTCATTCATGCATTAATCACACACACATGCATTCATATTAATTTTAATAATAAAAGTTTTTGTTAACCCTAAACTTGGGTGATTTGAACTTGATAATCTTGTTTAATATTTTTTGGGATTTTACAAACCTTCCCTCTTAAACAAAATCTCGTCCCGATATTTAAGAAAAATAAAACTAGGAACTAAAGAGATCTGGAAAATCGATCCTAATGTGATATTCTCGCTCCCAAGTAGCATCTTCTTCAATATGGTTACTCCACTGGATCTTGAGAAACTTGATACTCCGGGTTCTGGTGATTCTGAAGGCTTCTTCAAAAATATGAATGGGTACTTCAGGGTAAGTTCGGTCCTTGTTGAGCTCTATGGTTATGTGATCAATATTCTTGAAAACTTCGGTCTTCTCTGGGACTTCTAGGCATTTGTGAAGTAACAAGATATGAAACACATCATGCACGGCTGACATCTCCTCCTGTAGTTCCAATTGATATGATACTTCTCCTCGGCTATTCAAAATCTTGAAGGGTCCAATATATCTAGGGGATATCTTTGCTTTCAGTTGGAAACGCTGGATTCCTTTCAAGGGTGATACTTTCAGATACACAAAATCTCCTATAGTGAAGGTGTTAAGGTGTTCACGGATTGGGCGGTCTTAAGGTGTTCACGAATCTTCTGAACTTTCTCTTTAGATTCTCTTGGGATGTCGGGTCCGAAAATCTGACTCTCTCCTACTTCCGACCAATTCTACGGGGTACGACACTTCCTTCCATACATAAACTCAAATGGGGACATTTGCAAACTGGCTTGGTAACTATTGTTGTTTGAGAATTCTGCGAAAGGCAGACAGTCCTCCTATTTTAATCCATATTCCAACACACAAGGTCTCAACATATCTTCGAGTATCTGGTTTACTCGCTCAGTTTGTCCATTAGTCTGCAGGTGATAAGCTATGCTGAAATCCAGTCTGGTTCCTAATCCTTCTTGGACTTTCTTCCAACATCTTGAGGTAAACTGGGTTCCTTGATTCGACACAATGTTCTTGGGGATTCCATGCAAACTGACTATCCTAGCAATGTACAACTCTGGTAGCTTCGAGATCTGATAAGTGGTCTTTACCAGTAAGAAATGAACTACTTTGGACAGTCTATCCACTATGACCCAAATAGAGTCATTTCCCCTACTAGATGTAGGCAAACTGATAATAAAATCCATTCCAACTGAATCCCATTTCCATTCTGGGATCTGCAAAGGTTGCAAAAGTCCCGTGGATCTCTGATGTCCCGCTTTGACTCTCTGACAGATATCACATTTGGCTATGTAGCTTCCGATTTCTTTCTTCATCTTGTGCCACCAAAATTGCTCCTTCAAATCCTGATACATCTTGGTTCCTCCAGGGTGGATAGAATAAAGAGTATCATGGTATTCTTGCAAAATAGCTTGCTTCAACTATAAATCTGTTGGTACACAGATACATCCTTTTTACCACAAAAGTCCTTCTTCATCTTCGGTGAATCCGGGTACCTTCCCTGTACCGATACGATGTTTGATTCTGTCGATACTAGCATATCCTTTCTGCGCCTCCTTAATCCGATTGATCAAAGTGGGTTGAAGTTCTATGCTAGCCAACAATCCATCACTAACTAGCTCCACTCTGAAATTTTCCATCTCCTCATGCAAACTTGGCTGGGATTCTTTTATCATGGTGTTCAATCGACACGGCAATCTTCTACGAGCATCTGCTACCACATTGGCTTTGCCGGGGTGATAGTGAATGTCAAGATCATAGTCCTTGATTAACTCTATCCATCTCCTTTGCCTAATATTTAGCTCCTTCTGGGTGAAAATATACTTCACACTCTTGTGATCCGAATAAATCTCAGAGCGATTACCCATGAGGTAATGTCGCCATGTCTTCAAGGCTAAAACTATGGCTACTAGTTCGAAGTCATGGGTAGGGTAATTCTGCTCACGTTGCTTCAGTTGTCGGGACAAATAGGATATGACTTTGCCTTCTTGCATCAACACACATCCGAGACCAATCTTGTATGCGTCACAATACACATCAAAAGTCTTCTAGATATCCGGCATAATCAAGATTGGGGCTGAAATCAATCTCTTCTTGAGTTCTTGAAAACTTGCTTCATATTTGTCCGTCCATTCAAACTTCTTATCTTTCTTCAAAACTGGGTGATGGGTCTTACGATGCTCGAGAATCCTTCTACGAACTTGAGGTAATATCCCGCTAATCCGAGAAATGCGCGAACTTGGGTTTGAGTGGTTGGGGCTTTCCATTCTTCAACATCCTTATCCTGGGCGGGATCAATAGCAATTACACCTGCCGACACGATATGTCCTAGGAATCCTACTTCCTTTAACCATAACTCACATTTGCTAAACTTGGCATACAACTGATGCTCCCTATGGGTTTCAAGGATGGTCCTCAGGTGTAGCTCATGGTCTTCTTCTGTCACATCCCAAAATTTTCCAAATTTTGTAATGTGAAAAATAAATAAACAAAAGAAACAATTGTTGAAATTTAGGGTGAAAAGAAACTTTTTTGGAAACATCAAAACCCTTCTTGAACAAAATTTGAATGAAAAGGGAATCCAAAAAATTTCAATCAAGTGAAATGCATTCATCAATTAATGTATCTTGAAATTTAAACACTTGGGAAAATAAACCAAAACCCCAAAACCCAAATGGAAGAAAATCATTTCCAAAGATCTCTCTAAGACTATGGATTTGATCCATATAAAAATTTGGCAACAAACATTTATAAATGATCAAAAATAATAAATAAAATGTTATAGAGCCATGGAAATTGTTTTCATTTAATTTGGAGCCATGGATAAAAACTTATGATTATAATAATATAAAAGGAAAATAATTTCAAAGGCTAAATAAAGCTCCTGGCTAAAATCCATACCAAAATCTTGAGCAAATTAATCCTAAAAGGATTTAAAAAGATAAACAAGTATTAAATAAAATTATACAAATTGGAATCACCAATTTTGGATCTATAAATAAAAAGATATGAATTTTATAAGATAAAGAAAGAATGAAATAAATAAATAGGGAATATTTAAAAGCCAAATTAAATCTTGGCCAAATCCATAAACAAATGGAAGTTATTGAATAATAAAAATAAATAAAAGTTTATTTAAATAAAACTATATGGATTAAACCATATCCAATTTTATTTAAATATAGACAAATTGCCTAAACTAAATAATAAAATCCAGTAAAATTATTTAGAAGACAATTTAAATATTGAATTAAATCCATAAGCAAATGGAACAAAGATTATCCAAATCCAAATAAAACAAAGGGATAAAGAATATTCAAATAAAAGTATATGGGATTAAAACCATATTCAAATTATATTTAAATGGAGACGAAAATCCCTAATAAAAATGATTAGTTAAATCATGAGAAAATAATAATCCAAATTGCCAAATGGATTAGAAGTTATCAAATTAACTTAAAAAGAATAAAGGATAAATTAAATAGAATTATATGGTTTGGAACCTTATTCAAAATTCATCTACATAAAGACAAAAGCCTCATTTAATTAAATATTAAATCATATTAAAATATTTTAAATAATTCAAAGTACACATTAATGAATAAATAAAACCTACTGAAAAAGGTTTGGAAAAATTGGAATTTAAATATAAGTTTGAAAACATATTTAAACCTTATTTAAATAAAGACAAAATAACTAATTTAAATAAATAATAAACCATAAAAGAATAAAAGAAATTATTCTAAAATGGACTTTAAAATACATAAATAAACAGATCAAAAACCTACTAAAAATTTGGAAAAGATTTGAAAAATAAATCTGAATTCAAATGAATGTTTGAATTGAAAAACAGAAAATAGAAAAAGTAACAGAATAAAAAAGAAACAACCAGCCCAACTAAACCTACCCAGGCGCAGTAGCCAGACCACCTCTCTCTCCCCGCGAGATTTCTTCTCTCACCCGCAGATCTACCCTCTCAGTCACTGACCAAGCGACCCCACGCGTAACGTCTCGCCCCGCTGACAACCAGGCCCCACACTGCCTCGTCATCGTCTTCCCCACGACCAGTTCTTTCCCCCTCACACCGGCCGTTTCCTGTGTTAAATTGCGGCTTCAATTCGCTGGAATTAGGCGCATGAATTCCTCCAGAGACCATGCACGTTAAATCGCCCACGTCCCCTCTCTCTTTCCCCTCAGACTCCATACCCTGAACGCCACCAGGCTGCTGCAATTGCACGCTCGAACCTCCTCTGCTCCGACGAGTTTATCAGCGAATTCCGATGAACCAGTACCTCCCCTTTCTTCCTAGTTTCCACGAGAACAATCCCCATCCTCTCACGCACTTGCCAGTAGCTCCAGCTCGCCAGCGCGTTCCCCAGAGCATCGACAACGACCAAGGGCGAGCGCCGCCGTTGACTGCGTCCACTCCGGCAACCTCCCATGGTATTCCCTGATCGCCTCCTTCCCCCTTCCCCCTATATCGTCGCCTCCGTCGATGACCGTGCGCACCCGACGGCAGCAGGAACTCCGGCGAGCGATTCAGGCCAACCTCATGCGCCCCATGGTTTACGACGACCACCTCGAGCTTCAGCACATCACGACGAGTCTGATAATTAGATCCAACACTCCACATCTCCCGACCTTGACTAATCGGTACAGACCAATAAGAATAAGACACGTGGCCCAGTCTGTGTTCTAAAAACAGAAACATTTCTATTAGATGAATGATTTTGGAAAATTCATAACTTTTGATCCACATGTCCAAATTTTGCAAATTTTATATAAATGGATTCACAAAAATGTGAACTTTGCAACTATTCCCTTAGTTTAGTGTTTTTCCTCTGGAAAATTAGTTGTTTTGGCAGAAACATTTCTAGGCCTATTTTGTGTATAAAATTTATTCTAAAGTTGATTTTTGAGTAAAACCTTTTCCAAATGGTTTGATTTAAACTCTCTGATCCTAAACACTATGTTTTGGATTCAAAAATGTATTTGATTAACCATAGAAAATTCCTTTGAATAAAGGAATTTTGGTAAAACAAAAATGTTGCTATCATTTAAAAATGATTTTTGTGTGAAACCTTTTGGTAAATGGATTTTTTAAAGACTTATGATTCAATAGACCCCTAAAGGAACGAAAATAAGGAGACATATTAGATTGACGGCTCTGATAAACTGATACCTCTTCGTGCAGAGAGGCATGATCGGGATTCAAAAAGTTTAGACAATGTATGTACTACTCGCCAAAGCCAATCGGTCCTGAAGCACGTAAGTACACGAGGTATTATATGCATGCGACATGGAAAAATAAGTGGCCAACCCGGATAAAATACTTACACCTGTCCACTGACATGGAAACACCACATATGTGGTTTAGGGTGTATTCTTTTGGGCCCGTCGGCGGGCTACCGTTGCTTGTCGTCCGATAATACACACGGGGGAAATTCTACACTTTGGAACACTTACAAATTTTTAGAGTGGGGGGTCTATGGTATCATACCTATTTTTTAAACACTTTGATCCTAAACACTAACTTTTGTGTTTAAAAAACATATTTGGCAAGTACTAGAAATTATCCCTTTTGATAAAAGCATTTCTAGCAAAACAAAAATGATTTAAATGGCCCATTCCCACTAAATTGATTTTAAATGGCACTGCCACATTTATAAATGACCAATATGTGTTTTAAAATGTTTATAGCCTATTAGAAACCACCTTTCCAAATAAAACAATCTTTTGCATGCTTGCATGCATTGCTTTGTTTTTATTATTTTATGTGGTGATTTGTTTAAATGCTAGGTTGAATATGTGCTTGCTTGATTGAATTGTAGTGAACCTTGAAGAGTGTGACATTTGAAAGATCAAGGAGTGAACCTATGTTCTCTACTAAAAAGGCAAGTGGTGCTTCATACATTTTGTTCTAATATTTTGACTATGCATTAGTGATATTTTGAGTAGGACTTGCATGGAATTTTTACTAAGCATGCTATGCCATGGGAAATCCTAGTGGATGATGTATTTGTAGAATTTTTCCTAAGTTAAGATTCTTGCTACTATTATGATTAGCCTAGCTAGTAGAAAACAAGGGTGGATTATATTCATGCTATTAAATATTTCTAAGTCTATGACTTGTGTTTTGTTTAATAAAACAACTCTATGAATGAATCACCTTATGGAATGGAAGGAAAGGTTCATGTTGAGTGGTTACCCTAGGGGCAATACCTGGTGCATCTCACTTGTGGAAAGCCACCCAGGAACAAAGAGATTTGAGATGTCAAATGTTGAGAAGCTTCTAGTGCAGCCACTTGGCAATATGGGCTCTCCGTGGATCATATAGGTTGCAATAACTTAGCCAGATGGACAGTTGGTGGTAGGGGGTGATAGGTTTGGAGCGCGTCCATTTTGGTCTAAGGGAAGGCTTCTGAAAGATCTTGTCTCGATGCATGTCGAGTCTTGTGGGGAAAGTGCACCACCTCTCGAGAGTGTAAAATCTAAGTACTTAGCCGTGTCCCCGGCAATGGACAATTTGAGCATCAAGACATGGAAGCTATCAAGGATCTCCTCATCCCAATTTCTAAGTTAAAAGCTTGTGGTTGAACAAGGGTAAAGGTTAACCAATCCATTTGGTTGTTCCTTGGATGATTTTGAAAAACAAAAACTTAGTGTTTTCAACTTATAAGGTAAACCTTATTTTGAGCAAAGCAAGCCCAAGCTCCACTTAGCCAAATGCATATAGATGATAGATACCACTATTCTACCATAGTATCACTTTCCAATACAATTCAAATGTATTAACCCTTGTGGCTGTAACTTATTATGTTGCAGATTTCTTTGATGTTAGTGAAGTGTGTTGAATAGGATTACAAGTCTACAGCCAACATGATTTCCTGTGGCACTTTGAAGATGAAGGACTCCATGCTATATAGTTATTGCTGCTGCATTGTAATGAGATAGCCAAATGAGTTATGTAAGATGTAATGAATTATTTTATTCCTGGTTGTATTATGACCTTTGTTTCTTGATATTACATCTTAAACTGTGGATGCTAGCTATTGATCCAGGGACTAGCATTGTAAACACAGGGATCTCTACCTTATCAGGTTGGGACCGCTATAAATGTTATTAGAGCACTGTGTTACCTGTAGGATTGTAACCCTAGGATTGTACAAAACCCCTTAGAAAAATAGGAGTTGTATTTTGTTCCAAACTTATTTACAAACAATCTTGTAAACCCTTTCCTCAACCTTTTTGTTTTGAATCTACATCTCTTGTTTTTCAACTTGATGGACAAAGACTTCAACTTGAGCAAAGGACTTCACCAACACCAATAACTTCAACTTTAGTTTCACCATGGACTTCAACTTGGACATCACTAAGGAGTACAAGTGAGACAAGAATATTACTCAAGACTTGGAGACTAAGGAAACACAACTTAGAAGGAACCATCATCACCTTTGAGTTTTGTGACCAAGATGCAAGAAATTTTCCAAGGATACCATGAGCTTGTTCAAGAAGAAACAACTAAGAAGAATGAAATGATCTCAAGTGAACCATATAGTTGGACCACCATACTAGTGTTTAGTTTAGATCAATCACACCAACTTATATGGTGTAGCAAAAATATTTTGTTGCCTAAAAATGTGCTTGAACCTTCTTGTTTGAGTGGAATGTTTGTTTGTGATTGCTTGCACATTGTTTGTGTGAATTGTTGTGTGTGATTAGAATTCTCCCTGTAGAAATCTTTTGCCTACTCTAATTCCAATCCAACCCAAACAGATGACTCCTCCAAGAAACCACAACTCTAACATCAAGGATGGTGACAACAACGACCAAGAGATGCACATGAGAGAACAACTACTAGCAACCCAAGCCCAGTTGAATCAAGTGACAACTCAGTTTTTAGCTAACAACAATGAGTTAGACCAAACCCTAGAAAAGTTCTTGGAAACCCAATCCCAATTGTTGCAAAGGATGACCAATCAAATGATCAACATGAGAAGCAACCATTTCCAAAGTGATTGTGACAACAATGATATAAAGGATGATATTATGGGAGGAACTCAATCTTGCAATATTTGTGGAGACATAGAACACACCTACAAAGATCATAAGGACCAATGCCCTAATTGTGAAGAGAAACATCCAACTAGACAATGCCCCACATCTCAAGTTACATGTTTCCTATGTGAAGGAAATGATCATGTCCCTATCCAGTGCCCTATCTATCCTATAGTTCAACAAATGAAACAAGATGGAATGCATCAAATGTTTGGAAACCTCCATAAAGGAACAACTTCTACCAAGAAGGATAAAGATAAAGTCAGAATTGTACCTCATAGAGCCACATCCAAAGTGACCACAAAGTGTTGCTACTCATGTGGAGAAGAAGGTCACCTCTCTAGTGACTGCCCCAAGAAGAGAGAAAGATTTCACACATTTGTGGTGAAATATGAAGAACATGAACTACAAGAACTCCTAGCTTTGGAGAGACCCAAAAAGAAGAAATGTCCCAACCCCACCAAGCAAGACATTAGCCAGGTGCAATGTTACAGCAAAGAGATGGAACACTATGCTTATGAATGTCCAGAAAAGAATAAGAACAAAGGAAACAAACAAGAAATAGTGATGCCAAATAAGAAGGATATTAGCCAAGTGATGTGCCACAAATGCAAAGAGCTAGGACATTATGCATCACATTGTCCAGAAAATAAGGAAGACAAGACAAGCAAACCTATGAGAGACATCAACCTTGTCACATGTTTCAAGTGTGGAAACAAAGAACACTATGCAGATATCTGTCCAGAGAAGCTACATCAAGATCCCAAGTAAGCCAAGATGTAATCTAGTTGAAAACATTTTTAAGGGTGGTAGTACCCTGGTTGTCTTGAAGCCAACTTGTAACCTATAGCATTCCGAAATATCGGGACGAGATTTCTTTTAAGGGTGGTAGCCTTTCACATCCGAAAATTTTCCAAATTTTGAAATGTGAAAAATAAATAAACAAAAGAAACAATTGTTGAAATTTAGGGTGAAAAGAAACTTTTTTGGAAACATAAAAACCCTTCTTGAAAAAATTTGAATGAAAAGGGAATACAACAAATTTCAATCAAGTGAAATGCATTCATCAATGAATGTATCTAGAAATTTAAACACTTGGGAAAATAAACCAAAACCCAAAACCCTAATGGAAGAAAATCATTTCCAAAGATCTCTCTAAGACTATGGATTTGGTACATATAAAAATTTGGCGAAAAAACATTTATAAATGATCAAAATAATAAATAAAAATATTATAGAACCATGGAAATTGCTTTCATTTAATTTGGAGCCATGGATAAAAACTTATGATTATAATAAGATAAAAGGAAAATAATTTCCAAGGCTAAATAAAGATCCTAGCTAAAATCCACACCAATTCTTGAGCAAAGTAAGCCTAAAAGTATTTAAAAATATAAACAAGTATTAAATAAAATTATACAAATTGGAATCACCAATTTTGGTCTATAAATAAAAAGATATGGATTTTATAAGATAAAGAAAGAAATAAATAAATAAGGAATATTTAAAAGCAAAATTAAATCTTGGCCAAATCCATAAACAAATGGAAGTTATTGAATAATAAAAAGAAATAAAAGATTATTTAAATAAAACTATATGGATTAAACCATATCCAATTTTATTTAAAGAAAGACAAATTGCCTAAACTAAATAATAAAATCCCAATAAAATGATTTAGAAGACAATTTAAATCTTGAATTAAATCCATAAGCAAATGGAACAAAGATAATCCAAATCCAAATAAAATAAAGGGATAAAGAATATTCAAATAAAAGTACATAGGATTAAAACCATATTCAAATTATATTAAAATGGAGACAAAAATCCCTAATAAAAATGAGTAGTTAAATCATGAGAAAATAATAATCCAAATTGCCAAATGGATTAGAAGTTATCAAATTAACTTAAAAAGAATAAAGGATAAATTAAATAGAATTATATGGTTTGGAACCATATTCAAAATTCATTTAAATAAAGACAAAAGACTCATTTAATAAAATATTAAATCATATTAAAATATTTTAAATAAATAAATAAATAAAACCTAATGAAAAAGGTTTGGAAAAATTGGAATTAAAATAGAAGTTTGAAAACATATTTAAACCTTATTTAAATAAAGACAAATTGTCTAATTTAAATAAATAATAAACCATAAAAGAATAAAATAAATTATTCTAAAATGGACTTTAAAATACTTAAATAAGCAGATTAAAAACCTACTAAAAATTTGGAAAAGATTTGAAAAAGAAATATGAATTCAAATGAATATTTGAATTGAAAAACAGAAAATAGAAAGAAAAAGAAACAGAATAAAAAAAGAAACAACCAGCCCAACTAAACCTACCCAGGCCCAACAGCCAGCCCACCTCTCTCTCCCCGAGAGACTTCTTCTCTCACCCGCAGATCTACCCTCTTAGTCACTAACCGAGCGACCCCACGTGTAACGTCTCGCCCCGCTGACAACCATGCCCCACACTGCCTTGTAATCTTCTTCCCCACGAGTTCTTTCCCCCCTCACGTCAGTCGTTTCATGTGTTAAATTGTGGCTTCAATTCGCTGGAATTACGCGCATGAATTCCTCTAGAGAGCACGCACGTTAAATCACCCACGTCACCTCTCTCTTTCCCCTCAGACTCCATACCCTGAACGCCACCATGCTGCTGCAATTGCACGCTCGAACCTCCTCTGCTCCGACGAGTTTATCGGCAAATTTTGGCGAACCAGTACCTCCCCTTGACTCCTAGTTTCCACGAGAACACTCCCCATCCTCTCACGCACCTGCCAGTAGCTCCAGCTGGCCCGCGCGTGCCCTAGAGCGTCGGCAACGACCAAGTCCGAGCGCTGTCGTCGACTGTGTCCACTTCGGCAACCTCCCACAGTATTCCCTGACCACCCCCTTCCCCCTCGATGACACTCACGTGCTCGCCTCTCTAACCTACGTCTAACGGAACCTTTGGTTTGTCTTAGCGCTCCCTATATCGTCACCTCCGTCGACGACCGTGCGCACCCGAGGGCAGCAGGAACTTCGACGAGCGGTTCAAGCCAACCTCGTCCGCCCCTTGGTTTACGACGACCACCTCGAGCTTCAGCACGTCATGGCGAGTCTGGTAATGCCCACCTCCCTCTCCCTCGCTTCCTGTAGTCGCTACAATGTCGTAGCCAGTGCATCACCACCGCTCGCCACTGCCAAGCGCCGCCAGTTCCTGGTCGCTGCGCTTCAGTCCGTTAGATCCAGATCATATGGATAAGATTAGATCTAATCGAAATGATATGAACTGTTCAGTGCCGCACGATTCTAATTAGATCCAACGCTCCACATCGCTCGATCCAGACGAATCTGTACATACCAATAAGAATAAGACACGTGGCCCAGTCTGTGTTTTGAAAACATAAACATTTCTATTAGATGAATGATTTTGCAAAATTCATAACTTTTGATCCACATGTCCAAATTTTGCAAAATTTATATCAATGGATTCAAAAAATGTTAACTTTGCAACCACGCCCTTAGTTTAGTGTTTTGCCTCAGGAGAACTAGTTGTTTTTGTAGAAACATTTCTAGGCCTATTTTGTGTATAAAATTTATTCTAAAATTGATTTTTGAGTAAAACCTTTTACAAATGGTTTGATTTAAACTCTTTGACCCGAAACACTAAGTTTTAGATTCAAAAATGTATTTGATTAACCATATAAATTTATTCCTTTGAATAAAGGCATTTTGGTAAAACAAAAATGTTGCTATCATTTAAAAATGATTTTTGGGTGAAACCTTTTGGTAAATGGATTGTTTTAAACACTTTTATCCTAAACACTAACTTTTGTGTCTAGAAAACATATTTGGATAGTAATAGAAATTATCCCTTTTGATAAAAGCATTTCTAGCAAAACAAAAATGATTTAAATGGCCCATTCCCACTAATTTGATTTTAAATGGCATTGCCACATTTATAAATGACCAATAGGTGTTTTAAAATGTTTATAGCCTATTAGAAACCACCTTTCCGAATAAAACAATCTTTTGCATGCTTGCAGGCATTGCTTTGTTTTTATTATTTTATGTGGTGAATTGTTTGAATGCTAGTTTGAATATGTGCTTGCTTGATTGAATTGTAGTGAACCTTGAAGAGT
Organism: Avena insularis; assembly: GCA_023614405.1. Lineage (NCBI taxonomy): Eukaryota > Viridiplantae > Streptophyta > Magnoliopsida > Poales > Poaceae > Avena > Avena insularis. Next base: position 60,345,928 of record CM042689.1, read on the forward strand.
GTAACATTTGCAAGATCAAGGAGTGAACCTATATTCTCAACTAACACTACTAGGAAAACAGCTATAGGTAATCAGCACATCCGTGGCTCACATGGTTGAAGTGCCCCACGGCTAAAACAGGTGTGGCTCACCAGTGGGAAGTGCCCTACTAGTAACTAGAACAACCATGGCGCACATGACTATAGTGCGCCACAGATGTGTGTGGGACAGGGCCCTGTTGGCCGCAAGCCAAACATCTGTAGCGCACTACAGCATGTGCGCCACGGATGTTAGTGTCAACCGTGGCGCACATGGGGGGTGCGCTACGCCTAAGCGCATGCCCCCCTTTGCTGTGAAACGGCCACAAACATCTGTGGCGCACTCGGCCTAGTGCGCCACAGGGAGTAGGAACATCTGTGGCACACATGGCCTAGTTCGCCACGGTTGTTTCTACTCCCTGTGGCGCACTAGGGCCGTGTGCGCCACGGATGTGTCGATTTTTTTAGGACAGCACTTTATGTGCACATGTGTGACCACATCCACCACCCCACACTTCACTTTCCCCTTCTGCTTCCTCCTTAGATCTAGTCGGGATCTTCTCCTTCCCACCTCAATTTCTCCACCCATTCACCATTTTTAGCATGTAAAACTTGCTTTGGATGTTACATAAGTAATAGAGGAGGTCTCCGGTCTCTCATCTCCTTCTCCGGTCGACGCGCGCACCTCTCCTTTCCATCTTTCTCGCGATCGGTCTCTCATCTCGGTAAGTTGTCCATGTAAGGATGTGTTCATGTGTATATGGATGATGTGCTCATATGTATGTAGATGATCGATGCTCATGATGTGTGTATGTGGAGAGGATGGTCATATGTGTGTGTATATGGAGAGTATCGATGATGCTCATGCATGTGTGTATGGAGAGGATAATGATATGTTCATGTGTGTATGGATCGGTCTCTCTCTCTCTTGTGTTTGTATGTGAACAAGTTGCCATTTGTTTTGCCAAAATGTTGATTCATTTCCATTTTGGCAAGACTTTGGCATTTCGCAAAGGTCCTAATTTTAGGATAGGTCATGCCGAAATTTTCTATCGACCATTGCATGCATGCATTCATTATGTGGTTCTAATAGACTTCAAAATTGTACCGTGTACACCATGCAGGCAAAAATGGTCTGCATAATGAGCGAAGGCATTGTGGCTAGATTTTTGAAATGTGCAACGGCCGACATGATACGAAATAACAAGACAGATATAAGATGTCCGTGCAGAAGATGCAAACTCAACTGGGTGATCGACCAAGATTCCGGGAATCTACAGGTGCACCTGCTCCGCCATGGTTTCATGGATGGATACACTCGTTGGATAAGCGATGACGTAGATGATGGAGGCGGTGAAGGTGGCCAACATGACGATGATCATCATCACGGCGAGAACGGGCGAGATGATGAAGAGTCTCCTGGAGATGGTGAAGGTGCGGAAGCAGACCAGGATGATGATGATATAGATGCCGGAGGAGCAGAAGACGATGGAACAACGTCAGGCTGGGTGCGGGACCCTTATGTGCAAGAGCTGCTTCTCAAGCAGACGAGTAACACCAGGGAAGCCGCTAGAGAGAAAGCCAAGCTTGCGCAACTTGAGAAAGACGCGGTTACTCCATTGTATGAAGGATGCAGGCCCGATGATACCCGGTTGAATGTAACGCTCAAGGCTATGGAGATGAAGGCAAAACGCAAATTGAGCGACGCAAGCTTCGACGATATGATGGCATTCTGGCACGATCGTCTCCCGGAGGGGAACACATGTCCAACTAGTATCGAGGATGCCAAGAAAATCGTCTGTCCTCTCGATCTACCGCACGTTAGATATCACGTATGCATCAACGATTGCATCATTTATCGGGGCGAGGATGCGGAGAAAACCACATGTCCGGTGTGCGGTGTGAGTCGATACAAGAAAGGGAAGAAAGCACCTCGAAAAGTGGTATGGTACTTTCCTATCACTCCTCGTCTGCAGTGTTATTTCGCGGACCCTAAGGAAGCGAAGCTCATGCGATGGCATGCGGAAAGGAGGAAGCCAGGAGATGATGATGACCCCGAAAATGATGAGCTGCTGACGCACCCTTCAGATGCTAGCCAGTGGAAAGCATTGGACCTCGAATTCCCAGAATTCGGTGGAGATTCAAGGAACATCAGGCTTGGTGCGAGCACCGATGGACTCAATCCGTTCGGTAGCCGTGAAAGCATAGACGCACTTGGCCCGTGTTTGTATGGATGTACAACCTCCCTCCATGGTTGTGCATGAAGAAGAAGTACATACAAATGAGTATGCTAATTCAAGGGACGAAACAACGTGGTACCGACATCAATCTGTATCTCGGGCTGTTGAAAGAGGAGCTAGCCACGTTATGGGAATCTGGAGCCAATACTTATGACGCCGTCGCACAAGATTATTTCACTATGAGAGCCGCGTTGGTCACTACGGTGCAAGACTATCCAGGTTGCGGGTATATCTCGGGGCAGGTTATCCAAGGATTCTGCGCATGCGTTAGGTGCATGGATAACACAAGCTATCTCCAACTAGAGAAAGATCTAGGGTCATCGAAAACCGTGTTCATGGCGCACCGGAGGTGGCTCGGCAAGAATGATCCATGGAGAAAACGTGGAGACCTGTTCGATGGCAAATCAGAGACCCGAGGAATCCCAGAGCGGAGGAGCAGCGAAGAAGTGGAAGAGTTGCTGAATAACTGGAAAGATTGTCCTAAGCCTGGAAAGAAGCGAAAGAGGTAGCAACAAGACAAGCCGCTGATGAAGGTATGGAAAACAAGGTCTGTTTTCTAGGAGTTGCCATACTGGAAGTTTCTCCGCACGCCTCATAGCCTCGACATCATGCATATCACGAAAAACGTGTGCGAGAGTCTGGTCGCCACCATAATCAACATGCCAGATAGGACGAAAGATGGTCCGAAAGCAAGGCACGACCTGATATGCTTGCGTATCCGGAAGGAGCTTCACGGAGGACGCACTACTCCTGATGATCAGGAAGATGACGATGATCATGAGTCGGAGACGACACAAGGTCGTCGGAAGGGTAAAAAGTTCAAGAACAACGAATATTACTGCCCTCCTTCTTGCTTCACTCTAATCCAGGATGAGATCAAACAGTTTTTCAAGTGCCTTCTAGGAGTCAAATTTCCTTACGGCTACGCGGGCAAGATAAGAAGATACCTAGACGAGGCGAAGCAGAGGTTCAGTGGCATGAAGTCTCACGACTGTGCCGTGCTAATGACGCAGGTACTTCCGGTCGCACTAAGAGGGATAATGGACGAGCACGTCCGTGAAACGTTATTTGGCCTATGCAAGTTTTTCGACGTCATCTCTAGGAAGTCGATTAGCGTGAATCAGCTCGGAAGGCTACAGGAGGAGATCGTGGTGATACTATGTGAGCTTGAGGTCTACTTCCCACCCGCACTCGGGCCGATGTTCCTCCGCAGCATGATGGCGTTCGAAAGGATGAACGGACACATCAAAGGATACGTTCGCAACAGGTCCCGTCCAGATGGAAGCATAGCCAAGGGCTTTCTGGCCGAAGAGTGCATCTCTTTCTGCACGAATTATCTAGACATCGGGAACCCTGTCGGTCTTCCCGTCAACAGGCACCTTGGCAAGCTCGACGGATCTGGTCACCGAGAGGGTCGTCGCATACTGCATGCAGACTTCGATTTTCGACGCGCAGACTTTGATCGAGCAAACCTTGTCGGGCTACAGCATTTAGAACTGGTCGATCCTTGGGTATAGAAGCACAAAAGGTTAATCGAGAAGAAGTAGAGTGACCGGGGCATACAGAGGACGCAGGGAGAAATAATCAAAGAGCACAACTCAGATTTCACGCGTTGGTTTAGGCAGACGCTCCTTGATAATCCCCCGCGATCGCATTCTTCTGACACGGAAAAGATCATATTCACCTTGTCGCAGGGACCGATGCAAAACCTGGTGACCTATCAGGCGTATGATATCAACGGCTACACATTCTACATGGAGGAAAAGGACAACAAGTGTGATTATCAGAACTCAGGCGTAACGTCGGAATTCTACACCGATGACAACGTGAAGCAAAGATTCTATGGAAGAATCGAGGAGATCTGGGAGCTCGACTACTGTGGAGAAAAGGTGCCGATGTTCCGTGTCAGATGGGCAAAGAGCGTCGAAAGAGAAGACCGGTATTTCACAACCATGGTTATACCCGAAGCAGCCAAATCCAAGGCCGCCGGTGCAAGCGTGGCCGCGAAAAATGAACCGTGGGTACTGGCTACCAAAGTGGACCAATGTTTTTTCATTACCGACCCGACAAAGCCTAGCCGTGTTGTCGTGAGGAGAGGAAAAAGAAACATCATCGGAATGGATGGAGTCGCCAACGAGCAAGACTTCGACCAGTACGGCGATCCAAAGATTGAAGATGACGACGACTACGATGCAGCAACATACATCACAAGAAGAAAAAGGACAACCCTACCCAAAAAAGGTAGCCCGTTCGAAAGAAGAAACATTAAAGTGCCGGGGCTAAATTATTCAACCGCGACAAAGAAGGAAAAAAAGATTGTAAAACGCTAGCTCAAAAAATATTGTAAAACGCGTGGTCGAAAAAGATTGTAAAATGCGGGTGGTCGAGTAGGGCTGTGCCCGATTCATATTATTATGGACAAATTATTATGAAATTTAGTTATACTTTGAATCATATTATTTGTACCACTTTTATGACATATATTATCACTTTTGGGAATTTTTGGAACATTTAAAAGTATTTATAAAATAAAAACAAAACAAATATGACATATATTACCACTTTTGGGCATTTTGGAACATTTAAAAATATTTTTAAAATAAAAACAAAAAAAGGGGGGCACTAGGATTCGAACCTGGGTGCTCTGAAGTTTAGAATAGAGCAGTGGGCAGAACCAGTGGGATAGGATAGTGATTCTGTTAGATAGTGGGACGCTCTTTTCTTATACATTTGCTGGGGGAGATAAGCGTAGCGCACTCTGGCATAGTGCGCTACGGATATCTGTAGGGCATTATGCCAGAGTGCGCTACGCGTATCTGTGCCTTATCCACTTTCACGCAGGCACACGTCAGCCTCATCCCCATTCTCAACCGCGCCCACCGTCGCCGTTGTCGATCCCGATCCCGAGCCCCCGCCGCCGCTCTCTCCATCCGCCGTCTCGCCAGCCGCCGTCGCTCGAGGAGGAGGCCATGGAGCAGGAGGAGGCCGTGGAGCAGGAGCAGGAGGAGGCCCGCCGCCATCGTCGTCCGCCCGCCTGCCCGCCATCGTCATCCTCATCTCAGAGGTCAGCGTCGCCCCTCCCCTCTCTCCCTCTCTCTCCCCTCTCTCCCTCTCTCTCCCTCTCTCCCCTCTCTCCCTCATCTCTGTGTTGGTCAGGCGCCATGAATGAGTACTCCAAACCTCCTTGGATGATATTGTTAGCATGTTACTCATTCTATGTTGTTTTCTTAAGCTGTGATTGGTTATCTAAGTTGCTTGGATGATATTGTATGCTTGTTTTCTGAAGCTCGACTGATTTGGTTTTGAGTTGCAGTGTATCTATGGAAGCAACGAAAGATTTTATGGTTAGCAATATTGATTAACAATCAATATTAGCAACAATCCAAACTAGGAACAAACCAAATACTATCATCTTCACCTCTGGAGGGTCCACTGTATAATAGATTTGCAAGGATAGAAATTGGAGCTAGAAATGTGGTAATGGTTTTGAAATTTAGGTTTTTGGATCACATTTTTAACTGAGTATGCATTGCCAGATGCTACTGATAGTTAAATATCCTTGCCTTGACAGATGCTACTGATAGGTAAATATCCTTGCCTTGCCAGATGCTACTGATAGTTTGTGTGCCACAATGCAATCTGAACCTTTAATAAAGGTATAATGAGTGGAACATATTCTATAGAAATACCCTCATGCATGACCTGAATTTTTTTCACTTACTAAAGAAAACACAGATGTTTACCATGCAGGAGCCTACACAAACAAGGTATGTGTGAGAGTGTTGAAGATATTTGGCAATATTTTGAGCATATGATCCTTTTGCCGAATAGTGACCTGATCCTCAGGAGAGATGTTGCAAGGTATTGATATGTGGTGTAACAGGGGTGCGGTACTCATAACAAGGCTCAAAAAGGTGACATTTTGATTGATGTTCGATAAGAGCAGATGTACCACCATTCAGCTGCTGGAATCCAATCACACCATTTTTTTGGTTCCTAGAAAGAAATACATATCTGGTAACAGGGGAAAAGTTTTATTGTCATAACCTGTTGCTCCCTCAGAGACTCATGAAGCTCTACTTAGGCATCTTAATCTTTCTTTTTTAACTGCATATAGTAGCCAGTCTAAATTGTTATTGTTTATACATCTGTGGTGGTGCTGTTGTCTATACTGAAACCTGAAACCTGAAACCTGTCTAGAGTAGTGGTGCTGCTGTCTATACTGAAACCTGAAACTGCTGAAACCTTTATGCTTGCTGCTATGTGTACTATTTGTGAAACCTGTGTGTACTATTTGTGCAAACCTGAAACTATTGTGCAAAGCTGCTGTGTATACTATTTGCTGGCTATACTGGGCCATTTATGCTGGTTGTGCTGGCTATGATGGCCATTTATTGTGTGCTAGCTATGTTGGCCATATATGTAGGTTCTTGTATGAAATGAGTCCCGATTTTTGCCGGAATGTTGATTAACTTCCGTTTTGGCAGAAATCGGGTACTCCTAGTTTAAGAAAATTAGCAAAGGTCATGCCGGATTTTTCCGTGCATTTAACCAATTATTTGTTTTTTATTAGTGCAAAGATGTGTGACAACGACGAGGCTGGATGTTCTAAGCGCATCAGCGCTGAAGGAGAACTCAGACCTCCGAATAAACAATTGACATTCTGGGAGGCGTCCCAGCGGCTAGAAGATGATGAAGAATACCATCCTTCGGAGAGCGAGGATGATGAGATGGAAGACGCGGAGGAAGAAGCCAAAGGAACGGCGGACGATGAAACCACTGATGGCGGCGAGGGCACAGGGAGTGGTAGCAACCCTCCTAAGAAGAAGAAGAAGAATAAGAAGAAGCCGAAGGACCGGCGCCCGAACACGGTCGGCACGGTCAGGGAGGAAATTACCAAAGTGAGCCCAACTGGTGTTCCTTTGGAGCCCGACCTTGTCGTCAAAGGGTACGGTGGGCAAGTGGCGGAGATCACCCGGACAACCATCTCGATCAACACCGAGAATCTCCGGCATAAAGATAATGGCCACTTGTGCACACTCCTCTTCGAGAAGCTGCACGCAAGATACAAGTTCCCCGCTAAGTATCAGAACACAAATTATCATGGGAACGAAGTAAACAAATCCGCCCTCACAAAGATGATCACCGCCCTGGCCAGCTGGAGAACCCGGATAAAGAAGAAGATCTATAAAGAAGGCAAAAGTCTCGAGGAGATCCAGAAGATTGACCCGTAGATCACCGAAGATCAGTTCCGGGAGTTCAAGGAGAGGTGTGAATCCGAAAGAGCCCCGCCAATAGTAATCGGGAAAGGTCTGCAGCGATGAATATAGGTCATCACCATCTCGGATCTGGTGGATCTGAGAACCGGAGGCCAAATGGAATAAGGAGGACGAAGAGTATAGATCCAAGGGGATAGAAAACCCCTTTGCTAAATTCCAACCCGGGCAGGTTCGAAACTTCATCAGGGCCCGTTACCATGTGGACCCAAAAACCAAACAACTCACCGCAGATCCTGCGGTGAAGGAATTCGAGGAAATTGTGGTAAGTATAATCTAATTACCGCGGATCAACTCGATTGCAATCTAATCGATGATCTAAATGATTCACTGTTACTTCTTCTGCAGGAGGAGGAAATTGTTGCTAGTCATGGATCCCAGGGTTCCTCATCCCAGGGGTCGACGGCGGCCACCCGGTGAGATAACCCTTTTAACAGGGCGATGAACCGAGCCAAGAAAATAGAGCCGGTTACGAAGAAGCCGTCGTCGGCTGGCCGTCTGGCCGGCCTCGGGGGTAAGAATTGGGTGGATCATTTTGGTCCACCGCCGAGGACGCATGTGGCGCCGTCGGGAAGGAGCGAGGAGGAAAACCGCGAGGTTCAAGAACTTAAGGCACAAGTGGCGCAGATCCCGCTGATCGTCCAAGACAACCTGGCAATCACCCTCACGTCCTTCCTGCCTACCTTGGTGGAGTCAATAGCGAATTGGAGTGCGGGTGATCGAATAGGCCGTGCCCGATTCCAAGCATGGTCAGCAGCCACCCGAACAATGCGGCGCCGACGAATCAGGCGAACTACGTGTTCGTGACTCCGCCCGCTAGCACCGCGGCGCCGCAAGTGTTGGTGACTCCCCCTGCCATCACCGCGGCGCCGGAGTACATGTTGGTGCCCCCCTGCCATCGTCGCGGCGGCACCGGAGATCCAAGCACCCGTCGGTAGGGAGAATACACCGGCGGCCAGCACCACGCCATCAAGCAGCCCTTCCGTCTCTTGCACGCCCATCGCTGTATGCGGTGCGTCGACATTAGCCGATCTCGACGCCATCACGGTAAACAAATTGCTTTAATTACCGCCTTTCATGCCATCTATTACTCTTATGGCATCTCTGACGACGCCGTACATGTTTTCCGCAGACGGATGTTCCTTGCACTCTCTTATGCTACGTGAACAACGAGCTGAGGGATGTTGCCAAGGGTACCATCGTTCAACCCTTGCAGTGCACGTTCCACTCAAGGCCGATGTCAGATAGCGTGCACAGGGTTAAAATTAGTCGCGTGCTAAGGGGCTGCGACGACCTGGAACCTCCCATTCAACCCCCAGGAGCGGATGAAGAAGAGCCGTCTTTCCTCAGAACTTGCTTCGGCTTATTCTTGCTATGGCCAAAGAGCATGATCCGTTTGGGGACGGCGGGGGCCATCACGCCCTGAACAACGACACCGCTGTCGTGCCAGCGAGAAGCGGTGGCAAGGCCCCCTTACCGCCCTCGCCGTCACCTCCACGCGGTGGGTCGGATGATCATGTTGATGATATGCACATGGCGCAGGATCCGGTCGAGGACGACGAAGACTGGAATGATCACTTCTTCAGCACTCAGTTTGGCAACGAAGAAGACCTAGCTGGTGGCCCCATAGAGAAAGCCACTATCACCAAGCGTCTGTTTGGTTCTCAGGAGACTCCTCCAGCTTGCACCTTTACAGAGCCAGCTGATACAACCAACCAGCCCTTTATTCTAAGCCCTGACACACTACATAGGGTGGCCGGTGCTCAGATTGCGGTGCCTGGCTGCTCTCCAAAAGGAAAAAAGGGCAGGAAAAGAAAATCTAGCAGCTCGAGCCAGCCGGTGGCGTCAACAACTGTGAATCCGATCAGGTTTCGGGACGGGCCACCAAGACCCGAGGGTATTATGTGGAGGATTCATGTGGCGGGTGAGCCCATGCTACCTAAGAATTTGCGGAAGCTCGCCAGTTCGGAACTGCAGAGTGTGCATGACGGCGTGCTGACGATAGAGAGATGCCTTCTATCGGAGAAAGATCCCTCGCACCTGGTATTCGTGGTTAAGGTGCCACCAGGCTTGGGCTTCATCGACAATGCCCCTGCGGATCTGTTCTTCCTGCGGTTCGACGACATCTTCAATATGTTCCACCTATACCCGTTGCACTATACCATGGTCCGTCTATTTTCTCTCAGCCTGGCCATGCAGATCATTAGCGAGAACACACCGGGCATCGCTATAGTGGACCCCTAATACATGCGTGACGGCTGCTTGGGTTCCCCCGCCGAACGACGTATCGTGGCATCGTACCTAAAAAGAATCCTCGTGGCAAACAAGACAAAGGAATATATTCTCGTGCCTTACTTTCCCGAGTAAGTCGTTATTCACTCGCCACCGTCGATTGGATTTATTAGATCATCATCATTCTTTTTCCAACACATTCCATTTGAATTTTCTGCGCAGAGATGAACACTGCACGCTCATCTCCTTATCGCCGAAGCATTCCCATGCCACGTATTTCGACTCGGGGAGTCTAGAAAAGAAGAAAAACTACGACAAGATCAAGGAAGTTCTGGATGATGCTCTCACTGGCTTTGCCTCGACGAAAGGCACCACCTTCGTGCGTACGAAGGTCAAGTTCGACAGGCACGTCTTCAACCACGTACCGGAGTTCCCCTGCATGAAGCAGCCGGAAAATAGTAAGAAGGAAGCCTACTACGCACTCCATCACATGAGGCGTTCCTATGACCAAGAATTCTACGCCAGATCATCTCAAGCAGTGGGCGAAGCAAAGGCCAAGATCAATGATTCGGATATTAGACAAGAGATGTATCGCATCCAGCAGTTTGGGGCAATCATCTTCGTGATGTCATGACTTGGGGTCTTCACGGAGGAAATATCCCGAATAACCGTGACATAGAAGATCGCCTAGAGATGCGGTGACTATAGGAAGTTCATGTGAGACAAGGCGTCCTCCCGTTCCCTAAGCCGAGCCAGAAGGCTTGATGTTGGCCTAGTTGTAGTTACAAACTATAGATGACCTTTGTGTGTGTGTGGACAAGTGTACTTATCTTATTAGGTTTATGAATCATCGCTTACTTATTTTGCTTATTATTATTATATATCAATCAATGCTTGGTTTTTTTGCTTACTCTTTGGTCCTTTGCTCAATTTGGTCCTTCTTTTTTTCCTTACTCTTTTTTCGAGAATAATGCCGATGATTGAAATGTCGTGGCACACTATATATGTGAATGTGCTACGATGGGATTGTGAGCCTTGTGATATGCACAAGTCCAGGTCTTGTGCATCCTACTTGGCTCACCGTTCCATCGTAGCATATTCCTGTGTCCAACGATCTATGTATATATATGAGGCATTCTTTTCGAGTTATTTTTGTCTTTTTCGAGAATATGCCGATGATTGAAATGTCGTGGCACAATATATATGTGAATGTGCTATGACGGGATAGTTAGCCTTATGATATGCACAAGTCTAGGAATTGTGCATCCTACTTGGCTAACGGTTCCGTCATAGCATATTCCTGTGTCCAACGACCTAGCTAGTTATATATGAGGCATTCTTTTCGAGCTACTTTGGTCTTTTTCGAGAATAATGCCGATGATTGAAATGTTGTGGCACACTATATATGTGAATGTGCTGCGATGGGATTGTGAGCCTTGTGATATGCACAAGTCCAGGTCTTGTGCATCCTACTTGGCTCACAGTTCCATCGTAGCATATTCCTGTGTCCAACGACCTATGTATATATATGAGGCATTCTTTTCGAGTTATTTTTGTATTTTTCAAGAATATGTCGATGATTGAAATGTCGTGGCACAATATATATGTGAATGTGCTATGACGGGATAGTTAGCCTTGTGATATGCACAAGTACAGGAATTGTGCATCCTACTTGGCTAACTGTTCCGTCATAGCATATTCCTGTGTCCAACGACCTAGCTAGTTATATATGAGGCATTCTTTTCGAGCTACTTTGGTCTTCTTCGAGAATAGTGTCGATGATTGAAATGTCGTGGCACACTGTAAATGTGAATGTGCTACGATGGGATTGTTCACCTTGTGCTATGCACAGGTCCAGGTGTTGTGCATCCTACTTGGCGAACGGTTCCATCATAGCATATTCCTGTGTCCAACGACCTATGTATATATATGAGGCATGCTTTTTGAGTTACTTTGGTCTTTTTCGAGAATAATGCCAATGATTGAAATGTCGTGGCACACTATATGTGAATGTGTTGTGATGGGATTGTTCGCCTTGTGCTATGCACAGGTCCAGGTGTAGTGCATCCTACTTGGCGAACAGTTCCATCGTAGCATATTCCTGTGTCGAACAACCTAGTTATATATGAGGCATGCTTTTTGAGTTTGGTCTTTTTGATTTAGGAGTACTTTCTATAAGTGTATCTTCATATGCGACTTTAATTATATATGTTTTTTTTCAATCATCGGTTAATTATTATTGTCAACTTATAGATGACGTGGTACGTCGTGTACAAGGGACGGGTTCCCGGAGTCTACGATGATTGGTAAGACTGTCGGAGATAGGTGCACCGTTTCAGCGACAATAGCTACAAAGGGTACAACACTATGGCGGAGGCGGAAGATAGATACACGCGCTATCTAGCGGGAGTTAGGACAAGGAACCAGATGAAGACCTACACCTTCGTCGCAGCGGTGATCATGCTTATCTTCTTTGGTTATTTATCCCGCGTTTTTGTCTAGCTAGCTAGTTTAGATGTCTAGGCGAGCTTCCGAGCTCTAACTTGTTCGATCGACACATGTATTTGCATGTCACCAACTACTACTTTGTAGCATGATCGAAACAATGTAACTTAGACTATGTATTCATGTATGAGACTTATCTATATGTATTTGTTTCAATCTTGTTTTTCATATTGAGTATTTATATATATAATTGTATATCTTGTATCTGTGTGTGTATATCTGCTGTAATATTGTATATAATCTGTATTGCATATAATCTGGCTCGGAAATTAAAAAAAAAAACAAAAAATACATCTGTGGCGCACATGGTCTACCTTCTGTGGCGCACTACACCTAAAGCGCACTATGGAAGCTTAGTGTCGCACTAGGTAGTGCGCCATAGAAGATCCCAGGGGTAGTGCACCTGCCCAAACATCTGTGGCGCACTAGCAGGTGCGCTACGCCTATCTCTACACAACCGTGGCGCACTAGGCAGTGCGCCACGGCTGAGAGATAGCCGTAGCGCAAGGCCCGTGGCGCACTGCTAGTGCGCCACGGATGATGTTTACTGGTGCGCCACTAAAGGCCATTTTCCTAGTAGTGTAAAAAGGCAAGTGGTGCTTCATACATTTTGTCCTAATATTTTGAATATGCATTAGTGATATTTTGAGTAGGACTTGCATGGAATTTTTACTAAGTATGATATGCCATGGGAAATCCTAGTAGATGATTTGTTAGTAGAATTTTCCCTAAGTTAAGATTCTTGCTACTATTATGCTTAGCCTAGCTAGTAGAAAACAAGGGTGGATTATATTCATGCTATGAAATATTTCTAAGTCTATGACTTGTGTATTGTTTAATAAAACTACTATGTGAATGAATCACCTGGGTGGAATGGAAGGAAAGGTTTGTGTTGAGTAGTTACCCCGGGGGCAATACCCGGTGCATCTCACTTGTGGAAAGCCACCCAGGAACAAAGAGATTTGAGATGTCAAATGTTGAGAAGCTTGTAGTGCAACCACATGGTATATGGGCTCTGCAGGATCATATAGGTTGCAATAACTTAGCCAGATGGACATAAGGTAATAGGGGGTGATATATTTGGAACATGTCCATTTGGTCTAAGGGAATGCTTCTGAAAGATCTTGTCTCGATGCATGTCGAGTCTTGTGGGGAAAGTGCACCACCTCTCGAGCGAGTAAAATCTAAGTACTTAGCCGTGTCCCCGGCAATGGACAATTTGCGCATCAAGACATGGAAGCTATCAAGGATCTCCTCATCCGAATTTATATGTTAAAAGCTTGTGGTTGAACAAGGGTAAAGGTTAACCAATCCAATTGGTTGTTCCTTGGGTGATTTTGACAAACAAAAACTTAGTGTTTTCAACTTATAAGGTAAACATTATTTTGAGCAAAGCAAGCCCAAGATCCACTTAGCCAAATGCATATAGATGATAGATACCACTATTCTACCATAGTATGACTTGCCAATACAATTCAAATGTATTGACCCTTGTGGCTGTAACTTATTATGTTGCAGGTTTGTTTGATGTTAGTGAAGTGTGTTGAATAGGATTACAACTCTACAACCAACATGATTGCCTGTGGCACTTTGAATATGAAGGACTCCATGCTATATAGTTATTTCTGCTGCATTGTAATGAGATAGCCAAATGAGCTATGTAAGATGTAATGAATTATTTTATTCCTGGTTGTATTATGACCTTTGTTTCTTGATATTACATCTTAAACTCTGGATGCTAGCTATTGATGCAGGGACTAGCATTGTAAACACAGGGATCTCTACCTTATCAGGTTGGGACCACTACATCTTCTGATTTGGAATAGATCAGAATACCGTCGATAAAAACAACGACAAACTTATCTAGGAAGTTCATAAAAATCTTATTTATGAGATTCATGAAATAAGCGGGGGCATTGGTTAATCCAAAAGACATGACAATGTACTCATACAATCCATATCTAGTGGTGAAGGCAGTCTTTGGAATATCTGTTGCGTGAATCTTGAGTTGATGATAACAAGCTCTAAGATCAATCTTAGAAAACCCTTTGGCACTGGTCAACTGGTCAAACAGATCTTCTATCTTCGGCAGTGGGTATTTGTTCTTAATGATGACATATTCAGCTTCCGATAATCCATGCACAAACGGTTACCTCCAACTTTCTTATCCATAAACAAAACAGGTGATCTCCATAGTGACGCACTTGGTTGAATCAGACCTAGCTCCAGCATAGCATCCAGTTGCTTCTTTAGCTCCACTAATTTAGACAGGTTCATACTATAAGTTCTCTGAGCTATGGATCCAGTTCTAGGGATTAGTTCACTGATAAACTCGATATCCCGATCTGGGGGCATACCGGGCAATTCATCTGGAATACGTCGGGGTATTCATAGACTACTCTGACTTGGTCAATGGTTGGTTGGGATAGACTCTTGTTGCACTTGAATTGATAGGGTAAAATCTTAGATACATTCTCTAATGATACTCCAGTGGTACTAGGCATGGTTATGGATTTCTTGGAACAGTCGATTAATCCTTTATGTTTCAAGATCCAATCCATTCCTAGTACTACTTCCAAACCTTTGGTTCCAAGTACTATTAGATTAGCATAAAAAACTATTCCATGGATTCTAATAGGTACGGCCTTGCAAATCTGTCTAGCTTTGGTGGTTGAACCAGGTATTTGAACTATCATAACATGCTTCAATTTTGTTGGTTGAATTTTACTTGTGCATGCAAATTCTTATGTAACATACGAGTGCGATGCTCCAGAATCAAACAACACTCTTGCAAGTACTGAGTTATAAGAAAACATACCCAGCACGACATCTTGCGCTTCCTGAGCTTCTTCAGCATTCATGTGAAACGGACGGACGTTTCAGTTGAGCGAGTTCCCTGGGGCAAATCTCCTTCCAGTTTGGACACGACATTGCTTCTGAGCTGGTGCATTCAAATTGGTTGTTGCAAGATTCTTGGGGCGCTCATTGGAGTAGTGACCCTTGAATCCGCATTCAAAACAAGTAATCATAGACTTGTCTTTTCCCGCAACAGGCACGACATTGATTCCAGTCCTTGGGGAAGTATTGTTGTTGTTGGGGTTGTTGTTGTTGTTGGACTTGGGCGGTGCACGGTTAAAATTGTTGGACTTGCCAGGGTTGTTGTTGGGGTTTCCTCCGAGCCTCGGGTTTCCTCCTCCACGGTTGGGATAGTTCGGACGGGATATAGGTGGTTGATACGTTGGAAACGTATCTATTATTTTTGATGCTCCATGCTTGTTTAGTATCTACTTTGCTTTACTTGTCCACACTTTTAGGTGCTTTTTACATGTTTTCTGGTATTAAACTATTAACAAGTTGCAACAGTGCCAGATGCATGTTTTCTGCTGTTTTTGGTTTCAGAAAAGTTAGTAAAGAAATATTCTCGGAATTGGACGGGACGAAGGACAAAGTCAATTACTTTCCGTGGGGAACAAGAAGTCCAGAGGAGAGCCGGAGGGGCTGGCCAGAGGGTTCAGACCCACCCCAGTCGTGGGTGGGACCTACCCTGCGCCTGGCTAGGGTTTGGTCGCCCTGGCCACCGCCTCGGTCTCACCCTGCGCCTATAAGAAGCCCCCAATGCAGAAACCCTAAGTAGCCGATCAGAAATCCACGAAATCATCTGTAGCCGTCGCCACCATCATCCCTAGATCGGGGGGGATCTGAAGTTCTTCCCGGCACCCTGCCGGAGGGGAGATCATCCCGGAGGCTTTCTCTCCGGTATGATGCGTGAGTATTTCCACCTTGGACTATGGGTCCATGTAGTAGCTAGATGGTTGTATATCCTCCTTTGTGCTTTCATGTATAGATTTTGTGAGCTACGTTCATGATCAAGGTCTAATCTATTTGTAATCATGCATGTTGTGTTTGCGGGGATCCGATAGATATTGAGATTATTATGTTGGTCTGATTAATGGTTTTGTCTTTATGATTCTATCATGTATGTGTTGTTTGTGATCTTGCATGCTCTCCATTGTTAGTAGCTATCTTGGCCAAGTAGTTGCTAGTGACTCCAAGAGGGGGTATTTATGCTCGATAGTGGGTTCATGCCTCTAGTTTCCAAGGGAAGTGACAATAATCTCTTCGGTTGTAGATGTGTTGTTGCTACTAGGGAGAAAACAACGGTCTCTTGTTCATGGAACATGTGGACTGCTTAAAGGAGTTGTCTGTTGCTTGCAACTTAATACTGGAGGGGGTTCGGATGATAACGTAAAGGTGGACTTCTAGTCATATATGCAGTTGGATGGCGGTCTATGTATCTTGTTGTATTCCCAATCAACCTCATAGGATCTTTCTGACTAGTAATTGCATTGTTATGCCTTTCTCAGTTCCTGCCAATTTCCCTACTATAATTTGTTTAACCTTCATGCCATGTCGTTTATTTAAGGAGAGCATCTCTAGTGAACTATGGACCCCGGTCCAATCTTTACCATTGATACATCTTCCACTATTACTTGTTTACATGCTGCAAACCATTTCCTTCCACACCATACGTTTAATCCTTTGTTATAGCAAACCGGTGAGCTTGACAACCTCACTGTTCATTGGGGCAAAGTCTTGAGTTTGTGTTGTGCAGGTATCCACGTTGCTTGCAACACCTGTGTGACATTTCCTTCCTCCTCCTGTTTCGATAACCTCGGTCTCAACTGAGGGAAAACTTGTTGCTTGCTGCTTCACACCTTGCTCTTGGGGTTCCCAACAGGTTGTGCATTGACAGTAGTCAAGCTTTTCTGGCGCCGTTGCCGGGAGGCTAAGGACGTCTTCACAAGGGGAGTCCTTCACTTCCTTTCTCTTTACTTTGTTTTTAGTTTGCTTTGTTTCTTTTTCTTGGTTTTGTTTGCCTCTTTTCAAAAAACCCAAAAAAATAGTCTAGTTTGGTTTGCTTTCTTTATTCAAAAACACAAAAAAATTAGTTCCTACTCTAGTTGGTGGTCTGTTATTACCTTGCTTGGTCATGCTTTCCATCAATGGATGGTTTCTTTGAAACTAGTTCTTATTGGCAAGGTGGGTTCACGGAAGAATAGAGTATTATTATAAGGAACACCGTTTGTCACAAAAGGGGAAACACTTATGGGAACAAATTGATAAGTTGAATACTATTGCTAGAGAGGTGTGCTCTACTTATAATGTTACTTACCTCTTTGATAAAGCTTGTTGCTGCAGGAGGTATAAACACCTACCCTTTCAATGTGAGTATAATGATAATGTTACCATATCTTCTTATGATAAAGGAAATTATGATTTTGATGATGTGGAACAAATTGAAGAATTTATTGCCTTCAACGGTGCATTTGAACTTGCTACTTTGTTTGAAAATACTAATGATGCACCTTATGAAAATGAGGTTTATGGTATACTTAAATTTTGCTTTGATAATTACAAGAATAAAATGGCTATAATAATCTTGATTATTTTAATAGATGATTTCCACAATTGGAAGAGACTAGTTCCTTGCAGGAGCCAATGGAATAAGAAATTGTTGAAACTGGAGGCTCATTAGATGAAAAACAGGAGGAGAGTGATGAACAAAAGGAGGAAGAATGGATTATCTACCCATGCCTACCTTCTAATGAGAGTAACTCTTCAACCTTACATTATTTGATTGTCCCCAATGCTTACCAAAGGAGGATGAATGTTATGTTCCTGTGGATCCTTTCAAAATATCGACTTTGGGTAAAACCTGTGAAGGTTTTAATCCCACTATTTTTGAGCTTGATAGAAATTATGTGTTTGTAGATCATGAAAAACATGTTTTATGTGATAGGTATATTGTTGAGTTTATTCATGAGGCTACTGAAAATTATTATGAGAGAGGAAAATATGGTTGTAGAATTTTTCATGGTACTGAAACACCTCTCTATGTGCTAAAAGTTTTGAAGTTACTCTTGTTTTATCTTCCTATGATTGTCACTTTATTCTTTGTGAATTTTTTTGTGTACAAGATTATGATGCATAGGAAGAGGGTTAGACTTAAATGTGTTTTGAATTTTCTTCTTGATGCTATCTTTGACTTCAATTCATATTTCTTTTGTGAGCATCTTCTTAAACTATCAAGCCTAACTTAAAGGCGTTAAAGAAAAGTACTTGTTGGGAGATAACCCAAGAGTTTTCTTGAATCTTGGAAGTTATTACTTCAGTAATGACCTCTCCTTATCCTTTTTGTTTGCTTTTTGTGCCAAGAATGACCTCTAATGAGGGGGAAGTAAGATTTGGGGAGTTGCTGTCCCGAAACAGATTTCTGTCCTCCACCAACAAAATTCGTGAGGAGGCTCTGTAACTCGAATTGAGCTCAAAATTTATGAATAAATCCCCCAGTATGTTAGCTAACTTTCGTTAGTTCAACACTTTTTATTTGAGCAACAGAAGATGTTAGGAAAAATCGGTTTCTACCTGTTGGTCTGTTTTGATAGATTTCTGCCATTATTTGCATTCGCTTCTTATTGATTCCTTTTTGAGTTCTCTTCAGGTAAATTGAGCTTTTTGAAGGAGTTACTACAGTATATTGTGTTTTTAGTGAAAAGCCTTGTTGTTCCAAAGCTTTGCCAGTGGTCTAATATCTTTTGAATACACTAATGTTGCTAATGAAGATTGTGTGAAGTTTTGTATGAAGGAAAAATTTTAGGTGTAGAGAGAGAATGATGCAATGAGATGAATAATGGAAAAAAGCTCAATCTTGGGGATGCCACCATGGTGTCACCCCAAGAAATATCCAAGAGGTACAAGCGTTAAAGCTTGGGGATGCCCAAGGCATCCCCTTCTTCATCAATAAAAAGCTCAGGTCTGTCTAGACACTTTGTTTTTATTGTTTCATGCACAGTTGTGTTGTTCTTGGAGCGTCTTAGTTTTCGTTTGCTTTGCTTAGGTTGTTTAGTTTTCTTGAATAAAGTATTTTGGACACCCGTTCTCGCTGTGTTGTTTTGCAAGTAAGGTTGCTTGGTGTTTGGAAAGGAGTAGTAAGTTCTTGCTTGAAGTGCAAGAGGATCTTGCATTGACTGTGACTTAGACTTTAGCATGACATGCTAGGTGTTGTTTTAGCATTATGCTCAGTGATTATTGCTGTAGCATTTCTTGTTCCAAACAATTAGGATTGCTTAGTGTGCCTTGAAGAAATTATGCGTTGTTTTAGCATGCAAAAGCATAGTATTGTGGTATTCTCCTTTGATGCTTTGCTTGGGTTGACTTGGCACATGCTCACACCATGTTATGACTCTCACAAGTCACCATTAGCCTCTATGATCATTTAGTCATTGACTTGTAGTACCACTCTTTGCTTTGATTAGTATGCTTGTTGTAGTGCATGATTTTGGCCATTATTGCTCTCTTAGTTGGTTGCTCCCAGTCTTTTGCTAACCTCCACTTGTATGAGTAAGTTCTACTCATGCCTCCAATTCCCAAGAAACCAAGTTATTCCAAAGTGTCCACTATAAACTCCTATGCATGGTGTGTTACACCATTCCAAGTATATTCTTGTTTTCAACTATCTTCCAATTAAAAACTATTTTTTATGTGAAAACTTAGTGATTAAAGCCCTCGCGAACTTGATGGCACACTTTATTCTATGACCCTAATAAACTTGAACCATTGTGACAACTTTGTTGTATATGCTTGCACTTATAAGTTGGAATTAGTAGAACCATGCTGTCACGAGGAACGTTTTCAACATTGCACTTGTACTTTGTACTCAGTTGATATCATGTTCTTTTGTCTATGGATGTCACCGATGAAAAATAAAGAGGGAACTTGTAAGTCCATGGAGTTTGTATCCTGTGTTAGAGAAACGCCTGGGCCGCTAGCCTAAGCCATGCCTAATCATGGTGGAAACTTGTAGCATCACCATAGTGAGCTATCTATGAAGCATCCTCAATAAAAAGCTATGCATATGGTAAATAAAAAGATTGGTGAGATGCTCACTGTATACTTGCCTTGTCATTTTGGTTATGGGAAAGCTCTTGTGCCATGTGCAAGGGGTACCCCGTTGGCGGCTCTCAGTGATATGCAAATACTTACAATGACAAGAACTTACATGGACCCAAAGTTGAGTATGCATGACGTGTGGCCCTCGTATTCAAGGGACATGAGATTGCCAACTTATACTTCGTCAAGCATATACTCAGCTTTGCCACTTTAACCTTAACCACTTCAAGATGCTTATGATAGGGGCAATGAGGGCTGAAAGCTAACAAGTACCATAATTTTTGGAAGTTCTTTTGAAACTTGTAATCCCTGCTTCCTTTATAAAAAAGGGGGTCTTTCTTCCACCACTATTGAGTCGCCACCTTCTACCTTTAGGCACCATTAAGAGAGCATAGTTGTCATTCTGTGTGCAGTGTTCCAAAGCTTATTAATTGATGCATATTGTGATACTACTTGTTCTTGTGCTACTTGTTTCTAGTCACCCTTGTGAACTTTGCAGGTGTCCTATGCATTTAATTGCTACTCTATGAGGGACAAGTTGATTGCCACTATGCTATGTTTTCTACATGTGAAACAAACAAACGTTTTTCAATGCATGTTATTCATGATCTTTGTTTGTTGATTGTCATGTTGCATGCATAGTTACTATGTCCTATTGTTAGAAATCCATCTTTAATGCACATGTTTAGAGTTCTTTGATCCCAGCTTTCAATGCTTACAAATGGTTGGATCTTTATTGTGAGGGTGCATGTCACCTCAAAAATTATTCTTTTTATCACTTACCTACTCGTGGACGAGCAAGAGTTAAGCTTGGGGAAGTTGATACGTTGGAAACGTATATATAATTTTTGATGCTCCATGCTTTTTTAGTATTTACTTTTCTTTACTTGTCCACACTTTGAGGTGCTTTTTACATGTTTTCTGGTACTAAACTATTAACAAGTTACAACAGTGCCAGATGTCTGTTTTCTGCTGTTTTTGGTTTCAGAAAAGTTAGTAAAGAAATATTCTCGGAATTGGACGGGACGAATGACAAAGCCAATTACTTTCCGTGGGGAACAAGAAGTCCAGAGGAGAGCCGGAGGGGCCGCCCAGAGGGGCCAGACACACCCTAGGTGCGGGTGGGCCCTACCCCGCGCCTGGCTAGGGTTTGGTCGCCCTGGCCGCCGCCTCGGTCTCCCCCTTCGCCTATAAGAAGCCCCTGATGCAGAAACCCCGAGTACCCGATCAGAAATCCATGAAACCGTCTGTAGCCGCCGCCACCATCGTCCCTAGATCGAAGTGCGAGTTCTTCCGGCACTGGAGGGGAGATCATCCCGAAGGCCTTCTCTCCAGTATGATGCGTGAGTAGTTCCACCTTGGACTATGAGTCCATGTAGTAGCTAGATGGTTGTATCTCCTCCTTTGTGCTTTCA
This sequence comes from Avena insularis, assembly GCA_023614405.1. Taxonomy (NCBI): domain Eukaryota; kingdom Viridiplantae; phylum Streptophyta; class Magnoliopsida; order Poales; family Poaceae; genus Avena; species Avena insularis. The sequence goes on from CM042689.1 coordinate 60,367,563, forward strand.
TATATAGATCTTGTGAGCTCCGGTCATGATCAAGATCTAATCTATTTGTAATCATGCATGTTGTGTTTGCGGGGATCCGATGGATATTGAGATTATTATGTTGGTTTGATTAATGGTTTTCTCTTTATGATTCTATCATGTCTGTGTTGTCTGTGATCTTGCATGCTCTCCGTTGTTAGTAGTTATCTTGGCCAAGTAGTTGCTAGTCACTCCAAGAGGGGTATTTATGCTCGATAGTGGGTTCATGCCTCTAGTTTCCAAGGGAAGTGACAATAATATCTTCAGTTGTAGATGTGTTTTTGCTACTAGGGAGAAAACAACGGTCTCTTGTTCATGGAACATGTGGACTGTTTACCTTACACACTTTGCTTAATGCAGTCGTCTGTTGCTTGCAACTTAATACTGGAGGGGTTTTGGATGATAACCTGAAGGTGGACTTCTAGTCATAGATGTAGTTGGATGGCGGTCTATGTATCTTGTTGTATTGCCCAATCAACCTCATAGGATATTTCTGACTAGTAATTGCATTGTTATGCCTTGTTCAGTTCCTGTCAATTGCCCTGCTGTAATTTGTTTATCCTTCATGCCATGTTGTTTATTTAAGGAGAGCTCCTCTAGTGAAGTATGGATCCCGATCCAATCTTTACCATTGATACATCTTCCACTGTTACTTGTTTACTTGCTGCAAACCATTACCTTCCACACCATACGTTTAATCCTTTGTTAAAGCAAACCGGTGAGCTTGACAACCTCACTGTTCGTTGGGGCAAAGTCTTGAGTTTGTGTTGTGCAGGTCTCCGCGTTGCTTGCAACACCTGTGTGATGTTTCCTTCCTCCTTCTGGTTCGATAACATCGGTCTCAACTAAGGGAAAACTTGCTGCTTGCTGCTTCACACCTTGCTCTTGGTGTTCCCAACAGGCTGTGCATAGACAGTCGTCAGGGGTCTACTGTTTCTCAGGGCATATCCTGCAGACGCGTTGGGGCGATACCTCAGGGTATGGTGGGATCCTGGTTGATGCATCATTCGACGCTTGCGGTTCTCGTTGGCTTGGTTGATCTTGCCTTCCATCTGGATTGCGGAATCCACTAAGGCTTGGAGGTCAGTGAAGGGAATGTTGACTAGCACTGTTTGCATCTCATCATGCAGACCATTCAAGAATATCTCCTTCTTCTTGGCTTCAGTACCAATCTCATTAGGGGCATACCTAGACAGAGACAGAAATCTGTCATGGTACTCTACCACAGTCATCCTTCCTTGTTTCGGCTCCTTGAATTCATCCCTCATCCATAGAATCAAACCCGGTGGCACATGGGTTCGGCTGAACTTGAGTTTGAATTCATCCCAAGTCATCATTTGTCCTCCATTCATGGTACGGACGCTATTCCACCAAGCTCTTGCATCATCTGCCATATAATGGGTGGCAAACAGTACTTTCTCATTGGCCTCCACTCCTATGACTTCTAAGTTGTTCTCCATGGTCTGCAGCCAGTCATCAGCATCTAATGGGTCTTCAGACTTACTAAATATGGGTGGATTGGTGTTATGAAAGTTCTTGAGCTTGGATCCATGGTTATCCTGGTTTCCATTGCCTTGATTATTATGGGCCATCTGAGGTATCTGTTGAAGGGTGGCCAAATTAGCTTGACGTTCAGCTCTTCCAGCTTCACGGTCAGCAACCAACATTTGTAGGATTTGCAGCATTGGATCCTGAGATGAACTACTTCCTCCGCGAGGCATCTGAAGCTTGAGATAGATCATGACACAAGAGGGAAATTTATAAGGTTCATGGATTTGTTTTTGAAATATTTTAAAATTTGAGTTTGACTCTGGTTTTGCCAACTAGCAACTTTCTTTTCATTCATCCATAGCACCCAGTACAAACACACACCACACTAGGGTAACAGATGGTTTTTGGAACCATTTTATGAAGCTACGATAGAGTGGGACCGGATACAACTCACACCTATGATAGTGCTCAAGTGCTACAACTCATTAGAACCGGTGGCTTCTTCATCGTCAATGAAGGTGGAATTATCATCATCATTGTGGAAGTCCATGTCGAGGTCCTCCAGTTAGTCATCATCATCGCTAAGGTAGGAGTAGGGATTTCCACGAATATCTTCCCCTTCGTTCTCCCTCTCCTCAAGCCGCATGTCTCGCTCATGGATGGTCTCCTCCAAAGATGACACCTTGTGACGAAGGCGGGCAATGATGTGATCCTTATTTTCGCGCAGACGGCGAAGTTACTTGCACTGTAATGGCATGGTTGTGGTTGGCGTAGGCACGAGCATTGTCCAACTCCTTCTGCCTGTCATACAACATCAAGTTGAGATGATCCACCTGATGCTTCAGCTCCGGATGTCCTGGTACTTCCAATGGATGTCCCATAGTATCACGCCTTGCGTAGTAAGCAAAGCGAGTGCCATTGATCTGGTTGATGCTTTGCCCACACAGACGGGCAAGAGCCTCCTACATAGCCCTGGCGAGTCTGTCTAGCCAGTTGTTCTCCCTCAAGCTGAATTGGATCCCCTCTGAGGTGGGTGCCTCCATCTTGCCTCTGATATTTGCAACTATCAGCCATTGTAGTTCTCCTCCTTGCTGATCATTGAGTTGTGCTCCAAAGGACTCGGGGTGCGGGCACTCAAGAAGTTCCGAGAGTAGGCTTAAGTCGCGCTTGAAGATGATCTCTCCTCCGTTGCCCAACTGGTAGAACTTTCTATACTTGACTTCCATCTATAAGAATGTAGGATGAGTAAGTTAGTGAGGTGATCAAGTGTGTCAATTTTATGTAGGATTGCAAGAATTTTTTAGGAACATAAATTTTCTTGAAAGAATCATAGTGATAAGAATGAGAATAGGTTTTCATAAATACTCACTTCTTTTGTTTTAAAGTAAGTTTTTGATTCAAGCGTCCATTCTAACTAAGGTCTCCTCTGGTCAAAATGGCTCTGATACCAACTTGTCAACACCCGTATTTTTAATCCCACATGTATGTTATGCCGTACCTCGCAATCACAGGATTACCATTTTTGCGAGACATAACAGAATTGATACCACAGTACATCATCCATTACAAACCATAATAAAGGTCTTACAAATATAGCATCTCATGATCCAGTCTTAATACAATCAACGCAGCGGAATAATAATAAGGGTAGAGTGGTCAAGGCTCCATCTTCAGGGTCAGAGGCAATGCTAACGATGGGATATGATCCTAGTTGTCATAGACTTACTGTTGTCCATCATCCTGGTAGTCATCCTCATAGTCTGGCCATAGGAATAGCCAGGGAAAAAGCCATGAGTACTCTTTAAGTACTCACAAACTAATACTAATAAGTAAAGTAGTTCGAGTAGGAATCCTAAGCTCTAGGTTTATTTGCAAAAAGCCAGGTTTATTTCATACTGAGTTCAGAAGTAAAGAAAACTTGTTTAATGTTCTATAACACCTAAGTGGGAACTTATATTTGATGTTCACAACCCTGTTGTGGTCAAGTAAAAATCATAGTTCATTTCACAAGTCATTTTGAAAACATCTGATGACGGAACATATGGCCACTCCAACTGTCCATGACCGCGGACGCAGCCATTCAAATAGTTTGACACTCTGCAGAGGTCGTACACTTTCACCACAGCATTCGATACATCCGTCAGGGACAACCCTGAATCATCATACTTAGTATGCGGATAATCAATCCTAACCTTTCAATTACACACCCTAGTATATGCACCTCCCCTATGAGTTTGGTCTCCCAAACATGACCATCTCTAATCTTGGGTACTACATAGGAGGACGTTCATCACGAGGTAACCTCAGCTCAAACCTCTTCCGCAAGGGAACCCATACTAAGACATATAAACTTCCAGTTAAGCCCTACCCAAATTCGGGTATTGGGGTTGTACGATAAAGTTGGAATGGTATCGCATTCGAACCCAACCATCAGTTATGATAAAGGGTTAAGGCTCATGCTTCAACATTTTCATCATCAAATCATCTTGTGTTCACAACACATGTCAAAACATGTCAATAGAATGAATCTTCATTCCAAGGTTTTCATAATCATTTTCACCAAGTATTCCCATCTAAAGTGATCAACTTTTATGCTTAGCACTAGCCACTAAAATTGAGGGTATTCACTAATGAGGGGTGCTACTCAAGTGTGACCATCCAAATCTAGTCTCATGCCTTGGTATGACATCTAGTTCTAACTATTTAGGCCTAGTTTTATGCTCTTTATAATATATGTACTAGTTTTCCAAAATGCACAAATCACTAACTAAAAGTACTAAAGAACTTTGGTAAAAATAAAAGAGTAAAGCTTGCAAGTAAAACTGGGATTTTGTATAATCAAGGTTGCATAACCAAAGCATGCCTAATGCATCTTGCATAGGTTAACTTGTAGTGTTAGGCTTGCATAGGTAGTATGCACTATTCTAGCTTGCATAGTTAAGACACTTGCACTTGTTAGCTTGCATAGTTAACTTGTAGTGTTGGGCTTGCATAGGTAGTATGCAAAGTTCTAGCTTGCCTTGATTGGTTTAGTGGTTGAAGTTTTCTTCTTTTTCGTAGTACTCCTCCTCCTCGTAGCCTTGGTCGGTACTAGCATCTATCAATGAATACGAGGTACACAATCACATAACAATACTTAACTACCTCTATTTGGCACACAAAGGTTCACACTAGATGATCTAGCATCATCACAATCATCACATAAAATAAATACCTAGTCCTTATTATTTTATTTTGGAAAAGTATTTTCTACTCATTGAAAACTACTTAAGATTTAATATTCTCCAATTAAAATATGGGATCATGTTGACACATGTCATCACCACATATTCTAATACTTGGGAATATGATTTAAAGTGGTGGTCATATTTTATAAAGTTTAAAATTACTATTTTATACAATTAAAGTGACTAGAAATTCCTATATAGCATTCTTTTAGTACTAGTCCAAGATCACTGCATGTAAACCTAAATATTTTTACATATTCAGATAGATCTTGTCAAATGTGATTTTTGAGAGTTGGAACCAACTCAAAAGCATTTATGGTTGATTTTTGAAAAATGTTTAAATGTGGAAAAGTCTCTGTCTTGTTATTTTTACTATAGGTGATCTATAATTTCGAATGGTTTGAATCCAACAGGCTTGGATTGATAATTTGAATAGCTTTCTAACAAAATTGGAATCATCCAATTTGGTTCAGTAAATCTCTTTGAATTGAATTTCAAAGTCACTGACTGAACTAGGTTTAACTAAAATGGAAAATAATTATTTGAATCACTAGGCTACGAGCTGGAAAGGAACTGGGCCAGCCCAACTGCACTGTGCGCATGCAGCGGGCTGCTGATAGGGGCTCTCGCTAGTTAGTGGCTCTATCTAACCGAAGCGGTACGTCTCCATCTAGGCCGTGCGATTAGAACAAGATCTACGACCGACGTTCGTCGTCTCCGTCGAACAGCTCTGGCGAGACTGAGCCCTAACGGCGACGGTGGGGGTATGCGGTGGCTCACATGGGAACCAACTAGGGTCGGCAATGGGGGCGAATGACGTTGTCAACGATGGCGGTTCAAACGGTGGCCGCACCGGCTCCTGGGGTGGCTCCAATCGAGAGCTCCTCTCCTCCTCTGCAGCGACAGACTCCGGCCAAATTCTGGCAAGCTGGTGCTCGCCTTGCTCCGGGGAAGGGTCAGGGGTGGTTCTGAGAGAGAGGGGAGTGATATGGTGTGGATAATGAGGGCTGGGTGGCCTCTATTTATACACCGGCAAGAGGGGCAGAGCGGGATGGGCTGCCTCCTCCGGCGATGTCGTTGCAGTGAGCTACGGGCATGGCTGAGGGCATAGGACGGTGTGGTGTCTCCTGGCGATTGTCGCATGCTATAACATCCCAAAAATATTAAACATGGATCATCAAACTCTAATCACTAAAATTAGGGTTAACAAAAACTTTGATTAATTTAAATCATATGAATACATGTGTGAATGTGATGATTTGATAAAAGCATGAATGGACTTGTGTGAATAACCTAAATAGCAAGAAATGGTTTAAAGATTAATATAACATCATATAAAACAATTCCATGCAGAAACAAATCAAGAGAAAATCAAAAACAAATCAAATAAAGCAAATGGTCATTTTTGCCAATCTTGCTTACTAGGTCACTTTGAGTGTTTCTAGTACAAGATTTTAAACAGAAACTTTCCCAATTCTTTTCACCCCTTTCTAGAACAAGTAAAAGTGAATCAAAGCCCACCTTTCAAACTTGCAGAAACATTTGGCAACCTCATTCAAATCACAATTCAAAATTGAATGTTATTCATATGTGAAGATCACCCATTTTCAAAACCCAACCAAAACCAATGCCCCTTGACTAATCCAACTAACCAGATACTCCCTAGCATGTGCCTAGCAAACCCACAAAGTTTGAATCCAAAATTTAAATTTAAAGTTCTTGCGGCTATTTTATCAAACACCTTGCAGGTTCAAATCAAACAAACATCTAACACTATTTGCAGCAGTAAAATTGGCCTAACTTGTTCCCTCTCTGGTTGCAACAAATATTTAGTAGATCATCTAACCTAGTTAGTAACCACTAGCACCACTGTGAGATTTCCATTGCCATCAATGGTGAGCAGGCCGAGCCACACCATGTCACCCCATTATCGACAGCAAGCTACGAGCAACACTAAGCCTAGCCAGCATGTCTAGCAAGCACCCCACCGTCCACCGCCACTCTCTGTCCCAGCCCAGAGCAATGCCAGCCCCTGGACCACACGACATGCCCATGCCAAACCTCTCTGCGCGCGAGCCGAGAGCGCGCCAGTGCACCATGCTCGACCAGCACCCACAGACCGCGCGCCGCCCTTGCCGCGTGCGTATGTGATCACCAGCACCCCAGTAACCCCGCAGACATGCCCGTTCACCGCCGCGCGTACCACGCACGCTGTGCGACCTTAAAACTGTCGTCGGACCCGCTCAGAGCACCGCGACATTCCGACCGACCAGCACCGTCCCACGCCTCGCCATCACGCCATTGAGCTTTTCCAGGGAGCACAGCACCGCCCCCTACCGTCGTCCATGCCAAGAGGCTACTGTCAGACCTCCGACCAGCCCACGCCAGGTCTGCCTCGCTCAACTATAAAAGAAGCCCTCCCCAGCACGAATTCGCCACACTAGTTCACTGCCCTCTCACCCAGAACCACCCCACCTCACTCCCAGAGCAAGGCAAGCAGCGCATCGCCGAAATTTGGCCGAAGCCCGCCGCTGCTGGAGAAGAAGGGAGCCGTCGATTGGAGCCGCCCCAGGAGGAGCTGCCAGTACCAGGAGAACCGCCATCGCCTACTTCATCGTTCTCCCCCATCGCCGACCCTCGCCTGAGCCCCGGTGAGCCTCCCACGACACCCACTTGCTGTGACTAGGGTTCTGTCTCGCCGGCGCTGCCCGACGTGGACGATGAACCGTAGCCGTCGATTTGAGTTATATCGTGCGGTTCACACTGCCCTGTACCGCTTCGCCCCTCCCCGTCTCGCTGACGCATGGGTACAACCACTTAACCAGTCTGCATACGCGCTATGCATAGTGGGCCGGCCCAGTTAAACATCCCGCGCAACCCAACAATTCAAATTAAGCTTTATTCATTTAATTTCAAACAAAGTTCTGTACCTATATTCAAAAATCAACCCAGCTCGATTCACTAAACCAAAATGCATGAAACCAATTTTTTAGAAAGGTACTGAAATGCTTAATCCAAGCCCGTTGGATTCAAATCATTTGGAGTTGTAGATCAACCATGGTAAAAATAACAAGGCAGAAGCTTTTCTGCATTCAAACATTTTTCAAAATTCAACCATAAGACCTTTTGAGTTGATTCCAACTCTCAAAAATCAAATTTGATCATACCTTTCAGAATATATAAAAATATATAGGTGTACTTACAGAAATAATGTTCAAGTAATAATAGAATGCCACATAGGCATTTCTAGTCACTTTATTGAATTAAAATAAAAAGGTTAAACCTTATTAAATTCTCACACCACTTTAAATCACATTCCCATGTACTGAAATATGTGGTGATGACATGTGTCAACATGATCCCATGTTTAAGTTGGAGAATATTAAATCTTAAGTAGTTTTTCAATGAGTAGAAATTACTTTTCTCAAAATAAAAGAAATAAGACAAGTGCTTTTATCCATGTGATAATAGGGATGATGCTAGATCATCTAATATGACTTTTTGGGTGATGATTAAAAATATTTAAGTATTGTTTGGTGATTGTGTAACTCGTATTTAGTTATAGACGCTAGTACCGACCAAGGATACGAGGAGGAAGGAGGATACTACGAGGAATAAGCCGAGGAGAACTTCAACCACTGCTCTGCACAAGGCAAGCTAACACTTGCAACTTAGCAAGTTTATAATGATATCTTAGCAAGCCGATACTGGCAAGCCACTACTTGCTTGTTACTATGCCAACTATATGCCTTAAGCATATGTCATTATACCCACTGGATACACCATCCTAGTTTAGTTGCAAGCTTAATACTTTAGTTTTTCTTTATCAAGCTTGCTCTTAAATTTTACTTAAGTGAATTGTAGATTCTAGAAAGATAATTGATGGTAGCATAAAGAGCATAAAATTTGGCCTAAGTTAGATAAAGAAAAACTAATCCCCACTTGTTTACCACCCCTCATGAGTATGGTGACTTCAATCTCATCCTAGTTAAGGCAATCTTGATGACATCAATCTCATCCTAGTTAATTCTGCATACTGAGTATGGTGAATTCAAGATTGTTCCTGACAGATTTATCAAATGTTGTGGTGAAAGTGTACAATCTCTTCAGAGTATCAAACTATTCGAATAGCCGCGTCCGCGGTTATGGACAGTTGGAGTGGCCATACTGTTCCCTCGTTAGATGTTTTCAAAATGACTTATGAAATGATTTATGATTTTGACTTGACCACAACAGAGTTGTGATATGAAATTCAAGTTCCCACTTAGGTGTTTAAATCTGTCAACTAGTTTTCTTTGCTTCTAAACTCAGTAGAGGTAAATATGGCTTTTTGCAAAACAACCCTAGAGCTTAGTGCCCCACTATAACCCCCCTTAACTTGTTATATTAGTTTGCGAGTACTTAAAGAGTACTCATGGCTTTGTCCTTGGCTATTCCCGTGGCCAGACTATGAAGAGGAGTATCAGGACGAAGGACCACAGGAAGGTTATGACAACTAGGATCATCTCCCATCGTCAGTATTGCCTGTGACCGTGAAGATGGAGCTTCGCACATGCTATCGTTACCTTTACGTTATTCCGCTGCTTGGTTTGTATTAAGAACTGGATCATGAGATCCTTATTTGTGTAAGACCTTATGTATGGTTTGTAATGGATGATGTACTGTGATATCCAAATCTTTTATGTCTCGCAAAAATGGTAATCCTGGGATTGCGATGTATGGCATAACAGGCATCTGGGATTAAAAATCCGGGTGTTGACAAGTTGGTATCAGAGCCATCCTGACCATAGGAGACCCTAGTTAGAATGGATGTTTGAATCAAAAACTTAGTTTCAAAACCAAAAGAAGTGAGTATTACAAAAAAAAAATATTCTCATTCTTATCACTTGGATTCTTTCATGAAAATACATGTCCTCAAAAACTCTTCCAAACTTACATAAAATTTGACAAACTTGATCACTCTACTAACTTACTCATCCTATATTCTTATAGATGGACGTGAAGTACAACAAGTTTTATCAGTTGGGAAATGGAGGAGAACTCATCTTTGAGCGTGACTTGGACCAGCTGGCAGAAATGCTGGAGCGTCCACACCCCGAGTTCTTCGGAGCTTAGCTCAATGATCAGGAATGAGAGGATATGTAGTGGTTAGTTGTTGCAAGTCTCCGAGGAAAGATTGAACCTCCCACTGCAGAGGGAATTCTGTTCACCTTAAGAGAGAACAACTGGCTCGATGGACTTGCCAGGGCCATGCAGGAAGCTCTTGCCCATCTGTGTGGGCAGAGTATCAATCAGATCAAGGGTACCCGCTTTGATTTCTATCCAAGGAGTGATGCTATGGGACAACCACTTGAAGCCCCAAATCATCCTGAGCTGAAGACTCAGTTGGACCACCTTAGCTTCATGATGTATGACCGTCAGAAGGAGTTGGAGAATGCCCGTCCCTATGCCAACCACAAGTACGCCATCACCGCCAAGAAGGATCAGACCATCGCCATGCTAGTGAAGGATCGCAAGTCTCATCGCTGTCAGCTCGACAAGAAGGAGCACATCATTGCCCGTTTTCACCACCGGATCACGGATTTGGAGGAGACCATCCACAAGAGAGACATGCAGTTGGAGGAGAAGGAAAATGCCGGAGAAAACCTTCGTGGAGACCCCTACTCCTATCTCAGTGATGATGATGACTTTCTGGAGGATCAGGACATGGACTTCTTCACCGATGAGGATGACTTCGCCTTCATCAATGACGATGATGAGGATGATGAGGACACTGACTCCAAGGAGTAGTAGCACTTGAGCACTAGCGTTAGTGAGTTGTATTCAGTCCCACTATATGGTAGTTTCCAAAATGGTTCTTAAACCATTTGTTTCCTTTGTTGTGGTGTGTGTTTGTATTGTGTGCTATGAATGAATGAAAAGCAAGTTGCTAGAAAAATCTGAGTCAAACTTTAAAAACTTTTCAACAACCCTGAACCTTAGAAATTTCCCTATTTTCTCATGATCTATCTCAATCTTCAGATGCCTCATGGAGGAAGCGGTTCATCCCCAGACCCGATGTTGCAGATCTTGCAAATGTTGGTTTCTGACCGCGAAGCTGAAATATCCGAACGTCAATCCAACTTAGCCACCCTTCAAAAGATATCTCAGATGGGCAACAACAATCAAGGCCATGGAAATCAGGACAACCATGGGTCTAAGCTCAAGAATTTCTAGAACACAAATCCACCTGTTTTCACTAAGTCAGAAGAGCCCCTAGATGCAGATGATTGGCTGCAAACCATGGAGAACAATCTGGAAGTTGCGGGAGTGGAAGCTAACGTGAAAGTTTTGTTCGCCACCCACTATCAGGCCGGAGATGCAAGAGCATGGTGGAACAGTGTTCGCGCGATGAAAGGAGGTCAGATGATGCCTTGGGAAGAGTTCAAAGTCAAGTTCAGCAGAACCCATGTGCCACCGGGTTTGATCAAGAGGATGAGAGATGAATTCAGGGAACTGAACCAAGGAAGGATGACAGTAGTGGAATACCGTGACAAATTCTTGTCATTGGCTAGGTATGAACCAGATGATATAGACACTGAAGCCAAGAAGAAGGAGAGATTCCTGAACGGTCTACATGATGAGATGCAGACAGTTTTAGTCAATATCCCCTTTGCGGAGATTGAAACCCTAGTGGACTCTGCCATTCAGATGGAAGGAAAGATCAACCAGGCCAATGAGAACTGCAAGCGTCGCATGATGCATCAACCAGGAACCCACCAGACACTAAAGTATCGCCCCAACCCATCTCCAGGATTTGCCCCGAGAACCAACAGACCCCCAATGAACCGTCCGACCTATCCCAACCGTGGAAACCCAAGGCCCAGAGGAAACCACAACAACCCCGGCAACTCTAGCAATTTCAACCGTGCACCACCCAAGTTCAACAACAACAATGCCTCCAGCAACACCAACACTGCCCCGAGTACTGGAAGCAATGTTGTGCCTGTTGCAGCAAAGAACAAGTCGCAAGTGATTTGTTATGAATGTGGAACCAAGGGTCACTATTCCAACGAGTGCCCCAAGAAGAATGCCGCAGCCCCAATGCAAATTCCCCAGCTCAGCAGCATCGACGTGTTCAGCTCGGAAGAAGGTTTGCCCCAGGGAATTCGCTCAACCGCAATGGCCGTATTTTCTCATGCATGCTGAAGAAGCCCAGGAAGCGCCAGACGTCGTGTTTGGTATGTTTTCTGTTAACTCAGTACTTGCAAGAGTGTTGTTTGATTCTGGAGCATCGCACTCATTTGTCACTGAAGAATTTGCATGCACTAGTAAGATTCAACCAACCAAATTGAAGCATGTTATGATTGTTCAAATACCGGTTCGACCACCAAAGCTAGGCAAATTTGCAAAGTCGTCCCTATCTGAATCCATGGCATAGATTTCTATGCTAATCTAATAGTACTCGGAACTAAAGGTTTCGAAGTAGTACTAGGAATGGATTGGATGTCCAAACACAAAGGATTAATTGATTGTGCCAAGAAAGCCATAACCATTACCAGTACAGCCAGAATATCAGTCGAGCATGTATCTGAAACCCTGCCCCGTCAATTCAAGTGCAACAAGAGTATAGCCCAACCTACCATTGATCAAGTTCGGATAGTCTATGAATACCTTGATGTATTTCCAGATGTTTTTCTCGGTACGCCCCTAGATCGGGATATCGAGTTTATCATTGAACTAATCCCTAGAACCGGACCCATAGCCCAGAGACCATATAGTATGAACCCGTCTGAACTAGCAGAACTAAAGAAGAACTGGACGCCATGCTGGAAATTGGATTGATTCAACCAAGTGTGTCACCATGGAGATCACCTGTTTTGTTCATGGACAAGAAGGATGGAGGTAACCGTCTGTGTACGGATTATTGGAAGTTGAATGATGTCACTATAAAAAACAAGTACCCATTGCCGAAGATAGAAGACCTGTTTGACCAGTTGACTGGTGCCAAAGTGTTCTCTAAGATTGATCTTAGAACTGGCTATCATCAACTCAAGATTCGCGCAGAGGATATTCCAAAGACTGCCTTTACCACCAGATATGGATTATACGAGTATACCATCATGTCTTTTGGATTGACCAATTCCCCCCGCTTATTTCATGAATCTCATGAATAAGATTTTTATGGACTTCCTTGATAAGTTTTTCGTTGTTTTCATCGATGACATTCTGATTTTTCCAAATCAGAAGAAGAACATGAGGTACACCTAAGGACCATTCTTGGAACCCTTAGAGAGCATCAGTTGTATGCCAAGTTTAGCAATTGTGAATTCTGGTTACAGGAGGTAGGATTCCTCGGACATATCGTATCAGCCGGAGGAATTGCCATTGACCCTGCAAAGGTGAAAGATGTCGAAGATTGGCAAGCCCCAACCACTCAAACCCAAGTTCGTGCATTTCCCGGATTAGCGGGATACTACCGCAAGTTCGTAGAAGGATTCTCGAGTATCTCCAGACCCATGACCCAATTGTTGAAGAAGGACAAGAAGTTTGAATGGACGAACAAATGTGAAGCAAGTTTTCAGGAACTCGAGAGGAGATTGATTTCAGCCCCCATCTTGATCATGCCGGATATCACGAAGCCCTTTGACGTGTATTGTGACGCATCCAAGATCGGCCTAGGATCTGTGCTAATGCAAGAAGGCAAAGTTATATCTTATATATCCCGACAACTGAAGCAGCATGAACAGAATTATCCAACCCATGACTTTGAACTCACAGCCGTAGTTCTAGCCCTGAAGACATGGAGGCATTACCTCATGGGTAACCGTTGTGAGATTTATTCGGATCATAAGAGCTTGAAGTATATATTCACTCAGAAGGAGCTGAATATGAGGCAGAGAATATGGATTGAGCTAATCAAGGATCATGATGTGGACATTCACTATCACCCTGGTAAAGCCAGTGTGGTAGCATATGCCCTTAGCAGATTGCCATGACGCTTGAAGTCCATGATTTTGAAGGAGCAACCAAGTTTGCACAACGAGATGGAAGATTTCCGAATGGAATTAGTGAGTGAAGGATTTTTGGATAGCATAGAACTTCAACCCACTTTGATCAGCCAGATCAAAGAGGCACAGAAAGGAAATGCTAGTATCAACGGAATCAAGCGTCGTATCGGTACAAGCAAAGTACCCAGATTCACGGGAGATGAAGAAGGAGTTCTGTGGTACAAAGGACGCCTTTGTGTACCAGCAGATTCAGAATTGAAAGAAGTGATTTTGAAATAGGACCATGATACTCTTTATTATATCCACCCCGGAGGAACAAAGATGTATCAGGATTTCAAGGAACAATTTTGGTGGCATAAGATGAAGAGAGAAATCGGAAGCTATATCGCCAAGTGTGATATATGTCAGAGAGTCAAGGCGGGACATCAAAGACCCGCTGGACTGTTGCAACCTCTACAGATTCCGGAATGGAAATGGGATTCAGTTGGAATGGACTTTATCACCGGATTTCCTACTTCTAGTAGGGGAAATGACTCTATCTGGGTCATAGTTGACCGATTGTCCAAAGTCGCCCATTTCTTACCAGTCAAGACCACATACCAGAGTTCGAAGCTAGCGGAGTTATACATCACTAGAATCATCAGTTTTCATGGAGTCACCAAGAACATCGTATCGGATCGAGGAACTCAGTTTACCTCGAGATTCTGGAAGAAAGTCCAAGAAGGTTTAGGAACCCGACTAGATTTTAGCACAGCGTGTCACCCTCATACTGATGGACAGACGGAGCGAGTAAATAAAATACTCGAAGATATGTTGAGAGCATGTGTGCTAGAGTATGGATCTAAGTGGGAGGACTGTCTGCCTTTTGCAGAATTTTCATACAACAACAATTATCAAGCTAGTCTGCAAATGGCCCCATTTGAATTCATGTATGGAAGGAAGTGTCGCACCCCATTGAACTGGTCGGAAGTAGGAGAGAGTCATATTTTCGGACCCGATATCCTACGAGATGCCGAGGAGAAAGTTCACAAGATTCGTGAGCACCTCAAGACCGCCCAGTCAAGACAAAAGAGTTACACCGACAAGAGATGTCGCAACCTCGCTTTCAATATCGGAGATTTTGTGTATCTTAAAGTGTCGCCTTTGAAGGGAATGCAGCGTTTCCATCTCAAAGGCAAGTTAGATCCCAGATATATCGGACCCTTCAAGATTCTGAATCGTCGAGGAGAAGTATCATATCAATTGGAACTGCCCGAGGATATGTCAGCCGTGCACAATGTGTTCCATATATCGTTACTTCGCAAATTCCTTGAAGTTCCGGAGAAGACTGAAGTTTTCAAGAACATTGATCACCGCACCATAGAGATCAATGATTACCTGACCTATCCCGAA
Organism: Avena insularis; assembly: GCA_023614405.1. Taxonomy (NCBI): domain Eukaryota; kingdom Viridiplantae; phylum Streptophyta; class Magnoliopsida; order Poales; family Poaceae; genus Avena; species Avena insularis. The sequence goes on from CM042689.1 coordinate 60,382,681, forward strand.
GTACCCATCCGTATTTTGGAAGAAGCTTTCAGAACCACCAGGACCCGAAGCATCAAGTTTCTCAAGATTCAGTGGAGCAACCACACTAAAGAAGAAGCTACCTGGGAGAGCGAAGATCACATCAGGACGAAGTTTCCCGGTCTCTTTAAATCCTAGGTAATCTTTTTCGTCCTTTTTCAAATCTCGGGATGAGATTTTGTTTAAGGGGGGAAGGTTTGTAACATCCCAAAAATATTAAACATGGATCATCAAACTCTAATCACTAAAATTAGGGTTAACAAAAACTTTGATTAATTTGAATCACATGAATACATGTGTGAATGTGATGATTTGATAAAAGCATGAATGGACCTATGTGAATTACCTAAATAGCAAGAAATGGTTTAAATATGAATATAACATCATATAAAACAATTCCATGCAGAAACAAATCAAGAGAAAATAAAAAACAAATCAAATAAAGCAAATGGTCATTTTTGCCAATCTTGCTCACTAGGTCACTTTGAGTGTTTCTAGTCCAAGATTTCAAACAGAAACTTTCCCAATTCTTTCCACCCCTTGCTAGAACAAGTAAAAGTGAATCAAAGCCCACCTTTCAAACCTGCAGAAACATTTGGCAACCTCATTCAAATCACAATTCAAAATTGAATGTTATTCATATGTGAAGATCACCCATTTTCAAAACCCGACCAAACCAATGCCCCTTGACTAATCCAACTAACCAGATACTCCCTAGCATGTGCCTAGCAAACCCATAAAGTTTGAATCCAAAATTTAAATTTAAAGTTCTTTCGGCCATTTCATCAAACACCTTGCAGATTCAAATCAAACAAACATCTAACACTATTTGCAACAGTAAAATTGGCCTAACTTGTTCCCTCTCTGGTTGCAACAAACATTTAGTAGATCATCTAACCTAGTTAGTAACCACTAGCACCACTGTGAGCTTGCCATTGCCATCAATGGTGAGCAGGCCGAGCCTCACCATGCCACCCCATTATTGACAGCAAGCTACGAGCAACACAAAGCCTAGCCAGCATGTCTAGCAAGCACCCCACCGTCCACCGCCACTCTCTGTCCTAGCCCAGAGCAATGCCAGCCCCTGGACCACACAACATGCCCATGCCAAACCTCTCTACGCGCGAGCCGATAGCGCGCCAGTGCGCCATGCTCGACCAGCACCCACAGACCGCGCGCCGCCCTTGCCGCGTGCGTACGTGATCACCAGCACCCTAGCAACCCTGCAGACATGCCCGTTCGCCGCCGCACGGATGACGCACGTTGTGCGACCTTAAAACCGCCGACGGACCCGCTCAGAGCACCGCGACGTTCTAACCGATCAGAACCGCCCCACGCCTCGCCACCACGCTGTTAAGCTTCGCTAGGGAGCACAACACCGTCCCCTACCGTCGCCCATGCCAGTAGCTGCCTTTACCGTCGCCTCCGACGGCCTCAGCCCACGCTGTGCTGCCCCTCTCGCTCGCCTATAAAAGGAGCCCTCCCCAGCACGAATTCGCCACACCAGTTCATTCCCCTCTCACCCAGAACCACCCCACCTCACTCCCGGAGCAAGGCGAGCAGCGCATCGCCGGAATTTGGCTGGAGCCCGCCGCTGCTGGAGAAGAAGGGAGTCGTCGATTGGAGCCGCCCCAGGAGGAGCTGCAGGTAGCAGGAGAACCGCCGTCATCGACTTCGTCGTTCACCCTCGTAGCCGACCCTCGCCTAAGCCTCGGTGAGCCTCCCACGACCCCCACTTGCCGTGACTAGGGTTCAGCCTCGCCGGCGCTTCCCGACGTGGACGATGAACCATAGCCGTTCGATTAGAATTAGATCGTGCGGTTCACACTGCCTCGTACTGCTTTGCCCCTCCCCGTCTCACTGACTCGTGGGGACAGCCACTTAACCAGCCTGCGTACATGCTATGCGTAGTGGGCCAGCCCAGTTAAACATCCCGCACAACCCAACAATTCAAATTAAGCTTTATTCATTTAATTTCAAACATAGTCTTGTACCTATATTCAAAAATTAACCCAGCTCGATTCACTAAACCAAAATGCATGAAACCAATTTTGTTAGAAAGGCACTGAAATGCTAAATCCAAGCCCGTTGGATTCAAATCATTTGGAGTTATAGATCAACCATGGTAAAAATAACAAGGCAGAAGCTTTTCTACATTCAAACATTTTTCAAAATTCAACCATAAGAGATTTTGAGTTGATTCCAACTCTCAAAAATCACATTTGATCATACCTTTCAGAATATATAAAAATATATAGGTGTACTTACAAAAATAATGTTCAAGTAATAAAAGAATGCCACATAGGCATTTCTAGTCACTTTATTTAATTAAAATAAAAAGGTTAAACCTTATTAAATTGTGACACCACTTTAAATCACATTCCCATGTACTGAAATATGTGGTGATGACATGTGTCAACATGATCCCATGTTTGAGTTGGAGAATATTAAATCTTAAGTAGTTTTTCAATGAGTAGAAATTACTTTTCTCAAAATAAAAGAAATAAGACAAGTTCTTTTATCCATGTGATAATAGGGATGATGCTAGATCATCTAATATGACTTTTTGGGAGATGATTAAAAATAGTTAAGTATTGTTTGGTGATTGTGTACCTCGTATTTATTTATAGACGCTATTACCGACCAAGGATAGGAGGAGGAAGGAGGATACTACGAGGAAGAAGCCGAGGAGAACTTCAACCACTGCTCTGCACAAGGAAATCTAACACTTGCAACTTAGCAAGTTTATAATGATATCTTAGTAAGACCATACTGGCAAGCCACTACTTGCTTGTTACTATGCCAACTATATGCCTTAAGCATATATCATTATACCCATTGGATACACCATCCTAGTTTTACCTGCAAGCTTAATACTTTAGTTTTTCGTTATCAAGCTTGCTCTTAAAGTTTAATTAAGTGAATTGTAGATTCTAGAAAGTTAATTGAAGGTAGCATAAAGAGCATAAATTTTGGCCTAAGTTAGATAATCTTGATGTCATCCTAAGGCATGAGATTGTACTTAGCTAATCCCCACTTGTTTACCACCCCTCATGAGTCTTTACCCCCACTTATAGATGATAGTGCTAAGCATAAAACTTGAACAACTTTTGATGGGAATACTTGGTCAAAATGATTATGAAAACCTTAGAATGATGAGTCACTACTGAAATGTTTTGACATGTGTTCTCGAACACCAGATGATTTTGATGATGAAAATGTTGAGGCATGAGCCTTAGCCCTTTATAAAACTAATGGTTGTCTGGATGCGATACCATTACAATTTTACCGTACTACCACAATACCCGAAGATTGGGTAGGGCTTGACTGGAAATTTATATACCTTAGTATGGGTTCCCTCGCGGCCAAGGTCTGAGCTGAGGCTACCTTGTGAAAATTGTCCACCTGTGTAGTACCCAAGATGACAGTTGGTCATGGTTGGGAGGCCAAACTCACAGGAGAGGTGCCTATACTAGGGCGTGTAATTGAAAGGTTAGGATTGATTATCCACATACTGAGTTTGGTGAATTCAGGAATGTTCCTGACGGATTTATCAAATGTTGTGGTGAAAGTGTATAATCTCTGCAGAGTGTCAAACTATTCGAATAGCCGCGTCCGCGGTTATGGACAGTTGGAGTGGCCATCTTGGTCCCACGTCAGATGTTTTCAAAATGATTTATGATTTTGACTTGACCACAACAGTGTTGTGATATGAAATTCAAGTTCCCACTTAGGTGTTTAAATCTGCCAACTAGTTTTCTTTGCTTCTGAACTTAGTAGAGGATAATCTGGCTTTTTGGAAAACAACCCTAGAGCTTAGTGCCCTACTACACCCCCCCCCTTAACTTGTTAGTATTTGTTTGCGAGTACTTAAAGAGTACTCATGGCTTTGTCCCTGGCTATTCCCGTGGCCAGACTATGAAGAGGAGTATCAGGATGAAGGACCGAAGGAAGGTTATGACAACTAGGATCATCTCCCATCGTCAGCATTGCCTGTGACCGTGAAGATGGAGCTTCGCCCACGCTAACGTTACCATTACGTTATTCCGCTGCTTGGTTTGTATTAAGAACTGGTTCATGAGATCCTTATTTGTGTAAGACCTTATGTATGGTTTGTAATGGATGATGTACTGTGATATCCAAATCTGTTATGTCTCGCAAAAATGGTAATCCTGGGATTGCGATGTATGGCATAATAGGCATCTCTGATTAAAAATTCTGGTGTTGACACACGCTTAATGGCGCGACACGGGGTGGTCGAGGATGGTCGGGAGTGGTCCGTGCTCTGCGTGGGAACGACGGTGTTCGATACGGCGTACAAGGGCTACTGGTCGCGTGGCGGCGTACGGTCGTGCCTGGGAGGTAGCTAGGGTCATGACGAGTGCGGTTACGTGCGGTGATAGCGAGGTGCGGCGTGTGCGCGCATGTCGGCTGAGGCTCTCTGGCGCTCTCTCGGCATGGTTGCAGAGAAATGGGCGTGGCGATTTTCAGGTGGTCCATGGCTTGGCTGCGCTCGAGGGGTGGACAGGGAGGGGCGATGGACAGTGGCATGTCTCATAGACATCGTGGACGGGCGGGACACTGGCTCCTGCGAGCTGTCCATGGTCGACCGGCAAGGGAGGCTGGGGTGGTGCGGCACTGGTGCAAACGGCAGAAGGGGTGCTGGTTTAATGTGATGCTAGGCACTAGGGAGACCAGTGGAGTGAAATGGGGGCAATGGGTGGACAAGGCATTGATGAAGAACAGTAATAGTTTGGCAACTATTACTGTGATCACCAGGTGTTTGATGAAATGGCAGCATGAATTCAAAGTTTGAATTTTTGGATGAATTTTGGTGAGTGATCTGGTCATATGCTTGGTAGTCTGTGGTTGCTAGGGTTTCCCAAGGGGGATTGGTTTGGTTGGTTTTTGATAAATGGCCATCTTAGTACCTATTAAGGATTCAATTTTTAATTGTCCTTTAAATAGATTTGGAATTTGTTTTTGTTGGTTTGTAGAGTGGGCTTGGGTTCATTATTACTTGTTCTAGAAAGGGGTGAAAAGAATTGGATTTGTTTCTATTAGAAATCTTTGACTAGGAACACCCAAAGTGGTCTAGTGAACAAGTTTGGCCAGAATGAACATTTTCCCATATTCCTTATATTTGATTTTCTCTTCATTTGATTCTGCTTGGAAATGATCTAGATGATATTATTTTCATCTTTAAACCAATACTTATCATTCATAGCAATCAAGCATGTCAATTGCACTCATTCATGCATTAATCACACACACACACATGCATTCATATTAATTTTAATAATAAAAGTTTTTGTTAACCCTAAACTTGGGTGATTAGAACTTGATAATCTTGTTTAATATTTTTGGGATGTTACACTTCGAGGCTCCCATCTACCTCGCGGCTATTCTCGAGTAACTCACCGCCCAGGTGCTGGAGCTCGTCGATCAAGCCACCAAGGACAGCAAGCATATCTGCATCATCCCGAGGCATGTGATGCGCGACGAGGAGCTGAGCTATATGATGACCGGCGTCACCATCCCGGATAGAGGCGTGCTGCCCAACGTCCACGAGTCACTGCTTGGTGATGGTACCACGGAGGATGCAGTCAAGTTGCCCGTAAAGGATGCTTCCAAGTCCCCTGAGAAGACTACAGAGTCCCCCTAGAAGTCATTAAGTTTTACTATACTCCTTATGATGTTGGGTTTGCTCTCTCTGCAGTTTGGCCAATCATTGGTGTCAACGTAATGTTTGGATCATGGTCTAAGAAAAGGCTTGAGGGTTCTCAAAAATGTTGTTTTCCAAATCTTATCCTATACTCCCTTTGTTTAATATTGCACCCTTTTCCACGAGCCAAGATTTTAGACATATATAGTGGACCAACATTTGGATGAATCTAGACACTATTTAGCACGTACTCACGTTGTTTCAAAATATAAGATGTTTTAGCTCTGTGAAGCTAATGTATCTAAACTCCTTTTAAATGTAGATTCAGAGAGGTTCGGAGTGATCCTACACACTAAAAGGGGTCTAGATTCATCAGCTTCACAAAGCTAAAACATCTTATATTTTGAAACGGATGGAATAGATTCATCCAAATTTTGAAAAGTCTAAGACATCTATTTCGAGACGGAGGGAGTGGTCAATAATGCCGTAGGTGTGAGTGTCCAACTATCAGGAAAAAATCCTCAATTTTCCGAGTGATGATGAGATTGTTATTTTTCGTAAAGAAAGACTAGAGAATATTATATTTGAATGCCACAAGCCAAGTTTTCATACATATTTAGTGGGTCAACATGTTGTACTTACGGTTTCCATGTTTTATGAGTTTTCAAGTTTCCTATGTAACTCCGCTCACTTAAATGTCTTTATGTCAATGTATAGAAATTAGGTCAAATATGAACTACATGTAAATTGTAGGTTGCTTTGAAACTTTTACGAAAGAGCTTTTGGAGGTACCCATCGGTAGGTCAATTAATATACAGTATCATAAACCACCGTAAGTTTTGACGACAGGTTCAACTTCTGGCTATAAGATTTTGCATCTTGACAATTTAACGAAACTAGGTCAAACTTGAGATAGAAGTAAGCGCAAAGACGTGGTTTAGGGCGTATTTTGTTTTAGGGAGGTTTAGGGCGTGTTTATTGGGCCGCATCTATGTTGCACATGAGGGTCCATTTGTGTTGCACGGGCGGAGAAGAGTTGGGGGCTCGGGATGCATCAGGGAAGGAGTGCTAGAAATCCCCTCATCGTAAAAAGTGTCATCTTGACGTAGGATTATGTTATAGTGATGCGTGCACTATTGTATCCACGCCGAAGTGCCATTATTAAGAAAAAAATTGTACGACTAACTGTGTGATCCGTCGCAGGACTGTGTCATCATGACGTATGTAGGCCGGACGTGTGCACCATTGTATCAGCACCAAAGTGTCATTGAATTTAGAATCCAATGGGTCGCATCGTTGCAGTTCTCTGTTTATGCTCTGCCACGTGTGTGCAACACTTCTGCTAGAAGGCACATCGCATGATGGATACATCTAGAGATAGTAGGGAGACGATCGTGGTGTGCCTAGACTTTTGACTATCTACCTCCACTTGTCACTAGGCACCCTCCTCCCTTTCTTATTCATCATGCTCATCATGTTCCTGCTACCTCCCTCTATGCAGCCATGGCTCCCTCCCGGAAGCATTTAGAGGGGACACTGCTCGAGGAAAGAAAATAAAGAGCTCACTGCAATGTTTTACGCACTACAGAGTGAAAATATATGATCATGAAGGCTATGCCCGTAGGCGAGGGGTCCTCTGGGTAGGTATTGTACTTTTTCTCTTTAATCGTGTTCTCTAGCATTCTACTTCTCCTTCATCATTATCTTCTTCTCCTTGTTCTGATCCGGCGGTTCACCGGCAGGCCTGTTCACCCCAGTTCCTCGGGTCAGCGAGGTAAGCACTACACACTAGGGTTTTTATGACTAGGAATCGGGTTTTCCTAGTATTTTCCGCACCGCCCAGTCTTGCATAAAGCTCGGTGCTATAACTTTAGATATTGTTTTCCCCTTTCCATGATAGGGCCGACACCACATTTTCTTTGTCCTAGGAAAAGAATCCACAACTCAATGCTCAGGTGGATGCTTGGTTTAATGCACGGATAAGCATCCATAGGGAGAAAATGCAAACTCGAGAACTGGAATTAGAACGGCTCAAATCAGCTATAAAGACCCTTACTATGGAGCGCGACCAGCTGAAAAGGGACAAGGCTGCCTGGAAGAAACTGCATAAGAAGATCCAAGCCTCGACCCGACGAAATACAGCCATCATCAAGGGGCTCTCAAAGAATAATGCGAGGCTAACAAATACTAATGTCGATCTCCGTGTCAACAACATGAACCTTCTTCGGAAGCTCCAGGAATCACTCAATGAGCAGGTCAACATCAGGAAGGACATGATCGTACATCGCTACTACCTGAAGAGAAGGAGGAGGAAAACCAGCAGCTCCTCGCTAGAATTTCCTCGGAACTGATCTGCTGAACTGAACTACTATGGGCTTGTTTGATTCAAAAGAATTGTGTAGGATTTTTGTAGGATTTGGATCCTTAAGAATTTTTCCTATAAGTGTTGTTTGATTCAAAGGATAATAATCCTTAGGAAATCGTTCAAAGGATTCCTTTGCACTCTATTTTGAAGGAATAGACCACTCCAACCTCTTTGTATAATTCCTTTGATTTTCCTATGCAATCAAACACTACTTGACCCAAAATCTTGTAAGTACCTAATCCTATAGGATTAGAGTGGGTATTCCACTCCAATCCTGTGGTTTTCATGTTCCTATGTTTTGTGAATCCTATGAATCAAAGAATCCCTATGTCTTTTGCACAGTCTATATGAGTTGCAACTATAAACTGAACTATCCAAACTATATGAGTTGCAACAGGAGACATCTTTTGCATAGTCTGAAACCTATCTGGTTTCCTGTTTCTATCTATTTATTCAGAGTTACAGATGCCCAAGAAAGCTTCAGAGTTATAGTGTGAGAACTCTTCTCCGGACGAACAAATATTACTAGTGTCATCCCGTGAATCAAACATGCAGGGTGTGGACTACATGCCCCTATTACATCTAGTTCAATCTAGTTCGTCATTCCATCACAAGAATGGTTCAAATGGCGACCTAAATAAGTGCTGCATGAAACTAGATGAAACAGGTGCAGGGGTTTTAGGTGCTAACTGAAACTGAACGAAATCTAGAGGTTATCAACAATAGCCTGACGGCAACAGTAACCTAACGAAACTAAACATTAGAAGATGCATAAGATTTATTCAATATAGCATAGAATCCAACATTAACTAAAGGTTCACCTCATAAAAAATGTCTTATCATGTTCCTAATGCTCAAACCAACTATAGTGTATGCACAGTATAAATTAACAATGCATTCAGGCAATTGAATCTTGAAAACAAAAATAACCCACCAATAGTCTACGTATACTATCATTATAAGTTTAAGTAGATGAACCATCACAATATTTGGAATAAAGATTCATGCTAAGTTTAGGAAGTATCTAGAACATATCAAACAAAGTAACAGACTCACCATAACAAAAGCTACATCAGCTTGCCGATAAGCATCTGCTGATGCTCAACCATGGAGTGCAGAGAAAGTGAGTGGAATATCTTACATGACTTTTGTGGGACCCTGGATTTATGGTCTGAGAATCCCTGTTATGCCTGCAACTCACATACCCATGATCAGTGAGTCGTGAGAATAACAGACGAGTACCATTAAAACATCCAGACAGTAGCAAGTACAAAAACTTACATCATTGCCATTATGGTGATTAAAATCATCAATAGTGGAAGTCTTTATTCACAGATCCCATGTCAAGCCTTAACCTATAGGCGATTGACTAGGAAGACGGCCTAGCTCGCATACACGTCAGTAATCCCCATCGTTCCTCATGCTTCTGAAAGTCTGGCCAAGTAAATATCTAGGGACAATGCCGGTGAGTACGTTGAATGTACTCACAAACCACCTTAAAGGAACAATAACAAATGATATGTAATATGGATGTGGTAGTAGGAGGGATCCATAAGAGGTTCTTTTTATAAACTAGTTTCTCTTGTAGATATAGCATGTCAATATCTTTGTTGAAAACTTTTGTAAAACATTTGGAAAATATTTTTGAAAAGTTTTAGAAAACACTAGGATTGGTTCACCCATTTGTTTCTTTCTCCCGGTCATCCCATGACCAAAATCCTTTCCTTCCTTTCCGACCATCCCATGGTCAAAACATTTCCAAAGCCATTGATTTTCCGAAATCCTTTTTGAAATGAAAACCAGCAACGCTCTATAGTAATTTTTCCAACATGTCCATAACCATGAACACAGCTATTCAAATAGATTTACACTACGCAGAGGTTGTACACTTTACCCACACAATCCAGGTACCCTGCCCTGATCTACACCGATCGTGGGTCGAGTAACCGGTCAAGACTCTTCAGATGCCACTCTAGTATATGACCTACCCTATGAGTTGTTCCCCTCAACAGCGGGACGTCTGGATCGACTGGACTAACCGGAGTGCCTTCCGACTCGTTGAGAAGGGGCACTTTCAATGAGAGGCTCATAGTATTGCCCAGCTGCTCCCGAGGGCAGTTCGCAATTCCTCTAGGTGACTGTCCCACAGTTGACAATTTATGTAAAGGAACCCCGAAATTCAAGCGATATGATCCCTTATATGTAGTCGTGAGAATCCCCATACCAGAATAGTAAATTTCAAATCCAGCCCTGTCCCATTACAGAGTAATGTCGTTGCACGGGTTAAGTTGTTATAACTGAAGTTGCAAAGAACAGGGTGCATTTTCTTAAACATTTTTCCTCCTCTTTCTGTCATCATTTTGTAAAACAAAAACCTTTTTATTTTCTTGAACTTTTCTTGGTAGGTCGAACCTCACCAAGGTTTTATCATAAAACATCTTTGTAAGACTGTCCCAAGGGTCTTCCTGTCAACACCTGGATTTTTAATCCCAGATGCCCGTTATGCCATACATCGCAATCCCAGGATTACCATTTTTGCGAGACATAACAGATTGGATATCACAGTACATCATCCATTACAAACCATACATAAGGTCTTACACAAATAAGGATCTCATGATCTAGTTCTTAATACAAATCAAGTAGCGGAATAACGTAAAGACAACGATAGCGTGGGCGAGGCTCCATCTTCATGGTCACAGGCAATGCTGACGATGGGAGATGATCCTAGTTGTCGTAACCTTCCTATGGTCCGTCATCCTGATACTCCTCTTCATAGTCTGGCCACGGGAATAGCCAGGGACAAAGCCATGAGTACTCTTTAAGTACTCGCAAACTAATACTAAGAAATTAAGGGGTTTTTTATAGTAGGATACTAAGCTCTAGGGTTGTTTTGCAAAATGCCAGTTTTACCTCTACTAAGTTCAGAAGCAAAGAAAACTAGTTGAAAGTTTTATAACACCTAAGTGGGAACTTGAATTTCATATCACAACTCTGTTGTGGTCAATTCAAAGTCACAAATAATTTCATAAGTCATTTTGAAAACATCTGACGATAGAACCGTATGGCCACTCCAACTGTCCATAACCGCGGACACGGCTATTCGAATAGTTTGACACTCTGCAGAGATTGTACACTTTCACCACAACATTCGATGCATCCGTCAGGAACAATCCTGAATTCACCATACTCGGTATGCGTATAATCAATCCTAACCTTTTAATTACACGCCCTAGTATAGGCACCTCTCCTGTGAGTTTGGCCTCCCAACCATGACCAACTGTCATCTTGGGTACTGCACAGGTGGACAATCTTCACAAGGTAGCCTTAGCTCAGACCTTGGCCGCAAGGGAACCCATACTAAGGTATATAAATTTCCAGTCAAGCCCTACCCAAATTTCGGGTATTGTGGTTGTACGGTAAAATTGGAATGGTATCGCATCCAGACAACTATTAGTTTTATAAAGGGCTAAGGCTCATACTTCAACATTTTCATCGTCAAAATCATCTGGTGTTCGGAAACACATGTTAGAACATTTCAGTAGAATGACTCATCATTCTAAGGTTTTCATAACCATTTTCACCAAGTATTCCCATCTAAAGTTGATCAAGTTTTATGCTTAGCACTAGCATCTACAAGTGAGGGTAAATACTAATGAGGGGTGGTAAACAGGTGGGGATTAGCTAAGTTCAATCTCATGCCTTAGGATGACATCAAGATTATATAACTTAGGACAACTTTTATGATCTTTATGCTACCTTCCAATCTCCTTCTAATATCTACAATTAGCTAAGTAAACTCTAAGAGAAAGCTTTGATGAAGAATTAAAATACTTAAGCTTGCAAGTAAACTAGGATTGGGTATCATCAAATGTATCTAACCCTGCATTGCATAGGTTATCTAACTAGGATTGAGAAAGCTTTAATGCATTGCATAGGTTATCTAACTTTCATAGTTGCAAGTTCTAGCTTGCAAGGTTGCAAGTATAGGCTTGCCTTGTGCAGAGTAGTGGTTGAAGTTCTCCTCGGCTTCTTCCTCATAGTATCCTCCTTCCTCCTCGTATCCTTGGTCGGTAATAGCGTCTATAAATAAATACGTGGTACACAATCACCAAACAATACTTAACTATTCCCAATCATCACATGAAGGTTCATATTATATGACCTATCATCATCACTAACATTACAAGATTAAAGCACTTGCCTTATTTATTTTATTTTTAGAAAAGTAATTTCTACTCATTGAAAAACTACTTAAGATTTAATATTCTCCAACTCAAACATGGGATCATGTTGACACATGTCATCACCACATATTTGAGTACATGGGAATGTGATTGAAAGTGGTGTCGCAATTTAATAAGGTTTAACCTTTTTATTTTATTTAATTAAAGTGACTAGAAATGCCTATGTGACATTCTTTTATTGCTTGAACATTATTTCTGTAGGTAAACCTATATATTTTTATATATTCTGAAAGGTATAGTTAAATGTGATTTTTGATAGATGGAATCAACTCAAAAGCTCTTATGGTTGAATTTTGAAAAATGTTTGAATGCAGAAAAGCTTCTTACTTGTTATTTTTACCATGGTTGATCTATAAATCCAAATGATTTGAATCCAACAGGCTTGGATTAAGCATTCCAGTACCTTTCCAACAAAATTGGTTTCATGCATTTTGGTTCAGTGAATCGAGTGGGTTGATTTTTGAATCTAGGTACAAAACTGTGTTTGAAATTAAATGAATAAAACTAAATTTGAATTGTTGGGTCGCGCGGGATGTTTAACTGGGTCGGCCCACTACGCACAGCGCACACGCGGGCAGTTTAAGTGGCTGTCTCCACGCGTCAGTGAGACATTGCGGGGAGAAGCGATACGAGGTGATCTAGGTCGCACGATCTAACTCTAATCTAACGGTTCTGGTTCATCGTCCACGTCGGGAAGCGTCGGCGAGACAGAACCCTAGCGCGGTAGGTGGGGGTCGTGGGAGGCTCACCGGGGCTCAGGCGAGGGTCGGCGACGGGGCGAATGACGAAGTCGACGACGGCGATTCTCCTGGTACCGGCAGCTTCTCCTGGGGCGGCTCCAATCGACGACTCCCTTCTCCTCAGGTAGAAGTGGGCTCCGGACAAATTCCGGCGATGCACTGCTCACCTTGATCCGGGAGTGAGGTGGGGTGGTTCTGAGGGAGAGGGGAGTGAACTGTAGTGCAGAAAACGAGCGGTGGAGGTCTCTATTTATAGTGGCTGAAGGGGACCGACGGGCGCGGGCTGAGCTCGGCGTGGTCGATGGCACAAAGTGCTACTGGCATGGGCAATGGTAGGGGGCGGTGCTGTGCTCCCTGGCAAAGATCAACGACGTGGTGGAGAGATGTGGGGCGGTGCTGATCGGTCGGAACACGTCGATGATCTGGGCGGGTCCGACGGGAATTTTAATGGCGCATGGGTGCTCCTGGTCGCGTGGCGGCGAACGGGCATGTCTGCGGGGTTTCTGGGGCGGTGGTGATCAGGCATGCACGCGGTGAGGTAGGCGCGTGGTCGGTGGGTGCTGGTCGAGGGTGGCGCGCTGGTGCGCTCTCGGCTCGCACGCAGAGAGGTTTGGCATGGTCTTGTCGTGTGGTCCAGGGACTGGCAGTTCTCGAGGCTGGGACAGGGAGTTGCGATGGACGGTGGAGTGCCTGCTAGACATGCTTGCTAGGCTTGGTGCTGCTCCTAGCTTGCTATCGACAATGGGGTGGCAAGGTGAGGCTCGGCCTACTTGCCATTGACAGCATGATCTGGTTTACAGTGAGCTAGAGGGGTTAAACAAGTTAGATGATCTACTGAGGGTGTAGTGTTATCTAGATAGGGAACAAGTTAGGCCAAAGTTACTGCACACTATAGTGTTTGATGTTTGTTTGATTTGTATCTGCAAGGTGTTTAATGAAATGGCCGCAAGAACTTTAAATATGAATTTTGGATTCAAACTTGGTTGGTTTTCTAGGCCCATGCTAGGGAGTATCTGGTTAGTTGGATTAGTCAAGGGGCACTAGTTTGGTTGGGTTTTGAAAATGGGTGATCTTCACATATGATAAAGATTCAATTTTGATTTGTGATTTGAATGAGGTTGCCAAATGTTTCTGCAAGTTTAAAAGGTGGGCTTGGATTCACTTTACTTGGTCTAGCTAGGGGTGAAAATAAATGGAAAAGTTTCTGTTTGAAATCTTGGAGTAGAAACACTCAAAGTGACCTAGTGAGCAAGATTGTCAAAAATGACCATTTGCTTTATTTGATTTGTTTTTGATTTTCTCTTGATTTGTTTCTGCATGGAATTGTTTTAGATGATGTTATTTTCATCTTTAAAACATTTCTTGCTATTTATATTAATTGTAAAAGTCCATTCATGCATTTATTAAATCATCTCTTTCACACATGCATTCATATTATTTTAATTAATCAACGTTTTTGTTAACCCTAATTTTAGTGATTAGAGTTTGATGATCATTGTTTTATATTTTTGTGATGTTACACTTCCCAACCTATAGTTTTGCTTCGGTTAAAATGGGGTCTCTAAAGGGGTATGGTGTTGTACACCATCTATTACACTAGGGACAAATAGGTGTCATCAGGGGTGTTATACTTAGTAGTACTAATGTGTAGTGGTTTGGAGGAGCCAAAAATTCCCACATATAAAACTTTGTATTAAAACCATGCAATTTGCAATAGATAAGTAGATAAACAATGCATAACTAAAATCGCAGGACAAAGGCTTATGAGCAAGAAGGTGTCTTGCCTGTGACCAGCGATATGTCCCTTGAGCTCTTTAGAATACCATAAGAACAATAACAATAATAATACTAATCCGATGCTTCCTTCTTCTCGACATCACACAATCGCAACTATCGTTGTTATCGAGCATATATGAAAACAAGCAATACCTCAATCAATACAAGGCATACAAGAATGAATATCATACAGCAAGCAATGAATATTTCATGTTTACAATTCAGTAGGTTTTAGGAAGATTGGCATGAAGGGTTCACAGCATAAAAAACAAAACATTTCCTACGATGGGAACAACTATGTACCAAGATCTATCTACTAGATACAAGCAACGGGTGGATATACATCCATAGAATACATACCCTCGAAGAGCGAATAACGTTAATGAGGTTGTACTCGTGGATGATGTAGTTGAATGCTTGTCAATCTCAAGATCGTGATGAAGTCCATATGGTCTAGCCGGTCCAGCACCATCAAGTCTAGCACCACAAAGTAGTGGTGCATCTGTGATTCCACACACGTCCGGGTACCCCTACAACCTCCGCGCCCTTGCTCCAGCGAAGCAGCGGAAGCAACAAACCCTTCTAGAAAAAGCCATCGGGAACATGTATCTCGCTGATCCGAGACCATGGGGAAATTCTAAAGGGGGAGAGAGATCCTTCACGAGGAGGTGTGAAAGTGGAGGAGGAGAGGTAGGCCTTTTATAGGGAGAGGGGGGCACCCAAGGGGCATGGAGCCCAGCCATGGTGGCTGCCCCCACCTCTTCCACATTCATGTAGGTGGAGCTCCCACTCAAAATGTAAAGTCTCCACTCCCATAAAAATGCCTCCACTCACATGCATTAAATTTTCACCAAATTTAATGAAATATCTCATTAAATAAAACTCTTCTATTTATTTATTCAGAATTTTTTAATTACTCCAATTAACAAACATTCACATAAAACCCCTTACAACATTTCAATTTCACATGCAGAACCAGTTTCAGCAATTTGAACCAAAACAGTTCCGGTGTGTAGTGAAACAAATTCATGCGCTTTCCTTTTTCTTTCTCTGGCATATTATTTGCTCCAAATGGTGTCGGTATCATTTAAGTGTGTCACCCTATGGTTCACGAATAATGTAGACATGATTGAGACCCCTCTCCGATCAATAATCAGCAGTGGGACCTGGAGATCCGTACTGACTCCCACATATTCAACGATTAATTCTGTGATCGTGTGAACATTATATGCATGTAACTCAATCCCTTTGTCTCACGATATATTACATGTCCGAGATTTGATCATCGGTATCTCCATACCTAGTTTGATCTCGTTACCGACATGTACTCTTTTCTCGTACCCGTGATATAACATTCTAGTGATCAAATCACTTGCTTGCAAGCTAATTAATGTGATATCACTGAGAGGGCCCAGAGTATATCTCTCCATCATTGGGATGGAAAAATTCCAGTCTTGATCCATGAGCCACAACATAACACCTTCGTATCACTGAACCCACCTTTATAGTCACCCTGTTACGGTGTGACGTTTGATGTTATCAAGATACTCTTCCAGTGTTAGTGATTGACATGATCTCATGGTCTAAGGACTAAGATTACTTCGTATGATGTTATATCAATATAAACACAATGACATTGATCGTATTGCTATACTTCGGATGAATGTTCATCACATCATTCCAACAATGTTGTGACCTCGTTATTAACAACATCCAATGTCCATGATCAGGAAACCTTTGATCATCTTGTTAATCAGCGATCTAGTTTATAAGAGAGGCATTACTAGGAACTTTCTATTAAACACACATGTATTGGCGTTTCCGTATTAACACATTTATAGCATGATAAATAAACATCTATCATATACTTGGAATATACATAATAACCACTTTATTATTTCCTATCGGGCATATTCCCTTCAGTCTCCCACTTGCACTATAGACAATAATCTAGTTTAGAAACTTTGTGTATTGAACACTTATGGCTTTCTGGTGTTCCATATACGCGATTGCAAGTGGATAACATAATCTACGGATCTGAGGCTTTTAGTCTCTGTGTATTTGCATGTCTTTGCGTTTTCACGCATCACTCATTCTCCAATGAGATGGCATTGTATAAATTTGGTATTTTGGTGAGACCTTTAGTTCCTTGGGGTTAAATCATGTCGATACTATTGTTGAAAAATATATATTTAGTGTTAGCCCGTTGCAAACCACACCTTAGTTTGATAACAAACTACTTGACACAAATGCCCTCCTTTGTTGCTACTTTAGAGTCATATACTTAGCCTTTTGTTGTAGTATCCATCACAATGTCTTAACTTTGGAATTCATCCAAATCTGTCATGGAAACTCCTTTCCATTTCATTGTGCCACCCATAGTTTAAATTGAGATAGACTTAATTTTGTATCTTCTGATAAAACTAGTATCGATGAAAAGCTTTACAATGAACTATTTGTAATTGTTTCTCACCTCTACACAAATATATTCTTAGTTCTTCCAAAAGATCATAATAATTTCCTTACTATCGTCCAATGATCATCTTGTGATTCATTTTGGTATATGCTCATAATGTTTAAAGCATAGGACATATCTGGATGTGTACATATCATTGTATGATTGTAGAGGCCCCAACCTGATAAGGTAGAGATCCATGTGTTTACAATGCTAGTCCTTGGATCAATAGCTAGCATCCACAGTTTAAGATGTAATATCAAGAAACAAAGGTCATAATACAACTTTATAACCAGGAATAAAATAATTCATTACATCTTACATAGCTCATTTGGCTATCTCATTTCAATGCAGCAGAAATAATTATATAGCATGGAGTCCTTCATCTTCAAAGTGCCACAGGCAATCATGTTGGTTGTAGACTTGTAATCCTATTCAACTCACTTCACTAACATCAAACAAACCTACACCATAATAAGTTATAGCCACAAGGGTCAATACATTTGATTTGAATTGGCAAGTGATACTATGGTAGAGTAGTGGTACCTATCATCTATATGCATTTGGCTAAGTGGAGCTTAGGCTTGCTTTGCTCAAAATAGGTTTTCCTTATCAGTTGAAAAACACTAAGTTTTTGTTTATCAAAATCACCCAAGGCATCTACCAATAAAATTGGTGATCCTTTAACCCTTGTTCAACCACAAGTTTTTAACTTAGAAATTGGGATGAGGAGATCCTTGATAGCTTCCATGTCTTGATGCTCAAATCGTCCATTGCCGGGGACACGGCTAAGTACTTAGATTTTACTGTCTCAAGAGGTGGTGCACTTTCCTGTAAGATCCCTCCTTTGTAAAGGAAAAGGATCCCTGTGATTGCAATGTTAGTCCCTGGATCATTGCTAGCATCCACAGTTTAAGATGAAGTACACAGATACAAAGGTCATTTATTACATCCATTCCAGAGATAAACATAGTCTTTACAACTCAAGTCCACAGGCCTAATACAAGAGTTTGAATAAGTAAATAAATATAAGTCTTCATCTTCATGTGCCACAGGCAAACATGTTGAGTGTAGACTCATGACACCTAATCCTCATCAGTATAACCTGCAACATCACAAGTTACAGCCACAGTGGGTCAATACTTTGGAATAGTATTGGCAAGTGATACCTTAGTAAATTTTAAGTGGACTATATTACTATATGCATTTTGGCTAAGTGTAGCTTGGCTTGATTTGCTCAAAATAGGTTTTTCCTATTAGTTGAAATCACTAAGTTTTTCTTTGTCAAAACTTTTCCCAAGAAACCATCAATAGACATTGAGGTCCTTCACCCTTGTTCACCCACAAGTTTTTACTTAGAAGTTGGAATGATGAGATTCTTGATAGCTTTCATGTCTTGATGCTGAAGTTGTCCATTGCCATGGACTTGGCTAAGTACTTAGATTTTTCCATCTACAGAGGTTGTGCACTTTCCCCACCAGACTTGGCTTCCCAAGACAGGACCTTTCAGAAGCCTTTCCTTAGACCAAATGGACGCGCTCCTACCTATCATTCCCACTACCACCAACTGTCCAAATGGCTAAGTTCTAGCAACTTAGGTGATCCAGGCAGAGCCCATATTGCCAAGTGGCTGCACTAAAAGCTTCTCAACACTTGGCCTCTAAAATCCCTTTGCTCTTGGGTGGCATACCACAAGTGAGATACACAAGGTAAACCATATCCATGGGCCTTGTGTAACCACTCAACCAAAAACCACCAATCAAGTCCCTTTCCACCCAGGTGATTCATTGACTTAGTTGTTTTATTAAGAAAACATAAGTCCAAAGACTTAGAAATATTTTCATCATAGCATGTATAAGTTACCAACCCTTGTTTGCTACTAGCTAGGCTAAGCATGGCATAGATAGTAACTTAACTTAGAAATTTCCTAGCAATTCTACAACTACTTAGGATTTCCCAACATGGCATTTGGCAAAATAGTAACATGCAAGACTTAGCAAAAAATATTTCTAATGCTTGTATAAAAATATAGGGATAGAAATATTCATGAAGTACCACTTGCCTTGGTAGTTGGGAGAGTATCACTCTTCACAATCACAATCACTAGCACCAAAGTCTACACAAAGAATGGTAGCAACAAATTACACACAACATATACAAACAAACAAAAATACATATGCATGCATGCAAAAATGCTAAGTGATGATTTTTAAAACTCAACCAAGCAAGTGCATAGTACTGAATCATAACCAAGTTAAAAACTTGCTAAACCAAGTTTATTTTATACTAACACAATTTCATAAACAATTCCTATACTCAAAATAGTCCTAAACAAGTTTCTGCAAATAAAGTCATTTTAAGAGAAACTAAACACTAAACACATTGCATAAACAGAAAGGGCTTGTCTCCCTGATTCCAACGGTATAAAATTTGCTAAAATCTAACGTGGGAATCAAAAGTTACAAGCAAATCAAATTTGGATACAAATCTGATTTCAAATTCTGTTTTAATTCAAACCCTAGCCACGCGTCTTAATCTTACTGGCGCGTACCGGTTCGCGTTGGATCATGCACGCGAGTGGTAGGATCTAAGTGGCGATGCACGGTTCAGATCAAAACGTAACGCTTCGCTAAGTGGATCTATCGCACGCGTTGGATCTAGATCCAACGGCTTTTGATCAAACGACCAAGGTCTGGCGGCGCGCGGCGACGGCGAGCGGCGGAGCGCTCTGTCCGTGGCGGTGCTGGCGTTCTAGGTCGCCCGGGGAGGAAAGAGTGTGCTCACCAGAATCGCAGGGTCGAGGCGAAGCTCAACGTGGAGGTAGCTTGGCAAGGGGCGCACGGCAGGGGCTGCTAGAGCTCGTCGGAGTCGTGCACGGCGTCGGGAGGTTGCAGACGAAGTAGTTTCCGAGGTTTCGCGTCGCCCTAGCACGAACCAGATGGATTAGGAGACGTGCAAAATAGTGGCGAACATCCTCGTATGCAAGACGGGCAAGGGGCGCGCTCTGCTTACCGTAATTGGTCGCCGGAGTTGAGCGGCTCGATCCGGTTGCGGGCGAACGGGACGGCGTCACGGTCACGAGCAAGCGAAGAGTATCAGGAGATGCACGAGATCACGCTGGGCATGATAGTTTGAACCAGAGAAAGGGGGGAGGTCGAAGCTCACCGGAATCCGTCACCGGAGGTCGTCGGTGCTGCGGGGTTTCGAGGTCGAATGTGCGCAGCCTGGTGGCGGAGTGAGCGAGGATAGTGGGGGGGAAATGACCGCGGCGGCGAGGGGTTTAAGTAGACAGAAGCGGGGCGAGGATTGCGCGCTGAATCAATGGAATTTAAGCGAGTATTAATCGCGGCGTCACTGCACGGTGGTAACGGCGGAGCGGCGTCTGCACGCGAGAAATTGGGGAAGACGACGCTGACGTGGAGAGGGCCCGCTCGTCATTGAACAGAACAGAGGGGAGTGGGGTCTAGGTGTCAGCGACTTCTTTGATGTCAAGGCGTGCGAGAGAGATAGAGGTGGCCCGGTGGGCTATTTGAAGCTTATACATTGATGGGCCAGATTGGTAGCGCCGGCCCTTTTTCTTTTCTTTATTCCTTTTCTTTTTCTAAATTGATTTTCTGGATTGAGTTTCAAATGAATTCAAACTCTTTTTGAATTCAAATCTTTTCTGGATTTTTGTAGTGTGCAACAGTCACAAAACTTAGCATAAAACCATGTGGTCACTTTGAGTTGGCTTGGTCATTTTTAGGAAAACAAAATAACAGGGACATTGCACTTGGTTTGCAAATGTTTGAAAATGGTTTTTGAAACCATTTCTATTTTGTAAAATTTTGTTCAAATTCCACACTCAATCCAATCAACAAGGGAGACAAACAATCTTGGTTTAAAACATTCAAGTCTCAAATGGGGATGGCCATTTGATTTAAGTTTGCTCACATAAAATGATAGCACTATGTGCCTCTGTTTTCTTGAATTTGGTTTGAAATTGATCTCAAAACTATATGCATGAATGAATGATATGCAATCTTTGAAATCATGATTTTAGGGATGTTACAAATCTAACCCCCTTAAGGTGAATCTCGCCCTCGAGATTCGGATTGGCTAGCAAATAGGTGAGGGTGGTCTTTCCGAAGATCATCTTCTCTTTCCCATGTTGCTTCTTCTTCGGAATGATGATTCCACTTCACTTTGCAAAACTTGATAGTCTTAGTCCTTGTGACTCTTTCTGCAGTTTCAAGAATCTTGATAGGTTTCTCTTCATAAGTGAGATCACTTTCTAGTTGAACTTCCTCCAAAGGTATAGTATCCTTCAAAGAAGTTTCTTCCATTTCTGGGTGACATTTCTTAAGCTGACTCACATGAAACACATTATGGACAGCTGACAGAGATTCTGGCAATTCAATTTTATAGGCAACTTCTCCTTTGCGACTCAAAATCCTGAATGGCCCAACATATCTTGGTGCCAATTTTCCTTTGACTCCGAATCTTTTCACTCCGCGAAGTGGTGACACTCTAAGATAGGCTCTAACACCAACTTCGTAGGTGACTTCTCTACGCTTAGGATCCGCATAGCTTTTCTGTCGAGACTGTGCTATCTTCAACCTGTCCTTAACCAACTTGACCTTCTCTTCGGCTTCTTTGATAAGATCTGGCCCAAATAAACTTCTTTCTCCCACACCATTCCATAACAATGGGGTGGTACACTTTCTTCCGTAGAGAAACTCAAATGGTGCCATCTCAATACTGGCTTGATAGCTGTTGTTATAAGAAAATTCTGCGTAAGGCAGACTTTCATCCCAACTGGCTCCATAGTCTAGGGCACATGCCCTCAACATGTCTTCAAGAATTTGATTAGTTCTTTCTGTTTGTCCATCGGTTTGAGGATGAAAAGTAGTACTGAATTCCAACCTCGTTCCCAATGATTCATGTAGCTGTCTCCAAAAATGGGAAGTGACTTGAGTTCCCCTATCAGACACAATACTCTTGGGCACTCCATGTAGACATACAATTCTACTCATGTAGATTTTGGCTAACTTAGCACTTGTATAGGTTGTATTCACGGGTATGAAATGAGCCACTTTAGTTAGGCGATCCACTACTACCCATATGGAATCATACCCTGACCTGGTCCTTGGTAGTCCGGTAATGAAATCCATACCAATTTTGTCCCACTTCCAATCAGGAATAGGTAGTGGTTGAAGCAAACTTGCTGGTTTCTGGTGCTCCGCTTTCACTCTACTACACACATCACACAAAGCAATATGTTCGGCGATGTCCTTCTTGAGATTATTCCACCAAAATATTTCTTTCATGTCCATGTACATTTTGGTGTTACCCAGATGAATGGAATACGGAGAGTTATGTGCTTCTTGCAAAATTAGTTTCCGCAACTCCGGGTCTTGTGGAACACAAATACGTTTCCCATGCATAAGGTACCCTGTCCGTCTTCATGGAACCCTTTGGCTTTTCCTTTGCCAATCTTCTCTTTAATCTCTTCGATTTCTTTATCAATCTTCTGGGCTTCTTTGATCTTGTCCAACAAAGTGGGTTGAACATCCAAAGACATGAGATGTCCTTCAGGCACAATCTCCAATCTGAGTTTTCTAAATTGAGTACACAGATCATCAGGCAATTCTCCTTTGGTAAGGCCATTCACAAATACCTTACGACTTAGAGCATCTGCTACAACATTTGCTTTACCGGGGTGGTATTGCAAACTTAAGTCATAGTCTTTGATAAGTTCTAGCCATCTTCTTTGTCTCATATTAATTTCCTTCTGGGTGAAGATATACTTCAAACTTTTGTGATCTGTGAACACTTCACATCGCTTTCCCAAAAGATAGTGTCTCCATGTTTTGAGTGCATGGACGACAGAGGCTAACTCTAAATCATGAGTAGGATAGTTTACTTCATGAGTTTTGAGTTGTCTCGAGGCATAAGCCACAACTTTACCGTCTTGCATAAGTAATGCACCCAAACCTTGATGAGATGCATCACAATATACTTGGAAATCCTTTTCCAAGTCTGGCATACACAAGACCGGTGCTGTCACAAGTCTCTTCTTCAATTCCTAAAAGCTGAGTTCACAACCTTCAGACCAAGCAAACTTCTTGTCTTTCTTTAACAATTCAGTCATGGGTTTAGCAACCTTTGAGAAATTCTCAATGAACCTTCTGTAGTAACCTGCTAAGCCAAGGAAACTACGAACTTCCTTCACGGACTTGGGAGATTCCCATTCAGTCACGGCTGAAACCTTAGCAGGATCAACTGCTACACCATCCTTTGTCATAACATGACCAAGAAAACCAACTTCCTCCAACCAGAACTCACACTTGCTGAATTTGGCATAAATCTTATGCTCCCGTAACTTCTCAAGTATCAAACGCAAGTGTCCTTCATGTTCTTCTTTGCTCTTGGAGTAGACTAAGATGTCATCGATGAAAACGACAACAAACTTGTCAAGAAATTCCATGAACACCTTGTTAATCATATTCATGAAGTATGCCGGAGCATTGGTTAACCCAAAAGGCATCACAGTATACTCATACAATCCATACCTTGTGGTGAATGCTGTTTTAGGTATGTCTTGTTCTCTTATCTTAAGTTGAAAATAGCCTGACCGGAGATCAATCTTTGAGAACACAGATGCTCCTTCTAGCTGATCTAACAAGTCATTGATTCTAGGCAAAGGATATTTGTTCTTGATAGTTACCTCGTTGAGTGAACGGTAATCTATGCATAACCTTTGACTTCTATCTTTCTTCTCCACGAACAAAACTGGGGCTCCCCAAGATGAAGAACTTGGTTGAATAAATCCTTTCTGCAACTGTTCTCCAAGTTGCTTCTTGAGCTCTTTCAGTTCATCAACTGACATTTTATATGGTCTCTTTGCTATTGGTCCAGACCCTGGTACCAAATCTATCAGAAACTCCACATCTCTATCTGGTGGCATTCCAGGCAGTTCTTCCGGAAACACATCCGGATACTCACTCACAATTGTTACACTGTCCATGCTAACCCCCTTAAGAGAATTTAGCTTACATCCTTTAGATTCAAAGTTGGACTTGAACTTAATCCGTTTTCTTTCTGGGGTTGTGAGTGCAACAGTACGATTAGCACAATCTAGTACTCCTTCATACTTAGCCATCCAATCCATTCCCAATATTACGTCCAGTCCTTGGGAATCTAGGATTATCAGACTCACTGGAAACTTATGTTTTCCAAACTCTATTACTAGATCCCGGCATCTAAGACTTACTATCATATCTCCACCTGGAGAACTAACTTTTATTGGACACCCAATGTTTTCAGTTGGAAACCCATTTATATCAACAAAAGCTTTTGATATGAATGAATGCGATGCTCCAGTATCAAAAAGAACAAATGCTGGAATAGAATTGAGTCTGAACTTACCAGCAACAGCATCAGGCTCCTCATAGACCTCCTCCACACTGATGTGGTTCACCTGTCCTTTCTGGAAAGGATTGGGCTTGATAGGTCCTTCAACTTTCTTTCAGGGCACTCATTTGCATAATGCCCCATCTTCTTGCATTTGAAGCATTCAACATGACTGATGTCTCTCTTAACAGGCTGACTTCCACTTCCACTTCCATTACCACTATGGTGGTTCTTATGTCCACTCTTATGGTTCTTGTACTTGTCATTGTCATGACTGCGATGATGCTTGTTGTCATGACGGTTGTGGTTGTGGTGCTTGTTGAATTTCCCATGCTTGTGGGATCCTGAGCTTCCGCTGTCATCATAGTGAGATCGTTTGTGAGACGATTCCGAGTTGTGCTTGTCGGAGTGCTTTCTCTTTCTACTCTCGACTTGCTTCATTTTGTTCTCCAATATTGCAGCTTTGTCATAGAGCGACTGATAAGTGGGAACATATGCCACAGCCAATTGCAGATTCAGCTCATCATTCAAGCCTTCCAGAAATTTTTCCTTTCTCTTGGCATGGGTGTCAACTTCATCCGGTGCATAACACGCCAGATTGTTGAACTCTTCAATGTATTCAGCCACGCTGCAGTGGCGCTGCTTCAGATTGTGGAACTCTTTCTTCTTCAGGCTCATCACTCCTGATGAGATATGAGCAGTGCGAAAGCCATCCTCAAAGATAGCCCATGTCACTTCATCTATGGGAGTGGTGATCTGGAAGTTGTCCCACCAAGTGGCAGCTGGCCCTTCCAGCAGATGTGCTGCAAATCTGACCTTTTCAGCATCCGTGCAGCCCACGGTTACTAAGTCCTTGTTCACAGAACGTAGCCAATCGTTGGACACCATGGGATCAGTCGTCCCTGAGAACTTAGCTGGCCTCAATCTCAAGAATCTGGTGAGCATATCAAAGCCCGGAGGGTTGTTGTTGTTGTTGTTATTGTTGTTGTTGTTATTGTTGTTGTTGTTATTGTTTTGGTTCTGGATGAACGTTGTCATCATCTGCATCAGCTGTGTTTGAGCAGTCATCATTTGCTGCATTTCTGGAGTGATGTTGTTGTTGTTGTTGGGGTTGGGGTTTGCACGACGGGGAGGCATCTGTGGTTTGTTCAAATAGAGATAAGAATGAGATACCCATAGATGCTTTCATGCACAATACATCACATAAGCAAACACATAGCATGCAACATAATATAAAGGTTCAACAACAAAATAACAAGTTCACAAAGTAAAACACACAAGTGGCAAGCCATCCACATGTCGGATGGTCCAATAACAAGTTCTCAAATAACAAGTATGATAATAAAAGATAAACGAGTAGTCAAGTCTACTCATCGGCATCAATCTCCTCCTCGACAAAGCTAAGACCTGCGTTCTCCATCGCGGCCTTGTTCTCCTCGATGGTAGTGGTCAAGGACTCTATCTTGTCCTTGAGAGCCCTCTTCTGGGAACGAAGCCTCTCAATCACCGTCTGCTGCTGCTCTAGCTCGAAGTCCTTGGACTACAGTTCTTCAGTCATGTACCGGATCTTCTTGTTCCTATCCTGGACACACTTCTCCTGACTCTTGAACTTCCTGTCCTGGGTCTCGAACTTCGCCTCCATTTCCTTGACTATCTCGTCCTGCTGCGCGAAGAGCTTGTCCTTCTCGCGAAGCTGCACCTGGAGCTCGTCATTGCTGAGCATGACATTGGTCCTGTCCGTGTCCACGTGCCTAATGAGAGACTCTAAGTCCTGGAGGTACAGGCGTATCGGCTCTGCTGCGTCCCTCGAATCATCCTCGAAGTCGATGGACTCTCCGTCCTCATCACGTCTTCCGAAGACGTGGAAGTGGGTGCCTCTAACCTGTCGGGAGTGTCGTCCTAGCAGACGTCCTATCAGATCCTG
The DNA here is from genome assembly GCA_023614405.1 of Avena insularis. NCBI lineage: Eukaryota > Viridiplantae > Streptophyta > Magnoliopsida > Poales > Poaceae > Avena > Avena insularis. The sequence goes on from CM042689.1 coordinate 60,409,266, forward strand.
CATCACTACCTCGATGCCTCTCTCCCTGTCATTGTGCATGAGCTTGAAGACGATGGCCTCCGTAGTAGGCTCTGTCTGGCGTCTGAGCTGGTTCACCTTGAAGCCCCAGAGGTCCTTCCTCTCGAACTTGGTGAGGGGATGCACCATGATGGTGGGAAGAGGGAGATTGAGCAAAGTAGTAAGCTCAACAATACGAGGACCAAAGCGGGTAAACTGGAACTCCTCAACAGTGCTGATTGTAATAGGCATCTATTTATAAGATAGAAAAGTTAGAACAACACAATTCAAGATAAAACAAAAGTCAAAACATCACATACATAACCTTGGAAAGCAAAACACTCAAGTTATGCATACATGAAACCATTACATCAACCAAGGTTCAAACTTATTTTAAGCAACATTTTGGAAAATAAGGTGATAGGTGGTGGTTTAACTAACGAAGTACGTTTACAATCCTATCTCACTGGATCTGTTGGCTAACACAATGTTTCTAGAAGCAATCAGCCTATCTTGCTCACATGATTCCATCACTAAGTCTATAATATCTCCTCTTAAGGTTTGGTTGGTAGCTTCCAACTCTTGGGTATGTTCCTTCTCTTTCCTTAGATCATTTTGGAGGTTGAGCATTCTGCACTTGACTCTGTCACCAAGTTCTTTGATGGTCTTCCAAGCTGCATCCCTTGATGATTCAAAGAATGTAGGGTGCACCACTGAATTGGTGAACATGCAGAATCCTTTTTCCTGATGATTGTCTTCCTTGTTTTTATACAAGTGAAGTTGCACCCACCAGTATTCCACTCCTTCATCCATCACTGGAAAACCCTTGTACACAGTTGCACCTTGTATCTCTAATGCAACCATGAGGTCCTTGAGAGCCTTGGGGAATTCTGTCTCACACTCCAAAGTCATTGTCATGAGTGGTCCTTTCCTCACGGCTTCGTTGATGGAATTCATCTACAAATAGAGATGAGAGAGAAGATTAGAAAAGTTTACGAGAAGAATAGACAAGTGTAGAAGTAGTTGAAATTTTTTCCTTAGTGGTTTCCAATCCTAGGGTCATAATCCTACAGGCAACACAGTGCTCTGATACCATCTGTAAGCTCCCTCCTTTGTAAAGGAAAAGGATCCCTGTGATTGCAATGCTAGTCCCTGGATCATTGCTAGCATCCACAGTTTAAGATGAAGTACACAGATACAAAGGTCATTTATTACATCCATTCCAGAGATAAACATAGTCTTTACAACTCAAGGCCACAGGCCTAATACAAGAGTTTGAATAAGTAAATAAATATAAGTCTTCATCTTCATGTGCCACAGGCAAACATGTTGAGTGTAGACTCATGACACCTAATCCTCATCAGTATAACCTGCAACATCACAAGTTACAGCCACAGTGGGTCAATACTTTGGAATAGTATTGGCAAGTGATACCTTAGTAAATTTTAAGTGGACTATATTACTATATGCATTTTGGCTAAGTGTAGCTTGGCTTGCTTTGCTCAAAATAGGTTTTTCCTAATAGTTGAAATCACTAAGTTTTTCTTTGTCAAAACTTTTCCCAAGAAACCATCAATAGACATTGAGGTCCTTCACCCTTGTTCACCCACAAGTTTTTACTTAGAAGTTGGAATGATGAGATTCTTGATAGCTTCCATGTCTTGATGCTCAAGTTGTCCATTGCCATGGACTTGGCTAAGTACTTAGATTTTTCCATCTGCAGAGGTTGTGCACTTTCCCCACCAGACTTGGTTTCCCAAGACAGGACCTTTCAGAAGCCTTTCCTTAGACCAAATGGACGCGCTCCAACCATTCATTCCCACTACCACCAATTGTCCAAATGGTTAAGTTCTAGCAACTTAGGTGATCCAGGCAGAGCCCATATTGCCAAGTGGCTGCACTAAAAGCTTCTCAACACTTGGCCTCTAAAATCCCTTTGCTCTTGGGTGGCATACCACAAGTGAGATACACAAGGTAAACCATATCCATGGGCCTTGTGTAACCACTCAACCAAAAACCACCAATCAAGTCCCTTTCCACCCAGGTGATTCATTGACTTAGTTGTTTTATTAAGAAAACATAAGTCCAAAGACTTAGAAATATTTTCATCATAGCATGTATAAGTTACCAACCCTTGTTTGCTACTAGCTAGGCTAAGCATGGCATAGATAGTAACTTAACTTAGAAATTTCCTAGCAATTCTACAACTACTTAGGATTTCCCAACATGGCATTTGGCAAAATAGTAACATGCAAGACTTAGCAAAAAATATTTCTAATGCTTGTATAAAAATATAGGGATAGAAATATTCATGAAGTACCACTTGCCTTGGTAGTTGGGAGAGTATCACTCTTCACAATCACAATCACTAGCACCAAAGTCTACACAAAGAATGGTAGCAACAAATTACACACAACATATACAAACAAACAAAAATACATATGCATGCATGCAAAAATGCTAAGTGATGATTTTTAAAACTCAACCAAGCAAGTGCATAGTACTGAATCATAACCAAGTTAAAAACTTGCTAAACCAAGTTTATTTTATACTAACACAATTTCATAAACAATTCCTATACTCAAAATAGTCCTAAACAAGTTTCTGCAAATAAAGTCATTTTAAGAGAAACTAAACACTAAACACATTGCATAAACAGAAAGGGCTTGTCTCCCTGATTCCAACGGTATAAAATTTGCTAAAATCTAACGTGGGAATCAAAAGTTACAAGCAAATCAAATTTGGATACAAATCTGATTTCAAATTCTGTTTTAATTCAAACCCTAGCCACGCGTCTTAATCTTACTGGCGCGTACCGGTTCGCGTTGGAACACGCACGCGAGCCGTAGGATCTAAGTGGCGATGCACGGTTCAGATCAAAACGTAACGCTTCGCTAAGTGGTTCTATCGCACGCGTTGGATCTAGATCCAACGGCTTTTGATCAAACGACCAAGGTCTGGCGGCGGCAGCGAGCAATGACGAGCGCTCGCGGTGGTGCGGCGTTCTAGGTCGTCCGGGGAGGAAAGAGTGTGCTCACCAGAATCGCAGGGTCGAGGCGAAGCTCAACGTGGAGGTGGCTTGGCAAGGGGCGCACGGCAGGGGCTGCTGGAGCTCGTCGGAGTCGTGCACGGCGTCAGGAGGTTGCAGACGAAGTAGTTGCCGAGGTTTTGCGTCGCCCTATCACGAACTAGATGGATTAGGAGACGCGCAAAACAGTGGCGAACATCCTCGTATGCAAGAGGGGGCAAGGGGCGCGCTCTGCTTACCGTAATTGGTCGCCGGAGTTGAGCGGCGGCTCGGTCGTTTGCGGGCACGAACGGGGACGGCGTCCTGGGTCACGAGCAGGCAAGCAAAGAGTATCAGGAGATGCACGAAATCACGCTGGGCACGATAGTTTGAACCAGAGAAAGGGGGGCGGTCGAAGCTCAACGGAATCAGTCGCCGGAGGTCGTCGGTGCTGCGGGGTTTCGAGGTCGAATGCGCGTAGCCTGGTGGCGGAGTGAGCGAGGAAAGTGGGGGGAAATGATCGCGGCGGAGAGGGGTTTAAGTAGCCAGAAGCGGGGCGAGGATTGCGCGCTGAATCAATGGAATTTAAGCGAGTTTTAATCGCGGCGTCACTGCACGGTGGTAACGGAGCGAATGGCGTCTGTGAGCGAAATGGGGAAAACGGCTGGCGTGGAGGGCAGCTCGTTAGTGAAATGGAGCAGAGGGGAGTGGGGTCTGGGTGTCAGCGACTTGCTGGGTGCGTCCGCGCGTGCGAGAGAGATAGAGGTGGCCCGGGTGGGCTAGCTGGGCTGCTTCTGTTGATGGGCCAGATTGGTAGCGCCGGCCCTTTTTCTTTTCTTTATTCCATTTCTTTTTCTAAATTAATTTTCTGGATTGAGTTTCAAATGAATTCAAACTCTTTTTGAATTCAAATCTTTTCTGGATTTTTGTAGTGTGCAACAGTCACAAAACTTGGCATAAAACCATGTGGTCACTTTGAGTTGGCTTGGTCATTTTTAGGAAAAAAAATAACAGGGACATTGCACTTGGTTTGCAAATGTTTGAAAATGGTTTTTGAAACCATTTCTATTTTGTAAAATTTTGTTCAAATTCCACACTCAATCCAATCAACAAGGGAGACAAACAATCTTGGTTTAAAACATTCAAGATCTCAAATGGGGATGGCCATTTGATTTAAGTTTGCTCACATAAAATGATAGCACTATGTGCCTCTGTTTTCTTGAATTTGGTTTGAAATTGATCTCAAAACTATATGCATGAATGAATGATATGCAATATTTGAAATCATGATTTTAGGGATGTTACATTTCCCCACAAGACTCGACATGCATCAAAACAAGATCTTTCAGAAGCCTTCCCTTAGACCAAATGGACGCGCTCCATCCTATCACCCCTACCACCATCTCTCCATCTGGCTAAATTATTGCAACCTATATGATCTAGGCGGAGCCCATAATTCCATGTGGCTGCACTTGAAGCTTCTCAACATTTGACATCTCAAATATCTCTGTTCCTGGGTGGCTTTCCACAAGTGTGATACACAAGTTTTCCCCAGTATACTGGACTTGTGTAACCGCTCAACACAAACATTTCCTTCCATTCCACCCAGGTGATTCATTCACATAGTTGTTTTATTAAACAAAACACAAGTCATAGACTTAGAAATATTTCATAGCATGAATATAATCCACCCTTGTTTTCTACTATCTAGGCTAAGCATAATAGTAGCAAGAATCTTAACTTAGGGAAAATTCTACTAAGGCATCATCTACTAGGATTTCCCATGGCATAGCATACTTAGTAAAATTTCCATGCAAGTCCTACTCAAAATATCACTAATGCATAGTGAAAATAATAGGACTAAATGTAATAAGCACCACTTACATTTTTGGTAGAGAAACTAGGTTCACTCCTTGATCTTGCAATTGTCACACTCTTCAAATTTCACTACAATTCAATCAAGGCACCAATTCAAACTAGCATTCAAACAATTTATCACATAAAATAATAAAAACTAAGCAATGCATGCAAGCATGAAAAAAGATTGTTTTATTTGGAAAGGTGGTTTCTAATAGGATATAAACATTTTAAAACACCTATTGGTTATTTATAAAAGTGGCAAAACCATTTAAAAACAAGTTAGTGAAAATGGCCATTTAAATCTTTTTTTTTGCTAGAAATGATTTTAAATCAAAGTAGAGTTAGAAAAATATGTTTTTAAACACAATTTTAGTGTTTAGGATCAAAGTGTTTAAAGCAAATCCATTTACAAGAGGTTTCACCCAAAAATCATTTTTAAATCAAAGCAACATTTAATTTTACTAAAATGCCTTTAATCAAAGTAATAATTTTCTAGGGTTAATCAAATACATTTTTAAATCCAAAACTTAGTGTTTAGGGTCAGAGAGTTTAAATGAAACCATTTGCAAAAGGTTTTACTCAAAACTTATTTTTAAAACATAATCAACAATTTTTATTTTACTAGAAATGCTTTTATTCACGGAATAATTCCTTAGTGTCACAAAATATACTTTTAAATCCAAAAGTTGGTTTTTATGGTCAGTAGGTTCAAAACAAACCATTTGCAAAAGATTTTACCCTAAAATCATTTTTAGAATAATTTTAATACTCAAAATAGGCCTAAACATGTTTTTGCTAAAACACCTAATTTTACAGACAAAAAATAATAAACTAAGGGCATGATTGCAAAGTTTACATTTTTTTGAATTCATTGATATAAAAGTTTAAAATTTTGGCCAAGCAGATAGATTATTTTTCTGTTTTAATTCATGAGTCTAGCCACGTGTCAAGTTATTACTGGCGCGTACTGGTTCGCACGGATCGATCAATACAGACCATTGGATTTAAGAGGGATCGTACGATATAGATCTAGCATACCCCTTCGTTTAAGTGAATCTATCGCGTCCCTACGATCTAGATCTGACGGCTGACAGAATGATGACCTAAGATGGGCGGCGCTACCGACGGTGGACGGCAGCGGCGCGCTCGGGCGGTGACGTTGCCGGTGAAATAGGAAGCAAGGGAGGAAGAGGAGTGGAGAAGCTCAACATGGTCGCAGGAGAGTAGGGGGTGCACGGTGCTGCTGGCGATTACTCGCTAGAGTCATCGTCGGCATCGGGTGCATCCTGTTGTCAACGGGGGCAAGGCTACAAGGCACGGAAAATCAAGGCAAAGGGTCCGTTAGACGCGCGAGAGAGAGGAGAGCATGCGAGTGTCAACCAGACAGGAGGGATGGTCGATGCCTGAGGAGAGGTCGCGGAGTGGGCCTTGATCGGCAATGGCACTCTGTCGAGCAAGTGGAGTATCTGGGCGGCGTGCAAGCGGAGATCTTGTGACGCGGAGATCTGGCGAACACGCTCGTGGAAGTTAGGGGCGGTGGGAAGGTGAGGGCTGGCCGGAATCGGATGGAAAGCTCGTCGGAGCAGTGGGGGTTTGGGCGTGCAATTGCAGCAGCCTGGTGGCAGAGAGGGGATGGCGAGTGAGGGGAAAGGAAGAGGAGGGAAAGGCTATTATGTACGCGAGGTCACGAGGAGGAATGATGGCGGTAATAACGCGAATTTACGCGGATTGAAATAGGCAGAAACGTCCGGGGAGAGGTTGGGGGCGGGGTCAGCGCGAGGTTGATGACGAAGCTGATGTGGCGTGGGGCCGGTGCGTCAGCGAGTGTGTGGGTTTGTTCGCGAGTGAGCAAAACGATTCGCGAGGAGGGGGAGAGAGTGGGCTGCGCTAGTCCTGGTTTGCTGGGCTGGTCTGTTTTCTTTTTTTCCCTCTGGTTTCTTTTTCTTTTTCCTTTTCTATTTTCTGTTTTTCAATTCAAACATTCATTTGAATTCAGATTTCTTTTTCAAATCATTTCCAAATTTTTAGTAGGTTTTTAATCTGTTTATTTATGTATTTTAAAGTCCATTTTTGAATAATTTCTTTTTTTCTTTTATGGTTTATTATTTATTTAAAATAGACATTTTGTCTTTATTTAAATAAGGTTTAAATATGTTTTCAAACTTATTTTGAATTCCAATTTTTGCAAAACCTTTTTTAGTAGTTTTTATTTATCCATTAGTGTGAATTATTTAAAATAGTTTAACATGATTTAATATTCATTTAAATTGGGCCTTTGACTTTATTTAAATAAAATCAAATATGGTTTTAAACCCATATAAATTTTATTCAAATAATTCTTTTATTCTTTTCAAGTTAATTAGATAACTTTTAATCCACTTTGGAAAATTCCAATTTATTTATTTTCTCATTATTTAATTAATCATTTACATTAGGGATTTGTCTCCATTTAAATATAAATTTAATATGGTTTAATCCCATATGTTTTATTTGAATATTCTTTATCCCTTTATTTTATTTGGATTTGGATCATCTTTGTTCCATTTGCTTATGGATTTAATTCAAGGTTTAAATTGTCTTCTAAATAATTTTATTGGGATTTATTATTTACTTTAGGCAATTTGTATTTATTTAAATAAAATTGGATATTGTTCAATCCTTATGATTTTATTAAAATAATCCTTATTTATGGATTTGGCCAAGATTTGTTTATGGATTTGGCCGAGATTTTATTTGACCCTTAAATATTCCTTATTTATTTATTTCTTTATCTTACAAAATCCATATCTTTTATTTATAGATCCAAAATTGGTGATTCCAATTTGTATAATTCTATTTAATATTTGTTTATCTTTTTAAATCCTTTTAGGATTACTTTCCTCTCAATATGGTATGGATTTTAGATAGGAGTTTTTTTAGTCTTGGAAATTATTTCCTTTTATCTTATTAAATTCATAAGTTTTTATCCATGGCTCCAAATTGAATGAAACCAATTTCTATGGTTTTATAATATTTTTATTTATCACTTTTGATCATTTAAAATGTTTGTTGATGAATTTTTATATGAATCAAATCCATAGTCTTAGAGAGATCTTGGAAATGATTTTCTTCCATTAGGGTTTTAGGGTTTTGGTTTATTTTCACAAGTGTTTATATTTCAAGATACATTCGCTGATGAATGTATTTCACTTGATTGAAGTTTTGTTGGATTCCTTTTCATTCAAATTTTATTCAAGAAGGGTTTTAATGTTTCCATTTTTAAACAAAAAGTTTCTTTTCGCCCTAAATTTCAGCATTTGTTTCTTTTATTTTTCACATTTCAAAATTTGGAAAATTTTGTGACAATGATTGATCAAAACATTCTTATGATTGCACTCATCAAGTGTCAAAGAACTTGAATCTTGTTTCACTTATCAAGTGTCGATACACTTGAATCTTGATTCAATTCTTTTTCCATGCGACAAGATCCTTTTCGTGTCGTTTCTATATTAAACCCCTTCAATATCTCATATATGTGCGTTTGGCACAACCATATTAGTGTCACTGTCTATCCATGTAGACATTCTTGCTAAATATTTAGGTTTTGCCTAAGTCTTTCATTGAAATGAAAATCTTAACCTTTGTCAATAAAAGATACATCATTTCCAATCAACAAGATTTCATCCTCATAATGTATTAGAAATATGTCTCAATGCTCCCACTTAATTCCTTGCAAATGCAAGCATCTTCATCGTCTCCTGATGAAAACTCCTTTAACAATTTCATCACGGGGAATATTCCAACTCCGCGATGCTTGCTTCAACCATTGAAGTTTGCATGCCCTTTTTAGTATCCTTTGAATTAACAAAACCCTTTGGATCGTGTCATGCACACATCCTAGGTAAACATTCTATTAGAATAATTTTTTTTGTTTATTCATCTACCATATACCAAATTATATGTATGTAAGGTTTGTAGCATAGAAAACAAAAAATTTCCTACGATGGGAACAACTATGTACCAAGATCTATCTACTAGATATGAGCAACAGGCGAATATACATTCGTAGAGAACATACCATTGAAGATCGAAAAAGCTTAACGAGGTTGAATTCGTGGTTGATGTAGACGAACTCTTGCCGATCTCAAGATCAAGAGGAAGTCCTAGCGTCGCAATCAGCGGCCCATCCGTTCTCGCACACACGTCCGAGGCACCGAGCAACCTCTGCCTCCTCGCTCCAGCGATGCAGCGGAAGCACAACTCTTTCTTGCCGAATAGCCACCGGGAACATGTATCTCGCTAGTCCAAGACCATGGGGTTAAATACTAGAGGGGAGAGAGATCTTTCACGAGGAGGTCTGAGTGAGAGAGAGGGAGGGGGCTCCTTTTATAGGAGGAGGGGGGCACCCCAAGGGGGTGGCCGGCGCATGGGGCTTCCCCCTTTCCATCCCTCCATTGATGTGGGTGGAACTCCACTCACAAAAATCCCTTTCAATATCCCTCCACTCAAAAACCCACTCAAATTCCCATTAAATTTCCACCAAATTTAATGCAAACTCTCATTAAATAAAACTCCTTTTATTTATTAAGAATTTTTCAATTACTTTAATGACAAACATTCACAGATAACCCCTTTCTAGTATTTCATTTCACATGCAAAAACACTTTCTGCAGTTTCACCTGAAAACCCGTTTCGGTATCTAGTGAAATAAATTCATGCGCTTGTTATTCTTTTCGTCATGAAACTTTTGCTCCAAATGGATGTCGATGACTCTAAATTGTGTCACCCTACGGTTCGCGAATAATGCGGACATGATCGAGACCCCTCTCGGATCAATAATCAGAAGCGGGACCTAGCGATCCATACTGACTCCCACACATTCAGCGATGACTTTCTTGTGATCGCGAGAACCTTTTACGCTAGTATCTTAATCTTTTTGTTTCGCGATATATTACATGTCCGAGATTCGATCATCAATATCTCCATACCTAGTTTGATCTCGTTGCTGACATGTACTCTTTTCTTGTTCCTGTTATATAACATTCTAGTGTTCAAATCACTTGCTTGCAAGCTAATCAGTGTGATATCACAGAGAGGGCCCAGAGCATATCTATCCATCATCGGGATGAACAAATTCCACTCTCGATCCATGAGCCTCAACATAACACTTTAGTAGTACTGAACCCATCTTTATAATCACCCTGTTACGTGTGACGTTTGATGTTATCAAGATACTCTTCCGGTGTTAGTGATTGACATGATCTCATGGTCTAAGGATTAGGATCACTTCGTATGATTTTATAGAAATATAAACTCAATGACTTTGATCGTAATGCTATACTTCGGATGAATGTCCATCACATCATTACACTAATGTCGTGACCTCGTTATTAATAACATCCAATGTCCATGATCAGGAAACCTTGATCATCTTGTTAATCAACGAGCTAGTTTATGAGAGAGGCATAACTAGGAACTTTTTGTTTGTTTATTAAACACATATGTATTAATGTTTCTGTATTAATACAATTATAGCATGCAAAATAAATATCTATCATATACTTGGAATATACATAATAACCACTTTATTATTGGCTCTCAGGGCATATTCCCTTCAGTCTCCCACTTGCACTAGAGACAATAATATAGTTACATAGTGATAAATCTAGCACCCATGGAGTTCTGGTGTCGATCATGTTTTGCTCTAGGGAGAGTTTTAGTCAACGGATCTGCTACATTGAGATCCGTGTGTACTTTACAAATCTTTATATCTCCATCCTTGACATGCTCGCGGATGGAGTGAAACCAGTGCTTAATATGCTTGGAATTCTTGTGAGACCTTGGTTCTTTGGCATTGACAATGGCACCATTGTTGTCAGAATAGATCACCATTGGGTCCAAAGTGCTCGCAACCATACCTAGTTCGGATATGAACTCCTTCATCCAAACCGCTTCCTGAGCCGCTTCCGAAGCAGCAACATATTCGGCTTCCGTTGTTGATCCCACCACCACGGGTTGTTTGGAACTCCTCCAACTAACCGCTCCACCATTCATGAGAAATACGTATCTTTGTAACGACGAGCTCTTTGTAACATCCCAAAATTCATGAATTACAAAAGCTTGCATTTCATACATGCATTCATAGCATTCTTGGCTTGCACAAAAAGTTTAAAATCAAAATTCAAATAAAACCAATTATATGCCTATTACATGTATATTATTAAGGCATGGATTTATTTTAGTTTCAAAGGTTCAAACTATATTTGAATAGACATTGGTGTTTGACACACATTTAGGTGCAAGGTTCACACTACAAAAATCCTGAGAAAATGTGAATTCAAACTTGTTTGAAAAGGGTTTGAAATTGATTCCTGAAAAATCAATTGGAAAAATAAAATGAGAAAATAAATAGAAAAGGGCCAGTGCCAGACCCAGCCCAGCAAGCCCACTCGGCTGTTTCCCCCTCTACCCTCTCTCTCACCCACACTCACCTTACCCCTCTCGCTGATAGTGGCCCCCACTGCCACCTCATCTTCTTCCCCAAACCACGCGCGAGACCAGCGCCGCCATGGCCATTTCCTCCTGTTGATGTCGCGAGTAATTGCCAATGATAGCGAGCGTAACTCACTCCCCCTCTCTGGCTACTTAACACCCCCTGCTCCCGCAGCGTTTCCCCTCACTCAAACACGCACGAGCGCCCCCAGGCTGGCTGTATTGACGTTTTCTTCGCCGCTGCCCGACCCTCTCTGGTGATCTATTCTGGCTAACTCCGACCACCTCGTGCTCTCTGCTGCTTACTACTGTGCTCCCCTTGCTTGTGCGCTTCTTCTCATACCTTTATTTCCTTTGCTCATGGCCCAAGTAGTCGCCTCCATCAAGCACTGCAAGCACCCGACGCTGTCCGCAACTCCGGCGAGCAATAGCGATACGAATCGACCGCACCTTGACTTCTAGTTCACACCATCTTGTTCGCTTGACCCTTGTGCACACCATGATACTTCTGGTTTGTGCTAGGGCGATCCAGAGCATCGTCATCATCCCTGCTAGCCCGTGCCTGACGCCACCAGCAACTCCGACAAGCTCTAGCCGCTGCTACAGCACGCCCCCGTCCACGCCAGCGCCGCCAGTATTTGGTTGCATGTGCTAGCGCCGTCAGATCTAAATCCTAGGGCTGAGATTAGATCCTAGCACGAAACGGTATCGTTAGATCTGAGCCACTGGATCTGACTTAGATCCAATGCTCCATGTTGGCCGATCCGCGCGAAGCGGTATCGACCAATCAGACACAGCCACATGTCGGGGGGTTTTAAATTAAAATCTGTTTTTATATCTATTAGAGATACAAACTTGTAAAATTCATAACTTGAGTTCTGTTTATCCAAAAAATGCAACTAAGATATCAATGGATTCATAAAAATAAATCCTACACTACTGTGGGCTTAATTTTGTATTTTTCTTCGGTACAAATGGAATTTTCTGCAGAGACAAAAATAGGCTTATTTTGACTATATAAATTATACAGAAAATGTTTTTAAAGCAAATTTAAGTTTATTAAGACTATAAATAGTTATTTTTGTGTTTAGTACTGTTTGGTTTGAATATTTTAGTGTATAAGATTCATTTCATTGCATTTGCATGCATTCATATATTTTTGCTTGCTTATTTTGAATGTAAATTTGGTGCTATCATTTTATGTGTACATTTTCGTGCTAGTGGTGATTGTGATTGTGAGGATTGTTGATACTCCCCCAACTACCAAGGCAAGTGGTGCTACATGATTTTGTCCTCTTATTTTTGACTATGCACTAGTGATATTTTGTATAGGGCTTGCATGAAATTTTTGCTAAGTATCTATATGTTATGCCATGGGAAATCCTAGTAGTTGTAGCCTTGGTAGAATTTTCTCTAAGTTAAGATACTTGTTATGTTAACATGCTTAGCCTAGCTAGTATCAAACAAGGGTGGATTATATACGTGCTATGGAATTTTTTTGCTAAGTCTTTCACTTATGTTTTTGCTTAATAAAACAACTAAGTGAATGAATCACCTGGGTGGAATGGTATGAATGGGTTATGTTGAGTGGTTACACAAGGCCCATGTCTGTGGTCTACCTTGTGTATCACACCTGTGGAAATCCACCTAGGAACAAAGGGATTTGAGATACTTAGTGTTTAGAAGCTTCTAGTGCAACCACATGGCATATGGGGTCTGCCTTGATCATATAGGTTGCAATAACTTAGCCAGATGGACAGATGGTGGTAGGGTGATTGGTTAGAACGGTTCGATTTGGTATAAGGGAAGGATTTTTAAGGATCTCGTCTTGATGCATGTCGAGTCTTGTGGGGAAAGTGCACCACCTCTCGAGAAGGAATAACCTAAGTACTTAGCCGTGTCCCCGGTAATGGACAATTTGAGCATCAAGACATTGAAGTTATCAAGGATCTTCTCATCCCAATTTTCTAATTTAAAAACTTGCGGTTGAACAATCTTAAAGATTCACCAATGTCTATGGGTGGTTCCTTGGGAGTTTTGACACAAAAAAACTTAGTGTTTTCAACTGATAGGAAAAACCTATTTTGAGCAAACCAAGCCTAAGCTACACTTAGCCAAATTCATATAGATGTTAGATACTACTATTGTACTATGGCATCACTTGCCAATACAATTCCAAATGTATTGACCCACTATGGATGTAACTTATGATGTTGCAGGTTACTCTGATGAGGATTAGGGTTATGAGTCTACACTCAACATGCTTGCCTATGGCACATGAAGATGAAGACTTTACTTTATTTACTTATGTTATGAACTCTTGTACTAGCCTTTGGCTATGGGGTTGTAAAAGACTATGTTTATCTCTGGAATGACGTTGCAATAAAGACCTTTGTATCTGTGTACTTCATCTTAAACTGTGGATGCTAGCTTTTGATCCAGGGACTAGCGTTGAAATCACAGGGACCTTTACCTTATAAAGGTGGGGTCTTACATATGGTATCAGAGCACTGTGTTGCCTGTAGGATTATGACCCTAGGTTGGATTAGACTAAGAAACTACTAAGGAAAAATGCAACTCTTTGCAAATGTCACACTTGTCGTTCTTCTCATAAATCTTTTCTAATCTTCTTTCTCATCTCAATTTGTATATGTCCACTATCAACAAAGCCATCAAGATGGGACCACTCATGACCATGACTTTAGAATGTGAGAAGGAGTTTCCAAAGCACTCAAAACCCTTATGGTTAGCTTGGGGATACATGGTGAGGCCGTGTATAAGGGATTCCCAGTGATGGATGAAGGAGAATAAGTATACCCAAGACTTAGAGACCACCATAAAACGTCCAAGAGAAGATATCATTTACTTAGCATATGAGTGAAAATTGTAACGTACTCTGCTAGTTGGACCACCACACTTGTCGTATTTTCAAAAAAAAATTGTCTAGTTATGTTGAACCTTAGTGTTTGTAGTAGACTTTGTATGCCATGACTTGTATGTTTTTATGGATGATGTATGCTTTTGATTTCATTTTACTGCCAAGGAGTTCAATGGAACTCGTTTTGGTTCACGCATCGTGCAGTTTACTAGTGTACTCAACCTCCCACTTCCTAGTATCGATGCACTTCAGCTCACCGAGTTTGATAGGAAGTACCTTTGGGGTTTTAGAGTCACACAGCTAGGACGCCAGACGGAGCTACTCATGGAGGATATTTCCTTCAAGCTGATGCATGATGACAAGGAGAAGGGTCTAGATGTAGTCATGCATGAGCTACTCGGACGCCTCTGCGGACGCCACGCCACCTAGCTTAGAGGCCTATACTTCCACCTGTTAGGGAGACATGACGAGGAGGGAGAGGCACTGGTGTATGAGGGCACTACTAGAGAGACGATTGAGCCAGTTCATCTATATCTCCAGGACCAAGAGGGCCTTATTAGACACCTCGACACAGATAGGACCAACGTCATGCTTAGCAAGGACGAGGTCCAGGTTCAGTTGAGGGAGAAGGACAAGCTCTTCGCGGAGCAAGACGAGATTGTCAATGAAATGGAGGCCATATTCGAGAGCCAGGACAATAAGTTCAAGAATCAGGAGAAGAGGGTTCTGGACAGAAACAAGAATATCAAGGACATGAAGGCCGAGATAGAGGCAAAGGACTTCGAGCTCGAGACCCAGCAGGGAGTGATTGAGAGGCTGCGCTCACAGAAGAGAGCTCTTCGTGTGAAGATCGAGGCCTTGACCACTAGTGTCGAGGAGTACAAGACAACCATGGAGACAGTCGGTCTCACACTTGTTGATGTGGAGGTCAACATGGAGGAGTAGTGTAGACTACTCGACTATCTTTTATCTATCCTACTTTGATTATTGAGTCGCAATGACCATCTAACATGTGGATGGCTTGCTATGGTGTGTTTAATTTTACAAAACTTGTTGTTTACTTTGTTCAAACTCTATGTTTTCTCTTTTGATTGCTTATTATTATTATTGTTATGTGATGTATTGTGCATGTTAAAACATCTATGGGTTATATCTCATTACTCATCCTTATTGAAACCACAGATGCCTCCCCGTCGTGCCAACCCCAACCCAAACAACAACAATAACGTCACCCTCGAGATGCATCAGATGATGATAGCTCAAGCTCAACTAATGCAGATGATGACTCAGTTCATTCAAAATCAGAATCAAAATAACAACAACAACAACAATCCCAACAATCCACTAGCATTTGACATGCTCACCAGATTTTTGAGAATGAGGTCAGCCAAGTTCTCAGGAACAACTGATCCAATGGTAGCCAATGACTAGTTACGATCCGTGAACAAGGACTTAGTCACTGTTGGATGCACCGATGAGGAAAAGGTCAGATCCGCAACACATCTGCTCGAAGGACCACCAGCTACCTGGTGGGATAACTTTCAGATCACCACTCCCCTTGAGGATGTGACATGGGCTATCTTTGAGGATGGTTTCTGCACTGCCCACATCTCATCAGGAGTGATGAACCTAAAGATGAAAGAGTTTCACAACCTAAAACAGCGTCACTTTAGTGTGGCTAAGTACATTGAGGAATTCAACAATCTGGCGCGCTATGCACTGGATGAGGTTGATACTGATGCCAAGAGGAAGGAGAAATTCCTCGAAGGATTGAATGATGAATTGAACCTACAGCTAGCTGTTGCCTATGTCCCAACATATCAATCACTCTATGACAAGGCCACCATCTTGGAAAACAAGATGAAACAGGTTGAGGGCAAGAAGAGGAAGCATAACTTTGATAAGCACAGCTCGGGATCGTCTCACAAGCGTTCCCATAATGATGATAGTGGAGGTTCTAGTTTCCACAAGCATGGGAAGTATAACAGCCACCACAACCACAACTGTAATCATGACAACAAGCACCATCACAGTCATGATAATGACAATTATAAGAACCACAAGAGTGGATACAAGAGTCACCATAGTGGAAGTGGTAATGGGAGTCAGCCTGCAAAGAAGGACCTCAGACAGCTTGAGTGTTTCAAATGTAAGAAGATGGGGCACTATGCAAATGAGTGCCCAGAAAAGAAAGTTGAAGGATCCAACAAGCCCAACCCTTTCCAGAAGGGACAAGTGAACCACATCAATGTGGAAGAAATATATGAAGAGTCTGATGCGGTGGCTGGTAAGTTCAAGCACAATTATTTTCTAGCACTTGTTCTTTTTGATACTCGCGCATCACATTCATTCATATCAAGAGCATTTGTTGATAAAAATGGACTTCCAACTGAAACTATTGGGTGTCCTATAAAATTAAGCTCTCCCGGAGGAGAGATGATAGTAAATCTTGGATGTCATGATCTAGTGATAGAATTTGGAAAGTATAACTTTCCGGTTAGTCTGATAATCCTAGATTCCAAGGGTTGGATGTAATTTTGGGAATGGATTGGATGACTAAGTATGAAGAGTACTAGATTGTGCCAATCGTACTTTCACACTCACAACGCCGGATAAGAAATGGATTAGGTTCAAGTCTAACTTTGAATCTAAAGGGAGTAAGCTAAATTCTCTTAAGGGGGTTAGCATAGACAGTGTGCTAATTGTGAGGGAGTATCCTGATGTGTTTCTGGAAGAATTACCTGGAATGCCACCAGATAGAGATGTAGAGTTTCTCATTGACTTGCTGCCAGGATCTGGACCAATAGCAAAGAGACCCTACAAGATGTAAGTTGATGAGTTGAAAGAACTCAAGAAACAACTTGGACAATAGTTGCAGAAAGGATTTATTCAACCAAGTTTTTGATCTTGGGGTTCACCAGTTCTGTTGGTTGAGAAGAAGGATAGAAGTCAAAGGTTAGGTATAGATTACCATTCACTCAATGAAGTGACTATCAATAACAAATATCCTTTGCTAAGAATCAACGATTTGTTTGATCAGTTAGAAGGAGCCCGTGTGTTCTCAAAGATTGATCTCTGATCATGCTACTTTCAGCTAAAGATTAGAGAGCAAGACATACCTAAGACTGCCTTCACCACCAGGTATGGTTTGTATGAGTACACTTTGATGCCTTTTGGTTTGACAAATGCACCAGCCTATTTCATGAATATGATGAACAAGGTGTTCATGGAATTTCTTGAAAAGTTTGTTGTCGTATTCATCGACGACATTTTGATCTATTCCAAGAGAAAACAAGAGCATGAAGAGCATTTGCGTTTGATACTTGAGAAGCTCAGGGAGCACAAGCTGTATGCCAAGTTCAGTAAGTGTGAATTCTAGCTGAATGAAGTTGGATATCTCAGACATATTGTGCCAGGAGATGGTATAGCTGTCGATCCCGCAAAGGTGTCAACTGTGACTGAGTGGGAATCTCCCAAGTCAGTGAAAGAAGTTTGTAGTTTCCTTGTCCTCGCAGGATACTATAGAAGATTCATTAAGAATTTATCAAAGGTAGCTAAGCCAATGACGAAGTTACTCAAGAAATATAAGAAGTTTGATTGGACTGAAGGATGTGAACTCAGTTTCCAGGAATTCAAAAAGAGACTAGTGCCAGCATCGGTCTTATGTCTGCCAGATTTGGAAAAGGATTTCCAAGTTTATTTTGATGCATCTCACCAAGGATTAGGTGGAGTTCTGATGCAAGAAGGGAAAGTTGTGGCTTATGCCTCGAGAAAACTCAATAATCATGAAGTGAATTACCCTACTCATGACTTAGAGTTAGCCTTTGTTGTCCATGCACTCAAAACATGGAGAAATTATCTTTTGGGAAAGCTTTGTGAAGCGTTCACAGATCACAAAAGTTTGAAGTATATCTTCACTCAGAAGGAAATCAATATGAGACAAAGAAGATGGCTAGAGCTCATCAAGGACTATGACTTGAGTTTGCAATACCATCCCGGAAAATCAAATGTTGTAGCGGATACTTTAAGCCGTAAGGTTTATGTGAATGGCCTTACTAAGGGAGAATTGTGTCACATCCCAAGATTTTCCAAATCTTGTAATGTGAAAAATAAATGAATAAAATAAAACTTTGTTGATTTTCAGGGTGAGAAGAAACTTTTTGAATCCATTTGGAAACTTTCAAAACCTATTTGGATCAAATAAAATCCTAAAGGGATTTAAAAAGATAAAACAATTAATAAAGAAAATATTAAATATTTAAAATTACTATTTTGGATCTTTTAATAAAAGGATTTGGTTTTCAAAAGAACTGGTGGATTTATAAATAAAGATCATTTTATAGAGCCAAATTAAACCTTGGCCAAGTTTTTGAAACAAAAAGTTTTTGTTTTGATTAAAAGAATAAAGGTTTGTTTAAATAAAATAATAAGGATTTAATATCCAATTTTATTTAAGTAAGGGCTTTTCCCATTTTAAATAAACACTAAAACTTATTTATCTATTTTAAATAAGTTCTCCAAGTATTTTATATTCTCAAATAAAACCTACTGAATGGTTTTGGTACCATTTTGGATTTCAAAGAGAGTTTGAAAATAAATAAAACAAATCCTATTTGATTTAATAATTAGGGTCTATTGTATTTAATTATTAATGGACCCGAAAATAAAAGGTTATTTTATTTTAAACAAGTTTCCAAGTATTCTTTATTTCCAAATAAAACCCACTGATTTGGTTTTGAAAATATTTGGATTTCAAATGGAGATTTTATTAAATAAATCAAACCCTATTTGATTAAATAACTAAAGGTCCATTTTATTTAATTAATGAATGGATCCTAAAAAGATTAAAAATATTATTTTAATTTGGGATTTGGTTTATGTTGATAAACAGAACCAAAAACTCATTACAAGTGTGGTGATTGTTTGAATTGTTTGAATGTTTGAATAGTTGATTGAAATTCAAAACAGAAATTGATTTGGAAAAAAAAGGAAAAACATCCAGGAAGAAAAAAAAATGAAACAACAGCAGCCCAGCCCAACAGCCCAGCCCAGCCCACCTGTTCCCTCACCCCCGAACCGTTTTCTTCACCGTAGAAGCAACCCGCGAGGACGCTGACAAGTGGACCCCTCCCCCTCACTTCCTTTCTCGCTGATAGGTATGCCCCACCCCTTCTGTTCATCGTCTACACCCACGACCTGTTCTTCCCTCCAGACGCCGCTGCCGTTATGCCGTTTGATTCTTCGCTTGATTACGCCTTAATGTCACACTTAAACCTCGCCGTGACCACGCAATGATAAACGCCAGCGTCTCCTCTCTCGTTCCCCTCTGTCGCCCCACCTCAACATGCCCCCAGGCCGCCCTGATTCTTCTCCGAACCACACTGCCACCGACGCCGCTTAGCCGACCTC
Source organism: Avena insularis (assembly GCA_023614405.1). Classification (NCBI taxonomy): domain Eukaryota; kingdom Viridiplantae; phylum Streptophyta; class Magnoliopsida; order Poales; family Poaceae; genus Avena; species Avena insularis. Next base: position 60,428,888 of record CM042689.1, read on the forward strand.
GCGCCACCCCTTGCCCATCCGAGCACGCAGGAAAGTTTCCCAGACCCTGGCGCATCACTCAGTGGCCTCAGCTCGGCCGCGAGTGCCCTGCAAGCTTCACAACGTCCTCGTGGCGCGCCGTAACTACATCAGCTCCGTAAGCCCCGTCCTTCCCCCTTTCTCTAGAGGACATCACTACACCCTGCGTTCCTTCGCGCTTCTAATTTCCCCTGTTTCACGTCATGTCGCACCTTGTAGGATCGTCTCCGACAGCACCAGAGCACGCCGTCGCCAGAAGGAACTCCGGCGAGAAATTATCACTACCCTCGTACGCCCCCTGCTTCCCCGAGAGCACGTTGAGCATCAGCATCGTTCAGCGAACCAGGTGAGCACCCTCTCCCTCCTTCTCGCTTCCTGTAACACCGGCGACGCCACTGTCAAGCCGCCTCCGCCGTGCGTCAGAGTCCAGCGCCGCCAGTTCTAGGTCATTAGACTAGGACCGTTGGATCTTGATCCTGAGGCTTAGATAGGACCACTTAAAACCGAAAGGGTATGCGATCTGTGCCGCACGATCTGACTTGATCCAACGCGGAAGCGATCGATCCAACAAAGCGGTATGGACAAATCGAGCAGCCCAGCGTGTCACTGGATGATTTAAAATAGAATTTGAAATCAGATTTAGATGCCATTTTGAAACCCTTGTAACTTTTGATCCACACGTCCAATTTTTGCAAACTTTATATCATTGGAATCAGTGGAACAAGCCCTAGCCAACCATGCCTTTTGTTTAGTAAAAAGCTTCTGGAAAAATGGTTGTTTTTGCAGAAACATTTGTATGCTTGTTAAGGATGTAAAAATTGTTTAAAAATGAATTTGGGGATAAAATATTTTGCAATTGGATTGCTTTGAACCTACTAACATTAGGAAACACTTTGTGGAATCAAAAATGAATTTGGTGAAACAAAATAATGATTCTTTTGATTTAAAACCATTTCTAGTCAAATAGAAATGTGGTTTATTTATTAAAAATGGTTTTGGAAGAAAACCTTTGGGAAATGTTTTGTTTTAAACTCTCTGAACCCAAACACCAAGTCTTATGGTTTGAAAACATATTTTGTGAACCCTATAGGTTAATGCCTTAGTAAAAATATTTCTACACCACATAAAATGATACTTTGATTTGAAAATGATTTTTGAAGTGAAACCTTTTGCAAATGACTTTGCCACTTTACAAAATGACCATTAGGTGTTTTCAAATGTTCATGACCCATTAGGAACCACTTTTTCAAACAAAAAAAAGCTTGGCATGCTTGCATGCATTATTTTGACTTTGTCATTTTATGTGTTGTTTTGCTTGATTGGTAGATTGAGTTTGTGCCTTGCTTGATTGAATTGTAGTGACTTGAAGAGCGTGATTGTTGCAAGGACAAGGAGTGAACTTATACCCTCTACCAAAAAGGCAAGTGATGCTTCATACTTTTTGTCCCATTACTTTCACTATGCATTAGTGATTTTCTCTAAGTAAAACTTGCATGGAATTTTGCCAAGTATAAACCTTGCTATAGGAAAACCTAGTAGATGAAAACTTAGTAGGGATTTTCCTAAGTTAAGACTCCTACTACTATCAAGCTTAGCCTAGCTAATAGAAAACAAGGGTGTAATATATATCCATACTATGAAAAATTTCTAAGTCTGAGGACTTGTGTTTTTGTTTAATAAAACAACTAAGTTAATGAATCACCTGGGTGGAATGGGACTTGCTTGGTGGTTTTTGGTTGAGTGGTTCACAAGGACCATGTCTATGGTTTACCTTGTGTATCTCACTTGTGGATGGCCACCTAGGAACAAAGAGATTTGAGATGTCAAATGTTGAGAAGCTTCAAGTGCAACCACTTGGCATTATGGGCTCTGCCTAGATCATATAGGTTGCAAGAACTTAGCCATATGGATAGTGGGTGGTAGAGTTTGTTAGGTTGGAACGCGTCCATTTTGGTCTAAGGGAAAGCTTCTGAAAGATTTTGTCTTGGGAAACCAAGTCTTGTGGGGAAAGTGCACCACCTCTGCAGAGTGTAAAATCTAGGTACTTAGCCATGTCCCTGGTAAAGGACAATTTGAGCATCAAGACATGGAAGCAATCAAGAATCTCATCATTCAAATTTCTAAGTTAAAACTTGTGGTTTGAACAAGGGTTAAAGGATCTTTAATCTTTGATTGGGAGAAATGTTTTTGTCAAACAAAAACTTAGTGTTTTCAAATGTTAAGGAAAAAAATCTATTTTGAGCAATGCAAGCCTCAACTCCACTTAGCCAAAAACATATAGATGATAGACTCCACTATACTACCATAGTATCACTTGCCAATACAATTCAAATGTATTGACCCTTGTGGCTGTAACCTGTTATGTTGCAGGTTTGATTGATTTAGTGAAGTGTGTTGATTAGGATTACAAAGTCTACAACCAACATGTCTGCCTGTGGCACTTTGAAGATGAAGGACCCCATGCTATAGATATTCTGCTGCAATGTAATGTAATAGCCAAATGAGCTATGTAAGATGTAATAAAATTATGTTATTCCTGGTTATAAAGTTGTATTATGACCTTTGTTTCTTGATATTACATCTTAACTGTGGATGCTAGCTATTGATCCAAGGACTAGCATTGTAAACACAGGGGACTCTACCTTATTTAAAGGTTGGGACCCTTACAGATGGTATCAGAGCATTGTGTTGCCGGTAGGATTTGTAAACCTAGGATTGGACAAAAACCCTTAGAAAAATAGGATTTTTATTTGTTCCAATACTTATTTACAAACAATCTTGTAATCTCTTTCCTCAACCATTTTGGTTTCAACTCTACATCTCTTCTACTTCAACTTGATGGAAAAACCTACCCCATAACCAAAGACTACACCATGTGCAAAGGACTTCTTCAACTCTAATGACTTAACCATCTTCACCTCTAATGACTTCAACATCTTCAGCATACTCACCAAGGACTTCCAACTTGGATACCACTAAGGACTATAAGTGAGACAATGAAATCTTGCTCAAGATATAGAGACTAAGGGAATGCAAAATAAGAAGGAGTTCACTACACTTAAAGTGTTGTAACCAAGAGTTTTTCTCAAGGAAACCATGATCTCAAGTAAGAAGAAGCAATCAAGAATGATGGAAAGATCACAAGTGAACCATATAGATGGACCACCATATTATAGTTAAGTCTAACACACCAACTTATGTGGTGTAACAAAAATATTTTGTTGCCTAAGTATATGCTTGAAAACTTTGTTGTTTGAGTGGAATGTTTGTTTGTGATTGCTTGCACATTGGTTGTGTGAATTGTGATGTGTGTGATTAGAACCCTTACTTAGAAATATTTTGCCTATTCTAATCTCTACCCAACCCAAACAGATGACTTCTCCAAGAGACTCCAACATCAAGGATGGTGACACCAACAACAACCAAGAGGACAACATGGGAGAACTTATAGCAACCCAAAACCAGTTGAGCCAAGAGACAACTCAGCTTTTAGCCAACAACAATGTACTAGACCCAGCCATACAAAGGATTTTGAAACTTCAATCCCAATTGTTGCAAGGATTGGTTACTCAAATGATCAACATGAGAGAAAACTTTTCCCAAAGAGCTAATGACAACAAGGATGACAAAGATGTTAATCTAGAAGAAACCCAAGCTAGCAATACTTGTGGAGACAAGGATCATGCATCCAAGGAGCATGAAGATCAATGCCCCAAGAAGAGAGAAAGATTTCCCACCTTTGAGGAACTTGAACTAGAAGAACTCCTAGCTTTGGAGAAACCCAAAAAGCAAAAGAAGGACAAAAGCCATGTGCAATGTCATAAATGTAAAGAAATGGGACACTATGCCAGTGATTGCCCAGAAAAGAAGAAGAACCAAGGAAACAAACAAGAAGAATTGTTACCCAAGGAAAAGAAAGATATTAGCCAAGTGTGGTGCAACAAATGCAAAGAGCTAGGACATTATGCAAGCAACTGTCCAGAAAAGATGAAACACAAGATAAACAAGCCTATGAGGGATCTCAGCCTTGTCACATGTTTCAAATGCAAGGAATTAGGCCACTATGCAAACTTCTGTTCAGGAAAGTTACCTCAAGATCCCAAGCAAGCCAAGATGTAATTTAGTTTGAAAATTTTTAAGGGTGGTAGTACCCTAGATGCTTTTGAGCCAACTTGTAACCCTAGCTTCCCCAAATCTCGGGACGAGATTTATTTTAAGGGTGGTAGCTTGTCACATCCCAAGATTTTCCAAATCTTGTAATGTGAAAAATAAATGAATAAAATAAAACTTTGTCGATTTTCAGGGTGAGAAGAAACTTTTTGAATCCATTTGGAAACTTTCAAAACCTATTTGGATCAAATAAAATCCTAAAGGGATTTAAAAATATAAAACAATTAATAAAGAAAATATTAAATATTTAAAGTTACTATTTTGGATCTTTTAATAAAAGGATTTGGTTTTCAAAAGAAAAGGTGGATTTATAAATAAAGATCATTTTATAGAGCCAAATTAAACCTTGGCCATGTTTTTGAAACAAAAAGTTTTTGTTTTGATTAAAAGAATAAAGGTTTGTTTAAATAAAATAATAAGGATTTAATATCCAATTTTATTTAAGTAAGGGCTTTTCCCATTTTAAATAAACACTAAAACTTATTTATCTATTTTAAATAAGTTCTCCAAGTATTTTATATTCTCAAATAAAACCTACTGAATGGTTTTGGTACCATTTTGGATTTCAAAGAGAGTTTGAAAATAAATAAAACAAATCCTATTTGATTTAATAATTAGGGTCTATTGTATTTAATTATTAATGGACCCTAAAATAAAAGGTTATTTTATTTTAAACAAGTTTCCAAGTATTCTTTATTTCCAAATAAAACCCACTGATTTGGTTTTGAAAATATTTGGATTTCAAATGGAGATTTTATTAAATAAATCAAACCCTATTTGATTAAATAACTAAAGGTCCATTTTATTTAATTAATGAATGGATCCTAAAAAGATTAAAAATATTATTTTAATTTGGGATTTGGTTTATGTTGATAAACAGAACCAAAAACTCATTACAAGTGTGGTGATTGTTTGAATTGTTTGAATGTTTGAATAGTTGATTGAAATTCAAAACAGAAATTGATTTGGAAATAAAAAGGAAAAACATCCAGGAAGAAAAATATATATGAAACAACAGCAGCCCAGCCCAACAGCCCAGCCCAGCCTAGCCCACCTATTCCCTCGCCCCCGAACCGTTTTCTTCACCGCAGAAGCAACCCGCGAGGACGCTGACAAGTGGACCCCTCCCCCTCACTTCCTTTCTCGCTGACAAGTATGCCCCACCCCTTCTGTTCATCGTCTACACCCACGACCTGTTCTTCCCCCAGACGCGCTGCCGTTCTGCCGTTTGATTCTTCGCTTGATTACGCCTTAATGTCGCACTTAAACCTCGCTATGACCACGCAATGATAAACGCCAGCGTCTCCTATCTCGTTCCCCTCTGTCGCCCCACCTCAACACGCCCCCAGGCCGCCCTGATTCTTCTCCGAACCACACTGCCACCGACGGCTTCCCCTGCCGATTCCGGCGACCTCGCGCCACCCCTTGCCCATCCGAGCACGCAGGAAAGTTTCCCAGACCCTGGCGCATCTCTCAGTGACCTCAGCTCGGCCGCGAGTGCCCTGCATGCTCGGCAACGTCCTCGACTAAGCGCCACCGCCCAACTACATCAGCTCCGGTGACCCTCCCCGTAAGCCCCGTCCTTCCCCTTTCTCTAGAGGACATCACTACACCCTGCGTTCCTTCGCGCTTCTAATGTCCCCTGTTTCGCGTCCTGTCGCGCCTTGTAGGATCGTCTCCGATAGCACCAGAGCACGCCGTCGCCAGAAGGAACTCCGGCGAGAAATTATCACTACCCTCGTACGCCCCCTGCTTCCCCGAGAGCACGTTGAGCATCAGCATCGTTCAGCGGACCAGGTGAGCACCCTCTCCCTCCTCTCGCTTCCTGTAACTCTGGCGACGCCACTGTCAAGTCGCCGCCGCCGCACGTCAGAGTCCAGCGCCGCCAGTTCTAGGTTATTAGACTAGGACCGTTGGATCTTGATCCTGAGGCTTAGATAGGACCACTTAAAACCGAAAGGGTATGCGATCTGTGCCGCACGATCTGACTTGATCCAACGCGCCAGAGCAGTCGATCCAACCGAAACGGTATGGACAAATCAGAACGCGCCGCGTGTCACTGGATGATTTAAAATAGAATTTGAAATCAGATTTAGATGCCATTTTGAAACCCTTGTAACTTTTGATCCACACGTCCAATTTTTGCAAACTTTATATCATTGGAATCAGTGGAACAAGCCCTAGCCAACCATGCCTTTTGTTTAGTAAAAAGCTTCTGGAAAAATGGCTGTTTTTGCAGAAACATTTGTATGCTTGTTAAGGATGTAAAAATTGTTTAAAAATGAATTTGGGGCTAAAATCTTTTGCAATTTGATTGCTTTGAACCTACTAACATTAGGAAACACTTTGTGTAATCAAAAATGAATTTGGTGAAACAAAATAATGATTCTTTTGATTTAAAACCATTTCTAGTCAAATAGAAATGTGGTTTATTTATTAAAAATGGTTTTGGAAGAAAACCTTTGGGAAATGTTTTGTTTTAAACTCTCTGACCCCAAACACCAAGTCTTATGGTTTGAAAACATATTTTGTGAACCCTATAGGTTAATGCCTTAGTAAAAATATTTCTACACCACATAAAATGATACTTTGATTTGAAAATGATTTTTGAAGTGAAACCTTTTGCAAATGACTTTGCCACTTTACAAAATGACCATTAGGTGTTTTAAAATGTTCATGACCCATTAGGAACCACATTTTCAAACAAAACAAAGCTTGGCATGCTTGCATGCATTATTTTGACTTTGTCATTTTATGTGTTGTTTTGCTTGATTGGTAGATTGAGTTTGTGCCTTGCTTGATTGAATTGTAGTGACTTGAAGAGTGTGATTGTTGCAAGGACAAGGAGTGAACTTATACCCTCTACCAAAAAGGCAAGTGATGCTTCATACTTTTTGTCCCATTACTTTCACTATGCATTAGTGATTTTCTCTAAGTAAAACTTGCATGGAATTTTTCCAAGTATAAACCTTGCTATAGGAAAACCTAGTAGATGAAAACTTAGTAGGGATTTTCATAAGTTAAGACTCCTACTACTATCAATCTTAGCCTAGCTAATAGAAAACAAGGGTGGAATATATATCCATACTATGAAAAATTTCTAAGTCTGAGGACTTGTGTTTTTGTTTAATAAAACAACTAAGTTAATGAATCACCTGGGTAGAATGGGACTTGCTTGGTGGTTTTTGGTTGAGTGGTTCACAAGGCCCATGTCTATGGTTGACCTTGTGTATCTCACTTGTGGATGGCCACCCAGGAACAAAGAGATTTGAGAAGTCAAATGTTGAGAAGCTTCAAGTGCAACCACTTGGCATTATGGGCTCTGCCTGGATCATATAGGTTGCAAGAACTTAGCCATATGGACAGTGGGTGGTAGAGTTTGTTAGGTTGGAACGCGTCCATTTTGGTCTAAGGGAAAGCTTCTGAAAGATCTTGTCTTGGGAAACCAAGTCTTGTGGGGAAAGTGCACCACCTCTGCAGAGTGTAAAATCTAAGTACTTAGCCATGTCCCTGGTAAAGGACAATTTGAGCATCAAAACATGGAAGCAATCAAGAATCTCATCATTCAAATTTCTAAGTTAAAACTTGTGGTTTGAACAAGGGTTAAAGGATCTTTAATCTTTGATTGGGAGAAATGTTTTTGTCAAACAAAAACTTAGTGTTTTCTAATGTTAAGGAAAAAAATCTATTTTGAGCAATGCAAGCCTCAACTCCACTTCGCCAAAAGCATATAGATGATAGACTCCACTATACTACCATAGTATCACTTGCCAATACAATTCAAATGTATTGACCCTTGTGGCTGTAACCTGTTATGTTGCAGGTTTGATTGATTTAGTGAAGTGTGTTGATTAGGATTACAAAGTCTACAACCAACATGTCTGCCTGTGGAACTTTGAAGATGAAGGACCCCATGCTATAGATATTCTGCTGCAATGTAATGTAATAGCCAAATGAGCTATGTAAGATGTAATAAAATTATATTATTCCTGGTTATAAAGTTGTATTATGACCTTTGTTTCTTGATATTACATATTAACTGTTGATGCTAGATATTGATCCAGGGACTAGCATTGTAAACACAGGGGACTCTACCTTATTTAAAGGTTGGGACCCTTACAAATTGCCAGATGATCTGTGTGCCCAATTCAAAGATCTCAGATTGGAGATAGTGCCTGAAGGACATATCATGTCATTGGATGTTCAACCCACATTGTTGGACAAGATCAAAGAAGCCCAAATGTTGGACAAGGAAATTTAAGAGATTAAAGGAAAAATTAGCAAAGGGAAAGCTAAAGGATTCCATGAAGACAAACAGGGTACTTTATGGTATGGAAAATGTATCTGCATTCCGCAAGATCCGGAGCTTCGGAAACTAATTCTACAAGAAGCACACAACTCACCATATTCAATTCATCCGGGTAACACCAAAATGTACATGGATGTGAAGGAAAGATTTTGGTGGAACAATCTCAAAAAGGATATTGCGGAGCATATTGCCTTGTGTGATGTATGTAGTCGAGTGAAGGCGGAACATCAGAAACCGACAGGGTTATTATAACCACTACCTATTTTTGATTGGAAATGGGATGAGATTGGCATGGATTTTATCACTAGACTGCCAAGGACTAGATCCGGATATGATTCTATTTGGGTGGTTGTAGATCGCCTAACTAAAGTGGCTCATTTCATACCTATGAAGACAACCTATAGAAGTGCTAAGTTAGCCAAGATTTATATGAACAGGATTGTATGTCTACATGGAGTACCCAAAAGTATTGTGTCAGATAGAGGAACTCAGTTCACTTTGCATTTTTGGCGACAACTGCATGAATTGTTGGGAACGAGATTAGAGTTCAGTACAGCTTTTCACCCCCAGACTGATGGACAGATGGAAAGAACCAATCATATTTTGGAGGATATGTTGAGGGCATGTGCCCTATACTATGGCACCAGTTGGGATGAAAGTCTACCTTACGTAGAATTCTCTTACAATTGTAGCTATCAAGCCAGCATTGAGATGGCACCGTTTGAATTTCTCTATGGAAGAAAGTGTACTACACCATTGCTATGGAGTGGGGTTGGTGAAAGAAAAAATTTCAGACCAGAATTAATCAAGGAAGTTGAAGAGAAGGTCAAATTGGTAAAGGACAGATTGAAGATAGCACAGTCCCGACAGAAGAGCTACGCAGATCCAAAGTGTAGAGAAGTCATATATGAGGTAGGTGATAGAGCTTATCTTAGAGTCTCACCACTTCGTGGTGTGAAGATATTTGGAGTCAAAGGAAAATTGGCACCAAGGTATGTTGGACCATTCAAGATTTTGATCCGCAAAGGAGAAGCGGCTTATGAGATTGAATTGCCTGAATCATTGTCTGCAGTTCACAATGTGTTTCATGTGAGTCAGTTGAAGAAACGCCATCCGGAGATGCAAGAAACTTCTTTGAAGGATAATATACCTTTGGAAGAGGTTCAGTTGGATAGTGATCTCACCTATGAGGAGATACCTATCAAGATTCTTGAGACTGCAGAAAGAGTTACTCGGACTAATACTATCAAATTCTGCAAAGTTCAGTGGAACCATCATTCCGAGGAAGAAGCAACTTGGGAAAGAGAAGATGATCTTCGGAAGGATCACCCTCACCTATTTGCTAGCCAGTCCGAATCTCGAGAGCCAGATTCACCTTAAGGGGGTTAGATTTGTAACACACAAAATTCATGAATTACAAAAACTTGAATATCATACATGCATTCATAGCATTCTTGGCTTGCACAAAAAGTTTCAAATCAAAATTCAAATAAAACCAATTACATGCCTTTTACATGTATATTTTTAAGGCATGGTTTTATTTTAATTTCAAAGGTTCAAAGTATATTTGAATAGACAGTGGTGTTTGACACACATTTAGGTGCAAGGTTCACACTACAAAAATCCTGATAATATTTGAATTCAAACTTGTTTGAAAAGGGTTTGAAATTGATTTCTGAAAAATCAATTGGAAAAAGAAAACGAGAAAAGAAATAGAAAAGGGCCAGCGCTACCAATTCGGCCCAGTGCCAGACCTAGCCCAGCAAGCCCACCCGGATGTTTCCCCCTCTCCCCTCTCTCTCACCCACACTCACCTTACCCCTCTCGCTGATAGTGTCCACCACTGCCACCTCATATTCTTCCCCAAACCACGCGCGAGACCAGCGCCGCTGTGGCTGTTTCCTCCCATTGATGTCACGAGTAATTGCCATTGATAGCGAGTGTAACTCACTCCCCCTCTCTGGCTACTTATCACCCCCTGCCCCCACAGCGTTTCCCCTCACTCAAATACGCTCGAGCGCCCCCAGGCTGGCCGTATTGACGTTTTCTTTGCCGCTACCCAACCCTCTCCGGTGAGCTATTCCGGCTAAATCCGATCGCCCCGTGCCCTCTTCTTCTTACTGCAGTGCTCCCCTTGCTTGTGCACTTCTTCTCATACCTTTATTTCCTCTTCTCATGGCCCAGGTAGTCGACTCCATCAAGCACTGCAAGCGCCCTACGCCGTCAGCAACCCGGGCGAGCAATAGCAGTACGGATCGACCGCCCCTTGACTTCTGGTTCACACCATCCTGTTCGCCTGATCCTTGTGCACACCCTGATACTTCTGGTTTGTGCTAGGGTGATCCATAGCATCGTCATCATCCACGCCAGCCCGTGCACAACACCACCAGCAACGCCGACGAGCTCTAGCCGCTGCTACAGCATGCCCCATCCACGCCAGCGACACGTTGAGATTCCTCGCAACCTTGCGACGCTGGTAAGCCAACACACAGCCCCAACCCACTCTATAGCCGCCAGAACTTCACTGACAGAGCGCCGCCACCGCGCAGTCGTCGCCACGCCGCCAGTCTTTGGTTGCTTGTGCTAGCGCCGTCAGATCTGAATCCTAGGGCTGAGATTAGATCCTTGCCCGAAACGGTATCATTAGATCTGAGCGACTGGATCTTACTTAGATCCAACGCTCCATGTTGGCTGATCTGCGCGAAGCGGTATCGACCAATCAGACACAACCACATGTCTGGGGTTTTAAATTAAAATCTGTTTTTATATCTATTAGAGATTCAAACTTGTAAAATTCATAACTTGAGTTGTGTTTATCCAAGAAATGCAAATAAGATATCAATGGATTTATAAAAATAAATCCTACACTACTGTAGGCTTAATTTTGTATTTTTCTTCGGTAAAAATGGAATTTTCTGCAGAGAAAAAATAGGCTTATTTTGACTATATAGATTATATAGTAAATGTTTTTAAAGCAAATTTAAGTTTATTAAGACTATAAATAGTTAGTTTTGTGTTCAGTACTGTTTGGTTTGAATAGTTTAGTGTAGAAAATTCATTTCATTGAATTTGCACGCATTCATATATTTTTGCTTGATTATTTTGAATGTAAATTTGGTGCTATCATTTTATGTGTAGATTTTGGTGCTAGTGGTGATTGTGGTTGTGAGGGTTGCTGCTACTCCCCCAACTACCAAGGCAAGTGGTGCTACATGTTTTTTTCCTATTATTTTTGACTATGCACTAGTGATATTTTGTATAGGGCTTGCACGAAATTTTTGCTAAGTAACTATATGCTATGCCATGGGAAATCCTAGTAGTTGTAGCCTTGGTAGAATTTTCTCTAAGTTAAGATACTTGTTATGTGAACATGCTTAACCTAGCTAGTAGCAAACAAGGGTGGATTATATACGTGCTATGGAAAAAATTCTAATTCTTTGACTTATGTTTTTTCTTAATAAAACAACTAAGTGAATGAATCACCTGGGTGGAATGGTATGATTGGGTTATGTTGAGTGGTTACACAAGGCCCATGTCTATGGTCTACCTTGTGTATCACACTTGTGGAAAGCCACCCAGGAACAAAGGGATTTGAGATACTTGGTGTTTAGAAGCTTCTAGTGCAACCACATGGCATATGGGTGAAGGGTTTCGCAGCATAGTAAATCAAAAAAAATTCTACGGATGCGAACAAGAAAGCCAAGATCTAATCTAGGAGATGTAATCAACGAGAGATTGATGAGATCTTCATACCCTTGAAGAAATCGCACAGCGGAAACATTCAACAGAACGTGGTTGACGTAATCGTACTCGCCGTCTCCTCCTCGCGATCCGATCTGATCCAATCCTACGCCACAAGTGGTGGCGCATCCGAGAGATGCACACGTACGGTGCAGCGACGTCTCCTCCTTTCCTTGGTCCAGCAAGTATGGTGGAGAGATAAATTGGATCTGCAGCACGACGGCGTGGTGCTTATGGTGGAGAGTTTCTGCGGGGCTTCACTCTGCAGATGGGAGAGAGAGAGAGAGAGAGAGAGAGAGAGAGAGAGGTGTAGGGGCAGCAGTTGGCGGCTAGGGTTGGAGTAGGGGAGGAGGCTGCGCCCCTGCCCTCCTTATATAGGGGGCTGGCCGGCCCCCTTGACCCCTCCTCCAAGCCCTAGGGTGGCGGCCCAAGGGATGGAGTGGGGGGGCAAGTCATCCCCCCCTCTTCTAGAAGGCTCCCTTAGGGTTTCCCCTAGGTCTGGCCGGCTGGGCCTTAGGGGCCTTGTGCCCCTGGCCCAAAGTGGCCAGGGCACTTCCCCTTAGGCCCATGCAGGCCTCCGACAAGTGGGCCCATGTAACATCCCTAAAATCATGTTTCAAACTCATGCATATCATCCATGCATCCATGATCATATGAATTTCATTTCAAACAAATCATTTCAAAACATAAGCATATATGCTTATTATTTCATGTAAGTTGCTCTAGCCTTAATGCTATCTTCCAATGAGAAGAGTTCTTTGTTTTGTTCAGTAAGGTTTGAATTCAAACTTAGACACCATCAAAAGCCTGAGCAAAGTTTTCAAAACAAAAGGAGTAAATAAAACCAATATTATGCCTATTGTATATATCACATAAAGGCTTGGTTTTATTTATATTTTTCATTTGGTCAAAGTGTTTTGAATAAACAGTAGTGTTTGACACACATTTGAGTGCAAGGTTTGCAGTATAAAAACCTAGAAAAGATTTGAATTCAAACTCATTTGAATTGGAGTTGAAAATCATTTCAGAAAATCAAAACAGAAAAAGAAAAGGAGAAAAGAAATGGAAAAATGACAGCGCCACCTAACTAGCCCAACAACGGATTCAGCCCACTAGGCCCACCCGGGTTCCCTCTCTCTCTTTCTCACTCGCAGACGAACCCACTGAGTGACTGACGCCAGGACCCCACCCCCTCTCTGTTTTTATTCGCTGACAGGTGGACCCTATGACCACGTCGTCGTCAATCACGCAGCATGACGCTCGCTTACGCCGCCACAGTCACTGCGGGCTTAATTGCCCTTGATTCCGCGCTTAATCGCCGCTCTCCTTCTGCCTACATAAATCCCTCTGCACCGCGGCCATTTCCCCTCACCTAGCGCTACCTCTCCGCCACCAGGCTGCCCGCAATCGCCCTCGCGCCGCTGCAGACAGACGTACTCCAGCGACAAATCTCGGTGAGTACAGACCGCCCCCTGCCTCTAGTTCAAACCACCATGACCAGCATGACCTTGCGCGTTCGCTGATGCCCTAAGTTTGCTTTCTCGTGACCCAGAGCAACGTCTTCGTTCACAACCGCGAGCACCTGAGCCGCCGCTCAACTCCGACGTGCGATTGAGGTAAAATGAGACCGCCCCTTGCCTCCTCCTTGATACAGTCTTGATCGCCAGACCCTTGCGCATCTCCTAAACCATCTGGCTCTTGCTACGATGACGCAGAACCTCGGCAACGTCTTGACGACAAGCAAACAGCGCCGCCGCAACCCGGCGAGCTCCAGCGACCATCTCCGTGCGCCCCTTGCCAAACCACCGCCACCTTGAGCATCAGCAGCACACGGCGAGTCTGGTAAGCCCCTTCCCCCTCTCCCGCGTGACCTAGAACGCCGGTAGCAACTCTGACAGAGGCACCGCCGCCTGTCGCCGCCGCCAGCGCCGCCACTGGATGGTCAAAGTGTTAAGCGCCGTTAGATCTAGATCCTGCGGATACGATAGAACCTGGGCGAAGCGGTAAGATTGGATCTGAGCCGCGCGATTAAGTTAGATCCAGCGGCTCAGAAGCGTGATCCAACGCGAAGCGGTACCGGCCAATCAGATTAAGACGCGTGGCAACAGTTTAGGTTTAAAAATAGGATTTGAATCTATTAGATGTTTGAATTTGTTTTAGCTATAACTTTTGATTCCCACGTTAGAATTCGACAAATTTTATATCAATGGAATCAGGAGAACAAGCCCTTTCTAAATATGCAATGTTTTTAATGTTTTGCTTTTGTTAAAATGGTTTTATTTACAGAAACATGTGTAGGGCTATTTTGAGTATATGAATTATTTGAAAAATGTTTTAAGGTTTAAATAAATGTTGTTGGGCAAGTTTTGAACTTGTTGATGAACCAGTACAGTACACTTGCTTTGTAGAGTTTTAAAAACCATCACATATCATATTGCATGCATTCATATATTTTTGTTTGTATATGTTTTGTATGTGATTGTTGCTATGATTTTATGTGTAGATTTTGGTGCCAATAGTGATTGTGATTGTGAGGATTTTAGCTACTCTCCAAACTACCAAGGCAAGTGGTTCTTCATGATATTTTTATCCCTATGTTTTCTACTAAGCATTAGAAATATTTTGCTAGACTTGCATGTTATATTTTGCTTATATGCCTTGTTGGGAAATCCTAGTAGTTGTAGAATTTCTAGGAAATTTATAAGTTAAGATGCTTAACTATGCCATGCTTAGCCTAGCTAGTAGCAACCAAGGGTGGTGAAATATACATGCTATGATAAAAATATTTCTAAGTCTTTGGACTTGTGTTTTGCCTAATAAAACAACTAAGTAAATGAAACACCTGGGTGGAATGGAAGGAATGGTTTATGTTGAGTGGTTACACAAGGCCATTTCTATGGTTTACCTTGTGTATCTCACTTGTGGAAAGCCACCCAGGAACAAAGAGATTTTAGAGGCCAAATGTTAAGAAGCTTCTAGTGCAGCCACTTGGCAATATGGGCTCTACCTGGATCACATAAGTTGCTAGAACTTAGCCATTTGGACAGTTGGTGGTAGTGGCATGATAGGTTGGAACGCATCCATTTGGTCTAAGGGAAGGCTTCTAAAAGGTCCTATCTTGGTGAAAATCAAGTCTGGTGGGGAAAGTGCACAACCTCTGCAGATGGAAGAATCAAAGTACTTAGCCATGTCCATGGTAGTGGACAACTTGAGCATCAAGACATGGAAGCTATCAAGAATCTCCTCATCCCAATTTCTAAGTAAAACTTGAGGGTGAACAAGGGTGAAGGATTCCAATGTCTATTGGTGGTTCCTGGGGAAAAGTTTTGACAAAGAAAAACTTAGTGTTTTCAACTAATAGGCAAAACCTATTTTGAGCAAAGCAAGCCTAAGCTACACTTAGCCAAATTGAATATAGTATCTATTCCACCAAAATTATACTAAGGTATCACCTGCCAATACTATTCCAATGTATTGACCCACTGTGGCTGTAACTTGTGATGTTGCAGGTTACTCTAATGAGGATTAGGAGTCATGAGTCTACACCCAACATGTTTGCCTGTGGCTCATGAAGATGAAGACTTTTATCTATTTACTTATTTAAACTCTTGTAATAGGCCTGTGGCCATGGAGTTGTAAAGACTATGTTGTCTCTGGAATGACTGTAATAATGACCTTTGTTTCTGTGTACTTCATCTTAAACTGTGGATGCTAGCATTGATCCAGGGACTAGCATTGCAATCACAGGGATCCTTTTCCTTTATAAAGGAGGGATCTTATAGATGGTATCAGGGCACTGTGTTGCCTGTAGTATTATGATCCTAGGATTGGAAACCACTAAGGAAAAAATTTCAACAACTTCTACACTTGTATATTCTTCTCGTAAACTTTTCTAATCTTCTTTCTCATCTCTATTTGTAGATGAACTCCATCAATGAATCCGTAAGGAAAGGACCACTCATGACAATGACCTTGGAGTGTGAGACAGAATTTCCCAAGGCTCTCAAGGACCTCATGGTTGCAATGGAAATACATGGTGCAGCTGTGTACAAAGGTTTTCCTGTGATGGATGAAGGAGTTGAGTACTGGTGGGTGCAACTTCACTTGTATAAAAACAAGGAAGACAACCACAAGGAATCAGGATTCTGCATGTTCTCCAATTCAGTGGTGCATACTACATTCTTTGAATCAGCAAGGGATGCAGCTTGGAAGACCATCAAAGAACTTGGTGATAGAGTCAAGTGCAGGATGCTCAACATCCAAAATGACCTAAAGGAAGAGAAGAAATATACCCAAGAGTTGGAGGCTACCAACCAAACCTTAAGAGGAGACATTATAGACTTAGTGATGGAGTCATGTGCTCAAGATAGAGTGATTGCTTATAGAAATATTGTGTTAGCCAACATATCTAGTGAGATAGGATTGTAAGCGTACTTCGTTAGTTAGACCACCACTTATCACCTTATTTTCCAAATGTTCCTAAAAATAAGTTGAACCTTGGATGTTGTATTGGATTCATGTATGCCATGTGTGTTTGATTTCCAAAGATATGCATGTGATGCTTTGCCTTGTGTTTATCTTGAATTGTGTTGTTTCTAACTTTTTCTATCTTATAAATAGATGCCTAATGTTACCTTCAGCACTGTTGAGGAGTTCCAGGGAACTCGCTTTGGCCCTCGTATTATTGAGCTTAATAGTTTGCTCAATCTCCCTCTTCCTACCATCATGGTGCTTCCTCTCACCAAGTTTGAGAGGAAGGACCTTTGGGGTTTCAAGGTCAATCAGCCCGGACGCCAGACTGAGCCTACCACGGAGGCCATCATCTTCAAGCTCATGCACGATGACAAGGAGAGAGGCCTAGAGGTAGTCATGCAGGACTTGATAGGACGTCTTCTAGGAAGACACTCTCGACAGGTTAGAGGTACTCACTTCCACGTCTTCGGTAGACGTGATGAGGATGGAGAGGCCGTCGACTTTGAGGACACTTCGAGGGAGACAGCGGAGCCGATTCGTCTATACCTCCAGGACTTAGAGGCTCTCATTAGGCACGTGGACACTGATAGGACCAACGTCATGCTCAACAATGACGAACTCCAGGTGCAGCTTCGTGAGAAGGACAAGATATTCGCGGAGCAAGATGAGATAGTCAAGGAGATGGAGGCAAAGTTCGAGAGCCAGGACAGAAAGTTCAAGAGTCAGGAGAAGCGAGTCCAGGATAGGAACAAGAGGATTTGGGACATGACTAAAGAACTGCAGGCCAAAGACTTCGAGCTCGAGCATCAGCAGACGGTGATTGAGAGGTTTCGTTCTCAGAAGAGGGCTCTCAAAGCCAAAGTAGAGACCTTCACCTCCAATGTCGAGGAATACAAGACCGCTATGGAGAATGCAGGTCTTACCTTCGTTGAGGAGGAGGTTGATGCCGAGGAGTAGAGTCGACTACTCATTTATCATTTATTTATCATACTTTATTTGTGTCACAATAACCATCCAACATGTGGATCGCTTGTTATTAGTGTGTTTACTTTGCAAACTTGTCGTTTTTGTTGTTGAACTATTATTATTATGATGCATGTTTTGTGATTGTTTATGTGATGTATTGTGCATGAAAGCATCTATGGGTATCTCATTCTTATCTCTATTGAACAAACCACAGATGCCTCCCCGTCATGCGAATCCCAACCCCAACAACAACAACATCACTCCTGAGATGCATCAAATGATGACAGCTCAGACTCAGCTGATGCAAATGATGACGACGTTCATCCAGAATCAAAACAACAACAAAAACCCACCGGGTTTTGACATGCTTACCAGGTTCTTGAGATTGAGGCCAGCAAAGTTCTCAGGAACAACTGATCCCATGGTGGCAAATGATTGGCTACGCTCTGTGAACAAGGACTTGGTAACTGTGGTCTGTACTGATGCATAAAAAGTCAGATTTGCAGCGCATTTGTTGGAAGGACCAGCCGCCACTTGGTGGGATAACTTCCAGATCACCACTCCCATAGAAGATGTGACATGGGATATCTTTGAGGATGGCTTTCGTACTGCTCATATCTCATCTGGAGTGATGAGTCTGAAAAAGAAAGAGTTCCATAATCTGAAGCAGCGCCACCGCAGCGTGGCTGAATATATTGAGGAGTTCAACAATCTGGCGCGTTATGCACCGGACGAGGTTGACACTGATGCTAAGAGGAAGGAAAAATTCCTTGAAGGGCTGAATGATGAACTGAACCTGCAGCTAGCAGTGGCCTATGTTCCCACCTACCAGTCTCTTTGTGATAAGGCTGCTATTTTGGAGAACAAAATGAAGCAAGTTGAAAGTAGGAAGAGAAAGCATTCAGACAAGCACAGCTCGGGATCGTCTCACAAACGTTCCCATTACAATGATAGTGGAAGATCAGGATCCCACAAGCATGGGAAATTCAACAAGAACCACAACCACAACCGTCATCATGACAACAAGCATCACTGTAGTCATGAAAATGACAAGTACAAGAACCACAAGGGTGGATATAAGAGCCACCATAGTGGTAGTGGAAGTGGCAGTGGAAGCCAGCCTGTCAAGAAGGACATTAGTCAGGTTGAGTGCTTCAAGTGCAAGAAGATGGGGCATTATGCAAATGAGTGCCTAGAAAAGAAAGTTGAAGGACCCAACAAGCCCAACCCTTTCCAGAAAGGGCAAGTGAACCACATCAATGTGGAACAAATCTATGAGGAGCCTGATGCTGTTGCTGGTAAGTTCAAACTCAATTCTGTTCCAGCATTTGTTCTCTTTGATACTGGTGCATCTCATTCATTCATATCAAGAGCATTTGTTGAAAGAAATGAACTACCGGTAGAAACTATTGGATGTCCTATAAAAGTAAGTTCTCCTGGCGGAGAAATGATAGTGAATTCAGGATGTCATGATCTAGTCATAGAGTTTGGGAAGTATAAGTTTCCTGTTAACTTGATAATCCTAAACTCCCAAGGATTGGATGTCATTTTGGGAATGGACTGGATGACTAAACACAAAGGAGTGATAGATTGTGCCAACCATACTGTCTCACTCACAACTCCAGAAAATAAAAGGATCAGATTCAAGACCATTTTTGAAGCAAAAAGGAGTAAGCTAAATTCTCTTAAGGGGGTTAGCATAGATAGTGTGCCAATTGTGAGTGAATATCCGGATGTGTTTCCGGAAGAATTGCCAGGAATGCCACCAGATAGAGATGTGGAGTTCCTTATTGATTTGCTACCAGGATCTGGACCAATAGCAAAGAGGCCATACAAGATGTCAGTTGATGAATTGAAAGAACTCAAGAAACAACTTGGAGAGCAGTTGCAGAAAGGATTTATTCAACCAAGTTCTTCATCTTGGGGGGGCCACAGTTTTGCTTGTGGAGAAGAATGATAGAAGTGAAAGGTTATGCATAGATTACCGTTCACTCAATGAGGTGACTATCAAGAACAAATACCCTTTGCCTAGAATCAATGACTTGTTTGATCAGCTAGAAGGAGCTTGTGTGTTCTCAAAGATTGATCTCCGGTCAGGTTATTTCCAGCTCAAGATAAGAGAACAAGACATACCTAAGACAGCTTTCACCACAAGGTATGGATTGTATGAGTATACCGTGATGCCATTTGGTTTGACCAATGCACCAACATACTTCATGAATATGATGAACAAGGTGTTCATGGAATTCCTTGATAAGTTTGTTGTCGTTTTCATCGACGACATTTTAGTCTACTCCAAGAGCAAAGAAGAGCATGAAGGACATTTGTGTTTGATACTTGAGAAGCTTAGAGAGCATAAACTGTATGCCAAATTCAGCAAGTGTGAATTTTGGCTAAATGAAGTTGGATTTCTTGGACACGTTGTGTCAGGAGATGGTGTAGCAGTTGATCCTGCTAAATTTTCAGCTGTAACTGAATGTGAATCTCCCAAGTCGGTGAAAGAAGTTCGTAGTTTCCTTGGCTTAGCAGGTTACTACAGAAGGTTCATTGAGAATTTCTCCAAGGTAGCTAAGCCTATGACATAATTGCTAAAGAAAGACAAGAAATTTGCTTGGTCTGATGGTTGTGAACTCAGCTTTCAGGAATTGAAAAAGAGACTTGTGACAGCACCAGTCTTGTGTTTACCAGATTTGGAAAAAATTTCCAAGTATATTGTGATGCATCTCATCATGGTTTGGGTGCAGTACTTATGCAAGAAGGAAAAGTTGTGGCTTATGCCTCGAGACAACTCAAAACTCATGAAGTGAACTATCCTACTCATGATTTAGAGTTAGCCTCTGTTGTCCATGCACTCAAAACATGGAGACATTATTTGTTGGGAAAGCGATGTGAAGTGTTCACAAATCACAAGAGTTTGAAGTATATCTTCACCCAGAAGGAAATTAATATGAGACAAATAAGATGGCTAGAACTCATCAAGGACTATGACTTGAGTTTGCAATACCACCCCGATAAAGCAAATGTTGTAGCAGATGCTCTAAGCCGTAAGGTTTTTGTGAATGGCCTTACTAAGGGAGAATTGCCAGATGATTTGTGTGCCCAATTTAGAGATCTTAGATTGGAGATCGTGCCTGAAGGACATCTCATGTGTTTGGATGTCTAACCCACTCTGTTGGACAAGATTAAAGGAGCCCAGAAGTCTGATAAAGAAATTGAAGAGATCAGGGAAAAGATTGGTAAAGTAACAGCCAAAGGATTCCGTGAAGACGACCAAGGTACTTTATGGCATGGAAAACGTATCTGTGTTCCACAAGATCCGGAGCTTCGGAAACTGATTTTGCAAGAAGCACACAACTCACCGTATTCCATTCATCCGGGTAACACCAAAATGTACATGGACATGAAGTAAAGATTTTGGTGGAATAATCTCAAGAAGGACATCGCCGAACATATTGCTTTGTGTGATGTGTGTAGTAGAGTGAAAGCGGAACATCAGAAACCAGCAGGTTTGCTTCAACCACTACCTATTCCTGATTGGAAGTGGGACAAGATTGGTATGGATTTCATTACCGGATTACCAAGGACCCGGTCAGGATACGATTCTATTTGGGTAGTATTGGATCGCCTAACTAAAGTGGCTCATTTCATAACCCGTGAATACAACCTATACAAGTGCTAAGTTGGCCAAGATCTATATGAGTAGAATTGTGTGTCTACATGGAGTGCCCAAGAGTATTGTGTCTGATAGGGGAACTCAATTCACTTCCATTTTTTGGAGACAGCTACATGAGTCATTGGGAACGAGGTTGGAATTCAGCACTGCTTTTCACCCTCAAACTGATGGACAAACAGAAAGGACTAATCAGATTCTTGAAGACATGTTGAGGGCATGTGCCCTAGACTATGGAGCCAGTTGGGATGAAAGTCTGCCTTACGCAAAATTCTCTTATAACAATAGCTACCAAGCCAGCATAGAGATGACACCATTTGAGTTTCTCTACGGGAGAAAATGTACCACCCCATTGTTATGGAATGGTGTGGGAGAAAGAAGTTTGTTCGGACCAGAACTTATCAAAGAAGCCAAAGATAAGGTCAAGTTGGTTAAGGATAGATTGAAGATAGCACAGTCCCGACAGAAAAGCTACGCAGATCCTAAGCGTAGAGAAGTCACCTACGAAGTTGGTGATAGAGCTTATCTTAGAGTGTCACCACTTCGTGGAGTGAAGAGGTTCGGAGTCAAAGGAAAGTTGGCCCCAAGATATGTTGGACCATTCAAGATTCTGAGTCGCAAAGGAGATGTAGCATATGAGATAGAACTGCCAGAGTCTTTATCAGCTGTTCATAATGTGTTTCATGTGAGTCAGCTTAAGAAATGTCATCCAGAAATGGAAGAAACTTCTTTGAAGGATACTATACCTTTAGAAGAGGTTCAGTTGTAAAGTGACCTCACTTATGAGGAGAAACCTATCAAGATTCTTGAGACGACATAAAGAGTCACACGGACTAAGACTATAAAGTTTTGCAAAGTTCAGTGGAACCATCATTCCGAAGAAGAAGCAACATGGGAAAGAGAAGATGATCTTTGGAAAGACCACCCTCACCTATTTGCTAGCCAATCCGAATCTCGAGGGCGAGATTCACCTTACGGGGTTAGATTTGTAACATCCCTAAAATCATGTTTCAAACTCATGCATATCATCCATGCATCCATGATCATATGAATTTCATTTCAAACAAATCATTTCAAAACAGAAGCATATATGCTTATTATTTCATGTAAGTTGCTCTAGCCTTAATGCTATCTTCCAATGAGAAGAGTTCTTTGTTTTGTTCAGTAAGGTTTGAATTCAAACTTAGACACCATCAAAAGCTTGAGCAAAGTTTTCAAAACAAAAGGAGTAAATAAAACCAATATTATGCCTATTGTATATATCACATAAAGGCTTGGTTTTATTTATATTTTTCATTTGGTCAAAGTGTTTTGAATAAACAGTAGTGTTTTACACACATTTGAGTGCAAGGTTTGCAGTATAAAAACCTAGAAAATATTTGAATTCAAACTCATTTGAATTTGGAGTTGAAAATCATTTCAGAAAATCAAAACAAAAAAAGAAAAGGAGAAAAGAAATGGAAAAGCCCAGCGCCTCCTAACTAGCCCAACAACGGATTCAGCCCACTAAGCCCACCCGGGTTCCCTCTCTGTCTTTCTCACTCGCAAACGAACCCACTGAGTGACTGACGCCAGGACCCCACCCCCTCTCTGTTTTTATTCGCTGACAGGTGGACCCTGCGACCACGTCGTCGTCGTCGTCAATCACGCTTGTCATGCGACGCTTCGCCGTTACATGCCGCCATCATGCGGGCTTAATTGCCCTTGATTCCGCGCTTAATCGCCGCTCTCCTTCTGCCTACATAAATCCCTCTGCACCGCGGCCATTTCACCTCACCTAGCGCCACCTCTCCGCCACCAGGCTGCCCGCAATCGCCCTCGCGCCGCCGCAGACAGACGTACTCCGGCGACGAATCTCGGTGAGTACTGACTGCCCCCTGCCTCTAGTTCAAACCACCGTGACCAGCATGACCTTGCGCGTTCGCTGATGCCCTCTGTTTGCTTTCTCGTGACCCAGAGCGACGTCTTTGTTCACAACCGCGAGCACCTGAGCCACCGCTCAACTCCGACGTGCGATTCAGGTAAAATGAGACTGCCCCTTGCCTCCTCCTTGATAAAGTCTTGATCGCCAGACCCTTGCGCATCTCCTAAACCATCTGGCTCTTGCTAGGACGACGCAGAGAACCTCAAAGAACGCGTCTTCGACAAAAGCAATCGACGCCGCCAAGAACTTCGACGAGCTCCAGCAACCATCTCCGTGCGCCCCTTCCCAAACCACCGCCACCTTGAGCATCAGCAGCACACGGCGAGTCTGGTAAGCCCCTTCCCCCTCTCCCGCTCGACCTAGAACGCCGGTAGAAACTCTGACAGAGGCACCGCCTCCTGTCGCCGCCGCCAGCCCTGCCACTGGATGGTCAAAGTGCTGAGCGCTGTTAGATCTAGATCCTCCGAATACGATAGAACCTGGGCGAAGCGGTAAGATTGGATCTGAACCGCGCGATTAAGTTAGATCCAGCGGCTCAGAAGCGTGATCCAACGCGAAGCGGTACCGGCCAATCAGATTAAGACGCGTGGCAACAGTTTAGGTTTAAAAACAGGATTTGAATCTATTAGATGTTTGAATTTGTTTTAGCTATAACTTTTGATTCCCACGTTAGAATTCGACAAATTTTATATCACTGGAATCAGGAGAACAAGCCCTTTCTAAATATGCAATGTTTTTAATGTTTTGCTTCTGTTAAAATGGTTTTATTTACAGAAACATGTGTAGGGCTATTTTGAGTATATGAATTATTTGAAAAATGTTTTAAGGTTTAAAGAAATGTTGTTGGGCAAGTTTTGAACTTGTTCATGAACCAGTACAGTACACTTGCTTTGTAGAGTTTTAAAAACCATCACATATCATATTGCATGCATTCATATATTTTTGTTTGTATATGTTTTGTATGTGATTGTTACTATGATTTTATGTGTAGATTTTGGTGCCAATAGTGATTGTGATTGTGATTGTGAGGAGTGTAGCTACTCTCCAAACTACCAAGGCAAGTGGTGCTTCATGATATTTTTATCCCTATGTTTTCTACTAAGCATTAGAAATATTTTGCTAGACTTGCATGTTATATTTTGCTTATATGCCTTGTTGGGAAATCCTAGTAGTTGTAGAATTGCTAGGAAATTTCTAAGTTAAGATGCTTAACTATGCCATGCTTAGCCTAGCTAGTAGCAACCAAGGGTGGTGAAATATACATGCTATGATAAAAATATTTCTAAGTCTTTGTACTTGTGTTTTGCCTAATAAAACAACTAAGTAAATGAAACACCTGGGTGGAATGGAAGGAATGGTTTATGTTGAGTGGTTACACAAGGCCATTTCTATGGTTTACCTTGTGTATCTCACTTGTGGAAAGCCACCCAGGAACAAAGAGATTTTAGAGGCCAAATGTTAAGAAGCTTCTAGTGCAGCCACTTGGCAATATGGGCTCTGCCTGGATCACATAAGTTGCTAGAACTTAGCCATTTGGACAGTTGGTGGTAGTGGGATGATAGGTTGGAACGCGTCCATTTGGTCTAAGGGAAGGCTTCTGAAAGGTCCTATCTTGGTGAAAATCAAGTCTGGTGGGGAAAGTGCACAACCTCTGCAGATGGAAGAATATAAGTACTTAGCCATGTCCATGGTAGTGGATAACTTGAGCATCAAGACATGGAAGCTATCAAGAATCTCCTCATCCCAATTTCTAAGTAAAACTTGAGGGTGAACAAGGGTGAAGGACTCCAATTTCTATTGGTGGTTCCTGGGGAAAAGTTTTGACAAAGACAAACTTAGTGTTTTCAACTAATAGGCAAAACCTATTTTGAGCAAAGCAAGCCTAAGCTACACTTAGCCAAATTGCATATAGTATCTATTCCACCAAAATTATACTAAGGTATCACCTGCCAATACTATTCCAATGTATTGACCCACTGTGGCTGTAGCTTGTGATGTTGCAGGTTACTCTGATGAGGATTAGGAGTCATGAGTCTACACCCAACATGTTTGCCTGTGGCTCATGAAGATGAAGACTTTTATCTATTTACTTATTTAAACTCTTGTAATAGGCCTGTGGCCATGGAGTTGTAAAGACTATGTTGTCTCTGGAATGACTGTAATAATGACCTTTGTTTCTGTGTACTTCATCTTAAACTGTGGATGCTAGCATTGATCCAGGGACTAGCATTGCAATCACATGGATCCTTTTCCTTTATAAAGGAGGGATCTTATATCCCACGTTGGTCCCACTCCGGAACCTTCTAGAACCTTCCGGTACAATACCGATAAACTCCGAAACGATTCCGAAATCAAAAAACTGCTTTCCTTTATATGAATCTTATTCTCCGGACCATTTCGGAACCTCTCGTGATGTCCTAGGTCTCATCCGAGACTCCGAACAAAAAACTCATAAACCAATTATCCATTCTATCCTAGCGTCGATGCACGTTAAGTGTGTGACCCTACGGGTTCGAGAATATGCAGACATGATCTTCTATCAATAATCAACAACGGGATCTGGAAACCCATATTGACTTCCACATATTCATCGATGATCATATCGGATGAACCACGATGCCAGGATTCAATTAATCCCATATATGTATTCCCTTCGTCACGCGATATTTTACTTGCCCGAGATTCGATCGTTGGTATCGGCATACCTAGTTCAATCTCGTTCACAGCTAGTACTTTACTCGTTCCGTAATCCGATATCACTTTGTGATTAACTCCTTAACCACGTGCTTGCAAGCGGTGTTGATATCGATTACCGAGTGGGCCCAAAGTATTTCTCTCCGACTCGGGAGGGATAAATTCCATCTCGATACATACAACCCAACAAGTACTTTCCGATCACCTAAGAGACACCTTTATGATCACCCTCACATAGGATGACGTTTGATGACCTCAAAGCTTTCTTCCGATACCAGGGAGTTGTATTATCTCATGGTCTAAGGAATACAATACTTGACATAGGAAAAAGCTTCGCAAAGATGAACACGATGACACGATCTAATTGCTCTGCTTAATTTGGGTCTGTCCATCATATCATTCTCCTAATGACATGATATCATTATTAATCGACAACTCATGTCTATGGTTAGGAAACCTTAACCATCATTAATCAATGAGCTAGGCCATAAAGGCGTACTAGGGACACAGTGTTGTTCATAAACCACACAAGTATCAAAGTTTCCGCTTAATACAATTCTAGCATGGAATATAAACTTTATCATTAACAAGAATTATAATAATAACATCTTTATTATTGCCTCTAGGGCATAATTCCAACAGTCTCCCACTTGCACTAGAGTCAATAATCTAGTTTACATCTGGCAAAAATCTAACACCCATGGCATTAAGGTGTTGATCATGTTTTGCTCGTGGAAGAGGTTTAGTCAATGGTTCTGCGACATTCAGATCTGTATGTACTTTGCTAATCTTCAGATCTCCATCTGCTATATAATCTCGAATTATATGAAAACGGCGGTTGATGTGCTTGGTCTTTGGATGATATCTTGGTTCCTTAGCCAGTGCTATGGTGCCAGTGTTGTTGCACAATATCTCCAGTGGGTCCAAGGCACATGGAACCACACCAAGCTTAGTGATGAAGTTCCTGATCCAAACTCCTTCACTTGACGCTTCTGAAGCAGCCATGTATTCCGCTTCTGTTGTAGATCCCGCGATCACGCTTTGCTTACAGCTTCTCCAGCTCACAGCTCCACCATTCAAAATATAAACGTATCCTGTCTGAGATTTAGAATCATCCGGGTCGGTGTCGAAACTAGCATCGACTTAACCTTTTACAACGAGTTGCTCATCACCTCCATAGACCAAGAACATTTCTTTAGTCCTATTTAAATACTTTAGGATGTTCTTTACGCCTGTCCAGTGTTCCACTCCAGGATCACTTTGGTATTTGCTCGTCAAACTAAGAGCATTGGACACATCCGGTCTAGTACATAGCATGGCATACATGATAGAACCTATGGCCGAGTCATATGGCACTTTGCTCATAGTATCTCTATCTTCTACCGTAGTTGGACACTGAGCCTTGCTCAATATCTTACCTGACAACATGGGCAATGAACCTTTCATTGATTTATCCATTCTGAACCTTTTCAGAACTTTGTCTAGATATGTACTTTGGCTTAAAGCTATTAGGCGTCTTTGTCTATCTCTATAGATTTTGATGCCTAATATATAAGCAGCTTCTCCTAGGTCTTTCATTGAAAAACATTTATTCAAATAACTCTTCACATTGTTAAGCATACCAATGTCATTTC
Organism: Avena insularis; assembly: GCA_023614405.1. Taxonomy (NCBI): domain Eukaryota; kingdom Viridiplantae; phylum Streptophyta; class Magnoliopsida; order Poales; family Poaceae; genus Avena; species Avena insularis. Next base: position 60,456,487 of record CM042689.1, read on the forward strand.
CAATAATCAATATGTCATCCACATATAGTACTAAAAATTTCAGCGAGCTCCCACTCACTTTCTTGTAGATACAAGCTTCGTAGCAATTTGGAACAAATCCAAAACTCTTGATCACTTGATCAAAACGAAGGTTCCAACTCCGAGATGCTTGCTTCAGTCCAAAAAGGGAACGCTGAAGTTTGCACACCTTATTAGCATCCTTAGGATCGACAAAACCTTCGGGTTGTATCATATACAACTTCATCAATGTTGCCACTAAGGAACGCAGTCTTGACATCCATCTGCCATATTTCATAATCATGAAATGCAGCAATTGCTAATAAAATCCGAATGGACTTAAACATCGCTACGGGAGAGAAAGTCTCATCGTAGTCAACACCTTGAACTTGCCGAAACCCTTTTGCGACAAGCCAAGCTTTATAGACAGTAACATTACCATCCGCGTCCGTTTTCTTCTTGAAAATCCATTTGCACTCAACGGCCTTACGGTCACTAGGAGGGTCCACCAAAGTGCATACTTGGTTTTCGCTCATGGATCCCAATTAGGATTTCATGGCCTCTAGCTATTTCTCAGAGTCTGGGCTCATCATTTATTCCTCATAGTTCATAGGTTCACTGTTGTCTAACAACAAGACAGTTAAGACAGGGTTGCCGTACCATTCAGGAGTGGCACGTGACCTTGTCGACCTGCGAAGTTCATTAGTAGCATCGTTCGAAGTTTCATGATCCTCGTCATTAGCTTCCTCTCTTGTTGGTGCACGCGATCGGGAACAATTTTAGGTGCTGCGCTACTCTCCAACTCGAGAGAAGGTTCAATAACCTCGTCTAGCTCTACCTTCCTCCCACTCACTTCTTTCGAGAGAAACTCCTTCTCAAGAAAGGATCCCATCTTTGCAACAAACACTTTGCCTTCGGATCTGTGGTAGAAGGTATAACCAATCGTTTCCTTAGGGTATCGTATGCAGACGCATTTCTCCGCTTTGGGTTCGAGCTTGTCCGGCATCAACTTCTTGACGTAAGCTTCGCATCCCCAAACTTTAAGAAACGACAACTTAGGTTTAGCACCAAACCATAGTTCATACGGTGTCATCTCAACGGATTTAGATGGTGCCCTATTTAAAGTGAATGCAGCGGTTTCTAATGCATAACCCCAAAATGATAACGGCAAATCTATAAGAGACATCATTGATCGCACCATATCTAATAGAGTTTGATTCCAGCGTTCAGACACACCATTGCGCTGTGGTGTTCCGGGTGGCGTGAGTTGCGAAACAATTCCGCTTGCTTTAAGATGCGTGAGAAAATCATAACTCAAATATTCACCTCCACGATCGGATCATAGAAATTTAATTTTCCTGTTACGATGGTTTTCCACTTCGTTCTGAAATTCTTTGAACTTTTCAAACATTTCAGATTTATGTTTCATTAAATAGATATACCCATATCTACTTAAGTCATCAGTAAAAGTGAGAAAATAGCGATATCCACCGCGCGTCTAAACACTCATTGGTTCGCATACATCGGTATGTATGATTTCCAATAAGTCCGTTGCTCGCTCCATTATTCTGGAGAACGGGGTTTTGATCATCTTGCCCATGAGGCACGGCTCGCATGTGTCAAATGATTCAAAATCAAGAGACTCCAAAAGTCCATCAGAATGGAGTTTCTTCATGCGTTTTACACCAATATGACCTAGACGGCAGTGCCACAAATAAGTTGGATTATCACTATCTACTTTGCATCTCTTAGCCTCAATGTTATGGATGTGCGTTTTATTGCTTTCGAGATTCAGAAGAAATAAACCATTCACAACAGGTGCATGACCATAAAAGATGTTATTCATATAAATAGAACAACCATTATTCTCTGATTTAAATGAATAACCGTCTTGCAATAAATACGATCCAGATATAATGGTCATGCTCAACGCAGGCACATAATAACACTTATTAAGGTTTAAAACTAATCCCGAAGGTAAAACTAAGGAGAGCGTGCCGACGGCCATCACATCAACTTTTGATCCATTGCCAACACGCATCGTCACCTGATCCCTTGCTAGCCTCCGTCTATTCCGTAGCTCCTGTTTCGAGTTACAAATATTAGCAACTGAACCAGTATCATATACCCAGGCACTACAACAAGCGCTAGTAAGGTAAACATCAATAACATGTATATCAAATATACCTTTAATGGTGCCAGCCTTCTTGTCCGCCAAGTACTTCAGACAGTTGCGCTTCCAGTGACCCTTGTCCTTGCAATAGAAGCACTCAGTGTCCGGCTTAGGTCTAGACTTGAGCTTCTTCTCAGCAGGGGCAACGCGCTTGCCGCTGCCTTTCTTCAAGGATTTCTTTGCACCCTTAGCTTTCTTAAAGCTAGTGGTCTTGTTGACCATCAACACATGATTATCTTTCTTGATATCCACCTCCGCAGCTTTCAGCTTAGCGAAGAGCTCAGTGATCGTATTAGTGGAACCAATTTGATTGTGAGTAACTACAAAACTTTTGTAGCTAGGAGGGAGTGATTGCAGAACTCTGTCAATCTTGAGCTCTTCTGGAATCTTGCAGTCTAGTTGCTCAAGACGTTGAGTGTAGCCTGACATCTTAATGGCGTGCTCACTAACGGAACTCCCTTCCTCCATCTTGCAGTTAAAGAACTTCTCGGAGATCTCATATCTCTCAGAATGGGCCTGAGTCTGAAACATGGTTTTCAGTTCCTCAAGTATCTCAAAGGGCCCGTCGAACTCCTCAAAACGATTTTGAAGTTCCGGTTCCATAGCAAACAACATGGTACTCTTAATTGCTCCATAATCATCTTTGCGTGACTGATAAACAGCTTTTTCATCAGCCGGCGCATCGGTAGCAGGGGTGTCACCTAGCGCTTTCTCAAGTACATAGGCTTTTTGTCCGCCAGCGAGAATGATTCTCAGATTGCGGAAGCAGTTGGTGAAGTTAGACCCATTGTTCTTAAGCTTTTCTTTCTCAGCAAAAACGTTGAAGTTGAAGTTGGACTTAGACATTTGATCTACAAAATTTGCAAATACAGTTTAGACTATGTTCATGATAACTAGTTCAACTTAATCAAATTACTAGATGAACTCCCACTAAATTCAACATTCCTCAAGTTGTTTAATGAACACGATCCAAATTCACCACACCTAATCCGATCTTCACGAGAAGAGATGTGGTTTCAATGGTGGACAACAAAGTGTCGATCATATCATTCATATGACTCATGTTTAACCTTTCGGTTCATGTATTCCGAGGCCATGTATGTACATGCTAGGCTCATCAAGTCAAACCCAAGTATTTCCGCGTGTGAAAAACTGGCTTACACCCGTTGTATGTGAACGTAGAGTTTATAGCACCCGATCATCATGAGGTGCTTGAAAAGGACGAACTTTCGCAACGGTTCATACATGGGGAGAACACAATTTTATCTTGATCTTTAAGTGAGGAATCATCTTATAATGCTATCGTCGCGATCTAAGCATAATAAGATTCATAAAAGGATAAACATCACATGCATATAATTTTATGTGACATGGTATAGCCAATCTCCGCGCAATGATCTCCATCTTGTGCGTGCCAGCATGATCTCCATCACTCCACCATGATTGCCTCCACCACGAATAGCAACTACAACTATTGCTAACTACTTAGTGATAAAGTAAAGCTATTACATGGAGTATAAGAAGTTGACACGCAGGTCATATACAATTATAAAGACAACCATATGGCTCCTGCCGGTTGTGAACTCATCGACATGCAAGTCGTGAAATATTACAAAACATGATCATTGCATACATCTCAATTCATACACATCATGTCTTGGGCCATACCATATCACAAAACACTCCCTGCAAAAACAAGTTAGACGCCTCTACTTTGTTGTTGCATGTTTTACGTGGCTTATGGGAGTAACAAGCTAAGAACAATTCTTACCTACGGAAAGCCACAACGGTGATATTATGGTTGCTAACATCCGTTGGAAATCCCATGACTACTATAGTGAGAGAAACTGGCATCCACCAGCCGCATGTGTGGAACAAGCCACACGTCAAGTGCGAAGCCGGTCTCGCGAACTAGGTCGCGTAAAGTTGGCCTGGACCGCTTCGATCTCACTATGCCGCGCCATAATAAATACACAACAAGAGGTTTGCAATAGAAAACATCAACGCCCGCAACAAGCATGTTGCATTCTACTGGTGAAACACATCTATGCATAGATCTAGCTCTGATACCACTGAAGGGTTTCACAGCATAGTAAATCAAAAAAAAAATATGCGGATGCGAACAAGAAAGCCAAGATCTAATCTAGGAGATGTAATCAACGAGATAGATTGATGAGATCTTCATACCCTTGAAGAAATCGCACAGCAGAAACGTTCAACAGAACATGGTTGACGTAGTCGTACTCGCCGTCTCCTCCTCGCGATCCGATCCGATCCTACGCCGCAAGTGGCGGCGCCTCCGAGAGATGCACACATACGGTGCAGCGACGTCTCCTCCTTTCCTTGGTCCAACAACTATGGTGGAGAGATAGATTGGATCTGCAGCACGACGACGTGGTGCTTATGGTGGAGAGTTTCTGCGGCAGGGCTTCGCCTACGCGCAGTCGGGAGAGAGAGAGAGGTTGACGGGAAGCAGTTGGCGGCTAGGGTTGGAGTGGGGAAGGAGGCTGCGCCCCTGCCCTTATATAGGGGGCTGTCCGGCCCCCTTGACCCCTCCTCCAAGCCCTAGGGCGGCGGCCCAAGGGATGGAGTGGGGGGCAAGTCATCCCCCCCTCTTCTAGAAGGCTCCCTTAGGGTTTCCCCTAGGGCTAGCAGGCTGGGCCTTAGGGGACTTGTGCCCCTGGCCCAAAGTGGATAGGGCACTTCCCCTTAGGCCCACGCAGGACTCCGACAAGTGGGCCCACGTTGGTCCCACTCCGGAACCTTCTAGAACCTTCCGGTACAATACCGATAAACTCCGAAACCATTTTGAAATCCAAAAACTGCTTTCCTTTATATGAATATTATTCTCTGGACCATTCCGGAACCTCTCGTGATGTCCTGGGTCTCATCCGAGACTCCGAACAAAAAACTCATAAACCAATTATCCATTCTATCCTAGCGTCGATGCACATTAAGTGTGTGACCCTACGGGTTCGAGAATATGCAGACATGATCTTCTATCAATAATGAACAGCGGGATCTGGAAACCCATATTGACTTCCACATATTTATCGATGATCATATCGGATGAACCACGATGCTAGGATTCAATTAATCCCATATATGTATTCCCTTCGTCACGAGATACTTTACTTGCCCGAGATTCGATCGTTGGTATCGGCATACCTAGTTCAATCTCGTTCACAGCTAGTACTTTACTCGTTCCATAATCCGATATCACTTTGTGATTAACTCCTTAACCACGTGCTTGCAAGCGGTGTTGATATCGATTACCGAGTGGGCCCAAAGTATTTCTCTCCGACTCGGGAGGGATAAATTCCATCTCGATACATACAACCCAACAAGTACTTTCCGATCACCTAAGAGACACATTTATGATCACCATCACATAGGATGACGTTTGATGACCTCAAATATTTCTTCCGATACCAGGGAGTTATATTATCTCATGGTCTAAGTAATACAATACTTGACAGAGGAAAAAGCTTCGCAAAGATGAACACGATGACACGATCTAATTGCTCTGCTTAATTTGGGTCTGTCCATCATATCATTCTCCTAATGACATGATCTCATTATTAATCGACAACTCATGTCTATGGTTAGGAAACCTTAACCATCATTAATCAATGAGCTAGTCCATAGAGACGTACTAGGGACATGGTGTTGTTCATAAACCACACAAGTATCAAAGTTTCTGCTTAATACAATTCTATCATGGAATATAAACTTTATCGTGAACAAGAAATATAATAATAACATCTTTATTATTGCCTCTAGGGCATAATTCCAACAATGGGCTCTGCCTTGATCGTATAGGTTGCAATAACTTAGCAAGATGGAAATATGGTGGTAGGGTGATAGGTTGGAACACGTCCATTAGGTATAAGGGAAGGCTTCTTAAGTATCTCGTCTTGATGCATGTCGAGTCTTGTGGGGAAAGTGCACCACCTTTCGAGAAGGAAAAACCTAAGTACTTAGCCATGTCGCCGGCCATGGACCATTTGAGCATCAAGACATTCAAGTTATCAAGGATCTCCTCATCCCAATTTTCTAAGTTAAAAACTTGTGGTTGAACAAGAGTAAAGATACACCAATGTCTATTGGTGGTTCCATGGGAGTTTTGACAAACAAAAACTTAGTGTTTTCAAATGATAGGAAAAACCTATTTTGAGCAAACCAAACCTAAGCTACACTTAGCCAAATTCATATAGATGTTAGATACTACATTGTACTATGGTATCACTTGCCAAAATAATTCCAAATGTGTTGACCCACTGTGGCTGTAACTTATGATGTTGCAGGTTACTCTGATGAGGATTAGGGTTATTAGTCTACACTCAACATGCTTGCCTGTGGCACATGAAGATGAAGACTTTACTTTATTTACTTATGTTATGAACTCTTGTACTAGCCTTTGGCAATGGAGTTGTAAAAGACTATGTTTATCTCTGGAATGACGTTGTAATAAAGACCTTTGTATCTGTGTACTTCATATTAAACTATGGATGCTAGCTTTTGATACAGGGACTTGCATTGCAATCACGGGGACCTTTACCTTATAAAGGTGGGGTCTTACACTCTTCTTCACCTCCATACACAAGAAACATATCCTTAGTTCTTCGCAAGTACTTAAGGATATTCTTGACCGTTATCCAGTGTTCCGAACCTGGATCCGATTGGTACCTACTAGTCAAACTAATAGCATGTGCCACATCCAGTCTTGTACATAGCATGGCGTACATTATAGAGCCTATGGCTGAAGCATAGGAGACTTTTTTCCATTATCTCTCTTTCTTCCGCCGTAGCCGGACTTTGAGTCTTTCTCAATGTCTTGCCTTGCAACATAGGTAAGAACCCCTTCTTACTTCCGTCCATTTTAAACTTCTTTAAAATCTTATCAAGGTATGTAGTTTGCGATAGCCCTATTAGGCACCTAGATCTATCTCTATAGATCTTTATGCCTAATATGGATGATGCTTCACCTCGGTCCTTCATTGAAAATTTGTTGTTTAGATAACTTTTAACACTGTTTAAAAGATCTATATCATTTCCGATCAATAATATGTCATCCACATATAATATCAGAAATGCCACATTGCTCCCACTCACTTTCCTGTAAATACAAGCCTCTCCATAAGTTTGGACAAATCCAAACTCTTTGATCACCTCATCAAAGCGAAGATTCGAACTTCGGGATGCTTGCTTCAGTCCATAGATGGATCGCTGAAGCTTGCATACCTTGTCAGCATCCTTAGGATCGACAAAACCCTTTCGTTGTATCATATACAACTCTTCTTCAATATTGCCATTGAGGAACGCAGTTTTGACATCCATCTGCCATATCTCATAGTATAAATATGCAGCAATTGCTAACATAATCCTAACTGACTTTAGCATCGCTACGGGATAGAATGTCTCATCGTAGTCAACTCCTTTTTAATTGGTCGAAACCCCTTTGCGACAAGTCGAGCTTTATAGACGGTCACATTACCATCAGCATCAGTTTTCCTTTTGAAAATCCATTTATTCTCCACGGCCTTTCGGTCGTGAGGTAAGTCCACCAAGTTCCAAACTTGGTTTTCGTACATGGATTCCTCTCGAAATTCATGGCTTCTAACCATTTGTTGGAATCCGGGCTCATCATTGCTTCTTCATGCGTCGCAGGGTCATCAATTTCATCAACCATGAAATTCATAACAGGGTTTCCGTACAGCTCGAGTCTGCACGTCTGCTAGACCTGCGAGGTTCGGTAGTACTCTCTTTCGGAGTTTGATGATCATTATCATTAGTTCCCTCTTCAATTGGTGAAGCCAACTCCGGAACGACTTCCGACAATGCGCTACTGTAGAGGGAGTGTCCCAACCTTTAAACATTATAAGGTGGAGTCCCCTGTGTTTACAATGCTAGTCCCAGGATCAATAGCTAGCATCCACAGTTAAGACGTAATATCATGAAACAAGGGTCATAATACAACTTTTATAACCAGGAATAACATAATTTTATTACATCACACATAGCTCATTTGGCTAATACATTACATTGCAGCGGAATAACTATAATCATGGGGTCCTTCATCTTCAAGGTGCCACAGGCAGACATGTTGGTTGTAGACTTTGTAATCCTAATCAATCAATCTTCACTAAAACAATCAAACCTGCAACATTACAAGTTACAGCCACAAGGGTCAATACATTTGAATTGTATTGGCAAGTTTCACTACTATGTAGAATATAAGTGGATTCTATCACTACATGCATTTTGGCTAAGTAGGGTTTAAGGCTCATTTGCAGAAGCAAAATTTATCCTATCTTTTCAAAATGGTTTTGGTCCTTTGTCAAATCTCCTTTTCCAAATTCCTTGAACTCCTTGGTAAATTCCCAAGTGTTCAAGTCCTTGTCAAAAATCCCTTGAGCTACTTGGTACCCCCAAGTGCATCAAGTTTTATTCAAAATCTCTTGAGCTCCTTGGTAACCCCAAGTGCATCAAGTTTTCATCAAAATCTCTTGAGCTCCTTGGTACCCCCAAGTGCATCAAGTCTTTTATTATCACTTAGAAAATTTTCTTTTAGAAATTGGAATGTCGAGATTTCCCATAGCTTCAAACTTTAGTTGCTCAGTATTGTCCATAACCGGGGACACGGCTAAATACTTAGATTTTTATTATCTTCTGCAGAAGTAGTACACTTTACCCACATGTCACAATCCCATCTTTTTGCCACCAGTGGCCACTGGATTAGTGCTCACCAAGATGGAGTACCGGCAGATTGAGAATGTGACGAAGTCTTTCCAGAGGGTCCTCCCATACACCATTGCTAGCTTGTCTTCAGCACCCATGTAGGATTCCAGGTCCTCATGTCCAGAATCAAGACAATGCATGGGTCTTCCCAATGTAGTTGACTAAGCCAGAGCCATAAATAGCATGTGGTTGCACACGAAAGCCACAATTGGAGAAACATGTTCAATCTCTAAGTTCCCTGGGTGGTTTTCCTTTGGAGCACAACACAAAGAGATTGCCATAGACATGGTTCCTTTTGTTGCCACCTTCTCCAAAACTCAAAGTATCCTTGGCCACCCAGGTGGTTCATTGAGTCCTTGTTTTATTATGTAAAAAAAACAAGTCCTTTTCTCAACTTCATAAAATCTCAACATGTATCTCTTTTCAAAATATAGCATGGCTAAGCATGTAATAAGTATCTCTTTTCAAAATATAGCATGGCTAAGCATGTAACAACTACATTGTTTTCACTAAGGAATGTATAGGGAATCCTATTAGGTTTTAGCATAGAATAAGTATAGAAATTCTTTCCATGCATGTTTTCAAAATCCACTAAGTATGATGAAAATAGTAGGACTTTTAGATGATAGTGTCACTTGCCTTTTGGTAGGGAATGTTGGTTCACTCCTTGATCTTGCTAGTCTCACACTTTTCTAACTTCACTACAATCAATCAAGCAAATACAATATCAACAAGCATTCCAAACCAATAATCAATCAACAATTCACTCACATAAAACAATGGGATCTAAGTCATGCATGTAAGCATGCAAGAGGTGGTTCTATTTGCAAAGATGGTCTCCACTAGGCTTCTAAACTTTGTAAGGTTCAAAGTGGTCATTTTCCAAAGTGGCAAAGTCATTTGCAAAAGAGTTTTGTCTAAAACCATTTTTTAAATCCAATCATTATTTTATGTGGTGGAAAATATTTTTATCAAAGCAACAACTTTGAGTTGTTCACCCAATAAGTTGTTGTTTCTCAAAACTTTGTGTTTTGGGTTAGTAGGTTTTATCCAATTCATTTTCCCAAAGTTTTTACTCCAAAAACATTTTCATAATAAAACCAATAATTTTATTTGGCTAGAAATGGGCTAAACCAATTAATCTATCCTAAACTTCACCAAATCCAGTTTCAAAACCATGGGTTGGTTCCTAGGGTCAGTAAGTTCATCACAAACTAATTTTCCAAGGTTTCAACCTCAAAAACATTTTTGAATCATTTTTCTAATCTAAACAAGCATACAAATGTTTCTGCAAAAACAAACAATCTAACAGATACTATTTACTAAACAAATTCCATGGTTGGCTAGGTCTTGTTCCACTGATTCCAACGATATAAAGTTTGCAATTTTTCGACCTGTGGATCAAAAGTTATAGTGTTTTCAAAATCACATTCTAATCAGATTTCAAATTCAGTTCTAAACAAAGTCTGGCCACACGTCGCAAAGCCATTGGCTGGTACCGCTTCGGTCGGATCGGGCTCTGCGGTGTGTTGGATCTAAACAGATCGCACGGCTCTGGTGGCATACCCCTTCAGCGCTTAAGTGATCTATCTCGTTTGTTCGATCTAGATCCTACGGTCTGCAGCAACACAACCAAGAACTGGCGGCGCAAGGTCAACGGCGAGCGGCGGTGCGGTCAGATGGTGGCGGCGCTGGCGAAGCAGGAAGCGAGAGAAGAGGAGGAGAGGCTAACCGTGATCTCAAGGACGTGGTGATGCTCAAGGTACGGTTGGCTTGACAAGGGGCGCTCTGGGACAGCAGCGATTGCTCGCCGGAGTTGGGTCTGGCGTGAGGCGGCTCATGGTCAAGGCGTATTGCTGTCGATCACAAGAAGTCACACAGAGGGCATGGTTATGTGCGCAAGACCAAGGCGAAGATGCTTGCATGATCAAGAAGGCGCGGGGTGGTCAGTTCTTACCAGGGAAGTTCGCCGGAGAAGAAAACAGACGCGGCGGCGCTCAGAGCTTGTCGAAGACGGCTTTCTGGGGCGCCCGCGGTTGAACGGAGGGTACTGGGAGGAGCGTCTGGGAGTGGTGAGTGTGCTCGTGTGCTCGGGGAGGTAGGAGGTGGCGAGGCTCGGCCGGAATTGGAGGAGGAAGCTCGTCGGAGCAGTGAGTTTATGCGTGAAATCGTGGCAGCCCTGTGGCCGGGAGAGAGGAGTGAGCGAGGGGAAATGGAGAGGGAAGAGAGACGCTTAAGTGCACGCAGTCACGGGCTGAATCAATGCGTGGTTAAGGAGGAATCAAGCGCGCATTCAAACAGCAGAAACGGCGACGAGGTTTGGGGAGAAGAAGTCGCGCGGGTGAGGAAGAAAGCTCGGGTGTGGGGCCGTTTCGTCAGTGGAGCGAGAGAGATGGTTGGGGTCCACAAGTCACCACTCTACGGTCAGGAGGCGGGTGCGAGCGTTTCATGGATGAGGGAACTGGGCTGGTTGTTTGGGCTTCCTGGGCTTGGTCAGCTGGGCTGTTTCCTGTTTCTATTTTTTTCCTTCCTGAATGTTTTTCTTTTTCCAAATCTAATTTCTGTTTTGAAATTCAAACAACCAAACAATACCCAAATCAATTCAAACAATCACCATACTTTGTAACTTTGAATTTGGTTCTGTTCAGTAACCAAAATTCCAAAACCAAAATAATAATTTTATTTTAGGGTCCATTATTAATTAAATAAATAGACCATTGTAATTAAATCAAATAGGATTTGTTTTATTTAAATACTCCTTTTGAAATCTAATTATTTTCAAAACCAAATCAGTAGGTTTTATTTGGGAATATAAAATACTTGGAAAACTTATTTTAAATAAATAAATAAGTTTTGATGTTTTGGAAATAGTAAAACCTTTATTAATAAAACCTGGATATTTAAATCCTTATTACTTTATTTAAATAAACTTTTACTAATTTTCCCAAATAGAAATATTTTGTTTTTTTTAAAGACTTGGCCAAGTTTTAATTTGGCTTTGTAAAACAATTTCTTATTTAAAATCTTCCTTTTCTTTTGGAAACTAAATCTTTTTATAAGAAGATTTCAAAGTAGTAATTCTAAATATTTTTTTATTTTCCTTTAATAAATGTTTTATCTCTTTAAATCCCTTTAGGATTTATTTGATCCAAATTGGTTTGATGGTTCCCATTTGAATTCAAAAAGTTTCTTCTCACCCTGAAAATTAACAAAGTTTTATTTTATTCATTTTTTTTTCACATCACAAGATTTTGGAAAATCTTGGGATGTGATAGGCCTCCACCCTTAAAATAAATCTCGTCCCGAGATTTGGGAAGGCTAGGGTTACAGGTAGGCTCAAAACAACTAGGGTACTACCACCCTTAAAATAAAATTTCAAAAAAAATTACATATTGGCCTTCTTGGGATCTTGGGGAAGCTTCTTTGGGCAAACATCTGCATTGTGTCCTTTGTTTCTACATTTGACTCATGGGCCAAGGTTGAGTTTCTCCATAGGCTTGTTCAACTCGTTCTTCATCTTTTCTGGACAGTTGCTTGCATAATGTCCCGGGTTCTTGCAATTGAAACAGTTGATATCTTTGAGTTCTTTACGTGGCTCTTGTGGACAAGTTGCTACATAATGGCCTAGCTCCTTGCAGTTGTTGCACACCACTTGGCTAATTTCCTTATTCTTCTGGTTCTCTGGGCATTCACTGGAATAGTGTCCCATTTCCTTACATTTATGACTTTGCACATGGCTTTTGTCCTTCTTTTGCTTTTTTGGTTTCTCCAAAGCTAGGAGTGCATCCAGTTCATGTTGTTCATATGTTATCTGGTAGGTAGGAATGTCTACATTCTTCTTGGACCTTTTATTGCCCTTTAGAAAATTCACATTCCTCTTATTTGATCCCTTGAATTGGGTTGTTTTGCTTGGAGGTATAAGTGGTCCTTTTCCTTTGTCATCAACCTTCTTGGTAGACTTGGATCCTTCTTGATGGTTTGCAATCATTTGTTGCACTCCACCTTGTTTCCTTTGTTCCACAATGGAATAGATGGGGCATTGGATAGGAACATGGTTGTTTCCTTCACATAGATAGCAAGTAGCTTGAGAGGTGGGACATTGTCCAACAGGATGTTTCTCTTCACAGTTGGGGCATTGATCTCCATGCTCCTTGGAAGTATGATCCTTGTCTCCACAAATAATGCAAGCTGGGGCTCCATCTAGAATAACATTTATGTCATCCTTGTTGTCACTAACTCTTTTGGAATAGCTTTCTTCCATTTTGATCATTTGATCAGTCACTTTGAGCATCAATTGGCCTTGAGTTTCCAAAAATCCTTGCAGGGTTGGATCTTCTCCACTGGTGTTGGCTATGAATTGAGCTGTCACTTGGTTCAACTGGTTCTGGGTTGCTATGAGCTTTTTCATGTTGTCCTCTTGGTTGGTGTTGGTGTCATCAACCTTGATGTTGGAGTCTTCTGGAGTAGTCATCTGTTTGGGTTGGATGAGGATTAGAATAGGCAAGATATTTCTAAGGAATCATTTCTAATCACACATATCACAATTCACTTCAAACAATGTGCAAGCATTCACAAACAACTTTCCACTCAAACAACAAAGTTCAAGCACATACTTAGACAACAAAATATTTTTTTTATATCACATAAGTTGGTGGGTTTGTCTTAACTAAAATATGGTGGTCCATCTATATGGTTTACTTGTGATCTTTCCATCATTATTGGTTGCTTCTTCTTATTTGGGATCATGGTTTCCTTGAGAAAAACTCTTGGTTACAATAACTTCTAGTGAAATGATCTCCTTCTTATTTTTGCATTCCCTCAGTCTCCATATCTTGAGCAAGATTTTCTTGTTTCACTTGTAGTCCTTAGTGGTATCCCAGTTGGAAGTCCTTGGTGAACATACTGAAGATGTTGAAGTCATTAGAGTTGAAGATGTTGAAGAAGTCCTTTGCACATGGTGAAGTCTTTGGCCATGGGTAGGTTTTTCCATCAAGTTGAAATAGGAGAGAGGTAGAGTCAAAACCAAAGTGGTTGAGGAAAGAGTTTACAAGTTTGTTTGTAAATAAGTTTTTGGAACAAATACAACTCCTATTATTCTAAGGGTTTTTGTCCAATCCTAGGTTTACAAATCCTACAGGCAACACAATGCTCTGATACCATCTGTAGAGGGAGTGTCCCAACCTTTAAACATTATAAGGTGGAGTCCCCTGTGTTTACAATGCTAGTCCCTGGATCAATAGCTAGCATCCACAGTTAAGATGTAATATCAAGAAACAAGGGTCATAATACAACTTTTATAACCAGGAATAACATAATTTTATTACATCACACATAGCTCATTTGGCTAATACATTACATTGCAGCGGAATAACTATAATCATGGGGTCCTTCATCTTCAAGGTGCCATAGGCAAACATGTTGGTTGTAGACTTTGTAATCCTAATCAATCAATCTTCACTAAAACAATCAAACCTGCAACATTACAAGTTACAGCCACAAGGGTCAATACATTTGAATTGTATTGGCAAGTTTCACTACTATGTAGAATATAAGTAGATTCTATCACTACATGCATTTTGGCTAAGTAGGGTTTAAGGCTCATTTGCAGAAGCAAAATTTATCCTATCTTTTCAAAATGGTTTTGGTCCTTTGTCAAATCTCCTTTTCCAAATTCCTTGAACTCCTTGGTAAATTCCCAAGTGTTCAAGTCCTTGTCAAAAATCCCTTTAGCTACTTGGTACCCCCAAGTGCATCAAGTTTTATTCAAAATCTCTTGAGCTCCTTGGTAACCCCAAGTGCATCAAGTTTTCATCAAAATCTCTTGAGCTCCTTGGTACCCCCAAGTGCATCAAGTCTTTTATTATCACTTAGAAAATTTTCTTTTAGAAATTGGAATGTCGAGATTTCCCATAGCTTCAAACTTTAGTTGCTCAGTATTGTCCATAACCGGGGACACGGCTAAGTACTTAGATTTTTATTATCTTCTGCAGAAGTAGTACACTTTACCCACATGTCACAATCCCATCTTGTTGCCACCAGTGGCCACTGGATTAGTGCTCACCAAGATGGAGTACCGGCAGATTGAGAATGTGACGAAGTCTTTCCAGAGGGTCCTCCCATACACCATTGCTAGCTTGTCTTCAGCACCCATGTAGGATTCCAGGTCCTCATGTCCAGTAAACTGAAGACAATGCATGGGTCTTCCCAATGTAGTTGACTAAGCCAGAGCCATAAATAGCATGTGGTTGCACACGAAAGCCACAATTGGAGAAACATGTTCAATCTCTAAGTTCCCTAGGTGGTTTTCCTTTGGAGCACAACACAAAGAGATTGCCATAGACATGGTTCCTTTTGTTGCCACCTTCTCCAAAACTCAAAGTATCCTTGGCCACCCAGGTGGTTCATTGAGTACTTGTTTTATTATGTAAAAAAACAAGTCCTTTTCTCAACTTCATAAAATCTCAACATGTATCTCTTTTCAAAATATAGCATGGCTAAGCATGTAACAAGTATCTCTTTTCAAAATATAGCATGGCTAAGCATGTAACAACTACATTGTTTTCACTAAGGAATGTATAGGGAATCCTATTAGGTTTTAGCATAGCATAAGTATAGAAATTCTTTCCATGCATGTTTTCAAAATCCACTAAGTATGATGAAAATAGTAGGACTTTTAGATGATAGTGTCACTTGCCTTTTGGTAGGGAATGTTGGTTCACTCCTTGATCTTGCTAGTCTCACACTTTTCTAACTTCACTACAATCAATCAAGCAAACACAATATCAACAAGCATTCCAAACCAATAATCAATCAACAATTCACTCACTCAAAACAATGGGATCTAAGTCATGCATGTAAGCATGCAAGAGGTGGTTCTATTTGCAAAGATGGTCTCCACTAGGCTTCTAAACTTTGTAAGGTTGAAAGTGGTCATTTTCCAAAGTGGCAAAGTCATTTGCAAAAGAGTTTTGTCTAAAACCATTTTTTAAATCCAATCATTATTTTATGTGGTGGAAAATATTTTTATCAAAGCAACAACTTTGAGTTGTTCACCCAATAAGTTGTTGTTTCTCAAAACTTGGTGTTTTGGGTCAGTAGGTTTGATCCAATTCATTTTCCCAAAGTTTTTACTCCAAAAACATTTTCATAATAAAACCAATAATTTTATTTGGCTAGAAATGGGCTAAACCAATTAATATATCCTAACTTTCACCAAATCCAGTTTCAAAACCATGGGTTGGTTCCTAGGGTCAGTAAGTTCATCACAAACTAATTTGCCAAGGTTTCAACCTCAAAAACATTTTTGAATCATTTTTCTAATCTAAACAAGCATACAAATGTTTCTGCAAAAACAAACAATCTAACAGATACTATTTACTAAACAAATTCCATGGTTGGCTAGGGCTTGTTCCACTGATTCCAACGATATAAAATTTGCAATTTTTGGACGTGTGGATCAAAAGTTATAGTGTTTTCAAAATCACATTCTAATCAGATTTCAAATTCAGTTCTAAACAAAGTCTGGCCACGCGTCGCAAAGCCATTGGCTGGTACCGCTTCGGTCGGATCGGGCTCTGCGGTGCATTGGATCTAAACATATCGCACGGCTCTGGTGGCATACCCCTTCAGCGCTTAAGTGATCTATCTCGTTCGTTCGATCTAGATCCTACGGTTTGCAGCAACACAACCAAGAACTGGCGGCGCAAGGTCAACGGCGAGCGACGGTGTGGTCAGATGGTGGCGGCGCTGGCGAAGCAGGAAGCGAGAGAAGAGGAGGAGAGGCTAACCGTGATCGCAAGGACGTGGTGATGCTCAAGGTATGGTTGGCTTGACAAGGGGCGCTCTGGGACAACATCGATTGCTCGCCGGAGTTGGGTCTGGCGTCAGGCGGCTCTGTTCGCGGTCGAAGGCGACGCTGTCGATCACAAGAAGTCACACAGAGGGCATGGTTATGTGCGCAAGACCAAGGCGAAGATGCTTGCATGATCGAGAAGGCGCGGGGTGGTCAGTTCTTACCAGGGAAGTTCGCCGGAGAAGAAAACAGACGCGGCGGTGCTCAGAGCTTGTCGAAGACGGCTTTCTGGGGCGCCCGCGGTTGAACGGAGGTTACTGGGAGGAGCGTCTGGAGTGGTGAGTGTGCTCGTGTGCTCGGGGAGGTAGGAGGTGGCGAGGCTCGGCCGGAATTGGAGGAGGAAGCTCGTCGGAGCAGTGAGTTTACGCGTGAAATCGTGGCAGCCCTGTGGCCGGGAGAGAGGAGTGAGCGAGGGGAAATGGAGAGGGAAGAGAGACGCTTAAGTGCACGCAGTCACGGGCTGAATCAATGCGTGGTTAAGGAGGAATCAAGCGCGCATTCAAACAGCAGAAATGGCGACGAGGTTTGGGGAGAAGAAGTCGCGCGGGTGAGGAAGAAGGCTGGTGTAAAGCGTTTACAAGGAGCGAGAGAGGGTTGGGGTCCACAAGTCAGTCACTCTGCGGGTCAGGGAGCGGGTGTGAAGCGTTTTTCTGCGGATGAGGGGAACTGTGCTGGTTGTTTGGGCTTCCTGGGCTTGGTCAGCTGGGTTGTTGCCTGTTTCTATTTTTTTCCTTCCTGAATGTTTTTCTTTTTCCAAATCTAATTTCTGTTTTGAAATTCAAACAACCAAACAATACTCAAATCAATTCAAACAATCACCATACTTTGTAACTTTGAATTTGGTTCTGTTCAGTAACCAAAATTCCAAAACCAAAATAATAATTTTATTTTAGGGTCCATTATTAATTAAATAAATAGACCATTGTAATTAAATCAAATAAGATTTGTTTTAGTTAAATACTCCTTTTGAAATCTAATTATTTTCAAAACCAAATCAGTAGGTTTTATTTGGGAATATAAAATACTTGGAAAACTTATTTTAAATAAATAAATAAGTTTTGATGTTTTGGAAATAGTAAAACCTTTATTAATAAAACCTGGATATTTAAATCCTTATTACTTTATTTAAATAAACTTTTACTAATTTTCCCAAATAGATTTTTTTAAAGACTTGGCCAAGTTTTAATTTGGCTTTGTAAAACAATTTATTATTTAAAATCTTCCTTTTCTTTTGGAAACTAAATCTTTTTATAAGAAGATTTCAAAGTAGTAATTCTAAATATTTTTTTATTTTCCTTTAATAAATGTTTTATCTCTTTAAATCCCTTTAGGATTTATTTGATCCAAATTGGTTTGATGGTTCCCATTTGAATTCAAAAAGTTTCTTCTCACCCTGAAAATCAACAAAGTTGTATTTTATTCATTTATTTTTCACATTACAAGATTTTGGAAAATCTTGGGATGTGACAGCTACTCACCATACTATGAAGAGAAGGTTCAACAACCTCTTCGAGTTCTACGTTCCGACTACTCACGCCTTTCGCGAGAAACACTTTCTCTAGGAAGGATCCATTCTTGGCAACAAAAACCTTGCCTTCGGATCTGTGATAGAAAAGGAATACCCAATAGTTTCCTTAGGGTATCCTATGAAGACGCATTTTTCCGCTTTGGGTTCGAGTTTATCCGGTTGAGATTTCTTCACATAAACATCGCATCCCCAAACTTTAAGAAATGGCAGCTTAGGTTTGTTTCCAAACCACAATTCATACGGTGTATTTTCAACGGATTTAGATGGTGCCCGATTTAAAGTGAATGCAACAGTTTCTAGTGCATAACCCCAAAATGATAGTGGCAAGTCCGTCAGAGACATCATAGATCGAACCATATCCAATAAAGTACGATTACGATGTTCTGACACACCATTTCGATGTGGTGTTTCGGCAGGTGTGAGTTGTGAAACAATTCCACACTCTTTCATATGAGTGCTAAACTTGTAACTTATATACTCACCTCCACGGTCGGACCGTAGAAATTTGATCTTTCTATTACGATGATTTTCCACTTCACTCTAAAATTCCTTGAACTTTTCAAAGGTTTCAGACTTGTGTTTAATCAAGTAGATATAACCGTATCTACTCAAATCATCTGTGAAAGTAACAAAGTAACGATATCCACCTCACGCCGACACACTCATTGGACCACACACATCATAATGTCTGATTTCCAATAAATCTGTCGCCCGTTGCATTGAACCGAAAAACGGCGTTCTAGTCATCTTTCCCATAAGGCATGGCTCACATGTATCAAATGATTCAAAATCAAGTGATTCCAAAAGTCCATCCGAATGGAGCTTCTTCATGAGTTTAACGCCAATATGACCTAGACGGCAGTGCCACATATATGCGGATATATCATCATTAAGTTTAATCTTTTTTAGCATCAGCATTATGAATATGTGTAACACTATTATCGAGATCCAACAGAAATAAACCATTCATCATCGCTGCATGACCATAAAAGATTTCATTCATATAAATAGAACAACCATTGTTCTCGGATTTAAATGAATAACCACTTCGCATCAAACACGATCCAGATACAATGTTCATGCTCAGTGCTGGCACCAGATAACAATTATTCAAGTTTATAACTAATCCCGATAGTAAGTGGAGAGGTAGCGTTCCGACTGCGATCACATCAACACTTGATCCATTGCTGACACGCATCTTGACCTCACCCCTTGCTAGCGGTCGCTTGTTCCGCAGCCCCTGATTCGAGTTACAAATATTATCAACTGAACTGGTATCAAATACCCAAGTTCTACTGCGAGTACTAGTCAAGTATACATCAATAACATGTATATCATATATACCTTTATTTTCCTTGTCGGCCTTCTTGTCTGCGAAATACTTGGGGCAGTTTGGCTTCCAATGGCCAGTCCCCTTACAATAATAGCACCCGGTATCAGACTTAGGGCCAACTCGGGGTTTCTTTTCAGGAACGACAACTGGCTTGCCGCCCTTACTTCCCTTCCCTTTTCCCTTCTTGTCTTTCTTGAAACCAATGGTCTTATTGATCATCAACACTTGATGTTCTTTCTTGATCTCCACTTTTGCAGTTTTAAGCATTGACAGAAGCTCGGGGAGAGACTTCTTCATGCCTTGCATATTATAGTTCATCACGAAGCTCTTATAGCTAGGTGGCAGAGACTACAGAACACGATGGATGCCTAAGTCAATGGGAATCTTTATTCCCAAGGACACAAGCTTATCGGCATAACCCGACATCTTCAGTACATGCTCACTTACAGAGATGTTCTCTTCCATCATGTAGCTAAAGAACTTTTCTAAAGCATTGTAGCTCTCTACAGCAGCATGTGTGTCGAAAATCATTTTCAACTCACCCATTGTATCAAATGCATTGCCGTTTTCGAAACGCTTTCGAAGTTCTGGGTCTAGCCCATGCAATATGCCGCAATGAACTAAGTTGTGGTGCTCCTGACGAGTCTGATAGAAATTCTTCTCCTCGTCAGGGGCATCATCAAACGGTGGGGGCCTAGCGGAGCTTCTAGCACATATTAATTTTGTGCAGCAGAGAGGAGAATCCTCAAATTCATGGCCCATTCGGTAAAGTTGCTATCGTTCGTTGCAAGTTTCTCTTTCTTCATGAACACATTGAAATTAAAAGCAGGTGGTGCCGTCTACAACAGAATTTGTAAAGTTTAGACTAAGTTTATGATAGATTGAGTTCAACTAATCCAAATTAAGAATGAACTCCCACTAAAAAACGACATCCCTCGTGCCTTTTTGGTGATTACATGAACCAAATCCACTACACCAAGTCCGATCATCACGTGAGTCAGTGTAGCTTCAAAGGCGATCATCAAATGGGCATCATATCTACCATATAACTCATGTTTAACCTTTTGGTCCTTGTTCCTAGGCCATGTTTGTACATGCTAGGCTCGCCAAGTAATAACCTTAGTATTCGCGTGTGTAACTGTCTTACACCCGAAGTATGATCGTGGATCCAAGAACATCCGATCATCGTGTGATGTCTTGGACCGACGAAACATAATCGGTGCATAGTTAAGGAAGAACACATTCTTATCTTGATATCTAAATGAGGGATTATCTTATTATGCTAATAAAACGCCAAACAAGCAATATAAGATGTAACAAACATCACATGTTTATAAGTGAAATGATATGGTTCTTGCACTTGATCTCCATCATGTGCATCATGGTATGATCACTATCATACCTCTATGTGTAAGGCCACGGTCTATGGAACTTACACGTTATGTGTGTTGTAAGAGTATCAACTTATACTTATATTTACAACATCACCATATCATGACACTAGCCCATCAACAATCTAAACTAGACGCCTCTAATTTATCCGTTGCAAGTTTTACGTGGCTTAGGGCTTTCGAAGATAGAACCGTTCTTACCTACGAACATGAACCAAAATGGGGATAACCAATTTTTTGACAACTCTTTGCAAATTAGATATTGACTATAGTAGGAGAGACAGACACCCGCTAGCCACTTATGCAAAACTAGTTGCAGGTCAAGCGTGGAACAGGTCTCATGTGCGAGGATATGTAAAGTTTGTTCGGGCCGCTTCATCCCACTATGCCACCAATATCCAAATTACAACTAAGAAGCAATAACATGATCATCATCACCCACATACTCATATGTGTACTACCCATGCAAAGCATCTACGCATAGATCCGGCTCTAATACCACTGTAGGGTTCACAGCATAGAAAACAAAAAATTTCCTACGATGGGAACAACTATGTACCAAGATCTATCTGCTAGATACAAGCAACGGGCGAATATACATCCGTAGTGAACATACCCTTGAAGATCGACAGAGCTTAACGAGGTTGAACTCGTGGTTGATGTAGACGATCTCTTGCCGATCTCAAGATCGAGAGGAAGTCCTAGAGCCGCAAATCAGCAGTGCATCCGTGCTCGCACACACATCAACCCCTTGCTAGTATTCACATGCAAAAACACTTTCTGCAGTTTCACCCAAAAATTCCTGTGCTTGTTATTCTTTCCGGCATGAAACTTTTGCTCCAAATGGATGTCGGTGTTTCTAAAGTGTTTCACCCTACGGTTCGCGAATAACGCGGACATGATCGAGACCCCTCTCGGATCAATAATCAAAAGCGGGACCTGGAGCTCCATACTGACTCCCACACATTCAGCGATGACTTTCTTGTGATCGCGAGAACCTTTTACGCTAGTATCTTAATCCTTTTGTTTCACGATATATTACATGTCCGAGATTCGATCATCAGTATCTCCATACCTAGTTTGATCTTGTTACTGACATGTACCCTTTTCTCATTCCCGTGATATAACATTCTAGTGATCAAATCACTTGCTTGCAAGCTAATCAATGTGATATCATCGAGAGGGCCCAGAGCATATCTATTCGTCATCGGGATGAACAAATTCCACTCTCTATCCATGGGCCTCAACATAACACTTTAGTAGTACTGAACCCATCTTTATAATCACCCTGTTACGGTGTGACATTTGATGTTATCAAGATACTCTTCTGGTGTTAGTGATTGACATGATCTCATGGTCTAAGGATTAGGATCACTTCGTATGATGTTATAGCAATATAAACTCAATGACTTTGATCGTAATGCTATACTTCGGATGAATGTTCATCACATCATTACACTAATGTTCTGACCTTGTTATTAACAACATCCAATGTCCATGATCAGGAAACCTTGATCATCTTATTAATCAATGAGCTAGTTTATGAGAGAGGCATAACTAGGAACTTTCTGTTTTTTTATTAAACACACATGTATTAACGTTTCCTTATTAATACAATTATAGCATGCAAAATAAACATCTTTCATATACTTGGAATATACATAATAACCAATTTATTATTGCCTCTTAGGTCATATTCCTTTCAATGTAGTGCTTGCTACTTTAATCCGTCCAGACTAAATATCGCTTATGAAAGATCAAATCTTGTCATAGTCAACTCCTTGGACATTGTTGTAAAATAATTTATGACATGTCGACTATTTCATAGATGTGAAACATCCATGTCTATTTATTTATAGATCCAAATACGAGCGATAGGTTTTTACACCTTTCCGGAGGGTCTTCCAAGTTCAAACAACTTGATTTCTCGTGTATGGAACTATCACGGATTTTATGTCTTCAAGCCATTTGACGGAGTCAGGACTCATCATCGCTTCTTTGCATGTAATCGGTTCATCATTGTCAAACAATAATGATTTACTCTCAAATATTAGTATTTGATTGTTTACCCAACTACTTGGTTCAATAGGAACTTAGATCTCCGTGACCACAACCTTTGAGGCACGTGAGCCATGAGCACTGTTGCTGCCTCCGGAATGTTTTCCGTCGCTGCGCATCTCAGCACATATAGCTAAGGTTCGTTAACCTTATTAAAGTTTTATTGTCCTCCCACTTAACTTTTACGAAAAAATCCTTTTTTCAAGAAACTTCACGGTTCAAGCGACAAACCTATTTGTCCTCGGTGTTATGGAGGAATACCCAACAGTTATTCGAAATAACCTACAAAGACATGCTCATATGACTTTGGTTGTAAACATCTTACTTATGCTTAGCATACTAAAATTTAAGAAAGGAAAACTTGGGTTTTATCCCAAACCATAACTTACATGGTGTCATTTCAATGGATCAAGATGGAGATCTTTTCAGTGAAAAAAGGTAGTCTCTAAAGCTTTAATATTTTAAAACATAATGGCAGTTTTGTAAATAACACATTTGATTCAACCATGTCAAACAAGGTTTCATTACAAATCTCAAACACTCCATATTCCTATGGTATTTGGGGAGATGCAAATCTAGGTGTTTTCCTAAACTTGCAACTCAAATAAATCCCTTTATGATAAAATCATAAATTATTTATTTTCTTGTTACAATGATTTTCCACTTCATCTCAAAAGTCTTATAACGTTTTCAAATATTTCATACTTCTTTCTCATTAAGTGAACATTCACTCAAATTTCCGGAGAAAGCATATGAAGTTGAAGTCCATCGCTTACGACTATACATAATGGACTACATACATCGATATGTATAAATTCCAATATTTTAGTCGTTCGTTCTTCTTTGGCCTTTGAACAAAGTTTTAATTATCCCGAGGAAAGTCTCACAAGCGTCATTTGATCAAATCAAATACTCCAAAATTACATTAACATGGAGTTTCTTCATGTTTTTATTTCCAATATAATTTAAATGGTGATGCCACTTGATAAGTGATCTTCCAATCATTTGTCTTGCGATATTTTAGCGTTAGGTTTTATGGATGTCATTTATCCACTAGACTTTTAAATCATCCATCTTATATGGAATACGGTAATTATTTGAACAATATTTGTTCTTATAATACCTGATATAAATAACTATTATTAAAATAATCTTGAAGGCAAGCTTTGATGTCAACGAGAAATACAAACAACGGTTTGTTTGTTTTTTATGAACATCATCACATATTCTCTTGCTGGTTACTTAGGCCATTGTGGTTCATGAATTGCGTCGTTCTATATAAAATTTCATACCAACCAATTCGGTTTTTAATACCCAAGAACCACATTGTTTAAAAAGAAAAGAATACAACCACATGTATATCATCTATATACCTAAACTAGATATTTCCAGTCTTTTTTTTTTGCCAAATATATTTTATAGATTCTCTTTCAGCATTTCCTTTTTGCCTTTAAAAGAATCTATCAACTGTCATGGTTTTATCGACACGTACGCCATAGGGGTATCCCAATGGCGAGTTTAGAGACGTGGGGAGAAGACGGAGAGTGTCCGGGTCGGCGTGACACAGTTTACCCAGGTTCAGATCTCACGACGGTGGTGAGATCCTACTCCTGCTATAAATCACTATAATGGCAATACGCCGAGTTATAGGATTGAGGGTTCGCTGTGTGCGAGTTGTGCTATGCACTTGTTGTTATTGTGTGTTGTCCTAAAGGCTCCCGTAGGCCGGCTTATAAGGACGCCCGGACCTAGAGTTACACGGAGAGTCCCAACTGGATACGGTTACAGAGTCCTAGAATAACACTAACTAGTCTTCGTGTCCTCCAAGGCGCCGACTTCTATCTTAGACGGTGGCACGTCGCCTTCCTTTATCCCTGCTGGAACTCCATCTTGTCTATCAGCAACTGGGCCACCCGGTTATGCCATAGGCCTAACCACCGGCCGTGGGCCACCCGGGCTTGCCGGTATGAGACTATGCCGTAGGTATACCCATTTGGTATATCCACAACAGTAGCCGCCGGAGTTCTTCAAGATCCTCGCATTCCTCCGTCTAGCATTGAGCGTAAGTATCAAGTCGTCTTCAATTTGTAGGCGTGCTTCGTGAAGAATCTTCGAGAGAGCTCCCATATCATATTATCATCCGGCTAAGCCTAACCAGAGTGTTGCTTGTATGCTTCTGCGAACGAATCCAAGGCGGAGAACTCTAACGAATCGTTAGAGATTCTTCCAAGCTCTAGGAACGTCTTCTAGTATTATCATCCATGCAGGACGATAGGTAAGCCGGAAAAAACCACGGCTACCGGGCCACGATCGTAAAGGCTGCCAAACTTCCGACTTAGAGCCAGCAAAGTCACATACATAAGAGCTTGCCGAATAAAGGTCTTATAGTCTCTCATATCACATACGTTTATGCCATCGAGACGTGTAACCCAGTGAACTTCCGTGAAGGCAAAGTTAATGTCGAGCCTCCGGGTTTCGCTAGCCATATTTTTCACCGTCTTGAAAGTTTTGTTGACATAACCATATGTAGCCCCCGAGCATTTAGTCAGCTTCGTCGAAGGCGGCTTGATACTCAAAAGAACATGCATAATTGTACATCAAACTATTGTATCCCCCGAGCGCCAAGTCGGAGTTTCAAAAGAATTTCGTCTTGGTGCTCTCAGAGTAGCTTTAGAGAAAATGTGAATAGTGTAGCTCCCGAGCGCCAAGTCGGAAATAATTTCGGCTTGGTGCTGCAGAGAGAACTTCAAAAAACATTCAGCATCGGTGTAGCCCCCGAGCGTCAAGGTGGAATTCACTTGAATATTCCGGCTTAATGCTCAAAGAAAACTAAACCATATCTTGGAGATCATTGTACTGTAGCCCCCGAGGTTTGTTCCGACTTAGACGCAAGGCGGGACAAAGCTCTTAGGTTTAGAGATGTCAATCCCCCGAGCGTCGATCCGACATCTTCAAAGGCGGCTCAAGTCTTGGTCAACAGTTGCAATTGCAGCCTCCGAGGTGTCAAGCCTAGTGAAAATCCGTCTTAAAACACCTTAATCCAAGGAACGCGGCAATGTCCAAAGGTTACATACCTGAAACATAAAAATAAAAATATAAATGTATTAAATTGTTCCTTTAGACGTGTCCAACAAACAAATATAAGGCGGAACAAACATAGCTTTTAAACAAATGCTTTAAAGCTGAAACAATGCAGCAGTTGAACACATAAAACTGTTCAGGAGGAAAAAACTCAACTAGTTTTAAAACTTTTATATAAAATTTTGTTTAAGAAAGTGCTGACTTATCCATTATTCTGGTTTTATGCTTGACCTTTCATGAGACGGAAGACTCGCAGCACAGAACTATGTCCTTAGGTGATGATGTCCAATGGCACCATCCAGAATCCAAGACCAAAACACCGGCTTTGAGTGCCGAAAAGTCACTACTCTGGAATCCACGTAAAAACAACAGGAAATATGTATCCAGAAAACTTAAGCCTACGCCCGAAGGCGGGTTTTTTGCATGGTACTGGGGCGTAAAATGGCAAGCCGGTAAAAAGTTTATACTCACGAGCGCAAGGAGAATCGTGGAAAAATGTATGACCAAAACGAAAGCGGTAAAAGACTCAGAATATGAGTGAACCAATCTGAATCTCATGATCATAAATAATTAAAATAATAAATAGAAATAGAAAATTAGCTTTTTGAGCGGAGTCGTTGTAGTTCGCGACGAAGATGAATTAAATCAAGACGGCACCAGCTACAGCGAAGTATCCGGGACAACGATAAAATTGTACATAGCGGAGTTGTTCACGTAGCAGCGAAGCCGATCAAAGACGTGAACTGATGAGACCCGGCATCGGTTGTACTAGCATAATCGGAGACGAATCTGACCAGAACAATACCGTTTGCAACGTTGGCCACGAACGTGCCAAGACGTGCACATGCAATATATGCCAGCAATCCTGAGCGATTTTGTCTACCTAGACAGGCAATTAGAAGGGTCTTGCTTGATCCACCAGAGAGATTATCCTCACGATGGAGTTGCAACAATCTTTTTGTTTTTTCGTTTGAACCTTTGCACGTGAGTCTACAGCACTTAATTGCCAGCTTTCACGTGTAGATCTTACCGACTTAAATTTGAGCTGACCGATTTTATCCGTACATTTACCGATTCGGGCTAGTCGGAACATGTGCCGGCAACGCGTATACGCATACTTGCACAATTCAGCTGGGATTTGAATCCACATGCTACTTCGGACCAAACCATACAATCAGATGGATAAATTATCCATGCTCTAGATAGAAGTACCGCTGGTACACGCTGATCGAACGAAGTTCCTCCAGGTTGTGATTCTTGACGTAAATTGGATGCTGCCGATGAACCACACCTGGATTACGTCGAACCAGCCGATCAAATTGATGCCGACGACGAAGATGTGCCATCCAGATGTGATTTGGCCGTCTTCGATATCAGCGATGGATCCCGCTCGGATCCGTGCTGTAAGCGTCTCTTGCCCCATGGTGGGCGCCAACCGTCGTGGTTTTTTCGACACCATAGGGGTATTCCAACGGCGAGTTTAGAGACGTGGGAAGAAGACGGAGAGCGTCCAGGTAGGTGTGACACAGTTTACCCAGGTTCAGATCTCACGACGGTGGCGAGACCTACTCCTGCTATAAATCATTATAATGGCAATACGCCGAGTTATAGGATTGGGGGTTCGCTGTGTGCGAGTTGTGCTATGCACTTGTTGTTATTGTGTGTTTTCCTAAAGGCTCCCGTAGGCCGGCTTATAAGGACGCCAGGACCTAGAGTTACAAGGAGAGTCCCAGCCGGATATGGTTACAGAGTCCTAGAATAACACTAACTAGTCTTCGTGTCCTCCAAGGAAACGGCTTCCATCTTAGACGGTGGCACGTCGCCTTCCTTTATCTCTGCTGGACCTCCGTCTTGTCTATCAGCAACTGGGCCACCCGGTTATGCCATAGGACTAACCACCAACTGTGGGCCACCCGGGCTTGCCGGTGTGAGACTATGCCGTAGGTATATCCATTTGGTATATCCACAACAGTAGCCGCCGGAGTTCTTCAAGATCCTCGCATTCCTCCGTCTAGCATTGAGAGTAAGTATCACGTCGTCTTCAATTTGTAGGCGTCCTTCGTGAAGAATCTTCGAGAGAGCTCCTATATCATATTCTCATCCGGCTAAGCCTAACCAGAGAGTTGCTTGTATGCTTCTGCGAACGAATCCAAGGCGGAGAACTCTAACGAATCGTTAGAGATTCTTCCAAGCTCTAGGAACGTATTTTAGTATTATCATCCATGCAGGACGATAGGTAAGCTGGAAAAAATCACGGCTACCGGGCCACGATCGTAAAGGCTGCCAAACTGCCGACTTAGAGCCAGCAAAGTCACATACATAAGAGCTTGCCGAATAAAGGTATGAGAGCCTCTTATATCACATACGTTTAGGCCATCGAGACGTGTAACCCAGTGAACTTCCGTGAAGGCAAAGTTGATGTCGAGCTTCCGGGTTTCGCTAGCCATATTTTTTACCGTCTTGAAAGTTTTGTTGACATAACCATATGTAGCCCCTGAGCATTGAGTCAGCTTTGTCGAAGGCGGCTTGATACTCAAAAGAACATGCATAATTGTACATCAAACTATTGTAGCCCCCGAGCGCCAAGTCGGAGTTTCAAAAGAAATTCGTCTTGGTGCTCTCATAGTAGCTTTAGAGAAAATGTGAATAGTGTAGCTCCCGAGCGCCAAGTCGGAAATAATTTTGGCTTGGTGCTCCAGTGAGAACTTCAAAAAAAATTCAGCATCGGTGTAGCCCCCGAGCTTCAAGGTGGAATTCACTTGAATATTCCCGCTTGATGCTCAAAGAAAACTAAACCATATCTTGGAGACCATTGTACTGTAGCCTCCGAGGTTTGTTCCGACTTAGACGCAAGGCGGGACAAAGCTCTTAGGTTTAGAGATGTCAAGCCCCCGAGCATCGATCCGATATCCTTAAAGACGGCTCAAGTCTTGGTCAACAATTACAATTGCAGGCCCCGAGGTGTCAAGCCTAGTGAAAATTCGTCTTAAAACACCTTAATCCAAGGAACACGGCAATGTCCAAACGTTACGTACCTGAAACATAAAAATAAAAATATAAATGTATTAAATTGTTCCTTTAGTAGTGTCTAACAAACAAATGTAAGACGGAACAAACATAGCCTTTAAACAAATGTTTTAAAGCTGAAACAATGCATCAGTTGAACACATAAAACTGTTCAGGAGGAAAAAACTCAACTAATTTTAAATAGTTTATATAAATTTTTGTTTAAGCAAGTGTTGGCTTATCCATTACTCTGGTGTTTTGCTTGACCTTTCGTGAGACGGAAGACTCGCAACACAGAACTATGTCCTTAGGTGATGATGTCCAATGGCACCGTCCAGAACCCAAGGCCAAAACGCCGGTTTTGAGTGCCGAAAAGTCACTACTCCGGAATCCACATAGAAACAACAGAAAATATGTATCCAGAAAACTTAAGCCTACGCCCGAAGCCGGGTTTTTTGCATGGTACTGGGGGATTAAAACGGCAAGCCAGTAAAAAGTTTATACTCACGAGCGCAAGGCGAATCGTGAAAAAATGTATGACCAAAACGAAAGCGGTAAAAGACTCAGAATATGAGTGAACCAATCTTAATCTCATAATCATAAATAATTAAAATAATAAATAGAAATAGAAACTTAGCTTTTTAAGCAGAGTCGTTGTAGTTCACGATGAAGATGAATTAAATCAAGACGGCACATGTCCAGCTACAGCGAAGTATCCGGGACAACGATAAAATTGTACATAGCGGAGTTGTTCACGGTAGCAGCAAAGCCGATCAAAGACGTGAACTGATGAGACCCGACATCGGTTGTACTAGCATAATTGGAGACGAATCTGACCAGAACAATATCGTTTGCAACGCTGGCCACGAACGTGCCAAGACGTGCACATGCAATATATGCCAGCAAGCCTGAGCGATTTTGTCTACCTAGACATGCAATTAGAAGGGTATTGCTTGATCCACCAGAGAGATTATCCTCACGATGGAGTTGCAACAATCTTTTTGTTTTTTCGTTTGAACCTTTGCACGTGAGTCTGCGGCACTTAATTTCCAGCTTTCACGTGTAGATCTTACCGACTTGAATTTGATCTGACCGATTTTATCCGTACATTTACTGATTCGGGCTAGTCGGAACATGTGCCGGCAACGCGTATACGCATACTTGCACAATTCAGCTGGGATTTGAATCCACATGCTACTTCCGACCAAACCATACAATCAGTCGAATAAATTATCCATGCTCTAGATAGAAGTACCGCTGGTACACGCTGATCGAACGAAGTTCCTCCAGGTTGCGATTCTTGACGTAAATTGGATGCTGCCGATGAACCTCACCTGGATTCCGTCGAACCAGCCGATCAAATTGATGCCGATGACGAAGATGTGCCATCCAGATGTGATTTAGCCGTCTTCGATATCAGCGATGGATCCCGCCCGGATCCGTGCTATAAGCGCCTCTTGCCCCACGGTGGGCGCCAACCGTCGTGGTTTTGTTGACACGTACACCATAGGGGTATCCCAACGGTGAGTTTAGAGACGTGGGGAGAATACGGAGAGCGTCCGGGTCGACGTGACACAGTTTACCTAGGTTCATATCTCACGATTGTGGCGAGATCCTACTCCTGCTATAAATTATTATAATGGCAGGCGCCGGCTTCCATCTTAGACGGTGGCACGTCGCCTTCCTTTATCCCTGCTGGACCTCCGTCTTGTTGTCACATCCTAAATTTTAGATTTGGTACTAGATATCATTCATGTCATTTCATCATAATCATTCTTTCAAAATTTCAGTTTGAAATGATTCTGGCAAAACAATATTTTCAAAGCCCTATTTTGTTCTACTAAAATGCACCTACAAGAGGATACTAGGGCTATATAAATCCACTAACCTCAACTAGTGGAAGGGATTACAAACTAGTTACGATAGATTTGCTAAAACATAAATTGGAAAAGAAAAGCAAACGGCGCAGCAGCCGCCGCCGCCCGCGCGGCAGACAGCTACGCGCCGCTCGCCCGCGGCCAGAGACTGCCAGCTGGGGCCCGCCTGTCAGCCGAGCCGGCCAGGGCACGGACGCCGAGGCCGACCCGGCCACGCCCTCGACTCCGCGCGCGCCGCCGCGACCCCTCCCTTAAAGCCCTCGCTCTCCCCTACCCGACCCCCTAAACCCTCGCCTCTCTCTCGCCCTCGATCTCCGGCAATTTCTCGCCGGAGTTGACGCTGCCGCCGCCGCCTCTCTCTCTCCGGCGCCCCCCGCGAGCTCGCCCGCCGCCACTGACCCCCCTCTCCTTTTCCTTCCGCGCAGGAGCACCCCGCGCCACACCGCCGCCCTCGCCGACGCCACCGACGCCGCCGCCGCCCCCAGCTGGACGCCGCCGTCGCCACCTTGCCCGCCTACCAGTGCCGCCGCCATAGGGAGCTCCGCTGCCACCTCCCCGACCCCGTACGCCGAGCCGCCGCCGCCAAGACCGCCGGAGCCGCCGCCACCGAAGCCGTCCGCCGTCGCCGCCGCGCCTCCCCCTCTCGCGTGCCTCCCTGCCGCTCGATCGCGATCTGACGGTCCAGATCGGACCGTTGACTGGTCAGCTCGGGCGCTGACCCAGTCAGCACCCCGTCAGCGCGGTCAACAGTCAAAGTTGACTGGGTATTTTCTAAATAGATTTAATTGGCAGAAAATTGTAAAAACTTGCAAAATTCATATCTTTAAATCTACTGGGCCAAAACTTGCAAATAAAATATGTGTAGATTTAGTAAGTCGTGTAGAATCTTGCTGTACCATTTTTTACACTTTTACTGCAAGATTTTGTCCAGATTAATTAAATGAGTTAATGGACTTCTTAGAGTAATTAATTAGTAGAAAAAGATATGTAACTCCAAAAATTGCAAATAATATGTCCCTGGATTCAGTAGAACAAGGGGAATCTCAAAGTGGATTAAAAAGGTAAGCTTACAGTAAAAACTTTTGCAGAAACTATTTAATGGCTTACTGCAGTATTTTAATTACTCAGGGAGTTATATAGATCCTTTTTGGGAAATTCCAATTGGTACTGTTCCTACTTAGTATTGCCTACACAGTAGAATTTTTACAAGATTTTAAACAGTATGTTAACAGTAGTGAATTATTTAGTTTCTAGCTCTATTATTGAGCATTATAAATTGCATACTTGTTTTCCTTGCGCTAAAAATATTTTTCATGCATGCATACAGTAGCTTTACTGAATAAGATTATGTGGTGCTGCTGTAGCATCAATCCACTTGTCATGCATGCATCTTGCATCATCTTTGTTTGCATATGATTGTGGATGGTTTGTTTATGATTGCAATTGTATCGTGTAGATTGTGACGAGTGCAACGCTTGCTCGTGTGTGGATTGTTCTTCCGACCGCTACAACCAAGGCAAGTAGATGCTACCTTGTTCATGATGTTGTCCTACTATTTTTAATGCATTGTCGTGTATTTTGTAGATGCATGTGTAGGATGATACTATCGCTATGCTATGTCCTATTATGTGGTAGGGCTTTCCTTGTAGATGAACCACCGTTGGTAGATGTGCTTAGCCATGCTATGATGAACGAGGGCTGGGTTACATCACTGAAAGTTGTTTCTAAATGTGTTGGTTTGCGAAAACTAAAACAACTTAATCAATGAATCTCCTGGGTGTGATGGGATTGATAATTTTTGGTGGTATCATTGCGGAAAGGCACCCAGGTATCGAGAGAAAATGATTGGCTTCTTTATTTTGTAGCTTACGTGTACAACCATGTGCCAATAATGAAATGGACGGTTGGTTGGACTTAGTAGGTTGTGGTAACTCGAACCCGCGAATCCAGAGATGTAGAATTTTGGTAGGTTGGATCGGTGCGCGTCGGGACTGGGGAGCTACTTCCCGAACGGTCTCTTCTTGGACTTCTCCCTATCATCACCCAAAATGAGAGTGATGGTATGAGCTGGGCTGGCCAAGTCGCATAGCTAAAGTGTACTAACCCCTGCAGGGTGTATAATCTAATCGATTATCCGTGTCCCTGGTTATGGACGTCTGAGTTGCTTGATATTGATTTCATGACATGTTTCTCGCTCATTCTAATTTCATAATTGTTTTAATGTTGTTGGGTTAACTTAATTGGGATCTTTTCAAAGAAAATCAAAAACTGTTTATGAAAGTAGGATAAAGGTATTTGCAAATGCAAGCTAGCCACAGCTCCACTTGCCAAATATCCATGTAGATGTTAGCACTATTGTCTCCTTTAATATCTCCACTTGCCATACATTCCATGTATTGACCCTTCGGGGCTGCTACGTTTCATGTTGCAGGATATTCCGATTATGAGTAATCGTTATAGGCCACGGTACTCCACTCGGCACTTGTTCACTTGTGGGCAATTTGAAGAATGGAGGATTTGCTTTATTTATGTTGCTACCTGAATAATTTGAGCTAGCCTTGAGCTAAGCTTTTATTGTAATAATGGTACTCTGGATCTTTGTTATTTATGATGCACGGATATTTGCTATGTTATTCATCTTATTCTATTGTGGGCCAATGAACCGATCCAGGGATTGGCATGTCACATAGAAGCTACGGTCTTTTTAGAACCGTGGTGTTACACTTGTCTATCAGCAACTGGGCCGCCCAGTTATGCCATAGGCCTAACCACCAACTGTGGGCCACCCGGGCTTGCCTGTATGAGACTATGCCGTAGGTATACCCAT
Organism: Avena insularis; assembly: GCA_023614405.1. Classification (NCBI taxonomy): domain Eukaryota; kingdom Viridiplantae; phylum Streptophyta; class Magnoliopsida; order Poales; family Poaceae; genus Avena; species Avena insularis. The sequence goes on from CM042689.1 coordinate 60,490,351, forward strand.
TTGGTCTATCCACAACATCAACATCAAAAGTAGTTCCATATACATGACACATAGTCCAAAGCGTGTATATTCAAATACTAATACCTTTGCACTTGTACTTTGAAGTAGATCACCATCATCAAATGAATGGCGTTCTTTCAAAATCCATTCTTTAGTAATCTTTTAGTGTAGTAAACACTTTACATACATCTTATATTCATCCTTATCATGAGGACTTTCATGATTAAGCTAATGTAGCTTGTAAAGGCGAATCGTGAGTATAACGTTACTTTACAAAACTCTTTTGGATGATTGGGATGTCTAGCATCTCCGATCTTTGCAAATTCTCATCCAATATGAGAACATATATTATACTCTATCATATTGCAACAAAAACATTGTTTTAAATATCGTTATATCTGCCACACATGATGGTTTCTGAAACAATTCTTTCAGATCCTGGATAAACTTGATATTAAAAACAATCAAGAATCATGGAGGAAAACATGATACTTTAGATACTAACACTGGAATTTTTACTCTCGATTTAATACTAATTATTAAATTTCATGGAGTAAACAGAGTTTGCTGAGAGTTTGCAATAGGACTTTAAACATTAGATTGACACTCAACACAATATGATACCAGTTTGTAAAGTAAATATCCAGAATTCTATAGTTCTATTATCTCAATTACAACTAATCATAAGGTGGTGAACGAATGCCAATGACTACAATAAATTATGCAAATTCACTTTGATTTAATTTATGATAAATTGAGTTCTACTAATCCAAATTAGAAATGAACTCCCACTCAAAAACGACATCCCTCGTGTCTTTTTGGTGATTACATGAACCAAATCCACTACACCAAGTCCGATCATCACGTGAGTCGGTGTAGTTTCAAAGGCGAGCATCCATATGGTCATCATATCAAAACATATGACACATGCTTTACCTTTCGGTCCATGTTCTGAGGTCATGTCTGCACATGCTAGGCTCGCCAAGTAATAACGTTAGTATTCGTGTATGTAAAACTGTCTTACACCTGAGATATGCTCGTGGATTCAAGAACACGATCATCACGTGATGTCTTGAAGTGGCGAAACATTGTCGGTGCATACTTAAGGAAGAACACATTTTTATCTTGGTATCTAAATGAGGGATCATCTTATTATGCTAATAAAACGCCAAACTAGCAATATAAGATGCAACAAACATCTTATGTGAAAAGTGAAATGATATGGTCCTTGCACTTGATCGTTATCATGTGCATCGTGGTATGATCTTCATCATTCCTATATGTGTAAGGCCAAGGTCTATGGAACTTACACGTTATGTGTTTTGTAAGAGTATCGACTTATACTTTTACTTACAACATCAACATATCATGACACTAGCCCAACAACAATCTAAACTAGACACTTCTAATTTATCCATTGCAAGTTTTACGTGGGTTAGGGATTTTGGAGATAGAACCGTTCTTACCTACGAACATGAACCACAACGAGGATAATCAAATTATTGACAACTAGTTGCAAATTAGATATTGACTATAGTAGGAGAGACAGACACCCGCTAGCCACTTATGCAAAACTAGTTGCATGTCAAGCGTGGAACAAGTCTCATGTGCGAGGACATGTAAAGTTTGTCTGGGCCGCTTCATCCTACTATGCCACCAATATCCAAAGTACAACTAAGAAGAAATAACATGATCATCATAGCCCACATATACATATGTGTACTACCCGTGAAAAGCATCTACGCATATATCAGGCTTTGATACCACTGAAGGGTTCGTAGCATAGAAAACAAAAAATTTCCTACAATGGGAACAACTATGTACCAAGATCTATCTACTAGATACAAGCAACGGGTGGCTATAAATCCATAGAATAAATACCCTGAAAGACCGAATAATTTGAAGATGAAGGACCCCATGCTATTGTTATATTCTGCTGCATTGTAATGAGATAGCCAAATGAGCTATGTAAGGTGTAATAAATTATTTTATTCCTGGTTATAAAGTTGTATTATGACCTTTGTTTCTTGATATTACATCGTAACTGTGGATGCTAGCTATTGATCCAGGGACTAGCATTGTAAACACAGGGATCTCTACCTTAATAAAGGTTGGGAACCTTACAGATGGTATCAGAGCATTGTGTTGCCTGTAGGATTGTAACCCTAGGATTGGACAAAACCCCTTAGAAAAATAGGAGTTGTATTTGTTCCAAAACTTATTTACAAACAATCTTGTAAACTCTTCCCTCAACCATTTTTGGTTTCAACTCTACATCTCTTCTATTTCAAACTTGTTGGATAAAGCCTTCTCCATGGCCAAAGACTTCACCATGTGCAAATGGACTTCATCAACTCTAATGACTTCAACATCTTCAAGTGATTCCAACCTCATTCTCAACAAGGACTTCAACCTTGAATATCACTAAGGACTACAAGTGAGACAAGAAATGTTACCCAAGACTTGAAGACTAAGGAAACACAACTTAGAGGGAACCATCATCACCTTTGAAGTTTTGTGACACAAGAATTTTCCAAGGAAACCATGATCTCATTCAAGAAGAACCAACTAAGAAGGATGGAATGATTTCAAGTAAACCATATAGTTGGACCACCATATTTAGTTTAAGTCAAACCCACCAACTTATGTGGTGTAACCAAAATATTTTGTTGCTTAAAAATGTGTTTGCACCTTTGTTGTTTGAGTGGAATGTTTGTTTGATTGCTTGCACATTGTTTGTGTGAATTGTGATGTGTGTGATTAGAATTATTCCCTTAGAAATATTTTGCCTATTCTAATCCCAATCCAACCCAAACAGATGACTACTCCAAGAAACTCCAAGGATGGTGACAACAACAACAACCAAGAGGACAACATGAGAGAACTCATAGTAACCCAAACCCAGTTGAATCAAGTGACAACTCCATTTTTAGCCAACACCAGTGAGTTAGATCCAACCATGCAAAAGTTTTTGGAAATCCAATCCCAATTATTGCAAGGGATGGCCACTCAAATGATCAACATGGGAGACAACCTTTCCCAAGGAGTTTGTGACAACAAGGATGTCAAGGATGATATTTTAGAAGCAACCCAAGCTTGCAATGTTTGTGGAAACAAGGATCACACTCCCAAGGAACATAAAGATCAATGTCCCAATTGTGAAGAGAAACATCCAACTAATCAATGCCCCATCTCAAGCTACTTGTTTCCTATGTGAAGGAAATAATCATGTCCCTATCCAATGCCCCATATATTCCATAGTTCAACAAAGGAAACAAGGTGGAGTGCAAAAACAGTTTGTAAACCCTCATGAAGGAACAACTTCTACCAAGAAGGATGAGGGCAAAGCCAAAACCATGCATCATAAGGCCAAATCCAAAGTGATCACAAAGTGTTGCTACTCTTGTGAAGAAGAAGGTCATATCTCTAGTAACTTCCCCAAGAAGAGAGAAAGATTTCCCACCTTTGTGGTAAAGTATGAAGAGCATGAACTAGAAGAACTCCTAGCTTTAGAGAGACCCAAGAAGAAGAAGAAGAAATGCCCCAACCCTAGCAAGAAGGATATTACCCAAGAGAAATGTTACACTTGCAAAGAGATGGGACACTATGCCAATGAATGCCCAGAAAAGAAGAAGAACCAAGGAAACAAATAAGAGGCAATGATACCAAAGGAAAAGAAAGATATCAGCCAAGTGATGTGTTTCAATTGCAAAGAACTAGGACATTATGCAAGCAATTGTCCAGAAAAGATGAAGCACAAGATAAACAAGCCTATGAAGGATCTCAGCCTTGTCACATGTTTCAAGTGTGGAAACAAGGGACACTATGCAGATGTTTGCCCACAGAGATTTCAACAAGATCCCAAGCAAGCCAAGAAGTGATCTGATTGGAAATTTTTTTAGGGTGGTAGTACCCTAGTTGCTTTGAGCCAATTTGTAACCCTAGCCTTCCCAAATCTCGGGACGAGATTTATTTTAAGGGTGGTAGCCTGTCACATCCCAAGATTTTCCAAATCTTGTAATGTGAAAAATAAATAAAAAAATAAATTATTGTTGAAAATTAGGGTGAAAAGAAACTATTGTTTCTAAATGGAAACTTAAAATCCCATCTTGAACAAACTTTGGTTAACATTTGAATCTAACTAAATTCAAATCAAGTGGAATGCATTATTCATAAATGCATCTGGAATTTAAACACTTGAGAAATAAACCAAAACCCTAATGGAAGAAAATCATTTCAAGTTATCTCAAAGCCTATGGATTTGATCCATATAAAAATTGGTCAAACAAACTTTTCAAATTGATCAAGAATGACAAATAGAAATAAAACCATAGAAATTGGTTTCACTTAATTTGGAGCCATAGATAAAATCTTATGAATAAGATAAGGAAATTGAATTCCCAAAGCGAATAAAGCAACCATCTAGAAATCCATACCAAATGGTGACCAAATAATCTTAAAAAGGATTTAAGAAGATAAACAAATATTAAATAAGATTTTACAAATTGGAATCACCAAGTTTGGATCTTTAAATAAAAAGATATGAATTTTATAAGTTAGAGAACGAATTATTAAATAAAGAATATAAATAAGGATTATTTTAAAGAGCCAAATTAAATCTTGGCCAAGCTTTTGAAATAAAATATTTCCATTTGATAAAAAGAGTAAAGTTTTATTTAAATAAAATAATGAGGATTTATTAATATCCATTTTTATTAAAGTAAAGGATTTTCCATTTTAAATAAACACTAAAACTTGTTATTTTATTTTAAATAAGATTTCCAAGTGTTTTAGTTTTTCAAATGAAACCTACTGAAAAGATTTTGTATTATTTATATTTCAAAAAGAGTTTTAAAATAAATTAAAACCTATTTGAATTAAAGACTATGGTCTATTTATTTAATTATGAATAGATCTTAAAAGAATAAAAGAATTATTTTATTTTGGACTTTGAAATATGTTGATAAACAGAATTAAAAATTCACCCAAAGTTTGGTGGTGATTTGAATTCAAATGGAGATTAAAAATTTTTAATAAATATTATTTAATTAATATTAGAGCCTATTTTTAAATAAGTAAAAGACCCTAAAAGGAATAAATAAATTATTCTAAATTTGACTTCAGAATGTATTTCTAATAAGTGTTTGATTATTCACAAAATTTGGCAAAGGTTTGAATTCAAATGAGTGTTTGAATTGATTAATAAAAATCAAAACAGAATATTAGAAAAGAAAAAAGGAAAGCTTTCAGATCAAAAAAAATGAATCTGGCCAGCCCAGCCCACTAAGCCCACTCGCAGCCCACCTCTCCATCTCTTCCCCCCCCCCGAAACGTTTTCTCACCGCAGAAAGAACCCACTCTGTCGCTGACGACCAGGCCCCACTCCTCCTCTCTCACTCGCTGCCAAACGGACCCCACTCGACCACGTCAGCGTCATCCCCACACGACCAGTTCTTCCTCGCCATTTCTGCATTGATCTTGCGGGAGTAAATCACGTCAATGTTGGGAGTAATTACTGTCATCAATCACTCTCGTTAAATCCTCGCTCTCTTCTCTGTCTTTCCCCTCAAACCCCGCTGCCAGAGAGCCACCAGGCCCCCTCGATTTTACCCTGCACCGCCGCAGACTCCGGCGAGCCATTTCTCCGATTCCGACCATACACCCTCGCCTCTTGCCCCCTTGACCATGATCACTTGCTTCCCACCTCTTGGCGAATCTCCCCATAGCGCCAGCTCGCCCGCGCGTGCTCTGCAACGTCGACAGCGTCTTCAACAGAGCAACGCCGTCGTCTGCTTCAACTCTGGCGACACCTCCCCGTAAGCCACGTCTCCCCCTCCACCTCTGGATGACCCTCCTACACTCACCACTCTCCCGCGCATTTAACCATGCTTTCCATTTTCTCTGGCATGCTCTGAAGCCTCGTCTTCAACCTCGCCTGAGCACGCCCGACGACTCCACGAACTTAGGCGAGCAATTGTCGTGAACCCCGTGCGCCGCCTGCCCTGCGACAATGACGTTGAGCATCAGTACGTCGCTGCGAACCTGGTGAGCACCTCCTTACTCTCCCTCGCTTCTTGTAGTCGCCGTAGTGCCGTGAGCCGAGCGTCGCCGCCGCCAGCCACTGTCGAGCGCCGCTGACATTTGGTCACAGTGCCTGAGCCGCTGGATCTTGATCTGACGGATGCGATAGAGCGTAACTCGAAAGGGTATGGGAGAACCTGAGCCGCGCGATTTAGCTTTGATCTAACACACCAGATAGGTCAATCCGCGTGAAACATTTTCGACCGATGAGATCACATCACGTGGCCAGAGTTTGTTTTAAAAACAGAAACTATTCTATTAGATGCTCAATTTTGTAAAATCCATAACTTTCAAACCACACTCCCAAATTTTGCAAATTTTATATCAATGGATTCATAAAAATAAGTACTTTCTGACAATGCACATTTTTTAGTAAATTGCTTCTGTTAAATTGTTTGTTTTTGCAGAAACTTGTGTAGGCATATTTAGAATATAAAATTTGTTCTAAAATGAATTTTGAGATGAAATCTTTGGAAAATGGTTTGTTTAGAACCTACTGACCATAGAAATCAATTGGTGGTTTCAAAAATGTATTTGGTGAAGTAAAAGAATGAATCTTTGATTTAAAAACATTTCTAGCCAAATAAAAATGTTGATTATGGTTTAAAAATGATTTTGGAGGAAAATCTTTGAGAAATGTTTTGATTTAAACTCTCTGACCCAAGCACCAAGTTTTAGGATTTAAAAATGTATTTGGTGAACCATATAAAAATTGTTACTTTTGCTAAAGGCATTTTCAGCCACATAAAATATTGATTTTGTTCAAAAATGGTTTATAGGTAAAATCTTTTGCAAATAGTTTTGCCACTTTATAAATTGACCAATAAGTGTTTTATAATGTTATAACCTATTATAAACCACTTTTGTAAATAAAACAAAGTTTGGCATGCTTGCATGCATTGTTTTGTTTCTATCATTTTATGTGATGTTTTGCTTGAATGGTAGATTGAAATATTGCTTGCTTGATTGAATTGTAGTGGAACTTGAAGAGTGTGATTGTTGCAAGATCAAAGAGTGAACTTATATTCTCTACCAAAAAGGCAAGTGGTGCTTCATGATTTTATTCCTATGTTTTTCAAATATGCATTAGAAATATTTTGCTAGACTTGCATGGATAAATTTTTGTCTTTATATGCTATGCTTGGGAAATCCTAGTAGTTGTAGAATTGCTAGAAATTCCTAAGTAAGATGTTATCTATGCCATGCTTAGCCTAGCTAGTAGCAACCAAGGGTGGTGAAATATTCATGCTATGATAAAATATTTCTAAGTCTTTGGACTTGTGTTTTGCTTAATAAAAAAACTAAGTGAATGAAACACCTGGGTGGAATGGAAGGAATGGTTTATGTTGAGTGGTTCCAAAAGGCCCAATTCTATGGTTTACCTTGTGTATCTCACTTGTGGAAAGCCACCTAGGAACAAAGGGATTTGAGAGGCCAAATGTTAAGAAGCTTCTAGTGCAGCCACTTGGCAATATGGGCTCTGCCTGGATCATATAGGTTGCAATAACTTAGCCATTTGGACAGTTGGTGGCAGTGGGATGATAGGTTGGAGCGCGTCCATTTGGTCTAAGGGAAGGCTTCTGAAAGGTCCTGTCTTGGTGAAAATCAAGTCTTGTGGGGAAAGTGCACAACCTCTGCAGATGGACGAATCTAAGTACTTAGCCATGTCCATGGCAAAGGACAATTGAGAATCAAGACATGGAAGCTATCAAGAATCTCCTCATCCAAATTTCTAAGTTAAAAACTTGTGGTTGAACAAGGGTTGAAGGATCACCAATTTCTATTGGGAGACGCCTTGGGTGATTTTGTCAAACAAAAAGATAGTGTTTTTCAAATGGTAAGGAAAATCTATTTTGAGCAAAGCAAGCCTAAGCTCCACTTAGCCAAATGCATATAGATGATAGACTCCACTATACTACCATAGTATCACTTGCCAATACAAATCAAATTTGACCCTTGTGGCTGTAACTTATTATGTTGCAGGTTTGTTTGATGTTAGTGAAGTTTATTGATTAGGATTACAAGTATACAACCAACATGACTGCCTATGGCACTTTGAAGATGAAGGACCCCATGCTATTGTTATATTTTACTGCATTGTTATGAGATAGCCAAATGAGCTATGTAAGGTGTAATAAATTATTTTATTCCTGGTTATAAAGTTGTATTATGACCTTTGTTTCTTGATATTACATCGTAACTGTGGATGCTAGCTATTGATCCAGGGACTAGCATTGTAAACACAGGGATCTCTACCTTAATAAAGGTTGGGAACCTTACAGATGGTATCAGAGCATTGTGTTGCCTGTAGGATTGTAACCCTAGGATTGGACAAAACCCCTTAGAAAAATAGGAGTTGTATTTGTTCCAAAACTTATTTACAAACAATCTTGTAAACTCTTCCCTCAACCATTTTTGGTTTCAACTCTACATCTCTTCTATTTCAAACTTGTTGGATAAAGCCTTCTCCATGGCCAAAGACTTCACCATGTGCAAATGGACTTCATCAACTCTAATGACTTCAACATCTTCAAGTGATTCCAACCTCATTCTCAACAAGGACTTCAACCTTGAATATCACTAAGGACTACAAGTGAGACAAGAAATGTTACCCAAGACTTGAAGACTAAGGAAACACAACTTAGAGGGAACCATCATCACCTTTGAAGTTTTGTGACACAAGAATTTTCCAAGGAAACCATGATCTCATTCAAGAAGAACCAACTAAGAAGGATGGAATGATTTCAAGTAAACCATATAGTTGGACCACCATATTTAGTTTAAGTCAAACCCACCAACTTATGTGGTGTAACCAAAATATTTTGTTGCTTAAAAATGTGTTTGCACCTTCGTTGTTTGAGTGGAATGTTTGTTTGATTGCTTGCACATTGTTTGTGTGAATTGTGATGTGTGTGATTAGAATTATTCCCTTAGAAATATTTTGCCTATTCTAATCCCAATCCAACCCAAACAGATGACTACTCCAAGAAACTCCAAGGATGGTGACAACAACAACAACCAAGAGGACAACATGAGAGAACTCATAGTAACCCAAACCCAGTTGAATCAAGTGACAACTCCATTTTTAGCCAACACCAGTGAGTTAGATCCAACCATGCAAAAGTTTTTGGAAATCCAATCCCAATTATTGCAAGGGATGGCCACTCAAATGATCAACATGGGAGACAACCTTTCCCAAGGAGTTTGTGACAACAAGGATGTCAAGGATGATATTTTAGAAGCAACCCAAGCTTGCAATGTTTGTGGAAACAAGGATCACACTCCCAAGGAACATAAAGATCAATGTCCCAATTGTGAAGAGAAACATCCAACTAATCAATGCCCCACATCTCAAGCTACTTGTTTCCTATGTGAAGGAAATAATCATGTCCCTATCCAATGCCCCATATATTCCATAGTTCAACAAAGGAAACAAGGTGGAGTGCAAAAACAGTTTGTAAACCCTCATGAAGGAACAACTTCTACCAAGAAGGATGAGGGCAAAGCCAAAACCATGCATCATAAGGCCAAATCCAAAGTGATCACAAAGTGTTGCTACTCTTGTGAAGAAGAAGGTCATATCTCTAGTAACTTCCCCAAGAAGAGAGAAAGATTTCCCACCTTTGTGGTAAAGTATGAAGAGCATGAACTAGAAGAACTCCTAGCTTTAGAGAGACCCAAGAAGAAGAAGAAGAAATGCCCCAACCCTAGCAAGAAGGATATTACCCAAGAGAAATGTTACACTTGCAAAGAGATGGGACACTATGCCAATGAATGCCCAGAAAAGAAGAAGAACCAAGGAAACAAATAAGAGGCAATGATACCAAAGGAAAAGAAAGATATCAGCCAAGTGATGTGTTTCAATTGCAAAGAACTAGGACATTATGCAAGCAATTGTCCAGAAAAGATGAAGCACAAGATAAACAAGCCTATGAAGGATCTCAGCCTTGTCACATGTTTCAAGTGTGGAAACAAGGGACACTATGCAGATGTTTGCCCACAGAGATTTCAACAAGATCCCAAGCAAGCCAAGAAGTGATCTGATTGGAAAAATTTTTAGGGTGGTAGTACCCTAGTTGCTTTGAGCCAATTTGTAACCCTAGCCTTCCCAAATCTCGGGACGAGATTTATTTTAAGGGTGGTAGCCTGTCACATCCCAAGATTTTCCAAATCTTGTAATGTGAAAAATAAATAAACAAAATAAATTATTGTTGAAAATTAGGGTGAAAAGAAACTTTTGTTTCTAAATGGAAACTTAAAATCCCATCTTGAACAAACTTTGGTTAACATTTGAATCTAACTAAATTCAAATCAAGTGGAATGCATTATTCATAAATGCATCTGGAATTTAAACACTTGAGAAATAAACCAAAACCCTAATGGAAGAAAATCATTTCAAGTTATCTCAAAGCCTATGGATTTGATCCATATAAAAATTGGTCAAACAAACTTTTCAAATTGATCAAGAATGACAAATAGAAATAAAACCATAGAAATTGGTTTCACTTAATTTGGAGCCATAGATAAAATCTTATGAATAAGATAAGGAAATTGAATTCCCAAAGCTAATAAAGCAACCATCTAGAAATCCATACCAAATGGTGACCAAATAATCTTAAAAAGGATTTAAGAATATAAACAAATATTAAATAAGATTTTACAAATTGGAATCACCAAGTTTGGATCTTTAAATAAAAAGATATGAATTTTATAAGTTAGAGAACGAATTATTAAATAAAGAATATAAATAAGGATTATTTTAAAGAGCCAAATTAAATCTTGGCCAAGCTTTTGAAATAAAATATTTCCATTTGATAAAAAGAGTAAAGTTTTATTTAAATAAAATAATGAGGATTTATTAATATCCATTTTTATTAAAGTAAAGGCTTTTCCATTTTAAATAAACACTAAAACTTGTTATTTTATTTTAAATAAGATTTCCAAGTGTTTTAGTTTTTCAAATGAAACCTACTGAAAATATTTTGTATTATTTAGATTTCAAAAAGAGTTTTAAAATAAATTAAAACCTATTTGAATTAAAGACTATGGTCTATTTATTTAATTATTAATAGATCTTAAAAGAATAAAAGAATTATTTTATTTTGGACTTTGAAATATTTTGATAAATAGAATTAAAAATTCACCCAAAGTTTGGTGGTGATTTGAATTCAAATGGAGATTAATTTTTTTTAATAAATCTTATTTAATTAATATTAGAGTCTATTTTTAAATAAGTAAAAGACCCTAAAAGGAATAAATAAATTATTCTAAATTTGACTTCAGAATGTATTTCTAATCAGTGTTTGATTAACAAAATTTGTCAAAGGTTTGAATTCAAATGAGTGTTTGAATTGATTAATAAAAATCAAAACACATTATTAGAATAGAAAAAGGGAAAGCTTTCAGATAAAAAAATGAATCTGGCCAGCCCATCCCACTAATCCCACTCGCAGCCCACCTCTCCGTCTCTTCCCCCCCCCCGAAACGTTTTATCACCGTGGAAAGAACCCACTCTGTAGCTGACGACCAGGCCCCACTCCTCCTCTCTCTCACTCGCTACCAAAAGGACCCTACTCGACCACGTCAGCGTCATCCCCGCGCGACCAGTTCTTCCTCGCCGTTTCTGCATGGATCTTGTGGGAGTAAATCACGTCAATGCAGGGAGTAATTCCTGTCATCAATCACTCTCGTTAAATCGTCGCTCTCTTCTCTGTCTTTCCCCTCAAACCCCGCTGCCAGAGAGCCACCAGGCCGCCTCGATTTTACCCTGCACCGCCGCAGACTCCGGCGAGACATTTCTCCGATTCCAACCATACACCCTCACCTCTTGCCCCCTTGACCACGCTCACTTGCTTCCCACCTCCTGGCGAATCTCCCCGTAGCGCCAGCTCGCCCGCGCGTGCTCTGCAACGTCGACAGCGTCTTCAACAGAGCAACGCCGCCGTCTGCTTCAACTCCAGCGATGCCTCCCCGTAAGCCACGTCTCCCCCTCCACCTCTGGATGACCCTCCTACACTCACCACTCTCCCGCGCATCTAACCATGCTTTCCATTTTCTCTGGCATGCTCTGAAGCCTCGTCTTCAACCTCGCCTGAGCACGCCCGACGACTCCATGAAGTCCGGCGAGCAATTGTCATGAACCCCGTGCGCCCCTGCCCTGCGACAACCACGTTGAGCATCAGTACGTTGCTGAGAACCTGGTGAGCACCTCCTTACTCTATCTCGCTTCCTGTCGTCGCCGCAGTGCCATGAGCCGAGCGTCGTCGCCGCCAGCCACCGTCGAGCGCCGCTGACATTTGGTCACAGTGCCTGAGCCGCTGGATCTTGATCTGATGGATGCGGTAGAGCGTAACTCGAAAGGGTATGGGAGAACCTGAGCCGCGCGATTTAGCTTTGATCTAACACACCAGATAGGTCAATCCGCGCGAAACGTTTTCGACCAATGAGATCACACGACGTGGCCAGAGTTTGTTTTAAAAACAGAAACTATTCTATTAGATGCTCAATTTTGTAAAATCCATAACTTTCAAACCACACGTCCAAATTTTGCAAATTTTATATCAATGGATTCAGAAAAACAAGTACTTTCTGAAAATGCACGTTTTTTTAGTAAATTGCTTCTGTTAAATTGTATGTTTTTGCAGAAACTTGTGTAGGCATATTTAGAATATAAAATTTGTTCTAAAATGAATTTTGAGATGAAATCTTTGGAAAATGGTTTGTTTAGAACCTACTGACCATAGAAATCAATTGGTGGTTTCAAAAATGTATTTGGTGAAGTAAAAGAATGAATCTTTGATTTAAAAACATTTCTAGCCAAATAAAAATGTTGATTATGGTTTAAAAATGATTTTGGAGGAAAATCTTTGAGAAATGTTTTGATTTAAACTCTCTGACCCAAGCACCAAGTTTTATGATTTAAAAATGTATTTGGTGAACCATATAAAAATTGTTACTTTTGCTAAAGGCATTTTCAACCACATAAAATATTGATTTTGTTCAAAAATGGTTTATAGGTAAAATCTTTTGCAAATAGTTTTGCCTCTTTATAAATAGACCAATAAGTGTTTTATAATGTTATAACCTATTATAAACCACTTTTGTAAATAAAAAAAAGTTTGGCATGCTTGCATGCATTGTTTTGTTTCTATCATTTTATGTGATGTTTTGCTTGAATGGTAGATTGAAATATTGCTTGCTTGATTGAATTGTAGTGGAACTTGAAGAGTGTGATTGTTGCAAGATCAAGGAGTGAACTTATATTCTCTACCAAAAAGGCAACTGGTGCTTCATGATTTTATTCCTATGTTTTTCAAATATGCATTAGAAATATTTTGCTAGACTTGCATGGATAAATTTTGGTCTTTATATGCTATGCTTGGGAAATCCTAGTAGTTGTAGAATTGCTAGAAATTCCTAAGTAAGATGTTATCTATGCCATGCTTAGCCTAGCTAGTAGCAACCAAGGGTGGTGAAATATTCATGCTATGATAAAATATTTCTAAGTCTTTGGACTTGTGTTTTGCTTAATAAAAAAACTAAGTGAATGAAACACCTGGGTGGAATGGAAGGAATGGTTTATGTTGAGTGGTTCCAAAAGGCCCATTTCTATGGTTTACCTTGTGTATCTCACTTGTGGAAAGCCACCCAGGAACAAAGGGATTTGAGAGGCCAAATGTTAAGAAGCTTCTAGTGCAGCCACTTGGCAATATGGGCTCTGCCTGGATCATATAGGTTGGAATAACTTAGCCATTTGGATAGTTGGTGGTAGTGGGATGATATGTTGGAGCGCGTCCATTTGGTCTAAGGGAAGGCTTCTGAAAGGTCCTGTCTTGGTGAAAATCAAGTCTTGTGGGGAAAGTGCACAACCTCTGCAGATGGATGAATCTAAGTACTTAGCCATTTCCCTAGCAAAGGACAATTGAGCATCAAGACATGGAAGCTATCAAGAATCTCCTCATCCAAATTTCTAATTTAAAAACTTGTGGTTGAACATGGGTTGAAGGATCACCAATTTCTATTGGGAGACGCCTTGGGTGATTTTGTCAAACAAAAAGATAGTGTTTTTCAAATGGTAAGGAAAATCTATTTTGAGCAAAGCAAGCCTAAGCTCCACTTAGCCAAATGCATATAGATGATAGACTCCACTATACTACCATAGTATCACTTGCCAATACAAATCAAATGTATTGACCCTTGTGGCTGTAACTTATTATGTTGCAGGTTTGTTTGATGTTAGTGAAGTTTATTGAATAGGATTACAAGTATACAACCAACATGACTGCCTGTGGCACTTTGAAGATGAAGGACCCCATGCTATTGTTATATTCTACTGCATTGTAATGAGATAGCCAAATGAGCTATGTAAGGTGTAATAAATTATTTTATTCCTGGTTATAAAGTTGTATTATGACCTTTGTTTCTTGATATTACATCGTAACTGTGGATGCTAGCTATTGATCCAGGGACTAGCATTGTAAACACATGGATCTCTACCTTAATAAAGGTTGGGAACCTTACAATCCGACACCATGGGGAAATTCTAAAGGGGGAAGAGAGATCCTTCACGAGGAGGTGTGAGAGTGGAGAAGGAGAGGGAGGCCTTTTATAGGGAGAGGGGAGCACCCAAGAGGCATGGCGCCCAGCCATGGTGGCTTCCCCCACCTCTTCCACATTCATTTGGGTGGAGCTCCCACTCAAAATGAAAAGTCTGCACTCCCATAAAAATGCCTCCACTCAAAAATCCACTCACAGGCATTAAATTTCCACCAAATTTAATGCAAGCTCTCATTAAATAAAACTCTTTTATTTATTTATTCATATTTTTTTAATTACTATAATTAATAACCATTCACATAAAACCCCTTACAACATTTCAATTTCACTTGCAGAACCAGTTTCAACAATTTCAACCGAAACAGTTCCGTTGTCTAGTGAAATAAATTCCTGCGTTTTCCTTTTTCTTTCTCTGGCATATTATTTGCTCCAAATGGTGTCGGTATCCATTAAGTGTGTCACCCTACAGTTCGCGAATAATGTAGACATGATCGAGACCCCTCTCCGATTAATAATCAGCAGCGGGACCTAGAGATCCGTACTGACTCCCACATATTCAACGATGACTTCTGTGATTGTGTGAACCTTATACGCATGTAACTCAATCCCTTTGTCTTGCGATATATTACATGTCCGAGATTCGATCATCGGTATCTCCATACCTAGTTTGATCTCGTTACCGACTTGTACTCTTTTCTTGTTCTCGTGATATAACATTCTAGTGATCAAATCACTTGCTTGCAAGCTAATTAATGTGATATCACCGAGAGGGCCCAGAGTATATCTCTCTGTAATCGGGATATACAAATTCCACTCTGGATCCATGAGCATCAACATAACACCTTCGTAGCACTGAACCCACCTTTATAGTCACCCTGTTATGGTGTGACGTTTGATGTTATCAAGATACTCTTCCGGTGTTAGTTATTGACATGATCTCATGGTCTAAGGACTAAGATTACTTCATATGATGTTATAGCAATATAAACACAATGACCTTGATCGTAATGCTATACTTCGGATGAATGTTCATCACATCATTCCAACAATGTTGTGACCTTGTTATTAACAACATCCAATGTCCATGATCAGGAAACCTTTGATCATCTTGTTAGTCAACGAGCTAGTTTATAAGAGAGGCATAACTAGGAACTTTCTATTTGTTTATTAAACACACATGTATTGACGTTTCCGTATTAATACAATTATAGCATGCAAAATAAACATTTATCATAAATAAGGAATACAATAATAACCACTTCATTATTTCCTCTCGGGCATATTCCCTTCATGGCATTGTCTTGGAACCATGATGTAACATCCCAAAAATATTAAACTAGAATCATCAAACTCTAATCACCAAATTTAGGGTTAACAAAAACTTTTCTAAATAAAAATATGAAAGCATGCATGTGAGTATGCATTTCATTTTTAATTCTTTTGAACCACCTTGTTTGTGTGTTCCTTTGCTTGTAAATGGATGCTTAGGTGAAATAAACATCATCTAAACAATCCCCAAACTTTTCTCAAAGACAAGTAAATCAAAACAAATAAAATAAGGGAATGGTTATTTTGACCAATTTAACTCCCATGCCTACTTTCGCTGTCTCAAACTTTCAGAACTTAACATAAACTTTTATGGATCTTTGCACCCCTTGATTGTACTCATAACAAAGTATCAAGGCCCACTTTGTGATCATCCAGAAACATTCAAATGCATGGTTTAAATGACAATTCAAAATTGAATCTTTATCATATGGGAAGATCCCACTTTTTCAAAAACCTCTCAAACAAGCTCAACTTTCAAAACCCAAGCATCTGCAGACTCACCAGCACCAACCTAGCACACCCACCAAAAATCTTTTCAAAATTCAAAACTTGAATTCATGCGGCCATTTCATCAAACACTTGGCATATTCAAAACAAACTGGCCTAACTTCACTGTTTTGAGCAGTAATTTAGCTAAGCAATGTTCACCATTGATCACCCTTGTCTCCCCCAGTGCCAACCAGTACTTGGACCAACCCTAGCCCCTACCCTTTGCCCCATGCCATGCCAACCCGAGCACCCCCCTTGCCAGCCGACAATGGCTAGCTATCCAGGGCAAGCAACAAGCCTAAACAACATGTCTAGGAGGTAGCCCACCGTCCACCGCCACTCCCTGTCCAGCGCTCGAACCCTGCCAGCCACTGGACCACACGCACAAACCGCACCCATCCCGCCAGCAACCATGCCGAGCATGCGCCAGAGCGCCACACTCGACCGATGCCCACAGACCGTGCGCCGCCCTCGCCGCGTGCATACACGATAGCCATCGTCCCAGGAACACGCTAGACATGCCCATTTCACCGCCCGTGCCCCGTAGCCACCGCTCGCCGTCGAAGACGCCGCCTCTGCCGCGTAGAGCGTCGCGTGTTCTAGACCAAACCGCACCGCCCCTACAAGTGCATTATAGCCGTAGAGCATCACCAGGAGACCACCAATCGATCGCCACTGCCGGCCATGACTCTAGCAGCCCGTAGCCGTGTCGCCACCGTCGCCTGCCCATGCCGTTCGGTCTCACCGTCGTGACTATAAATAGAGGCCTCCCCCGCTCGAATTCTTCACACCATTCCACTCCCCTCTCACCCAGAACCACCCCACCTCAGTCCCGGAGCAAGGCGAGCAGCGCATCGCCGGAATTTCGCCAGAGCCCGTCGCCTCTGGAGAAGAAGGGGGCCAGCGATTGGAGCCACCCCAGGAGAAGCTGCCGGTACCAGGAGGTTCGTCGTCGTCGACTTCGTCGTTCGCTCGCCTCGCTGACCCTCGCCTGAGCCCCAGTGAGCCCCCAACGACCCCCACTGGCCGCGCTAGGTTTCTGTCTCGCCGGCGTTGCCCAACGTCAACGATGACTCTCAGCCGTTGGATTAGAACCAGATCGAACGCACCACATCTCCCCATACCGCTTTGCACCCCCTCGTCCCACTGACGCGTGGGAACAGCAACTTAACCAGCCCGCGTAAGCGCTGTGCTTAGCAAGCCGGCCCAGTATCACTTCCCGCGCAGCCCAGTTATTTGAATTTAACCTTTTCCATTTTATTTCAAACACGCTTCTGTACCTAGTTTCAAAAATCAACCCAGGTCGATTCAGTGCACCAAATTGAATGAAACTAATTTTGTTAGAAAGGTCTGAGAATGCTGAATCCAAGCCCGTTGGATTCAAGTCATTTGGATCTGTAGATGATCCTGGATAAAAATAACAAGGCAGAAGCTTTTCTACATTCAAACATTTTTCAAATTAAAACCATAATAGCTTTTGAGTTGATTCCAACTCTCAAAAGTCAAATTTAACCATACCTTCCAGAATATATAAAAATATATAGGTTTACTTACAGAAATAATGTTCAAGTAATAAAAGGATGCCACATAAGCATTTCTAGCCACTTTAATTAATTAAAATAAAAGGGTAAAACATTATTAAATTGTGACACCACTTTAAATCACATTACCATGGACTAAAATATGTGGTGATGACACGTGTCAACATGATACCATGTTTGGTTTGGAGGATATTAAATCTCAAGTAGTTTTTTTAGAAATTACTTTTCAAAAAATAAAAGGAATTAAACCAAGCTTTAATCTTGTAATGTTAGTGATGATGCTAGATCATCTATAGGACCCTTTTGTGTGATGATTGCAAGTAGTTAAGAATTGTTTGGTGATTGTGTACATCATATTTATTTATAGATGCTAGTACTGACCACACATACGAGGAGGAAGAAGGATTCTACGAAGAAGAAGCCGAGGAGAACTTCAACCACTGCTCTGCACAAGGCAAGCCTAATACTACTAGTTGAATGTGCAAGCTAACACTTGCAAGACACTCTACTGTTGCAAACAAACCACTACTAGTTACTATGCCAACTATATGCCTTAAGCATATGTGTTATACCCAAATGATACCCAATCCTAGTTTTATTTGCAAGCTTTCTACTTTATTTCTTTATCAAAGCTCTTACTTAGAGTTTACTTCAGTGAATTGTAGATACTAGAAAGATAATTGAAGGTTGCATAAAGAGCATAAAATTTGGCCTAAGCTAGATAATCTTCATGTCATCCTAAGGCATGAGATTGAACTTAGTTAGAACACCCCTTGTTTACCACCCCTCATTAGTACTTACCCCCACTTGTAGATGCTAGTGCTAAGCATAAAACTTGATCAATTGTAGATGGGGATCCTTGGTGGAAAATGGTTATGAAAACCTTGGAATGATGGATCATTCTATTGAAATGTTTTGGACATGTGTTTCCGAACACCAGATGATTTATGGTGATGAAAATGTTAAGGCATGAGCCTTAGCCCTTTATAAAACTGATGGTTGTCTGGATGCGATACCATTCCAATTTTATCGTACAACCACAATACCCGAGAATTAGGTAGGGCTTGACTGGAAACTTATATACCTTAGTATTAGCTCCCTCACGGCCAAGGTATGAGCTGAGGCTACCTTGTGAAGATTTTCCACCTGTGCAGTACCCAAGATGACAGTTGGTCATGGTTGGGAGGCCAAACTCACAGGATAGGTGCTTATACAAGGGCGTGTAATTGAAAGGTTAGGATTGATTATCCGCACACTGAGTATGGTGAATTCAGGAGTTATTCCTAACGGATGTATCGAATGTTGTGAAATGGACAGTTGGAGTGGCCATATTGTTCCCCCGTCATATGTTTTCAAAATTACTTGTGAAATGACTTGAGACTTTGACTTGACCACAACAGAGTTGTGACATGAAATACAAGTTCCCACTTAGGAGTTATAAAATTTTGACTAGCTTCTCGTGCTTCTAAACTTAGTAGAGATAAATCTGGCTTCTTGCAAAAACAACCCTAGAGCCTAGTGTCCTATTACCAAAAACCACTTTCACTTGTTCGTATTAGTTTGCGAGTACTTAAAGAGTACTCATGGCTTTGTCCCTGGCTATTCCCATGGCCAGACTATGAAGAGGAGTACCTGGAGGATGGACCCCAGGAAGGTTACGACAACTAGGATCATCTCCCATCGTCAGCATTGCCTGTGACCCCGAAGATGGAGCTTCGCCTACGCTATCGTTATTATTACGTATTTCGCTACTTGAAGTTGTATTAAGAACTGGATCATGAGATCCCTATTTGTGTAAGAACTTATGTACGGTTTGTAATGGATGATGTACTATGGTATCCAATTCTGTTATGTCTCGCAAAAATGGTAATCCTGGGATTGCGATGTTTGGCATAACAGGCATCTAGGATTAAAAATCCGGGTGTTGACAAGTTGGTATCAGAGCCATCCTGACCATAGGAGACCCTAGTTAGACTGGACGTTTGAATCAAAAACTTAGTTTCAAAACCAAAGGAAGCAAATATTTACAAAAACTTATTCTCATTCTTACCCCTTGGATTCTTTCATGAAAATTCATGTTCCTCAAAAACTCTTGCAAAATACATAAAATTTGACACACTTAATCACTCTACTAACTTACTCATCTTATATTCTTCTAGATGGACGTGAAGTACAGCAAGTTTTATCAGTTGGGGAATGGAGGGGACCTTATCTTTGAGAAGGATTTGGACCAACTTTCAGAACTTCTGGAGCGTCCGCACCCCGAGTTCTTCGGAGCACAGCTCAATGATCAAGGAGGAGAAGATCAGCAGTGGATAATTGTTGCAAGTCTCCGAGGAAAGATTGAGGCTCCCACTGCGGAAGGAATTCAGTTTACCTTACGAGAGAACAACTGGCTCGATGGACTTGCCAGGGCCATGCAGGAAGCTCTTTCCTGTCTGTGCGGGCAGAGTATCAATCAGATCAAGGGTAACCACTTTGAGTTTTGCCCAGGGCATGATGCTAATGGACAACCACTAGAAGGCCCATAGCATCACGAGCTGAAGACCCAATTGGACCACCTTAGCTTCATGATGTATGATCGTCAGAAGGAGTTGGATAACTGCCAGGACTACTCCAACCACAAGTCTGCCATCATCAAGACGAAGGACCAAACCATCCCCATGTTATCAAAGGATCGCAAGTCTCGTCGCCGCCAGCTTGACAAGAAGGAGCGCATTATTGCCCGTCTTCGCCACCGCATCTCGTCTTTGTAGGAGACCATCCACGAGAGAGACATGCAGTTGGAGGAAAGGGAGAATGCCGGAGAGGATCTTCGTGGATACCCCTACTCCTATCTCAGCGACGATGATGATTTTCTGGAAGATCAGGCTATGGACTTCTTCACTGACGAGGATGATTTCGCCTTCATCGATGATGATGTGGATGACGACTACACTGACTCCAAGGAGTAGTAGCACTTGAGCACCAGCGTAGTGAGTTGTATTCAGTCCCAATGCATCGTAGTTTCCAGAATGGTTCTTAAAACCATCTGTTTTTCCTTGTTGTGGTGTGTGTTGTATCGTGTGCTAAGAATGAATGAATGAAAATCAAGTTACTAGAAAATCTGAGTCAAACTTCGAAAACTTTTCAACATCCCAAAACCTTAGAAATTTCCCTCTTTTCTCATGACCTATCTCAATCTTCAGATGCCACGCGGAGGAAGTGGTTCATCCCCGGACCCGATGTTGCTGATTCTGCAAATGTTGACTTCTGACCGTGAAGCTGAAAGAGCCGAACGTCAAGCCAACCTAGCCACCCTGCAACAGATAGCTCAGCTTGCCCACAACAACCAAGGCCACGGAAATCAGGACAACCATGGATCTAGGCTCAAGAATTTCCAGAATACCAACCCACCTGTTTTCATTAAGTCAGAAGAACCCCTAGACGCCAATGATTGGCTATAGACCATGGAGAATAACCTAGAAGTCACCTGAGTGGAAGCCAACGAGAAAGTCCTGTTCGCCACCCATTATCTAGCCGGAGATGCCAGAGCATGGTGGAACACTGTTCGTGCAATGACCGGAGGCCAGATGATGACCTGGGAGGAATTCAAGGTCAAGTTCAACAGAACCCATGTGCCACCAGGTTTGATCAAGAGGATGAGAGACGAGTTCAGAGAACTGAAGCAAGAATTACTGTAGTGGAATACCGTGACAAATTTTTGTCATTAGCTAGGTATGCCCCAAATGAGATCGACACCGAAGCCAAGAAGAAAGAAAGATTCCCGAATGGTCTGCACGATGAGATGCAGACAGTGTTAGTCAATATCCCCTTTGCGGATATTTAAGCCCTTGTCGACTCCGCAATCCAGATGGAAGGAAAGATCAACCAAGCCAATGAAAACCGCAAGCGTCGCATGATGCATCAGCCAGGAACCCATCAGGCCCCAAAGTATCGCCCTAACCCATCTCCCGGATTTGCCCCTAGAACCAACAGACCCCCGATGAATCGTCCGACCTATCCCAACCGTGGAAACCCTAGACCTGGAGGAAATCACAACAACCCCGGCAACTCTAGAAATTTCAACCGTGCCCCACCCAAGTTCAACAACAACAATGCGGCCACCAATACCAACACTTCCCCGAGGACTGGAAGCAATGTTGTGCCTGTAACAACAAAGGACAAGTCGCAAGTGACTTGTTATGACTGTGGAAATAAAGGCCACTATTCCAACGAGTGCCCCAACAAGAAGAATGCCGCAGCACCCAATGCCAATGCCCCAGCTCAGCAGCAGCATCGTGTTCAGCCAGGAAGGAGATTTGCCCCAGGAAATTCGCTTAACCGCAATGGCCGTCTTTTCCTCATGCATGCTGAAGAAGCTCAGGAAGCGCCAGACGTCGTGCTGGGTATGTTTTCTGTTAATTCAGTACTTGCACGAGTGTTGTTTCATTCTGGTGCATCACATTCATTTGTCACCGAAGATTTTTTCAATGCACTAGTAAAATCCAACCAACCAAACTGAAGCATGTTATGATAGTTCAAATTCCCGGATCAACCACCAAGGCTAGGCAAATTTGCAAAGCCGTCCCTATCCGAATCCATGGCATAGATTTTTATGCTAATCTGATAGTACTCGGAACTAAAGGTTTGGAAGTAGTACTAGGAATGGATTGGATGTCCAAACATAAACGATTGATTGACTGTGCCAAGAAAGCCATAACCATGACAAGTACAGCCGGAATATCAGTCGAGCATATATCTGAAACCTTACCTCGCCAATTCAAGTGCAACAAGAGTATAGCCCAACCTACCATTGACCAAGTCCGGATAGTCTGTGAATACCCCGATGTATTTCTAGATGTTTTGCCCGGTATGCCCCCAGATCGGGATATCGAGTTTATCATCGAACTAATCCCCGGAACTGGACCCATAGCTCAGAGACCCTATAGTATGAACCCATCGGAACTAGCATAACTGAAGAAGCAACTGGATTCCATGCTGGAAATTGGATTGATTCAACCAAGTGCGTCACCATGGAGATCACCTGTCTTGTTTGTAGACAAGAAGGATGGATGTAACAGTTTGTGTACGTATTATCGAAAGTTGAATGATGTCACCGTCAAGAACAAATACCCCTTGCCCAAGATAGAAGATTTGTTTGATCAGTTGACCGGTGCCAAAGTGTTTTCTAAGATTGATCTTAGAACTGGTTATCATCAACTCAAAATTCTCGCAGAGGATATCCCAAAGACTGCCTTTACCACCAGATATGGATTGTACGAGTATACAGTCATGTCTTTTGGATTAACCAATGCCCCCGCTTATTTCATGAATCTCATGAATAAGATTTTTATGGACTTCCTGGATAAGTTTGTCGTTGTTTTCATCGATGACATTCTGATTTATTCCAAATCGGAAGAAGAACATGAGCTACACCTAAGGACCATTCTTGGAACCCTTAGAGAGCATCAATTGTATGCCAAGTTTAGCAAATGTGAATTTTGGTTACAAGAAGTAGGATTCCTCGGTCACATTGTATCAGCCAGAGGAATTGCCGTTGACCCTGCAAAGGTGAAGGATGTAGAAGATTGGCCAGCCCCAACCACTCAAACCCAAGTTCGCACATTTCTCGGATTGGCAGGATACTACCGCAAGTTCGTAGAAGGATTCTCGAGTATCGCCAGACCTATGACCCAACTACTGAAGAAGGACAAGAAGTTTGAATGGACCGACAAGTGTGAAGCGAGTTTTCAAGAACTCGAGAGGAGATTGATTTCAGCCCCAATCTTGATCATGCCGGATATTACTAAGCCCTTCGATGTGTATTGTGACGCATCCAAGATCGGTCTCAGATGTGTGATAATGCAAGAAGGCAAAGTTATATCTTATCTATCTCGACAACTGAAGCAACATGAGCAAAATTACCCAACTCATGACCTCGAAATCGCAGCCGTAGTTCTAGCCCCGAAGACATGGAGGCATTACCTGATGGGAAATCGTTGTGAGATTTATTCGGATCACAAGAGTCTGGAGTATATATTCACTCAAAAGGAGCTGAATATGAGGCAGAGAAGATGGATTGAGCTAATCAAGGATTACGATCTGGACATTCACTATCACCCTGGTAAAGCCAATGTGGTAGCAGATGCCCTTAGAAGATTGCCGTGCCGCTTGAACTCCATGATCTTGAAGGAGCAACCAAGCCTGCACAAAGAGATGGAAAATTTTCGAGTGGAATTAGTGAGTGAAGGATTTTTGGCTAGCATAGAACTTCAGCCCACTTTGATCAGTCAGATCAAAGAGGCACAGAAGGGAAATGCTAGTATCAACGGAATCAAGCGTCGTATCGGTACAGGCAAAGTACCCGGATTCACCGAAGATGAAGAAGGAGTGTTGTCGTACAAAGGACGCCTTTGTGTACTAGTAGATTCTGAGTTGAAAGAAGTTATTCTCAAGGAGGCTCATGATACTCTTTATTCTATCCATCCTAGAGGAACTAAGATGTATCAAGATTTGAAAGAGCAATTTTGGTGGCATAAGATGAAGAGAGAAATCGGAAGTTATATCGCCAAGTGTGACATATGTCAGCGACTCAAGGCAGGACATCAAAGACCCGCTGGATTGTTGCAACCCTTGCAAATTCCGGAATGGAATTGGGATTCCATTGGAATAGACTTTATCACCGGATTGCCTACTTCTAGTAGGGGAAATGACTCTATCTGGGTCATAGTGGACCGATTGTCCAAAGTCGCCCATTTCTTACCCGTCAAGACCACATATCAAAGTTCGAAGCTAGCGGAGTTGTACATCGCTAGAATAGTTAGTTTGCAGGGAGTCCCCAAGAACATCGTATCGGATCAAGGAACCCAGTTTACCTCGAGATTCTGGAAGAAAGTTCAAGAAGGTTTAGGAACCCGCCTAGATTTCAGCACCGCGTATCACCCTCAGACCGATGGACAAACGGAGTGAGTAAATCAAATATTCGAAGATATGCTGAGAGCCTGTGTGTTAGAATATGGATCTAAGTGGGAAGATTGTCTGCCGTTTGCAGAATTTTCATACAACAACAGCTATCAAGCTAGTTTTCAAATGGCCCCATTTGAATTCATGTACGGAAGGAAGTGTCGCACCCCTTTGAACTAGTCGGAAGTAGGAGAGAGTTAGATTTTCGGACCCGGCATCCTACGAGAAGTGGAGGAGAAGGTTCACAAGATTCGTGAGCACCTCAAGGCAGCCCAGTCCAGACAGAAAAGTTACGCCGACAAGAGACGTCGAGACCTCGCCTTCAACATAGGAGATTTTGTTTATCTGAAAGTGTCGCCATTGAAGGGAATGCAGCGTTTCCAACTCAAAGGAAAGTTAGCCCCCAGATATATCGGACCCTTCAAGATTTTGAGCCATCGAGGAGAAGTGTCGTATCAATTGGAACTGCCCGAAGAGATGTCAGCCGTGCACAATGTGTTCCATATCTCGTTACTTCGCAAGTGTCTCGAAGTCCCAGAGAAGACCGAAGTGTTCAAGAATATCGATCATCGGACCATAGAGATCAACGATGACCTGACGTATCCTGAAGTACCCATCCGTATTTTGGAAGAAGCTTTCCGAACTACCCGAACCCGAAGCATCAAGTTTCTCAAGATTCAGTGGAGCAACCACACAGAAGAGGAAGCTACCTGGGAGCGCGAAGATCAGATCAGGACGGAGTTTCCCGATCTCTTCAAATCCTAGGTAATCTTTTCGTCCTTTTTCAAATCTCGGGACAAGATTTCGTTTAAGGGGGGAAGGTTAAACATCCCAAAAATATTAAACTAGAATCATCAAACTCTAATCACCAAATTTAGGGTTAACAAAAACTTTTCTAAATAAAAATATGAAAGTATGCATGTGAGTATGCATTTCATTTTTAATTCTTTTGAACGACCTTGTTTGTGTGTTCCTTTGCTTGTAAATGGATGCTTAGATGAAATAAACATCATCTAAACAATCCCCAAACTTTTCTCAAAGACAAGTAAATCAAAACAAATAAAATAAGGGAATGGTCATTTTGACCAATTTAACTCCCATGCCTACTTTGGCTGTCTCAAACTTTCAGAACTTAACAGAAACTTTTCTAGATCTTTTCACCCCTTGATTGTACTCATAACAAAGCATCAAGGCCCGCTTTGTGATCATCCAGAAACATTCAAATGCATGGTCTAAATGACAATTCAAAATTGAATCTTTATCATATGGGAAGATCCCACTTTTTCAAAAACCACTCAAACAAGCTCAACTTTCAAAACCCAAGCATCTGCAGACTCACCAGCACCAACCTAGCACACCCACCAAAAATCTTTTCAAAATTCAAAACTTGAATTCATGCGGACATTTCATCAAACACTTGGCAGATTCAAATCAAACTAGCCTAACTTCACTGTTTTGAGCAGTAATTTGGCTAAGCAATGTTCACCATTGACCACCCTTGTCTCCCCCAGTGCCAACCAGTGCTTGGACCAACCCTAGCCCCTACCCTTTGCCCCATGCCATGCCAACCCGAGCACCCCCTTGCCAGCCGACAATGGCTAGCTATCCAGGGCAAGCAACAAGCCTAAACAACATGTCTAGGAGGAAGCCCACCGTCCACCGCCACTCCCTGTCCAGCGCTTGAACCCTGCCAGCCACTGGACCGCACGCACGGACCGCGCCCAGCCCGCCAGCAACCATGCCGAGCATGTGGCAGAGCGCCACACTCGACCGACGCCCACAGAACGCGCACCGCCCTCGTCGCGTGCATACACGATCGCCACCGTCCCAGAAACACGCTAGACATGCCCATTTCACCGCCCGTGCCCCATAGCCACTGCTCGCCATCGAAGACGCCGCCTCTGCCGCGCAGAGCATCGTGTGTTCCAGACCAAACCGCACCGCCCCTACAAGCGCATTAAATCCGTAGAGCATCACCAGGAGACCACCAATCGATCGCCACCGCCGGCCATGCCTCTAGCAGCCCGTAGCCGTGTCGCTACCGTCGCCTGCCCATGTCGTTCGGTCTCACCATCGCAACTATAAATAGAGGCCTCCCCGCTCGAATTCTTCACACCATTCCACTCCCCTCTCACCCAGAACCACCCCGCCTCAGTCCCGGACCAAGGTGAGCAGCGCATCGCCGGAATTTCGCCGGAGCCCGCCGCCTCTGGAGAAGAAGGGGGCCAGCGATTGGAGCCGCCCCAGGAGAAGCTGCCGGTACCAGGAGGTTCGCTATCGTCGACTTCGTCGTTCGCCCGCCTCGCTGACCCTCGCCTGAGCCCCCAACGACCCCCACTGGCCGTGCTAGGTTTCTGTCTCGTCGGCGTTGCCCAACGTCGACGATGACTCTCAGCCGTTGGATTAGAACCAGATCGAACGCACCACATCGCCCCATACCGCTTCGCACCCTCTCGTCTCACTGACACGTGGGGACAACAACTTAACCAGCCCGCGTAAGAGCTGTGCTTAGCAGGCCGGCCCAGTTTCACTTCCCGCGCAGCCTAGTTATTTGAATTTAACCTTTTCTATTTTATTTCAAACACACTTCTGTACCTAGTTTCAAAAATCAACCCAGGTCGATCCAGTGCACCAAATTGAATGAAACTAATTTTGTTAGAAAGATCTGAGAATGCTAAATCCAAGCCCGTTGGATTCAAGTCATTTGGATCTATAGATCATCCTGGGTAAAAATAACAAGGCAGAAGCTTTTCTACATTCAAACATTTTTCAAATTAAAACCATAATAGCTTTTGAGTTGATTCCAACTCTCAAAAATCACATTTAACCATACCTTTCAGAATATATAAAAATATATAGGTTTACTTACAGAAATAATGTTCAAGTAATAAAAGAATGCCACATAAGCATTTCTAGCCACTTCAATTAATTAAAATAAAAGGGTAAAACATTATTAAATTGTGACACCACTTTAAATCACATTCCCATGGACTAAAATATGTGGTGATGACATGTGTAAACATGATCCCATGTTTGGTTTGGAGGATATTAAATCTCAACTAGTTTTTCAATGAGTAGAAATTACTTTTCAAAAAATAAAAGGAATTAAACCAAGCTTTAATCTTGTAATGTTAGTGATGATGCTAGATCATCTATAGGACCCTTTTGTGTGATGATTGCAAGTAGTTAAGAATTGTTTGGGATTTTGTACATCGTATTTATTTATAGACGCTAGTACCGACCACGGATACGAGGAGGAAGAAGGATTCTACGAAGAAGAAGTCGAGGAGAACTTCAACCACTGCTCTGCACAAGGCAAGCCTAATACTACTAGTTGAATGTACAAGCTAACACTTGCAAGACACTCTAGTGATGCAAACAAACCACTACTTGTTACTATGCCCAATATATGCCTTAAGCATATGTGTTATACCCAAATGATACCCAATCCTAGTTTTATTTGCAAGCTTTCTACTTTATTTCTTTATCAAAGCTCTTATTTAGAGTTTACTTCAGTGAATTGTAGATACTAGAAAGATAAATGAAGGTTGCATAAAGAGCATAAAATTTGGCCTAAGCTAGACAATCTTGATGTCATCCTAAGGCATGAGATTGAACTTAGTTAGAACACCCCTTGTTTACCACCCCTCATTAGTACTTACCCCCACTTGTAGATGCTAGTGCTAAGCATAAAACTTGATCAATTGTAGATGGGGATCCTTGGTGGAAAAATGGTTATGAAAATCTTGGAATGATGGATCATTCTATTGAAATGTTTTGGACATGTGTTTCCGAACACCAGATGATTTATGGTGATGAAAATGTTAAGGCATGAGCCTTAGCCCTTTATAAAGCTGATGGTTGTCTGGATGCGATACCATTCCAATTTTATCGTACAACCACAATACCCGAGAATTGGGTAGGGCTTGACTGGAAACTTATATACCTTAGTATTAGCTCCCTCACGGCCAAGGTATGAGCTGAGGATACCTTGTGAAGATTGTCCACCTGTGCAGTACCCAAGATGACAGTTGGTCATGGTTGGGAGGCCAAACTCACAGGAGAGGTGCTTATACTAGGGCGTGTAATTGAAAGGTTAGGATTGATTATTCGCATACTGAGTATGGTGAATTCAAGAGTTATTCCTGATGGATGTATCAAATGTTGTGGTGAAAGTGTACAATCTCTACAGAGTGTCAAATTATTCGAATAGCCGCGTCGGCAGTTATGGACAGTTGGAGTGGCCATACTGTTCCCCCGTCCGATGTTTTCAAAATGACTTGCGAAATGACTTGAGACTTTGACTTGACCACAACAGAGTTATGACATGAAATACAAGTTCCCACTTAGGAGTTATAAAATTTTGACTAGCTTCTCTTGCTTCTGAACTTAGTAGAGATAAATCTGGCTTATTGCAAAAACAACCCTAGAGCCTAGTGTCCTATTACCAAAAACCCCTTTCACTTGTTCGTATTAGTTTGCGAGTACTTAAAGAGTACTCATGGCTTTGTCCCTAGCTATTTCCATGGCCAGACTATGAAGAGGAGTACCTGGAGGATGGACCCCAGGAAGGTTACGACAACTAGGATCATCTCCCATCACAAGCATTGCTCAGACCTCAAGATGGAGATTCGCCTACACTACCGTTATTATTACGTATTCCGCTGCTTGAAGTTGTATTAAGAACTGGATCATGAGATCCCTATTTGTGTAAGAACTTATGTACGGTTTGTAATGGATGATGTACTATGGTATCCAATTCTGTTATGTCTCACAAAAATGGTAATCCTAGGATTGCGATGTATGGCATAACAGGCATCTAAGATTGGCATTGTCTTGGAACCATGCAAGTAGATCCTTTAGGATTTATAGTCTAGAAACTACCTAAGAGAGGGGTTTTGGACCAAGGGTATATTTTGTATGATATCATTGTATAGGAATGAAACCAATAGATAGGTATTGATAAAATGAAACCAACTAAAGTGGTTTCACTATTTTAGCAATTTTCATTGGTTTAATATGAATTTTCTAACGTTAAAAGCTCTAGTTTTAGGGAATAATTCACCGGAAAAGTTCTGGAGTTCCAAAAATTATTTACTTTGATGGTTAGGTAGGGTTTGGTGGATTGGTTCACTAGGAGTTGGAATCACTTCAAAATATTTACTATAATGCCCTTAGGAAAATCACAAAGTCAATTTTGGTTGGTATTTGTCTTTTTAACCAATTAAATCTACAGAAGCTTTTGATATTATTCCAAAGAAAAATGTTAGGTGTTTGGAATAGCTTTCTTTAGAAATTGGAATCAACCTATTCGGATTTACAAAACTACTGGGTGATTTTATTAGTGCATAAACCATGCATAGAATCGTTTAATTCACCAAAAATTAACTAAGGTTAAATAAATTATGGGCCCCTGGGGTTTGATAGATATTGGTATGCATCTGTACTAGAGGTTGGAATTAGGTCAATACCTTTTTTGATTTGACCTAGAGAAATTTCTAAAGACAAATAGGTGCTATTTTTGTTATTTTTACTAGGCGCAAACTAGGAGGAAAATTAATATGGGGCCAGGGTGGCATGTAAGATATTATTGATAGCTTGCTGAAAAAGTGGTTTTGGTATATTTGGGGTTGTAAAATTCCCTGGAGATATCAAGAAGTTTTTTAGATACTTTTTGGTATTTGATTTAATATAATTAATCCACACCTAATCTGAGCTAACCAAGGGTACTGCATGTTGGTGAAATCATACAAGTGTCTGGGAAAATTTATATTTGGGCATTTAGATTAATTTTTTCATTTTTGTTTTGATTTAAACCTGCAGCTATACAAGAAGATATGGAGAAAATAAATAAAAGGGCAAGGTAACTGGGCCGGATTTGGAAAGGGAATGGAGAAGGTGGCACCGGGCCAGCCTATCCAGCGGACCGGGGTGTGCACGTAGGAGGCGTTCGAACGCTAGCAGCGAGGCCCGCTGGTCAGCGACTCGATGAGGCGAAGTGGTACGAGGCCCCCTCTACTGTCGGATCTAGGGGAGATCGACTCCGCTGAGACATGAGCCTCCAGGAGAAACCCTAGTTGAGCATGATGGCGCCGAGGGAGCTCACTAGGGGCTCGGAGGGGCACTAGGGATGGTCCAGGCCGACGTAGTTC
Source organism: Avena insularis (assembly GCA_023614405.1). Taxonomy (NCBI): domain Eukaryota; kingdom Viridiplantae; phylum Streptophyta; class Magnoliopsida; order Poales; family Poaceae; genus Avena; species Avena insularis. The sequence continues at coordinate 60,521,444 of CM042689.1, forward strand.
ATCGGGGCAAGCTCGGAGAGGGGCGACAACCCCCAATTTGGCGACGGAGGAAGGATCCCAAGGTAACGCCAGCGATAGAATCTCCGGGCTCCTTCGGAGGGCTTCATAGTGATGTCTTGGGCCAAGCAAAAGCATGGGGAGAGTCTAGGGAGGTAGGATAACAAGATAGGGTAACATGCAGAGGAAAAAAACAAGGGGGATGGAGCTACGCTCGGATTTTGGCGCAATGGCTGAAGGGCCTCTTTCTCCTTCTCTCGTCAAGGACAGAGAAGGGGAGAAGGATTAGTGATCTAGGGAGGTGAGTGGGAGTGGTAGTGGGAGGAAGCAAATGGGGGCGGGTTGGGGTAGGGGGAGCCTCTGGCTATTTATTTTGAGGGGTGGTTCATGATGAACCATGTCCTTGTGTGGACATGAGAGGGGAAGTGGGGAGGGGATTGGCTAGGAGGGGTTGTGTTGGGGTGTGTGTGAGCCATGTGCATGACCATATGAGCGGAGGGGAGGGGTGGTGGCCGCTGTTGGCTTGAATTCACAAGATATTTGTGTCCCTATCTCTCTTTTATTAAGAAAATAGGATTAAGGGGGAGGGTGCTACTGTACATTGGTACAGTGGAAGTCGACCAGAGCAGAGGGGGTTGCTGTGTAATCTTGCTTGGCAAGGTTGGAGAAAGGTTTGATGGGTTTTTAAGTTTGTAGTTGAAGGATTTCAATAATTGTCCATGTGGTTGATCATGAAGCAACTCTTTAATTTTGATCTTGGCAAGATGATTCAAGGTTGCTGGTAGATTGGTGTGATCAAGTTACACCTTCATGAATTATTTGCAAATTATTGGAGATATTTTGGTCAACTATATAGCAATTATTCAAATAGTGCAGAAATGGTTTCTAGAAGCTCATTTGATATTTTTACATTGGACAAGGTTGTTTTTTGATGTGGGATGGTCCTAATCACCATATCACATATTGGATATTTTTTTATAATTTATTTGGAAGGAAAATTAATTTTAAGCTATTATTTCTTATTTCTGCCATTTAAGAAAAAGGGAAAAAAAGAAATAATAAAGGATTTCATAAATATTCATATTTGAGATGGGAAGTTAGGGTATGATTTACAGGACTCATATGTCCCTTTAGTTGGCAAAGTGGTTTGTATAAAAAGAAACTTGCCTTTATGGGCAATGTTTTGAGGATTTTGCAAAGAAAGGAATTTAGATAGTTTTAGGATCCAATAATTATGGAGATTATTTTTCAGTTGATTATATCCAAGGTGGATGAAGTCAAATTGAAGTATCCATAATTATCAACATTATTGGGTTTTGCAAAACAATTTGGATTTTGGAAGAGAGAGAGGATTAGAGGATCTAGGGCATTGATATTTTTATACCACCTAAACAAGCTTGGATTAGTGAGCTCGGAACTCACCTTGATAAAATGGATAGATGGATAGCTAGACCAAGTTATATATATGATCATCGAAGCAAGAATTGGGCTTGGTTGTATTTGAGGTGGTTTAGGAGTGATGTCAAACTTTGTTGAAAAAAGGCTGCCATAGCAGATGCGTCATAAAGCCTCATGAACCATGTGTGTTTAAGAAGAACAAGGTTCCAATGGAAACAAGTGAAGAGGGGATTGATATACCATGATGAGTAGATCATAACCATGCAAAGAGTGGGTCAAGGGAAGGTAGCATATGCATGTGAGCTTCAGCCAAAGTAGGCAAGATGATAAGATTTGCAGAAAAGACTATTTTCTTGACTACAAAACATAAAGGATGAGTGGGTAAAAGATGAATTTATCCAAGTTCAAGAGTGTAATTTTGTAGTACTAATTATGTACTAAAAGATGGTTCAACTACATTCTCAAGGATGAACACTGCTTGGAGTAGGTGGAGTTCCAAATGTTGAATCTAGTTAATGATTCCAGACTTAGCCAAATTAGCAGATTTGGGCGGGGGGGTTTGCACAAGTATGTAAGAGGGAAACCTTTGAGAGAGGGGAAACGGTTTATTTTTACCATAAAGTGGATGATATTGAAGGATAGCTTGTGTAGATAAGGTTTCATGCTTGTATTTGGTCTTTGATGTGTTGGAAGCTAATGCAAAGGATTAGCCTAGGATTGATCTAGGTAAGTAGATTAGAGATTCACTTGACTCACTCTAGATATATTAATATTGGGATGCTTAGTTTGAGATTGATTATCTCAACTATTAGTTTCATCCATAACAATGATCTCCTAGATTGGCTCATGCTACTTCCTAAGCAAACAAGGCAATCAGCAGATCAAGGCAATTCTTCAGATAGCAAATCAAGGCAATTCATTAGAAAATAGATCAATGAAATTCATCTAATCAAACTTATCCAACTACTACTAAGGTTACCATCAAGCCTATCTTGAGGTAAGCATGTTTATTTTGAAGAGGTTGTGATTTTTAATTAAGATCAGGACCTCTTGGTATTTCTACCAAGATTGGATGAACAGGTTTTAGGAAAGGTTTTGGAAAACCTAGAAATAATAGTACTTGAAAGTCATGTCTTGAAAACATAAGGATATTATATATATGTCACCATACTTTTCTTAATAGAACTAGTAAAATATTTTGTTGAGGTAAAGCCATCTTGGCTCAAGTTCGAAATGTCAGAACATTTGAGAATATGATAGATGAGCCAAGACATCTCTTTTAAAAAAAATATATTTTGTCAACTGAGGTTGAGGTAAGGACTATATCATCTAATGCACAATCTGTTGCATGAACACAAGCAAACAAATAAACAAACATTGCAACATGTAACAAGAAAAAGTTTTTGTTCCCCCTGATTTTTGCGTTTTTTACAACAAATCAGGATTGCTGAAATTGGGATGTTACAAACCTTTCCCCCTTAAAAGAATCTCATCCCGAGATTCGCGAGGAGTGGGGTTAGGTAAGAACATCGTCTTAACAATTTTTAGCAGTGGAAATATTTAGATGATAAAGAATGTTACAACAAACATGATTGGTCATCCACGGGTCGGGGTCGAGTTGCTTCCGATTGTGTGTTTAGGATAAGCTAGTTGAAAAGACGCAGACTTCTCCCCTTAGGACGATTATAGGTAGGTTTAATGCATGATTGATTCATCCTTCTGAAAGTGAGACAACGAGCTGAGCCTTCTTTGATCTTTTATTGCTGAAGTCATCTTTTCTGCCTTCTTGGTCTTAAGGTGTCATAAGTATGGGCTGGATGGTCAAATTTGGAGTGGGGAACTTTCCAGGAGTATCCTATGATTCTAAAGAAGTGTCGATTGTTCTCCGTCATGCGGGGTCCATGATTCCTATTTAGGGGGGTCGTTATCACCTAACGACGACTAGGGGTCAACTATCTCAAGTTTACTCTGGTTTTGCGGGAAAGACGCAGTCTTTCCCCCTTAGAGCAAGGTTAGGAGTGCTTGATGAAGTCACAGATCTTCTTGGTTGGATTTTTTGAGATAATGCTGCACCTTCTGTCCGGATTTGGTTGTATTCAGTCGACTTTGTAGATGCTGCTTCTTGAGAGGCGTCTAAGCTGGGTAGAAATGTATCTAGCTGGGGGGATACCAGGGTTCGGTCGGCGGTCTAGGAGTGCGGTCCTACAGGATGAGGTCATTCCGGGTTCAGTATGATACAAAGTTGTGGGTAAAACGCGAAAAAGTGAAACTCAGACTAGCATATTAGCAAACTAAGTTCTTGCATAAATTAATAGGTCTGTGTCGACCAGCGGCGAGGGTACTTTAGCATTACAAACCAAGTATGTGATCCCGGGAGTCGAAGCACTTAGAGTTTTACAAAATAGGTTCAGGGACAGAACATAACTCTACCCTAGGCTAGTTGGGTGAGTTGCAAGGGACGAGGGACTACTCTAGGGGAACTTCTTGAGTCTTGTATCCGTTCTGGGGTTGGAGGTTACTTCTCAGGAAGTGTCTTCTTAGAGGAAGAGGAGGCTCTAGAGATAGTGCCATCCTGATTCTTTTGGCTTGAGGGGCTCGTGGTTTCTTGTCTTTCTTAGGTATTGGAGCTTGTGTCCTCGGGGCCATCCAGGGTTGGGCGGGAAAGGCCCGGTTCTTCGCAGGTGTAAGCGAACACTTTGCTTGATTTTGGATCCTCCTTGGGTTTGCTTTGAATCTTGGAGGTGGTAGCGGATACTTTGGGCTTGACCTTCGTAGGACTGTTGTCTAAGCCATGTTGGGGACACTCTCTTCTGAAATGACCCGGTTGATCACATGAGAAACAGGTACCTTTCTTGGAACATCCCTCTCTTGATGACTTCCCAATGTTTACGCATGGGAGTTCACGAGCCTTGCCAATCGGGAAATATAAGGGGCAGTTGGCCGGGACATGGTCTTGACCTTTGTAGAGGAAACATGTGACTAGCTGGGTGGGGCAATCCACTGGAGAATTGTCACATCCCAAGATTTTCCAAATCTTGTTATGTGAAAAATAAATGAATAAAATAAAACTTTGTTGAATTTCAGGGTGAGAAGAAACTTTTTGAATCCATTTGGAAACTTTCAAAACCTATTTGGATCAAATAAAATCCCAAAGGGATTTGAAAAGTTAAATAAACAAGAAACTTCAAAATATTTAAAATTACTGTTTTTGGATCTTTTAATAAAAGATTTTGTTTTTAAAAGAAAAAGTGGATTTATAAATAAAGATTATTTTATAAAGCCAAATTAAACCTTGGCCAATATTTTGAAATAAAATGTTTTGTTTTGATTAAAATTAGTAAAGGCTTATTTAAATAAAATAATAAGGATTTAATATCCAATTTTATTTAAGTAAAGGCTTTTCCCATTTTAAACAAACACTAAAACTTATTTATTTATTTTAAATAAGTTTTCCAAGTATTTTATATTCTCAAATAAAACCTACTGAAGTGTTTTTGGTTTTATTTTAGTTTTCAAAATAAAGATTTTATTAAAAAAAATCCTATTTGATTTAATAACTAAGGTCCATTCTATTTAATTATTAATGGAACCTAAAATAAAAATGTTATTTTGTTTTAAACAAGATTTCCAAATATCTTTTATTTTCAAATAAAACCTACTGATTTGGTTTTGAAAATATTTGGTTTTCAAATGGGGTTTTTATTAAATAAATCAAACCCTATTTGATTAAATAACTAAAGGGCCATTTTATTTAATTAATGAATGGATCCTAAAAAGAATAAAAATATTATTTTATTTTGGGATTTGGTTTATGTTGATAAACAGAACCAAAAACTCATTACAAGTGTGGTGAGTGTTTGAATTGTTTGAATGATTGTTTTGTTGTTTGAATTGTGAATTGAATTTCAAATCAGTAAATAGAAATAGAAAAGGTTAAATCATTCAGACAGAAAAAAAAATAGTGCAAAGGACCCAGCCCAACAAACTGGCCCAACAGCCCAGTCCAGCCCACCTGTTCCCTCGCCCCCGAACCGTTTTCTTCACCGCATAAGCAACCCGCGAAGACACTGACAAGTGGACCCCTCCCCCTCACTTCCTTTCTCGCTGACAGGTATGCCCCACCCCCTGTTCGTCGTTCTCACCCGCAGCGACTCGTTCTTCCCCCGCTCTTTCCATTGATTCCTCAGGCTTAATTCATCTTTATGCGGCCACAATTACTCGCAGTGATCACGCATGATAAATCCCCTCTTACTCCTCTTCCATTTCCCCCAAACACCACGCCTCGAGAGCCACCAGGCTGTCCCAAATTTCTCCTGCACCGCCGCCGTCTCTGACGAGGTCCTCGGCCAATTCCGGCAGCACCGCATAGCCTCTTGCCTCCCCGACCAAGCTCACATCCTCCCCAGCCCTGGCGCATCTCTCTGCATCCCCAGCTCGCTCGCGCGTGCCTCACAGCGCCGGCGACGACCTCAACTGACAGCACGACCGTCTGCAGACAACTCCAGTAAGCCACATCGCCTGAACCCGTGCGCGCCTTGACCAGAGCCTCACACCATTGTATTCGCCTGTGCCTTGTGATCATCCAGGTACTCGCCAACTAGTCGCGCGAGACCCATAGCCTCGCCCCCGTCGACGTCTGACCGCACCGAGGCCCAGATCAACTCCGGTGAGCAATTGAAGACGAACCCGCGCGCCCCTCGACGAGCTGCCACAACGTTGAGCATCAGCAGGCTTCGAAGATTCTGGTGAGCTACCCCTCTGCTCCCCTTGCCTCCTAAATCACCGGCGATGACCTCACCTGAGCGCTGCCGGCAGAGCGCCGCCGCCAGCGCCGCTGATTATTAGTCAGAGTAGTTAGGACCGTTGGATTGGAATCTAACGATTAGGAAAGAAAGTGTGCGAAGGGGTATCGAGCGATCTGTGCCGTGTGATCCCACTTTGATCTAACGCTCCACAGCGATCGATCCGCATGAAGCGGTACCGCCCAATGAAAACATGCCGCGTGTCACCTGTTCTGATTAAAAACAGATTTGAAATCAGATTAGTTTGTGATTTTCAAACCTTTGCAACTTTTGATCCACACGTCCAAAAATTGAAAACTTTATACCAATGGAATCAGCAAGACAAGCCCTAGCCAACCATGCCTTTTGTTTAGTAAAAAGCTTCTGGAAAAATGGTTGTTTTTGCAGAACCATTTGTATGCTTGTTAAGGATGTAAAAATTGTTCAAAAATTATTTTGGGGATAAAACCTTTGGCAATTGGTGTGATTTGAACCTACTAACATTAGGAAACACTTTGTGGATTCAAAAATGAATTTGGTGAAACAAAATAATGATTCTTTGATTTAAAACCATTTCTAGTCAAATAGAAATGTGGTTATTTTATAAAAAATGGTTTTGGAAGAAAACCTTTGGGAAATGTTTTGTTTTAAACTCTCTGACCCTAAACACCAAGTTTTGTGGTTTGAAAACATATTTTGTGAACCCTATAGATTAATGCCTTAGTAAAAATATTTCTACACCACATAAAATGATACTTTGTTTTGAAAATGGTTTAGGAGGTGAAACCTTTTGCAAATGACTTTGCCACTTTACAAAATGACCATTAGGTGTTTTCCAATGTTTATGACCCATTAGGAACCACTTTTCAAACAAAACAAAGCTTGGCATGCTTGCATGCATTACTTTGACTTTGTCATTTTATGTGTTGTTTTGCTTGATTGGTAGATTGAGTTTGTGCCTTGCTTGATTGATTTGTAGTGACTTGAAGAGTGTGATTGTTGCAAGGACAAGGAGTGAACCTATACTCTACCAAAAAGGCAAGTGATGCTTCATACTTTTTGTCCCATTACTTTCACTATGCACTAGTGATTTTCTCTAAGTAAAACTTGCATGGAATTTTGCTAAGTATAAACCTTGCTATAGGAAAACCTAGTAGATGAACCTTAGTAGGATTTTCCTAAGTTAAGATTCCTACTACTATCATGCTTAGCCTAGCTAATAGAAAACAAGGGTGGAGATATATTCACACTATGGAAAATTTCTAAGTCTGAGGACTTATGTTTTTCTTAATAAAACAACTAAGTCAATGAATCACCTGGGTGGAATGGTAATTTCTTGGTGGATTTTGGTTGAGTGGTTCACAAGGCCCATGTCTATGGTTTACCTTGTGTATCTCACTTGTGGATGGCCACCCAGGAACAAAGAGATTTGAGATGTCAAATGTTGAGAAGCTTCAAGTGCAACCACTTGGCATTATGGGCTCTGCCTGGATCATATAGGTTGCAAGAACTTAGCCATATGGACAGTGGGTGGTAGTGTTTGATAGGTTGGAGCGCGTACATTTTGGTCTAAGGGAAGGCTTCTGAAAGATCTTGTCTTGGGAAACCAAGTCTTGTGGGGAAAGTGCACCACCTCTGCAGAGTGTAAAATCTAAGTACTTAGCCATGTCCCTGGTAAAGGACAATTTGAGCATCAAGACATGGAAGCAATCAAGAATCTCATCATTCAAATTTCTAAGTTAAAATCTTGTGGTTTGAACAAGGGTTAAAGGATCTTCAAACTTTGATTGAGAAAAATGTTTTTGTCAAGCAAAAACTTAGTGTTTTCAAAATGATAAGGAAAATCTATTTTTGAGCAATGCAAGCCTCAACTCCACTTACCCAAATGCATATAGATGATAGACTCCACTATACTACCATAGTATCACTTGCCAATACAATTCAAATGTATTGACCCTTGTGGCTGTAACTTGTTATGTTGCAGGTTTGATTGTTTTTAGTGAGGATTGATTGATTAGGATTACAAAGTCTACAACCAACATGTCTGCCTGTGGCACTTTGAAGATGAAGGACCCCATGCTTATAGATTTCTGCTGCAATGTAATGTAATAGCCAAATGAGCTATGTAAGATGTAATAAAATTATGTTATTCCTGGTTATAAAGTTGTATTATGACCTTTGTTTCTTGATATTACATCTTAACTGTGGATGCTAGCTATTGATCCAGGGACTAGCATTGTAAACACAGGGGACACCACCTTATATTGTGTAAAGGTTGGGACACTCCCTCTACAGATGGTATCAGAGCATTGTGTTGCCTGTAGGATTTGTAAACCTAGGATTGGACAAAAACCCTTAGAAAAATAGGAGTTGTACTTGTTCCAAAAACTTATTTACAAAAACACTTGTAAACTCTTTCCTCAACCATTTTGGTTTCAACTCTACTTCTCTTCTATTTCAACTTGATGGAAAAACCAACCCCATGGCCAAAGACTACACCATGTGCAAAGGACTACTTCAACTCTAATGACTTCAACATCTTCAACTCTAATGACTTCAACATCTTCAGCATATTCACCAAGGACTTCCAACTTGGATACCACTAAGGACTACAAGTGAGACAAGGAAATCTTGCTCAAGATTTAGAGACTGAGGGAATGCAAAAGTTAGAAGGAGCCTACATCATTTGAAGTATTGCAACCAAGAGTTTTTCTCAAGGAAACCATGATCTCATACAAGAAGAATCAAGAAGGAAGGAAAGATCACAAGTGAACCATATAGATGGACCACCATAATTTAGTTAAGTCAAACACACCAACTTATGTGGTGTAACAAAAATATTTTGTTGCCTAAAAATGTGCTTGAACTTTGTTGATTGAGTGAAATGTTTGTTTGTGATTGCTTGCGCATTGCTTGTGTGAATTGTGGTGTGTGTGATTAGAATTGATTCCTTAGAAATATTTTGCCTATTCTAACCCAAATTCAACCCAAACAGATGACTACTCCAGGAGACTCCAACATCAAGGATAATGACACTAACACCAACCAAGAAGACAGCATGAAAGATCTTATAGCAACCCAAAACTAGTTGAGCTAAGAGACAACTCAGCTTTTAGCCAACAACAATGGACTAGACCCAGCCATACAAAGGATTTTGAAACTTCAATCCCAATTGTTGCAAGGAATGGTTACTCAAATGATCAACATGAGAGAAAACTTTTTCCAAAGAGCTAATGACAACAAGGATGACAAAGATGCTATTCTAGAAGGAACCCAAGCTAGCAATACTTGTGGAGACAAGGATCATGCATCCAAGGAGCATGAAGATCAATGCCCTAATGGTAAAGAAGAAAGTCATATCTCTACTAACTGCCCCAAGAAGAGAGAAAGATTTTCCACCTATGAAGAACATGAACTAGAAGAACTCCTAGCTTTAGAGAGACCCAAAAAGAAGAAGAAGAAGAAGAAATGCCCCAATCCTAACAAGGAGGATATTACTCAAGTGCAATGTTACAATTGCAAAGAGATGGGATACTATGCCAATGAATGCCCATAAAAGAAGAAGAACCAAGGAAACAAACAAGAAGAATTGTTACCCAAGGAAAAGAAAGATATCAGCCAAGTGATGTGTTTCAAATGCAAGGAACAAGGCCACTATGTAAACAATTGTCTAGAAAAGATGAAGAACAAGTTAAACAAGTCTATGAAGGATCTCAACCTTGGCCCATGAGTCAAGTGTGGAAACAAAGGACACTATGCAGAAGGTTGCCCAGAGAAGTTTCCCCAGGATCCCAAGCAAGCCAAAATGTAAACTAGTTGGAAATTTTTTAAGGGTGGTAGTACCCTAGTTGTTTTGAGCCAACTTGTAACCCTAGCCTCCCCAAATATCGGGACGAGATTTATTTTAAGGGTGGTAGCCTGTCACATCCCAAGATTTTCCAAATATTGTTATGTGAAAAATAAATGAATAAAATAAAACTTTGTTGAATTTCAGGGTGAGAAGAAACTTTTTGAATCCATTTGGAAACTTTCAAAACCTATTTGGATCAAATAAAATCCCAAAGGGATTTGAAAAGTTAAATAAACAAGAAACTTCAAAATATTTAAAATTACTGTTTTTGGATCTTTTAATAAAAGATTTTGTTTTTAAAAGAAAAGATGGATTTATAAATAAAGATTATTTTATAAAGCCAAATTAAACCTTGGCCAATATTTTGAAATAAAATGTTGTGTTTTGATTAAAATTAGTAAAGGCTTATTTAAATAAAATAATAAGGATTTAATATTTTATTTAAGTAAAGGCTTTTCCCATTTTAAACAAACACTAAAACTTATTTATTTATTTTAAATAAGTTTTCCAAGTATTTTATATTCTCAAATAAAACCTACTGAAGTGTTTTTGGTTTTATTTTAGTTTTCAAAATAAAGATTTTATTAAAACAAATCCTATTTGATTTAATAACTAAGGTCCATTCTATTTAATTATTAATGGAACCTAAAATAAAAATGTTATTTTGTTTTAAACAAGATTTCCAAATATCTTTTATTTTCAAATAAAACCTACTGATTTGGTTTTGAAAATATTTGGTTTTCAAATGGATTTTTTATTAAATAAATCAAACCCTATTTGATTAAATAACTAAAGGGCCATTTTATTTAATTAATGAATGGATCCTAAAAAGAATAAAAATATTATTTTATTTTGGGATTTGGTTTAAGTTGATAAACAGAACCAAAAACTCATTACAAGTGTGGTGAGTGTTTGAATTGTTTGAATGATTGTTTTGTTTTTTGAATTGTGAATTGAATTTCAAATCAGTAAATAGAAATAGAAAAGGTTAAATCATTCAGACAGAAAAAAATAGTGCAAAGGACCCAGCCCAACAAACTGGCCCAACAGCCTAGTCCAGCCCACCTGTTCCCTCGCCCCTGAACCGTTTTCTTCACCGCAGAAGCAACCCGCGAAGACACTGACAAGTGGACCCCTCCCCCTCACTTCCTTTCTCGCTGACAGGTATGCCCCACCCCTCCTGTTTATCGTTCTCACCCGCAGTGACTCGTTCTTCCCCCGCTCCTACCGTTGATTCCTCAGGCTTAATTCGTCTTTATGCGGCCACAATTACTCGCAGTGATCACGCGTGATAAATCCCCTCTTACTCCTCTTCCATTTCCCCCAAACACCACGCCTCGAGAGCCACCAGGCTGTCCCAAATTTCTCCTGCACCGCCGCCGTCTCTGACGAGGTCCTCGGCCAATTCCGGCAGCACCGCATCGCCCCTTGCCTCCCCGACCAAGCTCACATCCTCCCCAGCCCTGGCGCATCTCTCTGCATCCCCAGCTCGCTCGCGCGTGCCTCACAACGCCGGCGACGACCTCAACTGACAGCACGGCCGTCTGCAGACAACTCCGGTAAGCCACATCGCCTGAAACCGTGCGCGCCTTGACCAGAGACTCACACCATTGTATTCGCTTGTGCCTTGTCATCATCCAGGTACTCGCCAACTAGTCGCGTGAGACCCATAGCCTCGCCCCCGTCGACGTCTGACCGCACCGAGGCCCAGATCAACTCCGGTGAGCAATTGAAGACGAACCCGCGCGCCCCTCGACGAGCTGCCACAACATTGAGCATCAGCATGCTTTGGAGATTCTGGTGAGCTACCCCTCTGCTCCCCTTGCCTCCTAAATCACCGGCGATGACCTCGCCTGAGCGCTGCCGCCAGAGCGCCGCCGCCAGCGCCGCTGATTATTAGTCAGAGTAGTTAGGACCGTTGGATTAGAATTTGATGATTAGGAAAGAAAGTGAGCGAAGGGGTATCGAGCGATCTGTGCCGTGCGATCCCACTTTGATCTAACGCTCCACAGCGATCGATCGATCCGCAATGAAATTACCGTAATGAAATCATGCAGCGTGTCACTGTTACATTTAAAACAGATTTGAAATCAGATTAGTTTGTGATTTTCAAACCTTTGTAACTTTTGATCCACATGTCCAAAAATTGAAAACTTTATACCAATGGAATCAGCAAGACAAGCCCTAGCCAACCGTGCCTTTTGTTTAGTAAAAAGCTTATGGAAAAATGGTTTTGCAGAAACATTTGTATGCTTGTTAAGGATGTAAAAATTGTTCAAAAATGATTTTGGGGATAAAACCTTTGGCAATTGGTGTGATTTGAACCTACTAACATTAGGAAACACTTTGTGGATTCAAAAATGAATTTGGTGAAACAAAATAATGATTCTTTGATTTAAAACCATTTCTAGTCAAATAGAAATGTGGTTATTTTATAAAAAATGGTTTTGGAAGAAAACCTTTGGGAAATGTTTTGTTTTAAACTCTCTGACCCTAAACACCAAGTTTTGTGGTTTGAAAACATATTTTGTGAACCCTATAGATTAATGCCTTAGTAAAAATATTTCTACACCACATAAAATGATACTTTGTTTTGAAAATGGTTTAGGAGGTGAAACCTTTTGCAAATGACTTTGCCACTTTACAAAATGACCATTAGGTGTTTTCCAATGTTTATGACCCATTAGGAACCACTTTTCAAACAAAACAAAGCTTGGCATGCTTGCATGCATTACTTTGACTTTGTCATTTTATGTGTTGTTTTGCTTGATTGGTAGATTGAGTTTGTGCCTTGCTTGATTGATTTGTAGTGACTTGAAGAGTGTGATTGTTGCAAGGACAAGGAGTGAACCTATACTCTACCAAAAAGGCAAGTGATGCTTCATACTTTTTGTCCCATTACTTTCACTATGCACTAGTGATTTTCTCTAAGTAAAACTTGCATGGAATTTTGCTAAGTATAAACCTTGCTATAGGAAAACCTAGTAGATGAACCTTAGTAGGATTTTCCTAAATTAAGATTCCTACTACTATCATGCTTAGCCTAGCTAATAGAAAACAAGGGTGGAAATATATTCACACTATGGAAAATTTCTAAGTCTGAGGACTTATGTTTTTCTTAATAAAACAACTAAGTCAATGAATCACCTGGGTGGAATAGTAATTGCTAGGTGGATTTTGGTTGAGTTGTTCACAAGGCCCATGTCTATGGTTTACCTTGTGTATCTCACTTGTGGATGGCCACCCAGGAACAAAGAGATTTGAGATGTCAAATGTTGAGAAGCTTCAAGTGCAACCACTTGGCATTATGGGCTCTGCCTGGATCATATAGGTTGCAAGAACTTAGCCATATGGACAGTGGGTGGTAGTGTTTGATAGGTTGGAGCGCGTACATTTTGGTCTAAGGGAAGGCTTCTGAAAGATCTTGTCTTGGGAAACCAAGTCTTGTGGGGAAAGTGCACCACCTCTGCAGAGTGTAAAATCTAAGTACTTAGCCATGTCCCTGGTAAAGGACAATTTGAGCATCAAGACATGGAAGCAATCAAGAATCTCATCATTCAAATTTCTAAGTTAAAATCTTGTGGTTTGAACAAGGGTTAAAGGATCTTCAAACTTTGATTGAGAAAAATGTTTTTGTCAAGCAAAAACTTAGTGTTTTCAAAATGATAAGGAAAATCTATTTTTGAGCAATGCAAGCCTCAACTCCACTTAGCCAAATGCATATAGATGATAGACTCCACTATACTACCATAGTATCACTTGCCAATACAATTCAAATGTATTGACCCTTGTGGCTGTAACTTGTTATGTTGCAGGTTTGATTGTTTTTAGTGAGGATTGATTGATTAGGATTACAAAGTCTACAACCAACATGTCTGCCTGTGGCACTTTGAAGATGAAGGACCCCATGCTTATAGATTTCTGCTGCAATGTAATGTAATAGCCAAATGAGCTATGTAAGATGTAATAAAATTATGTTATTCCTGGTTATAATGTTGTATTATGACCTTTGTTTCTTGATATTACATCTTAACTGTGGATGCTAGCTATTGATCCAGGGACTAGCATTGTAAACACAGGGGACACCACCTTATATTGTGTAAAGGTTGGGACACTCCCTCTACAAGAATGGAGAGCTCCACAATTTGGGTAGTGGCCTAAGAACTGGCTGGCTTGATGTCCTTCTCCGTAACGGCTGCATGCTTTCTTCGGACCTCCGAGCTTCCTGGCAATTTCTAGGGGATTTCTTGTTGGTGATAAAATCTCTGGCTAAGGAAGTAAACAGGTTTAAGAGGTTAGTCATCTGGGTTCAAAGCGGAGGGATTAGTAGGGTATAAAACTAGGGAATGATATGGTTGTTGAACGAGCGGGTCCAACAATGATTCAGGCCTCATGGTGTGGGTAGTGATAGGTTAGGCGAGGTGGATTTGACGTGTTATGATTTGGCTGCCATCTTGCTGAGGAGAGGTCTCATTTTACAGGGTTATCGGTGTTGATGTCAGGATGCACTAACAGGGTGGTCTGAGCAATAGGGTCGAATGATCCAGGGCAAACAAGCAACACATATCAAGCATCACATAAACACATGACAAGCAAACAAGGCGTACCATAGGTACTAAGGGGTGACTATGCACCATAAAGGGATTCCTATACTAGTGGTATTGGTCATATGTACTGATGTTGGTGAGGGTATTGACTTCCTTCTTGCCAGATGGGTGTCGTTGATGCTGCACTTGACCCTTTTAGGGCAATGGAAGGATTCCATTGGTAGGGTTATCTTATAGTGTCTTTCATTGTTGGTAGCTCCTTTCATTTTCTTGTATCAGTTGCTATTCATCTCGGGAACTACATCTTCACGGTTTCTAGGTCAGTGTTATTTTTGAAAACGGAGCATTTGAAAGTAGACGAGATGTAGTTTAAGCCATTTTCAAAAAGTTTAAGTCAGAGAAGGTAAGATAAGGTATCTTTCGAAAAGATTTTGTGTTTTCAAAAGACGGGATTTAGAAATAGTGGTTGTCCTGTCTAATGTCCATCCTAGATAAGGTCTCATACAGTCAGGATGGATCTGATACCAAGTCTGTGAGACCCTAGATTTATGGTCTGAGAATCCTATTATGCCTACAATTCACATTCCCATGATCAGTGAGCCGTGAGCATAACCGACGAGTATCATTACAACATCCATAAAGTAACAAGTACAAAACTTACATCATTAGCATTATGGCGATTATAGTCATGAATAGCAGAAGTCTTCACTCGCAGATCCCATGTCAAGCCTTAACCTATAGGCAACTAACTGGAAAGACGGCCTAGCTCACATAGATTTCACCAATCTCCATCCTTCCTCGTGCTTATGAAAGTTTGGCCAGGTATATAGCCAGGAACAATGCCGGTGAGTACGTTGAATGTACTCGCAAACCACCTTAAAGCAACAATAATAAATGATATGTAATATGGCTTAGGTAGTAGGAGGGCTCCATAAGAGGTTATTATTATAAACTAGTTTCTCTTGAAGATATAGCATGCATATATCTATGTTGAAAACTTTTGTAGAACATTTGGAAAATCTTTATGAAAAGTTTAAGAAAACACTAGGATTGGGTCACCCATTTGTTTCTTTCTCCCTGCCATCCCATGACCAAACTCCTTTCCTTCCTTTACGACCATCCCATGGTCAAAACATTTCCAAAGCCATTGCTTTTCCGAAATCATTTTTGAAATCAAAACCAGCACTGCTCTATAGTAGTTTGTCCAACTTGTCCATAACTGCTGACTTGGCTATTCAAATAGATTTACACTCTGGAGAGGTTGTACAGTTTACCCATACCATCCAGGTACCCTGCCCTGATCTACACTAATCATGGGTTGAGTACCCGACCAAGACTCTCCGGATGCCACTCTAGTATAGGCCCTACCCTATGAGTTGTTCCCCTCAACACCGGGACGTATAGATCCACGTACCGACCGGAGTTCCTTCTGACTCCTCGATAAGGGGCACTTTCAATGAGGGGCTCATAATATCGCCCGGGTGCTCCCGAGGGCAGTTCGCAATTCCTCCAGGTGACTGTCCCACGGTTGACACTTTATATAAACGAACCCTGGAATTCAAGGGAGATGATCCCTTATAAGTACTCGTGATAATTCCCATACCAGAGTAGTAAACTTCAAATCTTGCCATGTCCCATTCTAGAGTAATGTGGTTGCACGGGTTAAGTTGTTATAGCTAAATCTGCAAAGAACCTGGTGCGTTTTCATAAACATTTTTCCTCCTCTTTCTGTCATCATTTTTTAAAACAAAACCCTTTTTCTTTTCTCGAAATTTTCTTGGTAGGTCGAACCTCTCCAAGGTTTTTTCATAAAACATCTTTGTAAGACTTTCCCAGGGGTCTTCCCATCCTATAGTGTTGCTTCGGCTAAAACGGGGTCTCTAAAGGGGTATGGTGTTGTACACCATCTATTACACTAGGGACAAGTAGGTGTCATCAGGGGTGTTGTAATTAGTAGTACTAATGTGTAATGGTTTAGATGATCCAAACATTCCCACATATAAAACTTAGTATTAAAACCATGCAATTTGCAATAGATAAGTAGATAAACCATGCATAAATAAAATTGCAGGACAAAGGCTTATGAGCAAGAAGGTGGCTTGCCTGTGACCAGCGATATTTCCCTTGACTTCTTTAGAATACCATAATAATGATAACAATAGTAATAATAATCCGATGCTTCCTTCTTCTCTTCAAAACACAATCGCAACTATCGTCGTTATCGAGCATAGATGCAAACAAGAAATACCTCAATCAATACAAGGAATACAAGAATAAATACCATATATCAAGCAATGAATATTTCATGTTTACAATTCAGTAGGTTTTAGGAAGATTGGCATTGTCTTGGAACCATGCAAGTAGATCCTTTAGGATTTATAGTCTAGAAACTACCTAAGAGAGGGGTTTTGGACCAAGGGTATATTTTGTATGATATCATTGTATAGGAACAATACCAGCAGATAGGTATTGATTAAATGAAACCAACAAAAGTGGTTTCACTATTTTATCAATTTCCATTGATTTACTATGACTTTTCTAGTGTTAAAAGCTCTAGTTTTAGGGAATAATTCATCAGAAAAGTTATAGAGCTCCAAAATTTATTTCCTTGGATGGTTAGTTAGGGTTTGGTGGAATGGTTCAGTAGGAGTTGGAATCACTTCAAAATATTTACTAGAATGCCCTCAGGAAAATCTCAAAGTCAGTTTTGGTTGGTATTTTTCTTTTTAAACCGATTAAATCTACAGAAGCTTTTGATATTATTACAAAGAAAAAATTTAGGTGTTTGGAATAGATTTCTTTAGAAATTGGAATCTTACAGAACTACTGGGGTGATTTTATTAGTGCATAAACCATGCACGGAATAGTTTTGATAGATATTGGGCTCCTGCGGTTTGATAGATATAGGTATGCATGTGTACTGGGAGTTGGAATTAGTTGAATACATTTTTGTTTTGACATATAGAAATTCTAAAGTCAAACAGGTGATGTTCTTGTTATTTTTACGAGGGTCAAACTAGGAGGCAAATTAATATGGGGCCAGGGTGGCATGTAAGATATTATTGATAGCTTGCAGTAAAAGTGATTTTGGTCTATTTGGGGTTGTAAAACTCCCTGAAGATACAAATAAGTGTTTTAGATACTTTCTGGCATTTGATTTAATATAATTAATCCATACCTAATCTAATCTAACCAAGGGTACTGAATGTTGGTAAAATCATACAAGTGTCTAGAAAAATTTATATCTCGGCATTTAGATTCATTTTTCATTTTTGTTTTGATTTAAACCTGCAGCTATACAAGCAGATCTAGAGAAACCAAATAAAAGGGTAAGGTAACTGGTATGAATTCGGAAAGGGAATGGACGAGGTGGAACTGGGCCGGCCCATCCAGTAGACCATGGTGCACGCGCGGGAGGCATGCGAACGCCGGCCGCAGGGTCCGCTGGACAGCGACTCTACGAGGCGAAGGGGTACAAGGCCTCCTCTACCGTTGGATCTAGGGATATCAATAGTACTGGGTCGTCGTCTCGGCTGATACATGCGTCGCCGGGATAAACGCTAGAAGGGCATGGTGGTGCATAGGGAGCTCACATGGGGCTCGGAGGGGCGCTAGGGATGGCCAGGGCGACGCAGTTCGTCGGGGCGAGCTCGGAGGGGGGCAAAAACTGCTGGTTTGGTGACAGAAGAAGGACCCCGAGGTAACGCCGGCGACGGAAGCTCCATGCTCCTTCGGGGGTCTTGTAACTACCTCGGTGAATTACGCTCCTAGTACAAGCCTGGATGATCAGAAATGGTTGAAATAGTACGGTGGGGCCCAAATGCCACTCACAGGTAGACCTTTCGGCCGTCCCAACCATTTCCAAACATCGGGACCGAGCAGGCGTAATGTCGGCAGGCGAAGGATCAACTACATACACAAATGAGTATGTATGCAAGCCACCATACAATAGTACATCAGATCCATTCCATCTAAAAAGAAAGGAAATATAGCAGCATATCGGCAAGATCCAAATATCCTAGATAGATATAATAGTTTAGGATATCTCCTCATACATCAAACAATGAGTATCAAGCGAGCGGAAGACAAAATCCAGTACGGATAAGAAGCATATCGGCATAAGATGCCCCATAAATAAGCACATCCTACAGATCTCACGGATCCCGTTCCCGGAATCTCTACACCGAATGATCGTTGCCCACATCGTCTGTCTCTTCCACCCAAAGATCCATCTTGCGAGTGTACTTGTTCATCTCGAACCAATAATTTATCGTGTGATACACTAGGGGTACTCAGCAAGTCTTTATGCATCAAAAGGGGACACAACCTGGGGTGACGCAATTTCAGCAAAAGATAAAAACTAGCAATTCTATATATACTCGCTAACCATCCGCCTAACCAGAGATGAGCGGATGTCCGTGAATTAAGAACAACAGTTATAACTTGATTATAAAGGTAATCTTAACAGATCCATCCTCCTCCTCGCCATCGACGAGGAAGCGGACGAACAACCCCCCATCCGTTGGCAGTTTTATTATCCATTCCGTGAGTATTGCACTATTTACTAGTCAGGTACCTAGTCTAGTCAAATTAGAAGCGGTACTTTAGTTATGCTTGTCTATGATCGAGAAACTGTGCTCCAAGTCGTCCATAACCGCGGACACGGCTTTCAGAAAGTTTTACCATAGGGTGCACAAATAGCAACACACACTCGATATGCCTCGGAAAACCAAATCAAAACCCAACGAGACAGTCACGACAAAGCAATTACAGGATTCAGAAATATTTCAGGGGGCCACCCCATTAAGCTACCCGCAACGAAGTTAGCTGACTCCGAGACGGACTCAAGGTTTGCGCCAATGGCTGTAAACGACAGCAGATCCCAAAACTGACCGCCGATACAAAAACACTCCGCTTCCTAAACAGTACAGCGTGCTCCTCACACAATCGTAAATAAAGCAGTAAAGCATGGCATAAGTACAGGATAGTAAATAAAACCTCAAACTAGTTGTGGCCCCAAGAAATAAGAATGAATCAAGCTCTGGCTCAGGGGGGTCCATAAGCCTCCCGGATGTGGATAGCGCGAATATTCTTGGAACAGGAATCAAGTACTCGGGGTCTTACGGGACACAAGTGAGCCTGAAAAACCAAATAGCGAATATGGCTCGCCGATGCCACTTTCATTAGTTATCCCATTACTACTCAGGTTAAGTTGTTTAGGTACCTCGTTATCCATCAGACACTCACATACCCTACTCATGCTGTTCTACGACTCGCATGGCTCAAACAACTCCTGTAGTAATGGCTCATGGGATGGAGGAACAAGCTTCGGTGGGGTTTAAAAATAAAGGCTATGCAATACTTGGGATTCAATTTAACGCAATCGCGACTCAATGATGCAAGAATAAGATAGAGGCAATAGGTACTGTATGTATGCAAGCATGTGGTAGTGCTTGCACAGCTCGATTGAAGCAAGGAATGGATCTGGGTAGTGCTCCTGGTTCTCTTGATATATCCCCTGCTCAGCGTCTATTCGAAGAAGAACCAAACAAACAAGGGCCAACATAAATAAAGTGCACAAGCATATGAATAAATGCATCAAGCAAACAACCATGCCATGATGAATGATGCACAATTTGCATGGCAATAAGGTAGCATGGCATGGGTGAGGTGTGGAACACAAGAATAAACCATTTTATTTAGTTTTGGCCCCAATTTATTCACAATTAAGTTGCTGTCCACAATATATTTATATGATGCATGCTTCAAATCAAACCAGGGAATACGTAAACAGGAAGGTCTCGTCGAGCTAATCATTTTAGACATATCATTTATTAAATTTGGATTTATAAATCAAAAGTTATTAATTATTTAAGAAAAAGGGGCATTTATTGTAATTTAATTAAACTTGGAAATTTAAGTGTTCAAAATATATTTTGAATGGAAGATTTGAAATCCTCACATTTTTCTGATTTGAAAACATATATTATTTGTATTATTTGGTTTATTATTTGAAAACAGAATTTAAATTGAATTTGATTTAATTAGAAAAAGATTTGAATTTAAAACAGATTCGCAGAATTACTTTTTATACCCAGGCAGACTCAGACCCAGACACTGACGAGTGGGGCCGTTCGATCGGGCCGACGCATACGTAAACGTTTTACACCGCAGCTGCTGCTAGCCCGTGAGACAGACAGGTGGGACCTGCTGGCTCGCAGGCCCACCTGACAGAGCGAGGTGGAGGCTGACCACGTGGCTCTGCGGGGGGGACTGCGGGTTGAGTTTTAAAAGGCCAGGGGGTTTTCTGCAAAGCGGTAACAGACACCGACGGGTGGGCCTGGGCTGGACCGCGGGTTGCGAGACAAAAAGACGGAGGGGGTATCTGCAAAAAGGGGGTCGCCGTACTGTTGATCTTCTCTGTCTCGCGCGACCGATCGGTGGCGGCAATGTGGCGGGATTCAACTCGAGACCTAGGCTCGCGCGCAGAGGCGGCTACCACTGCGGTGGGCTGGCGTGGTTGACAGGGAGGGTGGACGGGCCTAGATAGGGTTTCTGTGCGGGCGGGAGCGAGCAGACGCCAGCGAACGACGGCGCACCGAGAGCGCTCGGAGAAACTACCGGCGAGCACAGGCAACGGCGGGGAGAACCGGGGTGTCAGGGAGGTTGTCCAACTCACCGTGAGGGTGTTGGCGTGGTCTGAACGAGCGGAGGGGCGGGCGATCGACGAGGACGCAGACAATCCGAAAGCTAGGGTTTCCCGTCGGTGGCGTCGGGCTCGCGCTGGTTCGGGTGGCTCCGGTGCTCCTCTTCGACGACGGCGTGTTCCAGGCGACGCAGGGGAACCTCCTCGACCTTCCTCGGCAACCAGCGCGTCACGCCACCGGCTGGTTTAGGTGTGGGCGGTGGAGGCCGAAGGTTTTCCGGCGAGTGGGGGTAGACGGTGGCTGTGGGGAAAGAGGGAGAGGGTGGAGGCTATGGGGCGGATCTGGGCGAGCAGAGGAGCGTCGTGAGGTGGTAGATAGGGACGGGAGAGGGAGGTGGTACCGTGGGCGCGGGGTAGATGGGAAAGGGTGGCTCGGTGCCACCTTTTCCCCCTTCTTGCTCACGTGCACGGTCGGGAGAAGGGGCAGGGCAGGCGCGGGGAAGCTGGCAGGTGGGGTAGGGCGAGCCAAGGGCAGGGTGGTTCGGGCTGGGGACCTGCAGGCAGAGATCTAGAGGGAGAGAGAGGAGAGGCTCGGGTAGGGTGGAGCTAGGCTCGGGTAGAGCTAGGTGTGGAGCTAGGTTAGTGTTTGGGGTGGTAACTAGGGCAGGGAGAGGTGGCCCGGGAGAGGGTGGCCGGTGGGGCCAGCTAGGGTAGGCCATGGTGGGGTGGCTCGGCTTAGAAGGAGGAGAGAAAGAGGGGGTACTTAGGGTTTAGGTTTAGCTTAGGTGTAGATTAGGGTTTAGGAGAGGGGGAAGGTTAGGTGCTAGGGTGTTCCTTTGTCAAGATCAAGCCAAGCACCAACCAAACCCCAACAAGATAGAGACTAGAAAAGAGAGGAAAGGTGAGGTGGTGGCAATCCTTTGACAAGACCAAGCAAGACCCAAAACAAGCTCAAGCAAGAAATGGCCAAAAGAGAGAAGGAAAGGAAGGTGGTGATGGGTGGATGGAGATGATGTTGGGGTTTTAGAAAAGATCCACTCAAAATGCAAATACAAACCAAAGCTAGCAAAAGATGGTTCTTGCATGGCCCATGCAATCAATTAATGCCATGCTTATTTTGTGAAAACAAGATTAATACATGGCATTATTATTATGCATCCCCAAAAATTGGAGTAAGGCCCAAGCAAAGGAATTTAGAAAGAATTCCAAGTGGAGTATATGGAGAAGTTCACATTGCTTATATTTGGGGCTTGCTAGTGTGTATATGCCACTAGGTATTTAATAAGCCCTCAAAAATACCCCAACATGATGATAACCCCAAAACCACACATATGGAAGCTAGGGAAGGTTCCACTCACAAGGCATGCAAAGGTGGCCATGTGGCTCTCATGTTTCAATATTGTGAAACAACATGATGCTAAGATGAGAGCATGTGGTAAAAGAATTGGATCCATCCCAACCCACATGAGCTAGAGATAATCTCAAATAACGCCAAGCTCATATTTAGTTGGATGGTGGAATTATAAGGTGGTGACAGAGAAAAGGTGGTGGAGTTAATAAGAGATATGCCCCCAACTCAACTTGGGCATCAAACAATATATCAAGAACCAAATACAATATCAAGAGGCAAATACAATTAATAATGCATATGAGATAAGAACCAAAAGGAAAAGAGTTTTATATGATGCTCAAATGCAAGGAGGCATGATGACATGAGCATGATATAATGATGATGCAACAATTATATATTTGAAGTAGCCAATATATTACTAGACCAAGTAGCATTACAATTGTTAGACAATTGGGATGCTACAGGTCTTCACAGTACTATCCTGGGCCAAGCAAAAGCATGGGGAGCGTCACAGGAGGTAGCAGAACAAGATAGGGTAACATGTAGAGGGAGAAAAACAAGGGGGATGGAGCTACGCTTAGATTTTGGCATAATGGCTGAAGGGACTCTTTCTCCTTATCTCTGTCAAGACAGAGCAAGGGAGAGGGAGTGGTGCTCCGGGAGGTGAGTGGGAGTGGGAGGAAGTAAATGAGGGTCCGGTTGGGGGCAGGGGGAGCTTTTGGCTATTTATTTTGAGGAAGGGTGGTTCATGATGAACCATGTACATGTGTGTACATGAGAGGGGAAGGGATGTAAGACCCCACCTTTATAAAGGTAAAGGTCCCTGTGATTGCAATGCTAGTCCCTGGATCAAATGCTAGCATCCATAGTTTAAGATGAAGTACACAAATACAAAGGCCATTATTACATCGTCATTCCAGAGATAACATAGTCTTTTACAACTCCATAGCCATAGGCTTAGTACAAGAGTTGAACTTAACAATATAAATAAAAGTCTTCATCTTCATGTGCCACAGGCAAGCATGTTGAGTGTAGACTCATAACCCTAATCCTCATCAGAGTAACCTGCAACATCACAAGTTAGAACCACAGTGGGTCAATACATTGGAATAGTATTGGCAAGTGATACCTTAGTAGAATAATAGTATCTAGCTTCTATATGAATTTGGCTAAGTGTAGTTTAGGCTTGCTTTGCTCAAAATAGGTTTTACCTATCAGTTGAAAACACTAAGTTTTTGTTTGGCAAAAACTCCCAAAGAACCACCAATAGACATTGGTGAACCTTCACCCTTGTTCAACCACAAGTTTTTAACTTAGAATTGGGATGAGGAGATTCTTGATAGCTTCCATGTCTTGATGCTAAGTTAATGGCTATCATCCCTCTACCACCAACTTTCCATTTGGCTAAGTTAATGCAACCTATATGATCCAGGCAGAGCCCATAATGCCATGTGGCTGCACTAGAAGCTTCTTAACATATGGCATCTCAAATCCCTTTGTTCCTGGGTGGCTTTCCACAAGTGTGATACACAAGGTAAACCATAGATATGGGCCTTGTGTAACTACTCAACATAACCCAATCAACCATTCCACCCAGGTGATTCATTCACTTAGTTGTTTTATTAAGCAAAACACAAGTCAATGACTTAGCAATATTTTTCCATAGCATATGTATATAATCCACCCTTTGTTACTATTAGCTAGTCTAAGCATGGAAATAACAAGTATCTTAACTTAGAGAAAATACTAACAATTCTACAACTACTAGGATTTCCCAAGCATAGTATATAGATACTTAGCAAAATTACCATGCAAGCCCTATACAAAATATCACTAGTGCATAGTCAAAATATTGGGACAAAAATATGAAGCACCACTTGCCTTGGTAGTTGGGGGAGTAGCAACAATCCTCATAGTCACAATCACCACTAGCACCAAAATCTACACATAAAATGATATCACCAAATTCATAATTCAAATAATCAAGCAAAAATATACGAATGCATGCAAATGCCATGTGATGATTTTTCCAACCCAAAAAATACAAGTAAAACAGTACTGATTTTTATACACAAATAATTTTTATACAAGTAAAACAGCCTTTAAAACATTTTCCAAATAATTTTTATACACAAATTAGGCCTATAAATGTATCTGCATAAAATCCATTTTAACAGAAACAAAATACAAAACTAAGACCATAGATGTGTAGGATTTATTTTTGTGATTCCAATGGTATCTTATTTGCATTTTTTGGACAAGCAGAACAAAATTTATGAATTTTACAAGTTTAAATATTCAAAAAAATTAAATGGACAGGCTATTCCACGTGGTCTGTTTCTATTGGCTGATACCGCTTCACACAGATCGATCAACAAGGGCCGTTGGATTTAAGTGACAGTGCACCGCCAGATCTGCTCATACCGATTCGATTAAGTGATCTAATCTTGCCCCTTAGATCTAGATCTAACGACTCTAACTACTCTGACCACAGATGGGTGGCGCAAATGGATGCTGGCGGCGGCGCTACTGGCGACGGTGCTCCGGTGATTCCAGAGAGGGATAGGGGCAGTGGTTGGCCTTACCAGCATCGCACGGCTGCGAGGAAGCTCAATGTGGTCGTGGTTGGGGCAGGGGCGTGCTGTAGCGGGGGATAGAGCTCGTCGGAGTTGCAGGCGGTGTCGGGTCCTTGCAAACGAGGTTGTTGCCGATGCTCTGGATCGTCCTAGCACAAACCAGATCTGTCAGGAGGTGCGCAAGGTCACGTCGAACACGACAGTGTCAAGGAGAAGGGAAGGGGCGCTCGGAGGTTACCCGGATTCCTCGACGGAGTTGGGCGGCAGTTCTGTTGTTTGCAGAGATGGATGGAGGCAACGTCCTGGTGCAAGGCAGAGCAAACAAATGGCATGCGATGATGCGCATGAACCAGACGAACAAGCTCGCATGATCCAGAAGTGAAGGGGGCACTGTACTCACCGGAATGCGTCGCTGGAGGCGCTCGGTACTGCGGTGGTACAAATGAAATTACGGGCAGCCCGGTGGCGGAGAAGGGGCACTGAGTGAGGGGAAAGGAGCGGAGTGGGGAGGGGTTTATGTAGCCGGAGCTGGGCAAGGAATTACTCGGCGAATCAACGACATTTAAGCGGGCAATCAATGATAGTGACGCGGGGAGGTAACGGCGGCGACGCCGGGGTCAGGGGTGCGGGGTTTGGGGACGATGATTGCGTGGCATTTGGGGGCACCAGTCAGTGGGCACGGGATAGGTTCAAGTTGCGTGACAGAGAGAGAGGAAATGCCCGGGTGGGCTTGCTGGGCCGATTCTCCTACTGGGCCGAATGAGTGGCACCAGCCTTTTTCTTTTTCTTTATTCCTTTTTCATTCCTGTTTTGATTTTCTAGATTCATTTTCAAAAGTTTTTCAAATGAGTGTATATTCAAACTTTCTCTAGATTTTTGTAAGATGAACCTTGCACATATTTAAATACAAAACATTGCTGTTCACTCAAAATATACATTGGCCCCCTTGAAATGTGAAATAAACCCATGCCTTAATCATTCATTTATAATAGGCATAAGAAGGGTTTGAATTTGTATTTTTGTTTTGAAATTTTTGACCAAGCTTTGGAAACAACAATCAAACCCATATTCAAACCTTTCTGGTTAAAAAAAAGTATTCTCATAACAGAGAGTAGAAATAACTCCATTGCCTTTCCTACATAAAATATTAGGCAACAAATTTACTTCTGTTTTGAAATCTTAATTGAAAATGATCCAAATGCTTATGAATGCATGCATGATATGCAAACTTTATAAATCATGATTTTTGGGATGTTACAAATCTAACCCCCTTAAGGTGAATCTCGCCCTCGCGATTCGGATTGGCTAGCAAATAGGTGAGGGTGGTCTTTCCGAAGATCATCTTCTCTTTCCCATGTTGCTTCTTCCTCGGAATGATGGTTCCACCGAACCTTGCAGAATTTGATAGTCTTTGTCCGAGTAACTCTTTCTGCAGTCTCAAGAATCTTGATAGGTTTTTCCTCATAAGTGAGATCACTTTCCAATTGGACCTCTTCCAAAGGTATAGTATCCTTCAAAGAAGTCTCTTCCATTTCCTGATGGCATTTCTTTAGCTGACTCACATGAAATACATTGTGAATGGCAGTCAATGATTCAGGAAATTCAATCTCATATGCCACTTCTCCTTTACGGCTCAGAATCTTGATTGGTCCAACATATCTTGGGGCCAATTTTACTTTGACTCCAAACCTCTTCACTCCATGAAGTGGTGATACTATAAGTTAAGCTCTATCACCCACCTCATAGGTGAGTACTCTACGCTTTGGGTCTACATAGCTCTTTTGTCAGGACTGTGCTATCTTCAATCTGTCCTTTACCAACTTCACTTTCTCTTCAGCTTCCTTGATTAGTTCTGGCATGAACAAGTTCCTTTCTCCAACACCATTCCATAGAAATGGTGTAGTACACTTTCTCCCATAGAGAAACTCAAACGGTTCAATCTCAATATTGGCTTGATAGCTATTGTTGTAAGAGAATTCCACGTAAGGCAGACCTTCATCCCAACTAGCTCCATAGTCTAGCGCACATGCCCTCAACATATCCTCTAAAATCTGGTTGGTCCTTTCAGTCTGTCCATTAGTCTGGGGATGAAAAGCAGTGCTGAATTACAACCTCGTTCCCAATGACTCATGCAGCTGCCTCCAAAAATGTGAAGTGAATTGAGTTCCCCTATTAGATACAATACTCTTGGGTACTCCATGTAGACACACAATCCTATTCATATAGATCTTGGCTACCTTAGCACTTGTATAAGTTGTCTTCACGAGTATGAAATGAGCCACTTTAGTTAGGATATCTACAACGACCCAAATAGAATCATATCCTGATCGAGTCCTTGGCAGTCCGGTCATTAAATCCATGCCAATCTTGTCCCACTTCCAATCAGGAACAGGTAGTGGTTGTAACAATCCTGCTGGTTTTTGATGTTCTGCTTTCACTCTACTACATACATCACACAAAGCAATATGTTCGGCGATGTCCTTCTTGAGATTATTCCACCAAAATCTTTCCTTCACATCCATGTACATTTTGGTGTTACACGGATGAATAAAATACGGTGAGTTGTGTGCTTCTTGTAAAATGAGTTTTCGAAGCTCCGGACTTTGCGGAATACAGATACGTTTTCCATACCATAAAGTACCCTGTTCGTCTTCATGGAATCCTTTCGCTTTTCCTTTACCAATCTTTTCTTTAATCTCTTCAATTTCCTTATCCGTCTTTTGGGCTTCTTTAGTTTTTTCCAACAAGGTGGGTTGAACATCCAATGACATGAGATGTCCTTTAGGTACTATCTCCAATCTGAGATCCTTGAATTGGGCACATAGATCATCTAGGGATTCTCCCTTAGTAAGGCCATTCACATAAACCTTATAGCTTAAATCATCCGCTACAACATTTTCTTTACCGAGGTGGTATTGCAAACTCAAGTCATAGTCCTTGATGCGTTCTAGCCATCTTCTTTGTCTCATGTTGATTTCCAGATATACTTCAAACTTTTGTGATCTGTGAACACTTCACATCGCTTTCCCAAAAGATAGTGTCTCCATGTTTTGAGTGCATGGACAACAGATGCTAACTCCAAATCATGAGTTGGATAATTCACTTCATGAGTTTTGAATTGTCTCGAGGCATACGCCACAACTTTCCGTTCTTGCATCAAAACTGCACCCAATCCTTGGTGAGATGCATCACAATAAACTTGGAAATCCTTCTCCAAAAATGGCAGACATAAGACTGGTGCTGTCACTAGTCTCTTCTTAATCTCTTGGGAACTGAGTTCACATCCTTCAGTCCAATCAAATTTCTTGTCTTTCTTAAGTAACTCTGTCATTGTCTTAGCTACCTTGGAGAAATTTTCAATGAATCTTCTATAGTATCCTGCCAAGCCAAGGAAACTTCGAACTTCTTTCACTGACTTAGGAGATTCGCACTCAGTTACAGCTGACACTTTTTCGGGATCCACTGCTACACCATTTCCTGACACAACGTGTCCAAGAAATCCAACCTCATTTAGCCAGAATTCACACTTGATGAATTTGGCATACAGCTTATGCTCTCTAAGTTTCTCAAGTATCAATCGCCAATGTTCTTCGTGCTCTTCATTTCTCTTGGAATAGATCAAAATGTCATCGATGAATATGACAACGAACTTGTCAAGAAATTCCATGAACACCTTGTTCATCATGTTCATGAAGTAGGCTGGTGCAATTGTCAAACCAAATGGCATCACGGTGTACTCATACAATCCATACCTAGTGGTGAAAGCAGTTTTAGGTATGTCTTGCTCCCTTATCTTTAGTTGAAAATAGTCTGATCGAAGATCAATCTTTGAGAACACACGGGCTCCTTCTAACTGATCAAACAAGTCATTGATTCTGGGCAAAGGATACTTGTTCTTGATAGTTACCTCATTGAGTGAGCGATAATCTATGCATAACCTTTGACTTCTATCTTTCTTTTCAACAAACAAAACTGGTGCTCCCCAAGATGAAGAACTTGGTTGAATAAATCCTTTCTGTCACTGTTCTCCAAGTTGTTTCTTGAGTTCTTTCAACTCATCCACTGACATCTTGTAAGGTCTCTTAGCTATTGGTCCTGATCCTGGCAGCAAGTCAGTCAAAAATTCTACATCTCTAACTGGTGGCATTCCCGTCAATTCTTCTAGAAACACATCCGGATATTCTTTCACAATTAGCACACTGTCTATGCTAACCCCCTTAAGAGAATTTATCTTACTCCCTTTTTATTCAAAGTTTGACCTGAATCTAATCCTTTTATTATCCGGGGTTGTGAGTGCATCAGTATGGTTGGCACAGTCTAGCACTCCCTTGTACTTAGTCATCCAATCCATTCCCAAAATGACATCCAATACTTGGGAATTTAGGATTATCAGATTAACAGGAAACTTATTTTTCCCAAATTCTATCACTAGGTCATGACATCCCGAGTTCACTATCATTTCTCCACCAGGAGAACTTACTTTTATAGGACACCCAATAGTTTCCACTGGAAGTCCATTTCTATCAACAAATGCTCTTGATATGAATGAATGCGATGTGCCAGTATAAAAAAGAACAAGTGCTGGAACAAAATTGATTTTGAACTTACGAGCCACAGCATCAGGTTCCTCATAAATTTCTTCCACATTGATGTGGTTCACTTGTCCCTTTTGGAAGGGGTTGGGCTTGTTGGAACCATCAACTTTCTTTTCTAGGCACTCATTAGCATAGTGCCCCATCTTCTTAGACTTGAAGCATTCAACCTGACTGAGATCTTTCTTGACAGGATGACTTCCACTACCACTTCCACCTCCATTGTGGTGACTCTTGTATCCACTCTTGTGGTTCTTGTACTTGTCATTATCATGACTGCGGTGATTCTTGTTGTCATGATGACGGTTGTGGCTACGGTGGTCGTTGTACTTTCCATGTTTGTGGGATACAGAACTCCCACTATCATCATGATGGGAACGCTTGTGAGATGATCCCGAGCTGTGCTTATCAAAGCTATGCTTCCTTTTCCTGCTCTCAACTTGTTTCATCTTGTTCTCCAAGATGGTAGCCTTGTCACATAGTGATTGGTAGGTTGGAACATAGGCAACGGACAGCTGCAGATTCAGTTCATCATTCAGTCCTTCGAGGAATTTCTTTTTCCTCTTGGCATCTGTATCAACTTCATCCGGTGCATAACGTGCCAGATTGTTGAACTCCTCTATGTACTCAGCCACACTGCGGTGACGCTGTTTCAGGTTGTGAAACTCCTTCTTCTTCAAATTCATCACTCCGGATGATATGTGAGTTGTACGGAATCCGTCCTCAAAGATAGCCCAAGTCACATCCTTAATAGGAGTGGTGATCTAAAAATTGTCCCACCAGGTTGCTGCTGGCCCCTCTAGCAGATGTGCTGCAAACCTGACCTTTTCTTCATCAGTACAGCCAACAGTCACCAAATCTTTGTTCACTGAACATAACCAGTCATTGTCCACCGTTGGATCAGTGGTCCCTGAGAACTTTGCAGGCCTCATCTTAGAAATCTGGTGAGCATGTCAAAACCTGGCGGATTTTCTCGTTGTTGTTGTTGTTATTGTTATTCTAGTTCTGGTTCTACATAAAGTTTGTCATCATCTGCATCAGTTGAGCTTGTGCTGTCATTAACTGTTGCATCTCGGGAGTGACATTGTTGTTGTTGTTCTGGTTGGGGTTGCACGTCGAGGAGGTATCTGTGGTTTTAATAAGGATAAGAATGAGATACCCATAGATGCTTAACATGAAAAATACATCACATAGAACAACATAATAACCAATCATCAAAATAACATAGAGTTTGAATGACAAAAACAACAAGTTGTGGAAAATGTAAACACACCATAGCAAGCCATCCACATGTTGGATGATCATTGCGACTCAATAATCAAAGTACGGTAGATGAAAGATAATCAAGTAGTCTACACTACTCCTCCACATCAATCTCCACATCAACAAGGGTAAGACCTGCACTCTCCATGGCGGTCTTGTACTCATCAACACTAGTAGTCAAGGTCTCAATCTTGGCCCTAAGATCCATCTTCTGTGAGCGAAGCGTCTCGATCACTCCCTGCTGATGCTCGACCTCGAAGTCCTTGGCCTCTAACTCTTCCTTCATCTCCCGGATCTTCTTGTTCCTGTCTTGGACTCTTTTCTCTTGTCTCTTGAACTTCTTATCTTGGCTTTCAAACTTGGCCTCCATTTCCTTGACAATTTCGTCTTGCTCCGCGAAGAGCTTGTCCTTCTCTCGGAGCTGAACCTGGAGCTCGTCATTGCTAAGCATGACGTTGATCCTATCAGTATCAAGGTGTCTAATAATACCCTCTAGGTCCTGGAGGTACAGACGAATCAGCTCCATCATCTCTGCAGCAGCATCCTCGTACTCTATAGCCTACCCTCCTCGTTGCGTCTCCCGAAGGGGTGAAAGTAAAGACCTCTAAGCTCAGTGGAGTGTCTCCCTACCAGGCGCCCAAGTAACTCCTGCATGACTACATCTAAGCCTCTCTCCTTGTCTTCATGCATCAGCTCGAAAGTGATAGCCTCCATCGGTGGCTCCGTATGGTGTCCCGACTGTGTGACTCTGAAGCCCCATAGGTCCTTCCTCTCAAACTTGGTGAGCTGAAGTGCCGTGATGCTAGGAAGTGGAAGGTTGAGCACACTAGTGAGCTCAATGAGACGAGTACCAAAAAAAGTTCCCTTAAACTCCTCGGCCGTGCTAATAACAATATTAGGCATCTATTTTATAAGATAGAGAAAGTTAGGATCAACACAAGTAGAGAAAAATCTCAAGACAAAATATCAAAAGCACATCTTTTAGCAACAAACACACAAGTCATGGCATACACAAATTCATTACAACATCAAAGGTTCAACATGACTTAAACAAATTTTTGGAAGTAAAAATGGTAAGTGTGGTGGTCCAACTAACGAAGTACGTTACAACTCTCACTCACTAGACAAAATATCTATAAGGGCATCCTTAGTAGCCATCTATCTATCTTGCTCACAAGAATCCCATATTAAGTCTATGATGTCTCCCCTTAGTTGCTGGTTGGTAGTCTCTAATTCTTGGGTATGCTTCTTTTCTTCTCTAAGGTCATTTTGGGTGTTGAGCATTCTGCACTTGAGTCTATCACCAAGCTCCTTGATGGCATTCCAAGCTGCATTTCTTGCAAAGTCAAAGAATGTTGTGTGCATTTCAGAGTTGGTGACCATGCAGAATCCCGACTCATTCTGGTTGTCTTCCTTGTTTTTGTACAAGTCAAGTTGCACCCACCAATACTCTTCTCCTTCATCCATCACAGGGAATCCCTTGTACCCAGCTGCACCATGTATCCCCATGGTAACCATAAGGTTCTTGAGTGCCTTGGGAAATTCAGTCTCACACTCCAAAGTCATGGTCATGAGTGGTCCCTTCCTCACGGCTTCGTTGATGTAGTTCATCTACAAATAGAGATGAGAAATAATATTAGAAAAGTTTACGAGAAGAAAACACAAGTGCAGAAATTTTTCAAAGTGTTGAAATTTTTTCCTTAGTGGTTTCTTAGTCTAATCCAATCCTAGGGTCATAATCCTACAGGCAACACAGTGCTCTGATACCATCTGTAAGACCCCACCTTTATAAAGGTAAAGGTCACTATGATTGCAATGCTAGTCCCTGGATCAAATGCTAGCATACACAGTTTAAGATGAAGTACACATATACAAAGGTCATTATTACATCATCATTCTAGAGATAACATAGTCTTTTACAACTCCATAGCCATAGGCTTAGTACAAGAGTTTAACTTAACAATATAAATAAAAGTCTTCATCTTCATGTGCCACAGGCAAGCATATTGAGTGTAGACTCGTAACCCTAATCGTCATCAGAGTAACCTGCAACATCACAAGTTACAGCCACAGTGGGTCAATACATTGGAATAGTATTGGAAAGTGATACCTTAGTAGAATAATAGTATCTAGCTTCTATAAGAATTTGGCTAAGTGTAGCTTAGGCTTGCTTTGCTCAAAATAGGTTTTACCTATCAGTTGAAAACACTAAGTTTTTGTTTGGCAAAAACTCCCAAGGAACCACCAATAGACATTGGTGAACCTTCACCCTTTTTCAACCATAAGTTTTTAACTTAGAAATTGGGATGAGGAGATTCTTGATAGCTTCCATGTCTTGATGCTCAATTTGTCCATTTCCGGGGACACAGCTAAGTACTTAGATTCTTCCTTCTGCAGAGGTGGTGCACTTTCCCCACAAGACTTGATTTTCATCAAGACAGGACCTTTCATAAGCCTTCCCTTAGACAAAAATGGATGCGTTCCAAACCTATCATCCCTCTACCACCAACTGTCCATTTGGCTAAGTTATTGCAACCTATATGATCCAGGCAGAGCCCGTAATGCCATGTGGCTGCACTAGAAGCTTCTTAACATATGGCATATCAAATCCCTTTGTTCCTGGGTGGCTTTCCACAAGTGTGATACACAAGGTAAACCATAGATATGGTCCTTGTGTAACCACTCAACATAACCCAATCAACCATTCCACCCAGGTGATTCATTCACTTAGTTGTTTTATTAAGCAAAACACAAGTCAATGACTTAGCAATATTTTCCATAGCATATGTATATAATCCACCCTTGGTTACTATTATCTAGGCTAAGCATGGCAATAACAAGTATCTTAACTTAGAGAAAATACTAACAATTCTACAACTACTAGGATTTCCCAAGCATAGCATATAGATACTTAGCAAAATTATCATGCAAGCCCTATACAAAATATCACTAATGCATAGTCAAAATATTGGGAAAAAAATATGAAACGCCACTTGCCTTGGTAGTTGGGGGAGTAGCAACAATCCTCACAGTCAAAATCACCACTAGCACCAAAATCTACACATAAAATGATAGCACCAAATTCATATTTCAAATAATCAAGCAAAAATATATGAGTGCATGCAAATTCCATGTGATGATTTTTCCAACCCAAACAAGACAAGTAAAACAGTACTGAACAATAAACTAAACATTTATACACCAAATAAACTTAATTTGGCCTTTAAAACATTTTCCAAATAATTTTTATACACAAATTAGGCCTACAAATGTCTCTGCATAAAATCCCATTTTAACAGAAA
The DNA here is from genome assembly GCA_023614405.1 of Avena insularis. Lineage (NCBI taxonomy): Eukaryota > Viridiplantae > Streptophyta > Magnoliopsida > Poales > Poaceae > Avena > Avena insularis. The sequence goes on from CM042689.1 coordinate 60,555,747, forward strand.
AAAATTCAAAACTAAGACCATATATGTGTAGGATTTATTTTTGTGATTCCAATGGTATCTTATTTGCATTTTTTGGATAAGCAGAACAAAAGTTATGAATTTTACAAGATTAAACATTCAAAAATCATTTCTGGAATTTTAAACAGACAGGCTAGGCCACGAGGACTGTTTCTATTGGCTGATACCGCTTCACACAGATCGATCAACAAGGGCCGTTGGATTTAAGTGATAGTGCACAGCCAGATCTGCTCATACCGATTCGATTAAGTGATCTAATCTTGCCCCTTAGATCTAGACCTAACGACTCTAACTACTCTGGCCACAGATGGGCGGCGCGAATGGATGATGGCGGTGGTGGCGCTACTAGCGGAGGCACTACTGGCGATGGTGCTCTGGCGATTCCAGAGAGGGCTAGGGGCAGTGGTTGGCCTTACCAGCCTCGCACGGCTGCGAGGAAGCTCAACCTGGTCGTGGTTGGGGCGGGGGCGTGCTCTAGCGGGGGCTAGAGATCGTCGGAGTTGCAGGAGGCGTCGGGTCCTTGCAGACGAGGTTTTTTCCGACGCTCTGGATCGTCCTAGCACAAACCAGATGTGTCAGGAGGTGTGCAAGGTCACAGCGAACACGACAGTGTCAAGGAGAAGGCAAGAGGCGCTCGGAGGTTACCCGGATTCCTCGACGGAGTTGGGCGGCGGTTCTGTTGTTTGCAGAGATGGACAGAGGTGACGTCCTGGTGCAAGGCAGAGCAAACAAACGGCATGAGATGATGCGCATGAACCACACGAACAAGCTCGCATGATCCAGAGGTGAAGAGGGGCACTGTACTCACCGGAATACATCGTCGGAGGCACTCGGTACTGCGGCGGTGCAAATGAAATTACGGGCAGCCTGGTGGCGGAGAAGGGGCGCTGATTGAGGGGAAAGGAGTAGAGTGGGGAGGGGTTTATGTAGCCGAAGATGGGCAAGGAATTAGTTGGCGAATCAACGACATTTAAGCGTGCAATCAACGGCAGTGACGCGGGGAGGTAACGACGACGACGATGGGATCTGGGGTTCGGGGTTTGGGGACGATGATTGCATGGCATTTGGGGCCACCAGTCAGTGGGCGCGGGGTAGGTTCGCGCTGCGTGAGAGAGAGAGAAAGGAAAGGGCCGGGTGGGCTTGTTGGGCCGATTCTGCTACTGGTCCGAATGAGTGGCGCCAACCTTTTTCTTTTTCCTTATTCCTTTTTCATTTCTGTTTTAATTTTCCGGATTCATTTTCAAATGTTTTTCAAATGAGTTTATATTCAAACTTTCTCTGGATTTTTGTAAGATGAACCTTGCACATATTTGAATACAAAACATTTTTGTTCACTCAAAATATACATTGGACCCCTTGAAATGTGAAATAAACCCATGCCTTAATCATTCATTTATAATAGGCATAAGAAAGGTTTGAATTTATATTTTTGTTTTGAAATTTTTGACCAAGATTTGGAAACAACAATCAAACCCATATTCAAACCTTTCTGGTTAAAACAAAGTATTCTCATAATAGAGAGTATAAATAACTCCATTGCCTTTCCTACATAAAATATTAGGCAACAAATTTACTTCTATTTTGAAATCTTAATTGAAAATGATCCAAATGCTTATGAATGAATGCATGATATGCAAACTTAATAAATCATGATTTTTGGGATGTTACAAGGGAGCCGGGGATTGGCTAGGAGGGGTGTCTGTGGACCATGTGTCGGACCAGATTAGTGGAGGGGAGGGTGGTGGCTATTGTTGGCTTGAATTTACAAGATATTTGTGTCCATCTATCTCTCTCTTATTAAGAAAATAGGGTTAAGGGGGAGGGTGCTAATGTACATTTCTATAATGCAGGTCGACCAGAGTAGAGGGGGTTGTTGTGCAAGCTTGCTTGGCAAGGTTGGAGAAAGATTTGATGGGTTTTTAAGTTTCTAGTTGAAAGATTTCAATAATTGGCCATGTGGTTGATCATGAAGCAACTCTTTAATTTTGAAGTTGGAAAGTTGATTCAAGGGTGCTGGCAGATTGGTGTGATCAAGTTACACCTCCAGGAATTATTTGGGAATTATTGGAGATATTTTGGTCAACTATATAACAATTCATCAAATAGTGCATAAATGGTTTCTAGAAGCTCACTTGATATTTTTTACATTGGACAAGGTTGGTTTTTGATATGGGATTGTCCTAATCACCATATCACATATTGGATAATTTTCTTAGAATTTATTTGGAAGGAAAAGTAATTTTAATCTATTATTTCTTGTTTCTGCCATTTAAGACAAAGGGAAAAAAGAAATAATAAAGGATTTCAAAAATATTCATTTTTTAGATGGGAAGTTAGGGTACGATTTATAGGACTCAAATGTGCCTTGATTTGGCAAAGTGGTTTGGAGAAAAACAAACTTTTCTTTATGGGCTATGTTTTGAGGATTTTCCAAAGAAAGGAATTTAGATAGGTTTAGGATCCAATAATTATGGAGATTATTTTTCAATTGATTATATTCAAGGTGGATGATGTCAACTTGAAGTATCCATCATTGGCAACCTTGGGTTTTGCAAAACAAGATGGATTTTGGAAGAGAGCAAGGATTAGAGGATCTAGGGCATTGATATTTTTATAGCACCTAAACAAGGTTGGATTAGTGAGCTCAGCGCCCATCTTGATACAAGGGATAAATGGATAGCTAGACCAAGTTATATAGATGATCATGGAAGCAAGAATTATCCTTGGCTGTATTTGAGGTGGTTTAGGAGTGATGGCAAACTTTGTTGAAAAAAAGGCTGCCACGACAGATGCATCATGAAGCCTCATAAACCATGTGGGTTTAAGAAGAATAAGGCTCCAATGGAAACAAGTGAAGAGGGGATTGATATACCATGATGAGTAGATCATAACCATGCAAAGAGTGGGTCAAGGGAAGGTAGCATATGTGTAACACCCTCGGATCGACCCTATGCAAGTCTTAGCGATTCCCGGCAAACCCGCATAGAAATGATTCAAAGGTGCCCACCAGGCACTTTCGCGCGGGTGGAAAACAAAGTAATACCATTACACATTAGTTCTCTATGGAACCCATAGAACTGACATATATATACAACAACGACTCCATGAGTCAAGAATACAGATTTATAGTACAAAGATCCAAATTACCTTGAAAATAATACAGCATCCGAGTATGGACAAGATGAAAATTGAGCTAAGAGCCCTGATGAATAACCAATGGCGTCCATAACCCAGGCCAAGCTGGAAGGGTAACCCTGCTAACAATGTCGATCTCAAAACCTGTTTGAACAAAAGGCGTGCCCACAATGGGCAAAGGAAAAAGCGAGCGGTCAGTACTGAGGTCAATACATGGCGAGTCATATAATTCGGCGGTCCTCGCCTACATAGGTATGGTGGACTGAAGCGGCAGCGCAGCATGCACTAAACAACCTATAGAGACTTGATATAACTGATGGCTATTAAAGGGGGATAAGAAAGACCTATTCGGATCAAACCTGATACTATCACCAAGCATACTCATCCTGATATTCCCCCTCGATACCAAATGAGGAAGTGAACCGAGGAACTCACACTGTTGGCAGTTTTATTCATTCCATTATAGTTGCATGAATTACTAGTCAGATATAGATAGTATGAGTCACCCTGATAACATAAGTAGTGGGCAGTTTTAGTTAACCATTCTATTGTAGTTGTGATATTTACTAGTCAGATACATATAGCATGAGGCATCCCAATTCCAGCAGTTGTTGGTACTTTTATTTAGCCATTCCATTTTAGTGAAGCTTATTACTAGTCATTACAAAATCAAATTTTTAACACTACTTTAGTTATAGTTGTCTATGATCGAGATACTATGATCCAAGTCGTCCATAACCGCGGACACGGCTTTCAGAAAGTTTTACCCTGCAGGGAGCACAAATAGAAACACACGCACGATCAACCTCGGAAAAACCAAATGAAAACCCAACGAGGCATCACGACAAAGCAATCACAAGATTCATATAATATTTTAGGGGGTCACCCCACCAAGATACCCGTGACGAATTTGGCCAGCTCCAGAACAAACCCAGAAGTTTGCGTCAATGGTTATAAACGACTGGGAACCCGAAAGTGTGACTGGGCTTGTCGATACCGCAAAAACACTCTACTTATCTAAACAGTACAGTAGGAAACGCTCTCCACGAGCAACAGTAGTAAATAAAGCTTCATGGTGCTAGAACAGACACATCAACATCATCTCACTCCACCAAACACATCACTTGTAGCACAACACCGGGAGGACAAACATTGCAAAAGACAGAAACTAGTCGATGAAATAGTGCCCTTATGTGCTCGAACAGGAAGTAGCCGACATGGAGTGAAACATCCTCACTTGCATAATCAAAGATGATGCAGCTCAGATCACTGTGGAGCTTTGTTGGGAAACCCAAAGAGGAAGTTATGATGAGCACATCAGTAAGTCTTCCCTCAGTATGAAACCAAGGTTATCGAACCAGTAGGAGGAAGGAAACGACTCCAAGGTGTTGCTAACAACATGGAACATGCACAACACAAACACAAGACTTTGCCCCAACGTAAAGTGAGGTTGTCGATCTCACCGGTTTGCTGAAGACAAAGGATTAAACATATGCAGTGGAAGGTAATGGTAGCTTGCAAAAAGTAAACAATAACTGTGGGTGATGTATCAATGGTAAAGATTGGACCGGGGTCCACAGTTCACTAGAGGTGTTCTCCTTAAGATAATAACATAACATGCTGGGTAAACAAGTTACAACAGGGCAATTGATAGGACAGAGCAAGGCATAACAATGCAATACTAGACATTCATGATCCTATGAGATTTGATTGGGCACTACAACAATATACATAGACCGCCATCCAACTACATCTATGACTAGTAATCCACCTTCAGGTTATCATCCGAACCCCCTCTAGTATTAAGTTGCAAGCAACGGATAACTGCTTTAAGCAATGTGTGTAAAGTAAACAATACAATTGTTCCATGAACAAGAGATTGTTGTTTTGTCCCTGGTAGCAACAACACATCTACATCCTTAGCGATTTCTGACACTTCCCCAGATTCAATAGATGCATGAACCCACTATCGAGCATAAATACTCCCTCTTGGATTCACTAGCATCTACTTGGCCAAGATAGCTACTAGAAATGAGAGTATGCAAGATCTCAAACAACACATACATGATAGAATCAATAAGATAGAATCATTAATCAATATGACATAGTAATCTCAATATCCATCGGATCCCCGCAAACACAACATGCATGATTACAAATAGATGATCTTGATCATGAACGGAGCTCAGAAGATCTAAACATGGTAGCACAAAGGAGGATAAACAACCATCTAGCTACTATATGGACCCATAGTCCAAGGTGGAACTACTCACGCATCATACCAGAGGCTGGCATGGTGATGAAGAAGGCCTCCGGGATGATCTCTCCCCTCCGACAGGGTGCCGGGAAGAGCTTCAGATCCCCCCAATCTAGGGACGATGGTGGCGGCGGCTATAGACTATTTCGTGGAGATCTGATCGGGTACTTAGGGTTTTGGCATCGGGGTGATTATATAGGCAAAGAGGCGAGGTAGAGGGCGACCAAGGGGCCCACACCCTGCCTAGGCGCGACCCAGGGTGGGCCCGCGCGTGGGGGTGGTTCAGCCACCCTTTGGCTCCCCTCCGGTTGCCCTTCGGTGTCTATGTTCATCTTGGTGAAATATTGACTTTGTCTTTCGTCCCATCCAATTCCGAGAATATTTCCTTACTAGCTTTTCTGAAACCAAAAACAGTAGAAAACAGGCAACTGGCAGTGTGGCATCTTGTTAATAGGTTAGTCCCAGAAAGCATATAAAAATACCTCAAAGTGTAGACAAAGGAAAGCAAAGTGAATATTAAACAAGCATGGAAGATCAAAAATTATAGATACATTTACGATGTATCAAGCATCCCCTATCTTAACTCCTTCTCTTCCTCGAGTACGTAAGCGATAAAAAGAATAATTTTTGAGGTGACATGCACCATCACAATCAAGATCAAACCATTTGCAAGCATTGAAAGCTGGGATCAAAGTACTCTAAACATGAGCATGAAAGATGAAGTTCTAATAGTAACACAAAGTAATTATGCTACAACATGAAAGGATACAAACAAATATTCATGAATAAAAATGCATTGAAAGACTTTCCGGGTAACATGGTGATGAAGAAGGCCTCCAGGATGATATCTCCCCTCCGGCAGGGTGCCTAGAAGAGATTCAGATCCCCTCGATCTAGGGACGATGGTGGCGGCGGCTACGGACTGTTTCGTCGAGATCTGATCGGGTACTTAGAGTTTTGGCATTGGGGTGATTATATAGGCGAAGAGGCGAGGCAGGAGGGCGGCCAAGGGGCCCACACCCTGCCTAGGCGCAGCCCATGGTGGGCCAGCGCATGGGGGGTGGTGCGGCCACCCTGTGGCGCCCCTCCGGTTGCCCTTCGGTCTATGTGTTCATCTCGGTGAAATATTGACTTTGTCTTTTGTCCCATCCAATTCCGAGAATATTTCCTTACTAGCTTTTCTAAAACCAAAAAACAGTAGAAAACATGCAATTGGCACTGTGGCATCTTGTTAAGAGGTTAGTCCCAGAAATCATATAAAAATACCTCAAAGTGTAGACAAAGGAAAGCAAAGTGGATATTAAACAAGCATGGAAGATCAAAAATTATAGATACATTTACGACATATCAAGCATCCCCAAGCTTAACTCCTGCTCTTCCTCGATTAGGTAAGTGATAAAAAGAATAATTTTTGAGGTGACATGCACCATCACATTCAAGATCAAACCATTTGCAAGCATTCAAAACTGGGATCAAAGTACTCTAAACATGAGCATTAAAGATGAAGTTCTAACAGTAACACAAAGTAATTATGTTGCAACATGAAAGGATACAAACAAATATTCATGAATAACAATGCATTGAAAGACTTTTGTTTGTTTCACATATAGAAAACATAGCATAGTGGTATTCATCTTGTCCCTCATGGAGTAGAAAAACATAAATGCATAGGACACCTTCAAAGTTCATAAGGGTGACTAGATACAAATAGTTCATGAGAAAGCAATATGAACAATATGAATCAGTCAAATAAGTTTTGGGTCAATGCACATAGAACTAAGAATGGCAACTATGCTCTGTTAATTGGTGCCTAAGGATAGGTGGAGACTCAATATAATAGTGGAATAAAGGCCCTTCAAAGGTAAGAAGGGATTTCAAGTCTCACAAAGAGCTTCCAAAAATTGTGGTACTTGTTAGCTTTTAGCTCTCATTACCCCTATCATAAGCATCTTGAAGTGGTTAAGGTTCAAGTGAACAAAATATGGAGTATATGCTTGACAAAGTATAAGTTGGCAATGTCATGTCCCTTGAGTACGAGGGCCGCTCCTCATGCTACTCAACTTATTCACCGGTAAATTCTTTTCATAGTAAGTACATGTGTATCGTAGAGAACCGCCAACAGTGTACCCCTTGCACATGATACAGGAGCTATCCCATAATCAAAATGACAAGGAAAGCAGACAATGAGCATCTCAACAATCTTCTTATTTACCATGGGAATATGGTGCTTTTTTCTCTGTTTCCACTTTTCTCATATTTTTTTCTTTTTCGCAATATCTTTTTATCTATTTATTTATAAGAAGAATGCTTCATAGATGTCATTATGGTGATGCTGCAAGTTTCCACGATGATTGGGCATGGCTTAGGCTAGCGGCCCAGGCGTTTCTCTAACACACATACATAACTCCATGGACTTACAAGCTCCCCTTTGATTTCACACTGACGGCATCCATAAACAAAAGAGCATGATATCAACTGGGTACAATGTACAAGTGCAATGTTGAAAGCGTTCCCCATGTGTCACATCCCAAAGTTTTCCAAATTTTGAAATGTGAAAAATAAACAAACAAAAGAAACAAATGTTGAAATTTAGGGTGAAAAGAAACTTTTTTCTTCTAAATGGAAACATCAAAACCCTACTTGAAAAAAATTTGAATGAAAAGGCAACAAACAAATTTTCAAACAAGTCAAAAGCATCCCTGCATGGAATGTATCTTGAATTTAAAGCACTTGGAAAAGTTGAACCAAAACTATAAATCCTAATGAATGAAATCATCTCCAAGATCACTCGAAGACTATGGCTTTATTCCATATAAAGATTCAGCAAAAAACATTTCTAAATAATCAAAAATGGTAAACAAAAATATTATAAAACCATGGGAATTGGTTTCACACCATTTGGACCCACGGATAAAAACTTATGGTTTTAATAAGATAGAAGAAAGTTATACTCAAGGCTAATAAAGCTCGTAACAAAAATCAGCACTAAATTATGAGCAAAGTAATCCTAAAAGGATTTTAAAAGATAAATAGTTATTAAATAAAAATTATACAAAGCGGAATCACCAATTTTGGAACTATAAATAAAAAGATATGAATTTTATAAGATAAAGAAAGAATTAAATAAATAAGAAATATTTAAAAGACAATTTAAATCTTGGCAAAATCCATAAGCAAATGGAATAAAAGTAATTCAAACAAAATAAAAGAATAAAAGATTATTTAAATAAAATTATATGGGTTTATGAACCATATTCAATTTTATTTAAATAAAGACAAATTGCCTCCCTTAAATGAATATTAAATCACAAGGAAAATATTTGGATTATTCCAAAGTGGACTAATTAAATCAACACATGTTTTGAATAAACCTACAGAAAATATTTGGAAAGTTTTGAATTCAATCTAAAGTGGAAACAAATTGGATTGAATAAAAACAGGAAACATAAACTTAAAAAGGAAAAAGAATAAGAAAAAAATAGAAAGCTAACCCTACCCAGCTGTAACATGCCAAATATATTGATCAAGTTATCAATTCCAATCACCAAAAATCATTATGAATGCATTGTGTATGTGATGAATGTATGAATGCATGAATGGACTTGTGTGATTATTGTGAATAGCAAGGAATGGTTTAAAGATAAAAACAACATCATCTAAATCAAATCCAAGCAGAAACAAAGCAGGGGAAATTCAAAAACAAACAAAACAAGCAAATGGTCATTTTTGCCAATCTGGCTCACTAGACCACTTTGAGTGTTTCTAGTCCAAGATTGCAAACAAAAAAATTCATTTCTTTTCACCCCTTGCTAGACCAAGTGAAAGTGAACCCAAGCCCACTTTGTAAACCCACAAAAACACTTGGCAACTTGATTCAAATGACAATTCAAAATTGAATCTATATGTGAAGATCGCCATTTCTCAAAACCCTACCAAACCAGTGCACCCTGACCATTCCAAGCAACCAGAGACTACCTAGTATGTGACTAGTACACCCACCAATTTTCATCCAAAAATTCAAATTCAAATCTCTTGTGTCCATTTCATCAAACACCTTGTAAACACAAATCACATAAAACATCAAACAATATAGTGAGCACTGTTGTGCCTAACTTGTCTCCTCTCTAGCTCACAGCACACTCTCAGTAGATCATCTAGATAAATTAACAAGACCTAGCTCACTGTAAACTTAGCATTATAATCAATGGTGACCATGCCCGAGCCCAAATGGCCACTCCATTGTTGACAGCAAGCTAGGAGCCTCAATAGCCTTGCCAACCTTGTCTGGGACACAAGCCGCCGTCCACCGCCACCCCCTGTCCAATGCCCAAGCCTTGCCAGCCCCTGGACCACTCAGAACGAGCGTGCCTAGACTCTCTCCAAGCATGCTGAGAGCGCGCTAGAGCGCCGCGCTCAACACGGTCGCACGAACCATGCCCCGCCTTCGCCGCCCTCGTGTGTGATCACCACAGCCCCAGGAACCGCCCGGACATGCCCGTTCACCACCCCGCGGACTATAGACGCTGTGCGCCATTAAAATGCCTGCCGGACCCACCCAGAGCATCGGAGTGTTCCGACCAAATTGCACGGCCACACGCCTCGCCACCATGTTGTTGAGCTCCGCCAGGAGGCAGCGCACCGTCCCCTATCCCCAGCCATGCCGTTATCTTGCTGTGCAGACGACCACGATGAGCTCCACCCGCACCCTTCGGTCCCCTCTTCACACTATCAATAGAGTCCTTCCTCGTTTGATCTCATCACACCATATCACTCCCCACCTCTCACTGATCACACCCACTTATCCCCGGAGCAAGGCGAGCACCAGGTGGCCAGAGTTTCGCCAGAGCGTGCCGCTGCTGGAGGATAAGGGCACCATCGATTGGAGCCGCCCCAGGAGGAGCCACCAGTACCAGGAGGATCACCGTCGTCGACTTCGTCGTTCGCCCCCATCGCCAACCATCGTTAGAGCCCCGGTCAGCCACCACAGACCCCCACTAGCCGCGTTAGGGTTCAGTCTCGCCGGCGCTTCCCGACAGAGACGACAAGCCCCAGCAGTTAGATTAGATGTTAATCGCACGGTCTAGATTGCCCCGTACCCCTTCGCACCCCCTGTCTCGATGACTAGTGGGACAGCCACTTAAACCCACCCGTGTGCACGCTATGTGCAGTGGGCCGGCCCAGTTAACTTCCTGCGTGACCCAGTAGTTTAAATTTAGGTTTTATCAATTTAATTTCAAACCTAGTTCTGTCTATAGATTCCAAAATCATTTCAGAGATATTCACCAAACCAAATTGCATGAAACCAATTTTGTTAGAAAGGTATTGAAATTCTTAATCCAATCGCGTTGAATTCAAACCATTTGGAATTGTAGATCACCTAAAGTAAAAATAACAAGGAAGAGACTTTTCTATATTCAAACATTTTTCAAAATTCAACCATAAAAGCTTTTGAGTTAATTCCAACTCTCAAAAATCACATTTGACAAGGCCTTTCTGAATATATAAAAATATCTAGATTTACTTGCAGAAATAATGGACAAGTAATAAAAGAATGCCCCATAGGCATTTCTAGTCACTTTATTTAATTAAAATAAAAGGGTGAAACCTTATTAAATTGTGGCACCACTTTAAATCACATTCCAAAGTACTGAAATATGTGGTGATGACATGTGTCAACATGATCCCCTATTTTAGTTGGAGAATATTAAATCTTAAGTAGTTTTTTAATGAGTAGAAATTACTTTTCTAAAATAAAATAAATAAAACTAGTGCTTTATTTCTTGTGATAATAGTGATGATGCTAGATCATCTAGTGTGAACCTTTGTGTGCTAAATAAAGTAGTTAAGTATTTTTTGGTGATTGTGTACTTCGTATTTATTTATATACGCTAGGACCGACCAAGGATACGAAGAGGAAGGAGGATACTACGAGGAAGAAGCAAAGGAGAACTTCAACCACTGCACTGCACAAGGCAAGCTAATACTTGCAAGCTACACTATACAAGCAAGCTAGAACTTTGCAATTTAACCCTTGCATTATAACTATGCCAACTAGATGCATTAAACATGCATTAGTTACACAACTTGATTATACCAACCCAGTTTTACTTGCAAGTTTAGTTCTTTTATTTCTTTATCAAAGCTCCTTAGTTTGTGTTTACTTAGTAATTGGTAGAGTTAAGAAAGACTTTTGAAGGTAGCATAAAGAGCATAAAACTTGGCCTAAGTTGGATAAATCTTGATGTCATCCTAACGCATGAGATTGAATTTAGATAAGTAACACTTCCTTATCACCCCTCATTAGTTTTACCCCCATTTGTAGTGGCTAGTGCTAAGCATAAAACTTTATTACTTTAGATGGGATTACTTGGTGAAATTGGTTATGAAAACCTTAGAATGATGAGTCATTCTAATGAAATGTTTTGACATGTTTTCTTGAACACCAGATGATCTTGATGATGAAAATGTTGAGGCAAGAGCCTTAGCTCTTTATAAAATTGATGGTTGTCTGGATGCGATACCATTCCAATTTTACCGTACAACCACAATACCCGAAATTTGGTCTGAGGCTACCTTGTGAAGATTGTCCACCTGTGCAGTTCCCAAGATGACAGTTGGTCATGGTTGGGATGCCAAACTCATAGGAGAGGTGCCTATACTAGGTAGTGTAATTGAAAGGTTAGGATTGATTATCCGTATACTGAGTATGGTGAATTCAGGATTGTTTCTGACGGATGTATCGAATATTGTGGTGAGAGTGTACCACCTCTGCAGAGTGTCAAACTATTCAAATATCCGAGTCCATGGTTATGGACAGTTGGAGTGGCCATACTGTTCCGTCATCAGATGTTTTCAAAATGACTTATGAAATGAAGCATGACTTTGAATTGACCACAACAGGGTTGTGATATGAAAATTCAAGTTCCCACTTAGGTGTTATAAAACTTTCAACTAGCTTTCTTTGCTTCTGAACTCAGTTAAGGTAAACCTGGCTTTTGGCAAAACAACCTAGAGCTTAGCATTCCTATTAAAACCCACTTCACTTGTTAGTATTAGTTTGCGAGTATTTAAAGAGTACTCATGGCTTTGTCCCTGGCTATTCCCATGGACAGACTATGAAGAGGACTATCAGAAGGATGGACCGCAGAAAGGTTATGACAACTAGGATCATCTCCCATCGTCAGCATTGCCTGTGACCATGAAGATGGAGCCTTGCCCATGCTACCGTTATTATTATATTATTCCGCTTCTTGATTTGTACTAAGATTGGATCATGAGATCCTTTATTTATCGTAAGACCTTATGTATGGTTTGTAATGGATGATGTACTATGATATCCAATCTGTTATGTCTCGCAAAAATGGTAATCTTGGGATTGCGATGTATGGCATAAAAGGCATCTGGGATTAAAAATCCGGGTGTTGACAAGTTGGCATCAGATCCATCCTGACCAAAGGAGACCCTACTTTAGAATGGACGTTTGAATCAAAAACTTAGTTTCAAAACCAAAGAAGCGAGTATTCATGAAAACTTATTCTCATTCTGACCACTTAGACTCTTTCATTAAAATTCATGTTACTCCAAACTTCTTGCAAACTTACATAAAATTTGACACACTTGATCACTCTACTAACTTACTCATCCTATATTCTTATAGATGGACGTGAAGTACAACAAGTTCTATCAGTTGGGAAATGGAGGATATCTCATCTTTGAGCGTGACTTGGATCAGCTTTCGGAACTTCTGGAGCGCCCGCACCCCGAGTTATTCGGAGGTCAGCTCAACGATCAGGAAGGAGAGGAACTGCAATGGCTGATCGTTGCAAGTCTCCGAGGAAAGATTGAAGCCCCCACCTCAGAGGGAATTCAGTTCACCTTGAGAGAGAACAACTGGCTAGATGGACTTGCCAGGGCCATGCAGGAAGTTCTTGCCTGTCTGTGTGGGCAGAGTATCAATCAGAACAAGGGTACCCGCTTTGAGTTCTGCCCAAGGCGTGATGTTATGGGACAGCCACTGGAGGCACCATATCACCCTGAGCTGAAGAACCAAGTGGACCACCTCAGCTTCATGATGTATGACCGGTAGAAGGAGTTGGACAATGCCCGCTCCTACGCCAACCACAACTATGCCATCGCAGTCAAGAAGGACCAGACCATTGCCATGCTGGTGAAGGATTGCCAGTCTCATTGCCATCAGCTTGGCAAGAAGGAGCGTATCATTGCCCATCTTCGCCACAGGATCACAGACTCGGAGGAGACAATCCACGAGAGAGACATGTAGCTTGAGGAGAGGGAGAATGCAGGGGAGGATATCCATGGAGACCCCTACACTTACCTTAGTGATGACGATGACTTCCTGGAGGATCAATCCATGGACTTATTCACCGATGAGGATGACTTCAGCTTCATTGATGATGATGAGGACACTGATTCTGAGGAGTAGTAGCACTTGAGCACTAGCTTTAGTGAGTTGTATCCGGTCCCACTGTATCGTAGTTTCACAGAATGGTTCTTAAAACCATCTGTTTTCCTTGTTGTTGTGTGTGTTTGTATCGTGTGTTATGAATGAATGAATGAAAAGCAAGTTGCTAGCAAAATATGAGTCAAACTTCAAAAACTTTTCAAAAACAAAACCCAAACCTTAGAAATTTCCCTCTTGTCTCATGATCTATCTCAATCTTCAGATGCCTCGCGGAGGAAACACTTTGTCCCCAGACCCAATGTTGCAGATCTTGCAAATGTTGGTTTTTGACCGTGAAGCTGAAAGAGCCGAATGTCAAGCCAACTTAGCCACCGTTCAACAAATAGCTCAGATGGCCAACAACAACCAAGGACATGGAAATCAGGACAAGCATGGATCAAAGCTCAAGAACTTTCAGAACACCAATCCACCCATCTTCACTAAATCTGAAGAGCCCCTAGATGCCGATGATTGGCTGCAAACCATGGAGAACAACTTAGAAGTTGCAGGAGTGGAAGCCAATGAGAAGGTACTGTTATCCACCCACAATCTGGCAGGAGATGCAAGAGCTTGGTGGAACACCGTTCACGCCATGAATGGAGGACAAATGATGACTTGGGGTGAATTCAAAATCAAGTTTAGCAGAACCCATGTTCCACCGGGTTTGATCAAGAGGATGAGAGATGAATTCAGAGAATTGAAGAAAGGGAGGATGACAGTAGTTGAGTATGGTGACAAGTTTTTATCATTGGCTATGTATGCACTGGATGAGATTGATACCGAAGCCAAGAAGAATGATAGATTCCTGAATGGTCTGCATGATGAGATGCAGACAGTGTTGGTCAACATTCCATTTGCTGACATTGAAGCCTTAGTTTATTCCGCCATTCAGATGGAAGGCAAGATCAACCAAGCCAATGAGAACCGCAAGCGTAGAATGATGCATCAACTAGGAACCCACCATAACCCAAAGTATCACCCTAACCCATCTCCGGGATTTGCCGCAAGAACCAATAGATCCCTGATGAACCGTCCGACATATCCCAACCATGGCAAACCAAGGCCCGGAGGGAACCACAACAACAACAACAACAACAACGACCCCGGCAACCCCAGCAATTACAATCGTGCACCGCCCAAGTTCAACAACAACAATGTCGCCACCAACACCAATACTGCCCCGAGAACTGGAAGCAATGTTGTGCCTGTTGCAGCAAAGGACAAGTCCCAAGTGACTTGTTATGAATGTGGAACCAAGGGTCACAGTTCAAATGATTGCCCCAATAAGATTGCCGCAGCCCCCAATGTGAATGCCCCAGCTCATCAGCAACATCGTGTTCAGCCTGGAAGAATATTTGCCCCAGGAAATTCACTCAACCGCAACGGCCGTCTGTTTCTCATGCATGCTGAAGAAGCCCAAGAAGCGCAAGATGTCGTGCTGGGTATGTTTTCTGTTAACACAGTACTTGCAAGAGTGTTTTTTGATTTTGGAGCATCACACTCGTTTGTTACCGAAGAATTTGCATGCAGTAGTAAGACTCAACCAACAAAATTGAAGCATGTTATGATAGTTCAAATACCTGGTTCAACAACCAAAGCTAGACAAATTTGCAAGGCTGTACCTATCCGAATCCATGGCATAGATTTTTATGCTAATATAATAGTACTCAGAACTAAAGGTTTGGAAGTAGTACTAGGAATGGATTGGATGTCAAAACATAAAGGATTACTCGACTCTGCCAAGAAAGCCATAACCATGACCAGTACAGCCAGAATATCAGTAGAGCATGTATCTGAAACCTTGCCCCGTCAATTCAAGTGCAACAATGTTATAGCCCAACCAACCATTGACCAAGTCAGACTAGTCTGTGAATACCCTGATATATTTCCAGATGTTTTGCCCGGTATGCCCCTAGATCGGGATATCGAGTTTATCATTGAACTAATCCCTAGAACTTGACCCATAGCCTAGAGACCCTATAGTATGAATCCGTCTGAATTAGTGGATCTAAAGAAGCAACTGGATGCTATGATGGAGATAGGATTGATCCAACCAAGTGCGTCACCATGGATATCACTTTTCTTGTTTGTGGACAAGAAGGATGGAGGTAACCGTTTATGTACGGATTATCAGAAGCTGAATGATGTCACCATCAAGAACAAGTACCCACTACCAAAGATAGAATACATGTTTGATCATTTGACCGGTGCCAAAGTGTTTTCTAAGAATGATCTTAGAACTGGTTATCATCAACTCAAGATTCGCGCAGAGGATATTCCAAAGACTGCCTTTACCATCAGATATGGACTGTATGAGTACACTATCATTTCTTTTGGATTAACCAATGCCCCCGCTTATTTCATGAATCTCATGAATAAGATTTTTATGGACTTCCTAGATAAGTTTGACGTTGTTTTCATCGATGACATTCTGATCTACTCAAAATCAGAATAAGAACATGGGCTACACCTGAGGACCATCCTTGGAACCCTTAGGGAGCATCAGTTGTATGCCAAGTTTAGCAAATGTGAATTCTGGTTACAGGAGGTATGATTCCTCGGACATATTGTATTGGCCGGAGGAATTGTCGTTGACCCCGCAAAGGTGAAGGATGTTGAAGAATGGCAAGCCCCAACCACTTAAACCCAAGTTCGTGCATTTCTCGGATTAGCGGGATACTACCGCAAGTTCGTACAAGGATTCTCGAGTATCGCAAGACCCATGACCCAATTGTTGAAGAAGGACAAGAAGTTTGAATGGATGGACAAATGTGAAGCGAGTTTTCAAGAACTCAAAAGAGATTGATTTCAGCCCCAATCTTGATTATGCCGGATATCACGAAGCCCTTTGATGTGTATTGTGACACATCCAAGATCAGTCTCGGATGTGTGGTAATGCAAGAGGGAAAAGTCATATCTTATCTATCCTGACAACTGAAGCAACATGAGCAGAATTATCCTACCCATGACCTTGAACTAGCAGCCGTAGTTCTAGACTTGAAGACATGGAGGCATTACCTTATGGGAAACCATTGTGAAATTTATTCAGATCACAAGAGCCTGAAGTATATTTTCACCCAGAAGGAGCTAAATATGAGGTAAAGGAGATGGATAGAGTTAATCATGGACTATGATCTGGACATTCACTATCACCCCGATAAAGCCAATGTGGTAGCAGATGCCCTTAGTAGATTGCCGTGTCGACTGAACTCTATGATTCTGAAGGAGGAACCAAGTTTGCATAAGGAAATGGAAGATTTTAGAATGGAATTAGTAAGTGAAGGATTTTTGGCTAGCATAGAACTTCAACCCACTTTGATCAGTAAGATTAAGGAGGCGCAAAAAGAAAATGTTAGTATCGACAGAATCAAACATCGTACCTGTATATGCAAAGTATCCGGATTCACCGAAGATGAAGAAAGAGTTGTGTGGTACAAAGGACGTATCTGTGTGCCAGCAGATTCAGAATTGAAGCAAGCTATTTTGAAAGAAGCCCATGATACTCTTTATTCTATCCACCCCGAAGGAACCAAGATGTATCAGGATTTGAAGGAGCAATTTTGGTGGCATAAGATGAAGAGAGAAATTGGAAGCTATATAGCCAAGTGTGATATTTGTTAGAGAGTTAAGGCAGGACATCAGAGACCCGCAGGACTGTTGCAACCATTGCAGATTCTGGAATGGAAATGGGATTCCATAGGAATGGATTTTATCACCGGTTTGCCTACATATAGTATAGGAATGACTCTATTTGGGTCATAGTGGATAGACTATCCAAAGTCGCCCATTTCTTACATGTTAAGATCACCTATCAGAGTTTGAAGCTAGCTAGAATCGTTAGTTTACATGGAGTTCCCAAGAACATCGTGTCGGATCGAGGAACTCAGTTTACCTCGAGATTTTGGAAGAAATTCCAAGAAGGATTGGGAACAAGATTAGATTTCAGCACCGCTTATCACCCTCAAACCGATGGACAAACGGAGCGAGTAAATCAAATACTCGAAGATATGTTGAGTGCTTCTGTGCTAGAGTATGGATCAAAATGGGAAGATTGTCTGCCTTTCGTAGAATTTTCGTACAACAACAGTTATCAAGCTAGTTTGCAAATGGCCCCATTTTAACTCATGTATGGAAGGAAGTGTCGTACCCCTTTGAATTGTTCTGAAGTAGGAGAGAGTCAGATTTTGGGACCTGACATCCTACGTGAAGCATAAGAGAAAGTTCACAAGATCCGTGAGCACCTCAAGACTGCCCAATCCAGACAGAAGAGTTATGCCAACAAGATACGTCGAGACCTCGCCTTCAATATCGGATATTTTGTGTGTCTCAAAGTGTCACCTTTGAAGGGAATGCAACGTTTCCATCTCAAAGGAAAGTTAGCCCCCAGGTACATCGTACCTTTCAAGATTCTGAATAGTCAAGGAGAAGTATCATATCAACTGGAACTGCCTGAGGAGATGTCAGTCATGCATAATGTGTTCCATATATCGTTACTTCGCAAATGTCTAGAAGTCCTAGAAAAGACTAAAGTTTTCAAGAATATCGATCACCAAACCATAGAGATCAATGATGACCTGACATATCCCGAAGTGCCCATCCGTATTTTGGAGGAAGCTTTCAGAACCACTAGGACCCGGAGTATCAAGTTTCTCAAGATCTAGTGGAGTAACCACACTTAAGAAGAAGCTACCTAGGAGCGAGAAGACTACATTAGGACGGAGTTTTCGGATCTCTTTAAATCCTAGTTTTCTTTTTCTAAAATCTCGGGACGAGATTTTGTTTAAGGAGGGAAGGTTTGTAACATCCCAAAACTATTGATCAAGATTATCAATTCCAATCACCAAATTTAGGGTTAACAAAAACTTTTGTTAATCAAAATCATTATGAATGCATGTGTGTATGTGATGAATGTATGAATGCATGAATGGACTTGTGTGATTGTTGTGAATAGCAAGGAATGGTTTAAAAACAAAAACAACATCATCTAAATCAAATCCAAGCAGAAACAAAGCAAGGGAAATTAAAAAAAACAAAACAAGCAAATGGTCATTTTTGCCAATCTTGCTCACTAGACCACTTTCAGTGTTTCTAGCCCAAGATTGCAAATAGAAAAAAATTCATTTATTTTCACCCCTTGCTAGACCAAGTGAAAGTGAACCCAAGCCCACTTTGTAAACCCACAGAAACACTTGGCAACTTGATTCAAATGACAATTCAAAATTGAATCTATATCATATGTGAAGATCACCATTTCTCAAAACCCCACAAAACCAGTGCACCCTAACCATTCGAAGCAACCAGAGACTACCTAGTATGTGACTAGTACACCCAAAAAATTTCATCCAAAAATTCAAATTCAAATCTCTTGCGGCCATTTCATCAAACACGTTGTAAACACAAATCAAATAAAACATCAAACACTATAGTGAGCAGTGTTGTGCCTAACTTGTCTCCTCTCTAGATCATAGTACACTCTCAGTAGATCATCTAGTTAAATTAACAAGCCCTAGCTCACTGTAAACTTGGCATTTTCATCAATGGTGACCATGCCCAAGCCCAAATGGCCACCCCATTGTCGACAGTAAGCTAGGAGCCTCCCTAGCCTCGCCAACCTTGTCTGGGACACAAGCCACCGTCCACCGCCACCCCCTGTCCAATGCCCAAGCCTTGCCAGCCCCTGGACAACTCAGATCGAGCGCTCCCAGCCTCTCTTCAAGCATGCCGAGAGCGCGACAGAGCGCCGCGCTCGACACGCTCGCACGGACCACACCCCGCCTTCGCCGCCCTCATGCGTGATCACCACCGCCCCATGAACCGCCCGGACATGCCTGTTCGCCACCGTGCGGACCATAGACGTTGTGCACCATTAAAATGCCCATCGGACCCGCCTAGAGCATCGAAGTGTTCCGACCAAATTGTATCACCCCACGCCTCTCCACCATGCCGTTGAGCTTCGCCAGGAGGCAGCACACCATCCCCCTACACCCAGCCATGTCGTTAGCTCGCTGTGCAGACGACTACGATGAGCTCCACCCGTACCCTTCGGTCCCCTCTTCGCACTATAAATAGTGGCCTTCCCCGTTCGATTTCAGCACACCATCTCACTCCCCACCTCTCACTAATCACACCCACTCATCCCCGGAGCAAGGCGAGCACCAGGTGGCCATAGTTTCGCCGGAGCGTGCCACTACTGGAGGAGAAGGGCTCCGTCGATTGGAGCCGCCCAGGAGGAGCCACCGATACCAGGATGTAAAACCCCACCTTTATAAGGTAAAGGTCCCTATGATTGCAATGCTAGTCCCTGGATCAAATGCTAGCATCCACAGTTTAAGATGAAGTACACAGATGCAAAGGTCTTTATTACGTCGACATTCCAAAGATAAACATAGTCTTTTACAACTCCATAGCCAAATGCTAGTACAAGAGTTCATAACATAAGTAAATAAAGTAAAGTCTTCATCTTCATGTTCCATAGGCAAGCATGTTGAGTGTAGACTCATAACCCAAATCCTCATCAGAGTAACCTGCAACATCATAAGTTACAGCCACAGTGGGTCAATACATTTGGAATAGTATTGGAAAGTGATACCATAGTAGAGTAGTAGTATCTAACATCTATATGAATTTGTCTAAGTGTAGCTTAGGCTTGCTTTGCTCAAAATAGGTTTTTCCTTATCGGTTGAAAACACTAAGTTTTTGTTTGATGAAAAATCATCCAAGGAACCACCAATAAACATTGGTGAACCTTTACCCTTGTTCAACCACAAGTTTTTAACTTAGAACTTGGGATGAGGAGATCCTTGATAGCTTCAATGTCTTGATGCTCAAATTTTCTGTTGCCGGGGACACGGCTAAGTACTTAGATTTTTCTTTCTCGAGAGGTGGTGCACTTTCCCCATAAGACCCGACATGCATCAAGATGAGACCTTTCAGAAGCCTTCCCTTAGACCAAATGGATGCATTCCAACCTATCACCCTACCACCATCTGTCCATTTGACTAAGTTACTACAACCTATATGATCAAGGCAGAGCCCATATGCCATGTGATTGCACTAGAAGCTTCTAAACACTAAGTATCTCAAATCCATTTGTTCCTGGGTGGATTTCCACAAGTGTGATACACATGGTTCACCAGTTCACTGGCCTTGTGTAACCACTCAACATAACCCATTCTCACCATTCCACCTAGGTGATTCATTCACTTAGTTGTTTTATTAAGCAAAAACACAAGTCAAAAGACTTAGTAAAATTTCCATAGCATGTGTATATATTCCACCCTTGTTTATTACTAGCTAGGCTAAGCATGATATCAACAAGTATCTTAACTTAGAGAATATTTCTACCAAGACTACAACTACTAGGATTTCCCATAGCATAGCATATAGATACTTAGTAAAATTTCATGCAAGCCCTATACAAAATATCACTAGTGCATAGTAAAAATAATGGGACAAATACATGAAGCACCACTTTCCTTGGTAGTTGGGGGAGTAGCAACAATCCTCACAATCACAATCACCACTAGCACCAAAATCTATACATAAAATAATAGCACCAAATTTACATTCCAATATTCAAGAAAAAATATTATGAAGGCATGCAAATGCCATGTGATGATTTTTATAACTAAACAAGACAAGCTAAACAGTACTGAAATCAAAACCAACTATTTAAAGCCTAAATATACTTGAATTTGTTTTAAAATAATTTTCTAAATAATTTATATAGCCAAAATAGGCCTACAATTTAATCTGCAAATAAAGCAAATTTTACAGAAGCAAAATACAAAAACAAGCCCACAGTAGTGTAGCATTTATTTTTCTGATTCAAATGATATCTTATTTGCATTTTTTGGATAAACAGAACAATGGTTATGTATTTTACAAGTTTGAATCTCTATTAGATATAAAAACAGATTTTAAATAATATCCCCAGACACGTGGCTGTGTCTGATTGGTCGATACCGCTTCACGCGGATCGGCTAACATGGAGCGTTGGATCTAAGTCGGATCCAGTGGCCCAGATCTAAAGATACCGCTTCGCGCTAGGATCTAATCTTAGCCCTACGATTTAGATATGACGGCGCTATCTCAAACGACCAAATCCTAGAGGCGTTGGCGACGGCTGCACGGCGGCGGCGCTCTGCCGGTGATCTTCCGGTGGCTATAGAGGGTTTGCGGGCTGTGGTTTGGCTTACCAAACTCGTGAGGTTGCGCTGAAGCTCAAGGTGTCCCTGGAGTGGGCGGGGGTGTGCTGTGGTGGCCGGAGGAGCTCGTCGGAAACCTAGCTGGCGTTGGGCACGGCTTGACGGCAACGATGGCGATGTTTCTAGCCTCCCTCAGACAACAAACCACATCAGCGTGTGCGCAAGGACAAGGCGGTCATCATCATTTGATCTAGAGGTTGGGGGGTGGTCACACCTTACCAGAATTCCTCGCTGGAGACGAGCGTGGCGTCGGGTGCTTGCGGTGGTGGATGAATCCGATGACCTAGGTCACGAGCAGACAAACCAAGTGTATGAGAAGAAGCACATGAGCACGAGGATCATTATAGAAAGAACGAGAAAGGGCGGGGTGGACGGATCTCACCGCAATGTCTCGTCAAAGTTGCGCGGGCAGAGGCGTTGCAGAACGAATTCTGGGCAGCCTGGTGGCGGAGAGAGTGTGCTGAGTGAGAGGAAAGGCTCGCGGTAGGGAGGAGTTTAAGTAGGCAGAGGATCGGAAAGAAATGCCTATGAAATCAAGGGCATATACGCAGCGCCATCTCGGAGCAATGGCAGCGACGACGAGGTCTGCGGGGCGTGATTTGGGGAAGATGGTGACATGGCGTGCGGGGTCAGCGTGTCAGTGTAGAGGTCCCAACCTTTAATAAGGTAGATATCCCTGTGTTTACAATGCTAGTCCCTGGATCAATAGCTAGCATCCATAGTTAAGATGTAATATCAAGGAACAAAGGTCATAATATAACTTTATAACCAGGAATAACATAATTTTATTACATCTTACATAGCTCATTTGGCTATTACATTACATTGCAGCAGAATATCTATAAGCATGGGGTCCTTCATCTTCAAAGTGCCACAGGCAAACATGTTGGTTGTAGACTTGTAATCCTAATCAATCAATCTTTACTAAAATCAATCAAACCTACAACATAACAAGTTACAGCCACAAGGGTCAATACATTTGAATTGTATTTGCAAGTTTCACTACTATGTAGAATAATAAGTGGATCCTATCAATACATGCATATTTGGCTAAGTGGGGTTTTAGGCTCATTTGAAGAAAGCAATAATTTATCCTATCTTTTAAAAATGGTTTTGTTCCTTTTGTCAAATCTTTCTGAACCCCTTGGAATCCACCAAGTGTCTTTGTCAAAATCTCTTGAGCTCCTTGGTACACCCCAAGTACTTCAAGTTTTCATGAAAATCTCTTGAGCTCCTTGGTAAATCCCCAAGTACTTCAAGTTTGTATCAAAATCTCTTGAGCTCCTTGGTAACCCCAAGTGCTGCAAGTCTATTGTTGTCACTTAAAAGTTTTTCTTTTAGAAATTGGAATGTTGAGATTTCCCATAGCTTCAAACTTTAGTTGCTCAGTATTGTCCATAACCGGGGACACGACTAAGTACTTAGATTTTATTATCTTCTGCAGAAGTTGTACACTTTACCCACATGACACAATCTCATCTTGTTGCCACCAGTGGCCGCTGGATAAGTACTCACCAAGATGGAGTACTGGCAGATTGAGAATGTGACGAAGTCTATCCAGAGGGTCCTCCCATACACCATTGCTAGCTTGTCCTCAGGCACCCATGTAGGGTTTCGAGTTCCCTCATTTTCAGTAACCTGAAGACAATGCATGGGTCTTCCCAATGTAGTTGACTAAGCCAGGGCCATATGTAGCATGTGGCTGTACACGAAAGCCACAGTTGGAGAAACATGTTCAATATCTAAGTCCCTGGGTGGTTTTCTTTTGGTGCACAACACAAAGAGATTGCCATAGACATGGTTCCTTTTGTTTCCACCTTGTCCAAAACTTGAGTATCCTTGTCCACCCAGGTGGTTCATCGAATACTTGTTTTATTATATAAAACACAAGTCTTTTCTCATCTTTATAAAATCTCAACATGTATCTCTTCTCAAAATATATAGCATGGCTAAGCATTTTACAACTACATTGTTTTCACTAAGGTATAATATAAGGGTATCCTATTAGGATTTAGCATAGCATAAGTATAGAAATTCTTTTCATGCATATTTCAAAATCCACTAAGTATAATGAAAATTGTAGGACTTTAGATGATAGTGTCACTTGCCTTTTTGGTAGGGAATGTTGGTTCACTTCTTGATCTTGCTAGTTTCACACTTTTCTAACTTCACTACAATCAATCAAGCAAACACAATATCAACTAGCATTCCAAACAATAACCAAACAAACAAAACAACACACTTAAACAATAGGAACTAAGTCATGCATGCAAGCATGCAAAAGATAGTTTTATTTGCAAAGGTGGTCTCCACTAGGCTCTAGACTTTGTAAGGTTCAAAGTGGTCATTTGCCAAAGTGGCAAAGTCATTTGCAAAAGGGTTTTATCTAAAAACCATTTTTCAATCCAATCTTTATTTTATGTGGTGGAAAATGTTTTTATCAAAGCAAAACTTTATATTGTTCACCAAATAAGTTGTTGATTCTCAAAACTTGGTGTTTAGGGTTAGTAGGTTTGATTCAAATCATTTTCCCAAATCTTTTACTCCAAAATCATTTCCATAACAAAATCAATATTTTTATTTGACTAGAAATGGGCTAATTCAAGTTTTTATTCCTAATCTTCACAAAATCCATTTTTAAAACCATGGGTTGGTTCCTAGGGTCAGTAAATTCACAACAAACCAATTTGCAAAGATTTCAACCTCAAGATCATTTTGGAATAATTTTTATAACCTAAACAAGCATACAAATGTTTCTGCAAAAGCAAACATTTTACCAGAGGCTTTTTACTAAACAAATTGCATGGTTGGCTAGGGCTTGTTCTACTGATTCCATTAATATAAAGTTTGTAAATTTTGGACGTGTGGATCAAAAGTTACAAGGTTTTCAAATCTGCATCTAAATCTGATTTCAAAATCTGTTTTAAATCAAAGTCTGGCCACGCGTCGCGTTCTTATTGGGCGGTACCGGTTCGCGCGGATTGCGCTCTGCGGGGCGTTGGATCTAAACAGATCGCACGGTTCAGATCGCGTACCCCTTCGCCATTAAGTGGTTCTATCGTGTCTCTACGATCTAAATCGAACGGCTCTTATCTACTCGCCAAAAACTGGCGGCGCTGCGCGGCGGCAGACGGCGGCGATGCTCAGACGGTGGCGGTACTGGCAATGCAGGAAGCAAAGAGAGATGGGGAGGTGCTCACCGTGCTCAGGGGATCGTGGCGATGCTCAACGTGGTCGCGAGGCGGCGAGGGGCACTCAGACATGACGGGGATTGCTCGCCGGAGTCGGGAACGGTGTTAGGTGGCTCTGTCGTTGTCGGGGGCGACGCTGTGGTTCACTCCGAAGCAAAACGAGGACACGGTTAGATGCAGTCGAGTGTGGCGAGTGCAGGAGCATGAACGAGAGGGCGTGGGGCGGTCTGTGCTTACCAGGGGACGTCGCCGGAGAAGGTAGCAGACGCGGCGGCGCTCAGAGGTTGTCGGAGACGACGTTCTGGGGCGCCCGCGGTTGAACGGAGGGCACAAACAGATGCGCCTGTGAGTGGGGATCACGGCGGTGTGCTTAGGAAGGCAAGGGGCGGCGAAGTTCGGCCGGAATTTACTGGGGATGTTCGTCGGAGCAGTGGCGGTGTAAATCTGATTCAGGGCAGCCTGGTGGCTCTCATGCAACGGTGTTTGAGGGGAAAGGAGGAGAAGGCGCAGGCGATTAAAAGGACGCATTTGCAGAGCGGAATCACTGCGGCGTTATGGTGAATTAACGTGAGCATTCAACGGCAGGAACGGCCGGGCGTGGTAAGCGGCGGGTGGAAACGACGAACAGGAGAGGTGGGACCTTCCTGTCAGCGAGAAAGGGAGTGAGGGGAAAGGGTCCACAGTCGATCGCTTCTGTGCGGGTTCAGTTGAAAAATATTCGCGCGTGGGGAGTAGCTGGGCTGGTACTGGGCTTGTTGGGCTGGACGAGTTGGACTACTGTCTGATTCTATTTTTTTCTTTTTAATTGCTTTTTCTTTTTCTATTTCTATTTTCTGTTTTGAAATTCAAACAACTACTCAAACATTCAAATCAATTCAAAACTCTCCCAAACTTTGCATTGAGTTTTGGTTCTGTCTAACAACAATAAACCAGAGTCCAAAATCAAAATAATATTTTTATTTTAAGGTCCATTAATAATTAAATAAATAGACCTTTGTTATTAAATCAAATAGATTTTGATTTATTCAACTCCATTTTGAAATCTAAATAATATCAAAACCAAATCAGTAGGTTTTATTTGAAAAATAAAGAATACTTGGAAAACTTGTTTAAATAAATAAATAAGTTTTGATGTTTTAATTAAAATAGTAAAAACTTTATTTTTATTAAACTTGGATATTAAATCCTTATTATTTTATTTTAAATAAACCTTTACTATTTTTATCCAAATAGAAATATTTTATTTCAAAGGCTTGGCCAAGTTTTAATTTGGCTTATAAAATATTCCATATTTAAATTTCTTCCTTTTCTTTTGAAAACCAAATATTTTTATTAAAAGATTCAAAATAGTAATTCTAAATATTTTTAACTTTATTGTTTATTTACCTTTTTTAAATCCCTTTAGGATTTTATTTGATCCAAATAGGTTTTGAAAGTTTCCAATTGGAATCATAAAGTTTCTTCTCACCCTAAAAATCAACAAAGTTTTATTTTATTCATTTATTTTTCACATTACAAGATTTGGAAAATCTTGGGATGTGACAGGCTACCACCCTTAAAATAAATCTCGTCCCAAGATTTGGGAAGGCTAGGGTTACAAGTAGGCTCAAAGCATCTAGGGTACTACCACCCTTAAAAAATTTCAAACTAAATTACATGTTGGACTTCTTGGGATCCTGGGGAAACTTCTCTGGGCAAACATCTGCATGGTGTCCTTTGTTTCCATACTTGACACATGTGTCAAGGCTGAGATCCTTCATAGGCTTGTTTATCTTGTTCTTCATCTTTTCTGGACAACCGCTTGCATAATGTCCTAGGTTTTTGCAATTGAAACATATGATAACTTTGAGTTCTTCATGTGTCTCTTGTGGACAAGTTGTTGCATAATGGCCTAGCTCTTTGCAGTTGTTGCACCACACTTGACCAATTTCCTTATACTTTTGTTTCTCTGGACATTCACTGGAATAGTGTCCCATTTCTTTACAATGATGACATTGCACGTGGCTTTTGTCCTTTTTTTCTTTTTGGGCTTCTCCAAAGCTAGGAGTGCATCTAGTTCATGTTGTTCATATGTTATCTGGTAGGTAGGAATGTCTACATGTTTCTTGGACCTTCTATTTCTCCTTGGATAATTCATATGCCTCTTCTTTGGTCCTTTAAATTGTGTTGTATTGCATGGAGGTATAAGTGGAGCTTTTCCTTTGTCATCATTCTTCTTGGTAGATTTGGATCCTTCTTGATAGTTTGCAATCATTTGTTGCACTCCACCTTGTTTCCTTTGTTCAACTATGGAATAGATGGGGCATTGGATAGGGACATGATTATTTCCTTCACATAGGTAGCAAGTAGCTTGAGAGGTGGGACATTTGCCAACAGGATGTTTCTCTTCACAGCTGGGGCATTGATCTCCATGCTCCTTAGAAGTGTGATCCTTGTCTCCACAAATATTGCAAGCTTTGATTCCTTTTAGAATAACATCCTTGTCTCCTTTGGAAAAGTTGCTTTCCATGTTGAGCATTTGGTCTGTCACCTTATGCAACATTTGGGCTTGGTCTTCCAAAAACTTTTGCAGGGTTGGATCTTCCCCACTGGTGTTGGCTATGAATTGAGCTGTCATTTGGTTCAACTGGTTTTGGGTTGCTATGAGTTCCTCCATGTTGTCTTCTTGGTTGGTGTTGTTGTCATCAACCTTGATGTTGGAGTCTCTTGGAGTAGTCATCTGTTTGGGTTGAATTGAGATTAGAATAGGCAAGATATTTCTAAGGAAATAATTCTAATCACACACATTACAATT
Source organism: Avena insularis (assembly GCA_023614405.1). Classification (NCBI taxonomy): domain Eukaryota; kingdom Viridiplantae; phylum Streptophyta; class Magnoliopsida; order Poales; family Poaceae; genus Avena; species Avena insularis. Next base: position 60,583,810 of record CM042689.1, read on the forward strand.
CACTCAAGCAATGTGCAAGCAATCACGAACAAACTTTTCACTCCAAACAATGAAGTTCAAGCACATTTTTAGGCAACCAAAAATATTTTTGTTACACCACATAAGTTGGTGTGTTTGACTTTAAACTAAATATGGAGGTCCATCTATATGGTTTACTTGTGATCCTTCCATCCTTCTTGGTTGATTCTTCTTGCATGAGGTCATGGTTTCCTTGGGAAAAATTTTGGTCTCAAAACTTCAAGTGATGTGGGCTCCTTCTAACTTGTTTTTCCTTAGTCTCCAAATCTTGAGCAAGATTTCTTGTCTTACTAGTCCTTAGTGATATCCAAGGTTGAAGTCCTTGGTGAATATGATGAAGATGTTGAAGTCATTAGAGTTGAAGATGTTGAAGTCATTTGAAGATGTTGAAGTCATTGGAGTTGAAGAAGTTGAAGTCATTAGAGTTGAAGAAGTCCTTTGCACATGGTGAAGTCTTTGGCCATGGGGTAGGTTTCTCCACCAAGTTGAAATAGAAGAGACGTAGAATAAAAAATGGTTAAGGAAAGAGTTTACAAGGTTGTTTGTAAATAAGTTTTGGAACAAATAAAACTCCTATTTTTCTAAGGTTTTTTGTCCAATCCTAGGGTTACAAATCCTACAGGCAACACAATGCTCTGATACCATATGTAGAGGTCCCAACCTTTAATAAGGTAGAGATCCCTGTGTTTACAATGCTAGTCCCTAGATCAATAGCTAGCATCCACAGTTAAGATGTAATATCAAGGAACAAAGGTCATAATATAACTTTATAACCAGGAATAACATAATTTTATTACATCTTACATAGCTCATTTGGCTATTATATTACATTGCAGCAGAATATCTATAAGCATGGGGTCCTTCATCTTCAAAGTGCCACAGGCAAACATGTTGGTTGTAGACTTGTAATCCTAATCAATCAATATTCACTAAAATCAATCAAACCTGCAACATAACAAGTTACACCTACAAGGGTCAATACATTTGAATTGTATTGGCAAGTTTCACTACTATGTAGAATAATAAGTGGATCCTATCAATACATGCATATTTGGCTAAGTGGGGTTTTAGGCTCATTTGCAGAAAGCAATAATTTATCCTATCTTTTAAAAATGGTTTTGTTCCTTTTGTCAAATCTTTCTGAACTCCTTGGAATCCACCAAGTGTCTTTGTCAAAATCTCTTGAGCTCCTTGGTACACCCCAAGTACTTCAAGTTTTCATCAAAATCTCTTGAGCTCCTTGGTAAATCCCCAAGTACTCCAAGTTTGTATCAAAATCTCTTGAGCTCCTTGGTAACCCCAACTGCTTTAAGTCTTTTGTTGTCACTTAAAAGTTTTTCTTTTAGAAATTGGAATGTCGAGATTTCCCATAGCTTCAAACTTTAGTTGCTCAGTATTGTCCATAACCGGGACACGGCTAAGTACTTAGATTTTATTATCTTCTGCAGAAGTTGTACACTTTACCCACATGACACAATCTCATCTTGTTGCCACCAGTGGCCGCTGGATAAGTACTCACCAAGATGGAGTATTGGCAGATTGAGAATGTGACGAAGTCTTTCCAGAGGGTCCTCCCATACACCATTGCTAGCTTGTCCTTAGGCACCCATGTAGGGTTTCGAGTTCCCTCATTTTCATTAACCTGAAGACAATGCATGGGTCTTCCCAATGTAGTTGACTAAGCCAGAGCCATATGTAGCATGTGGCTGTACACGAAAGCCACAGTTGGAGAAACATGTTCAATCTCTAAGTCCCTGGGTGGTTTTCTTTTGGTGCACAACACAAAGAGATTGCCATAGACATGGTTCCTTTTGTTTCCACCTTGTCCAAAACTTGAGTATCCATGTCCACCCAGGTGGTTCATTGAGTACTTGTTTTATTATATAAAACACAAGTCTTTTCTCATCTTTATAAAATCTCAACATGTATCTCTTCTCAAAATATATAGCATGGCTAAGCATTTTACAACTACATTGTTTTCACTAAGGTATAGTATAAGGGTATCCTATTAGCATTTAGCATAGCATAAGTATAGAAATTCTTTTCATGCATGTTTCAAAATCCACTAAGTATAATGAAAATAGTAGGACTTTAGATGATAGTGTCACTTGCCTTTTTGGTAGGGAATGTTGGTTCACTTCTTGATCTTGCTAGTTTCACACTTTTCTAACTTCACTATAATCAATCAAGCAAACACAATATCAACTAGCATTCCAAACAATAACCAAACAAACAAAACAACACACTTAAACAATAGGAACTAAGTCATGCATGCAAGCATGCAAAAGATAGTTTTATTTGCAAAGGTGGTCTCCACTAGGCTCTAAACTTTGTAAGGTTCAAAGTGGTCATTTTCCAAAGTGGCAAAGTCATTTGCAAAAGGGTTTTATCTAAAAACCATTTTTAAATGCAATCATTATTTTATGTGGTGGAAAATGTTTTTATCAAAGAAAAACTTTATGTTGTTCACCAAATAAGTTGTTGATTCTAAAAACTTGGTGTTTAGGGTCAGTAGGTGTTATTCAAATCATTTTCCCAAAGCTTTTACTCCAAAATCATTTCCATAACAAAATCAATATTTTTATTTGACTAGAAATGGGCTAATTCAAGTTTTTATTCCTAATCTTCACAAAATCCATTTTTAAAACCATGGGTTGGTTCCTAGGGTCAGTAAATTCACAACAAACCAATTTGCAAAGATTTCAACCTCAAGATCATTTTGGAATAATTTTTATAACCTAAACAAGCATACAAATGTTTCTGCAAAAACAAACATTTTACCAGAGGCTTTTTACTAAACAAATTGCATGGTTGGCTAGGGCTTGTTCCACTTATTCCATTGATATAAAGTTTGTAAATTTTGGACGTGTGGATCAAAAGTTACAAGTTTTTCAAATCTGCATCTAAATCTGATTTCAAAATCTGTTTTAAATCAAAGTCTGGCCACGCGTCGCGTTCTTATTGGGCGGTACCGGTTCATGCGGATTGCGCTCTGCGGGGCATTGGATCTAAACAGATCGCACGGTTCAGATCGCGTACCCCTTCGCCATTAAGTGGTTCTATCATGTCTCTATGATCTAAATCGAACGGCTCTTCTGTACTCACCAAAAACTGGCGGCGATGCTCAGACGGTGGCGGTACTGGCGATGCAGGAAGCAAAGAGAGATGGGGAGGTGCTCACCGTGCTCAGGGGATCGTGGCGATGCTCAACGTGGTCGCGAGGCAGCGAGGGGCGCTCAGACGTGACGGGGATTGCTCGCCGGCGTGGGGAACGGCGTCAGGCGGCTCTGGTCGTTGTCGGGGGCGACGCTGTGGTTCACTCCGAAGCAAAATGAGGACACGGTTAGATGCAGTCGAGTGTGGCGAGTGCAGGAGCATGAACGAGAGGGCGTGGGGCGGTCTGTGCTTACCAGGGGACGTCGCCGGAGAAGGTAGCAGACGCGGCGACGCTCAGAGGTTGTCGGAGACGATGTTCTGGGGCGCCCGCGGTTGAACGGAGGGCACAGACAGATGCGCATGTGAGTGGGGATCACGACGGTGTGCTTAGGAAGGCAAGGGGTGGCGAAGTTCGGCCGGAATTTACTGGGGATGTTCGTCGGAGCAGTGGCGGTGTAAATCTGATTCAGGGCAGCCTGGTGGCTCTCGTGCAACGGTGTTTGAGGGGAAAGGAGGAGAAGGCGCAGGCGATTAAAAGGACGCATTTGCAGAGCGGAATCACTGCGGCGTTACGGCGAATTAACGCGAGTATTCAACGGCAGGAACGGCCGGGCGTGGTCAGCGGCGGGTGGAAACGACGAACAGGAGAGGTGGGACCTTGCTGTCAGCGAGAAAGGGAGTGAGGGGAAAGGGTCCACTGGTCAGTCGCTCTGCGGGTGCGGGTTCAGCTGAAAAACGATTCGCGCGTGGGGAGTAGCTGGGCTGGTACTGGGCTTGTTGGGCTGGACGAGTTGGGCTGCTGTCTGATTCTATTTTTTTTCTTTTTAATTGCTTTTTCTTTTTCTATTTCTATTTTCTATTTTGAAATTCAAACAACTACTCAAACATTCAAATCAATTCAAAACTCTCCCAAACTTTGCATTGAGTTTTGGTTCTGTCTAACAACAATAAACCATAGTCCAAAATCAAAATAATATTTTTATTTTAAGGTCCATTAATAATTAAATAAATAGACCTTTGTTATTAAATAAAATAGATTTTGATTTATTCAACTCCATTTTGAAATCTAAATAATATCAAAACCAAATCAGTAGGTTTTATTTGAAAAATAAAGAATACTTGGAAAACTTGTTTAAATAAATAAATAAGTTTTGATGTTTTAATTAAAATAGTAAAAACTTTATTTTTATTAACCTTGGATATTAAATCCTTATTATTTTATTTTAAATAAACCTTTACTATTTTTATCCAAATAGAAATATTTTATTTCAAAGGCTTGGCCAAGTTTTAATTTGGCTTATAAAATATTCCTTATTTAAATTTCTTCCTTTTCTTTTGAAAACCAAATCTTTTTATTAAAAGATTCAAAATAGTAATTCTAAATATTTTTAACTTTATTGTTTATTTACTTTTTTTAAATCCCTTTAGGATTTTATTTGATCCAAATAGGTTTTGAAAGTTTCCAATTGGAGTCAAAAAGTTTCTTCTCACCCTAAAAATCTTGGAGTCAAAAAGTTTTATTTTATTCATTTATTTTTCACATTACAAGATTTGGAAAATCTTGGGATGTGACAGTCTGCAACTGCGGGTAGGTCTGCGCACGTGAGAGAGAGAGGAGAGGGGGAGATGGCCGGGTGGGTTTCGTGGGATGCTTCTGCTGCTGGGACGAATGGGTGGCGCCGGCCCTTTTCCTTTTCTTCTCTCTTTTTCTTTTTCTAATTTGATAATTCAGGAAACAAATCAAACCAAATTCAAATGGATTTGAAATCAAACCACCTCTAGGTATTTGTAGTGTAAACCTTGCACCTAATTGTGTATAAAACACTATTGATCAAACAATGCACTTTGACACTTTGAAAATAAAATAAAACCTTGCCTTATTGATATATAGATAATAGGCATATAAATGGTTTTTTTTTGAATTTTTTTGTGCAATCCAAGGATGCTATGAATGTATGAATGAAATGCAAACTTTTACAAATCATGATTTTTGGTATGTTACAAATGTAACCCCCTTAAGATGAATATCGCCCTCGAGATTCGGATTGGCTAGCAAATAGGTGTGGGTGATCTTTCTGAAGGTCATCTTCTCTTTCCCAAGTTGCTTCCTCTTTGGAATGATGGTTCCACTAAACTTTGAAGAATTTGATAGTCTTGGTACGAGTAAATCTTTCTGCAGTCTCAAGAATCTTGATAGGTTTCTCCTCATATATGAGATCATTCTCCAACTGAACCTCTTCCAAAGGTATAGTATTCTTCAAAGAAGTTTCTTCCATCTCCGGTTGGCGTTTCTTCAACTGACTTACGTGAAACACATTGTGAACTGCAGAAAGTGATTCAGGCAATTCAATCTCATAAGCCACTTCTCCTTTGTGGCTCAAAATCTTGAATGGTCCAACATACCTTGGTGCCAATTTTCCTTTGACTCCAAATCTCTTCACACCACGAAGTGGTGTGACTCTAAGATAAGCTCTATCACCTACCTCATAGGTGACTTCTCTATGCTTTGGATCTGCGTAACTCTTCTGTCGAGACTGTCCTATCTCCAAACTGTCCTTTACCAATTTTACTTTCTCTTCAGCTTCCTTAATTAATTCTGGACCGAACAAATTTATTTCCCCAACACCACTCCATAGCAATGGTGTAGTACACTTTCTTCCATAGAGAAATTCAAACGATGCCATCTCAATACGGGCTTGATAGATGTTATTGTAAGAAAATTCTGTGTAAGGCATACTTTCATCCCAACTAGCACCATAGTCTAGGGCACATGCCCTCAACATATCTTCCAAAATCTGGTTGGTTCTTTCTGTGTCCATCAGTCTGGGGGTGAAAAGCTGTGCTGAACTCTAATCTTGTTCCCAATGACTCATGTAGTTGTCGCCAAAAATGCGAAGTGAACTGAGTTCCTCTATCAGACACAATACTCTTGGGTACTCCATGCAGACACACAATCCTATTCATATAAATCTTGGCTAACTTAGTACTTGTATAGGTTGTCTTCACGGGTATGAAATGAGCCACTTTAGTTAGGTGATCAACAACAACCCAAATAGAATCGTATCCCGATCTAGTCCTTGGCAGTCTAGTGATGAAATCCATACCAATCTTGTCCCACTTCCAATCAGGGATAGGTAGTGGTTGTAGTAATCTTGCCGGTTTCTGATGTTCCGCTTTCACTCGACTACACACCTCACACAAAGCAATATGTTCTGCAATGTCCTTCTTGAGATTATTCCACTGGAACATTTCCTTCACATCCATGTACATTTTGGTGTTACCCGGATGAATGGAATATGGTGAGTTGTCTGCTTCTTGCAGAATCAGTTTCTGAAGCTCCGGATCTTGTGTAATACAGATACGTTTTCCATACCATAAAGTACCATTTTCGACTTCATGGAATCCTTTAGCTTTCCTGTTATTAATTTTACCTTTGATCTCTTCAATTTCCTTGTCCATCTTTTGGGCTTGCCTGATCTTATCCAACAATGTAGGTTGAACATACAATTACATGAGATGTCCTTCAGTTACTATCTCTAATTTGATATCTTTGAATTGGGAACATAGATCATCTGGCAATTCTCCCTTAGTAAGGACATTCACATAAACCTTATAGCTTAAAGCATCTGTTACAACATTTTCTTTACCGGGGTGGTATTGCAAACTCAAGTCATAGTCCTTGATAAGTTATAGCTATCTTCTTTGTCTCATGTTGATTTCTTTTTGACTGAAGATATACTTCAAACCATTGTGATCTGTGAACACTTCACAACATTTTCCCAAAAGATAATGTCTCCATGTTTTGAGTGCATGGACAATAGAGGCTAACTCTAAGTCATGAGTAGGATAATTCACTTCATGAGTTTTGAGTTGTCTCGAGGCATAAGCCACAAATTTCCCTTCCTGCATCAAGACTCCACCTAGTCCTTGGTGAGATGCATCACAATAGACTTGGAAATCCTGCTCCAAATCTGGCAGACATAATACCGGTGCTGACACTAGTCTCTTCTTCAGTTCTTGGAAACTGAGTTCACATCCTTGAGTCTAGTCAAACTTCTTGTCTTTCTTAAGTAACTCCATCATCGGCTTAGCTACCTTTGGGAAATTCTCAATGAACCTTTTATAGTATCCTGCCAAGACGAGGAAACTACGAACTTATTTCACTGACTTGGGAGATTCTCATTGAGTTGCAGCTAACACTTTTGCGGGATCGACAGCTACACCATCCCCCGACACAATATGTCCGAGAAATCCTATGTCACATCCGAAATTTTAGATTTGGTACCGCATAGCATACATGTCATTGCATCATGATCATCATTGCAAAAAATTTAGTTTGTAAAGGTTTTGGCAAAACAATTCACTTGCAATTGTATTTTGACACCTACACTTGAGTGCTCGGTTTTTACCATGCTTCTGTAATAACAGTACATTTTAGTTGTTTGGAAGGCACAGGTGCGGAGAGGGTTCCATCATGAACCCGTAGCACTTTGAATCACCTAAATCGTAGCTTCACAGCAACTTCTATAGCGATCTGAATTTTTTAGCTTATTTTAGGCAGATTCTGACAGATAAGTTCAGTTAACAAATCTTCAGGGAAAGGAAAAAGGGAAAAAAGAGGGAAACCACAGTGAGCCAGCCGGGCCAGCCAGTTCTATAGTAGCGAGCACTGCGAAGAAGCTTGGTCATAGCAAAGAATAGGCTGCTGTAGGTAGTAGCCACCGTCGCCTCGCCTCATTGACGAAGCGGACCCGCCCGTCACCACTTCTCACACCGCCAGTGGGACCCACTCAGACGCTGCCGCCGAGTCCGTCTAGAGCATGCTCGCCCGTCGTCGCGTTTCTCTCGGAATCCAACCTGACTTCGCGTCGAGTGCCCCACTACAAGAACCGTCGCCACCCTCTTTTCTTCCTTCGCCTCGAACCCTAGCCTCCTGCTTGCCCGCCACCGCCGACATCGCCACCGCCGCCAGCGAGCTCGCGGACGAGGTAAAGAGTGACCGCCCCCCGCCTTCCTTTTGCCCCTGCGAGCTTCCCCTCGCCCGACTGACTTGCCCCATCCCTCTTTCCCCCTCTGCAAAGCCCGCCGCCGTCGGTAATTGCTCGCCGGAGCACGCCACCGCCGCCCGCGCTACAGCCGCCCGCCGTCGTCGCCCTCGGACGCGCCGCCCATCGCCGCCACCTCGACAAGCTCCTCCGCCTCACCCCGGGCGCTGTCCCGTCAACCGCCGTCGATAGAGACGCCTGCCCTGCCACCGACATCGCCGCCCGAGCCGCCACCGCCGCCTCTCCCCGTCAGCTCCGGTGAGCCCCCACCTCAGATGCTTCCCAACCGTCTGATTCGAATCCAATGCGTGAGATTAGATTGGTTCAGCGAAGGGGTACAGGCCAATGGCGGGTGGACACGTGTCGTCCCAGTCAGCGCTGACTAGTCAATAGACAGTTGACTGCTCGATTTATTGGGTTTATTTATTTGCAGAAAATAGGGAAAAATTGTAAATTCAATATAAAATAATCTACTGGGCCAAAAATTCCAAATAAAATATGTATGGATTCAGTGTTTCGCGTAGAATATTGCTGTACAGTTTTTTCATACTTTTGCAGCATGGATTTATCTTGATTAATTAAATAGTTTAATGTCCTTTTTAGAGTATTAAATTCATAGTAAAACTTCTACAACTCGAAAAATTGCAAATAAGATGTCCCTGGAATCAGTAGAACAAGGGGAATCTGTAGGTGAATTAAAAAGGTAGACTTACGGTACTGGAATTTGCATAATCTATAAAAGGCTCATTAGAGTATTTTAATTGCCTAGGGAATTATATAAATCCTTTTTGAGTGATTCTAGTTGGTACTGGTTCTATTTTAGGTTGCCTACACAGTGGATATTTTTCCAAGATTTTACAAATAGTTTATTAGTAGTGGTTAAATAATTGGGTTATATCTCAATTGTTGGTCATTTAAAATTGCATGCTTTGTTTTCTATACACTTAAAATGTTTTCCATGCATGCATACAGTAGGTATACTAAATAAGAATATATGAAGCTACTGTAGCATTTCTCAACTTGTCATGCATGCATCTTGCATTCTGACTGTTTGTATATGATTATGTATGGTTTGTTTATGTGATTGCAATTATATCGTGTAGATCGTGACGAGTGCAATGCTTGCTCGTGTGTGGCTTTTTTGTTCGACCGCTACAGCCAAGGCAAGTAGATGCTACCTTGTTCATGATATGGTCCTATTAATTTCATTGCATTGTTGTGTATTTTGTAGATGCATGTGTAGGATAATACTATCTCTATGCTATGTCCTATTATGCGGTAGGGTTTTCCTGTAGATGAGCTACCGTTGGTAGATGTGCTTAGCCATGCTATGATGAACGAGGGCTGGGTTACATCACTGAAAGTTGTTTCTAAATGTGTTGGTTTGTGAAAACAAAAAACAACTTAATCAATGTATCTCTTGGGTGTGATGGGATTGATAATTTTTGGTGGTATCATTGCGGAAAGGCACCTGGGTATCAAGAGAAAATGATTGGCTTCTTTATTTTGTAGCTTACGTGTAAAACCATGTGCCAATAATGAAATGGGCGGTTGGTTGGACTCAGTAGGTTGTGGCAACTCGAACCCACGTGTCGGGTTTGGGAGCTACTTCCCGAACGGTCCCTTCGTGGACTTCTCCCTATCATCACCCAATATGAGAGTGGTGGTACGATTTGGGCTGGCCAAGTCACATGGGTAAAGTGTACTAACCCCTGCAGGGTGTATAAACTAATCGATTAGCCGTGTCCCCGGTTATGGACATCAGAGTTGCTTGATATTGATTTCATGACATGTTTCTCGCTCATTCTAATTTCATAATTGATTTAATGTTGATGGGTTAACTTAATTGGGATCTTTTCAAAGAAAATAAAAATTGTTTAAGAAAGTAGGACCAAGGTATTTGCAAATGCAAGCTAGCCACAGCTCCACTTGCCAGATATGCATGTAGATGTTAGATCTATTGTCTCCTTTAATAGCTCTACTTGCCATACATTCCATGTATTGACCCTTCGGGGCTGCTACGTTTCATGTTGCAGGATATTCTGATTCTGAGTGATCGATTTAGGCCACGGTACTCCACTCGGCACTTGTTCACTTGTGGGCAATTTCAAGAATGGAGGATTTACTTTATTTATGATGCTACTTGAATAAGTTGAGCTAGCCTTGAGCTAGACCTTTATTGTAATAATGATACTCTGGATCTTCGTTATTTATGATACACGGATATTTTGCTATGTTATTCATCTTTATTCTATTGTGAGCCAATGAACCGATCCAGGGATTGGCATGTCACATAGAAGCTACGGGCTTTTCAGACTGTATTGTTACAAGATGGTATCAGAGCCCGTGTGTCGATTGTAGGATCGTGACCTAGGTTGGATTAGGAAGCCATAGAATTATTAAAGCTTATATTAGCTCTGTCTTTCATCTTATGCCTTTCACTCTCGTAAATCTTTACCATATGCTATTCTCACACTTTCCTATTTTAATTGATAGATGGGAGAAGTCAGGACTGAGTATGCAACGATGGAGTCACCAAGGCCCTTTTCAAGACAGTTGGCACAGCTCTCGCAGTCATTGGGATTGCCACTGCCCATGTTCAAGGGAAGAAGGCTGTACACCTATGGATATGGCAAGGACACCTGGGAGATCACCACTTTCATCTTCAGGGATGCCGCCTTGCCAAACCCTGTGCATCTGGTCTACACCAAGACATACTGCAACTGGGGACTTGGAATAAACTTGGCCATGCATGAAGCCCTGTCACGCCAGTGCCATCTTGTCCGACACCTGCTGCCAGAAGACTCACCCTACCGTGACTACAGAAGGCGTGATGAGAATGGGAACGTTGTGGTTGCCCCGGGCGACAGGAACAACATGTCGCCCCGTCGGAAGCACATAGAGGACATGGAGAGGGAGAATGGAGCTCTAGCTGAGAAAGTGATGATGGTAAAGGAGATAGCAGATTTTGCCAGCAACGGTATTATGGTCCAGGGATAGGAGATTGAGACCTTGCATGAAGCTGTGGATGTTCTGAATAATGCACTGATAGGCAGGGATGCAACCATAACCCAGCTTAATGGGACCATGCAGGAAAACAACCAAGCCATACAACAGCTGCAAGGGACCGTCCAGGAAAGGGACCAGACTATTTCTAATAAGGGAGCCCAGATTGCCGCTCTCCAAGCACAGTTGAATCCACCCTCTGATGATAACAATGGGGATGATGACAACAATGATGATGATGATGACGGTGGGAACGATGATGATGATGAGGACGAGGATGATGATGATGATGATGGAGACGATGATGATGGAGATGATGATGGTGGAGGAGATGAAGCTGTTGCAGCTGCAACAGAGGATGAAGAAGAAGAGGAGGATCCAGAAGAAGTGGAATTTGAGGTTTAAAGTGATGACTCAGGAGAGGTGTATACTCCCCCGCCATGGTTGGTTCGTGGACAGAAGCACCAACGCATGAGTGCGAGGACCTACTGCAACCTCTTCATGAAGTAGATAGATGCCCACTAATTAGTCTTTGTTAGGATACATCGTTAGATTAAGTCTCGATCAATGTAAAACTCAATTACTGTTAGGTTTTAAAGTGTTTAGTTTCTCCTATGTGTACTCCAAAATCCCAGGTTTATTTGTGCGAATTTTATAGAAGAGTTATGACAAGTTTTGGTTGATATCCGAGTTTGTCCTAATGCAGTTTTCCTGCTAACCCAGCTGTACTGCACGAATTTTCATATTTTATTGGGGGGAAAATCTGAAAAACATAGGGTTGGTTCGAAACTCTCTGTACTAAATACACAAAAATAAAAAAAAATCCTGACGAGTTTAAGTCAGGTAGAAAAATTCGTGAACACTGCTGGACTGTTCTGGCAGATTCCTGTTTTTAATGCTTTGTTGGCCAATTGGTGTTGGCAACTGTTGCCAATGCTTCTAAAACTATTTCAGTAGGTATATACTGCTAGGATAACCTCGGGAACATTGCTGGATTGTTTGTTTGCTGATGTGTTGCTTGCTTGAGATTGTCTGAGATTGCTTTGTTGTTGCTTGAACATAATGCATGGGTAGAATCCTATTTTCATAATCGATTCTTTCTAAGCTTACCTGTGCTGAACCGCAGATGCCTCCCCGCTGTCAACCTACTGAGTTGGAGAAGCTCATGGCGGCTCAAGCACAGCTAACTCAAGTGATGATCCAGTTCATGGAAGCTCAGAACAACAACAACAATGGGAACAACCAACCCCAGGGAGACGCACTTACAAGGTTCCTGAGGCTAAGGCCAGCGAAGTTCTCTACTGCAACGGAGCAGATGGTTCTCTCGACTAGTTGTGTTTAGTGAATAAGGATCTAGTAACTGTTGGATGCACAGATGCTGAGAAGGTGAGGTTTGCCTCTCACCTACTGGAGGGACCAGCCACTTCGTGGTGGGACACTTTTCAGATCACCCACCCGCTGGACACTATGACTTGGGCAATGTTTGAGGAAGGTTTCAGGACCAACCACGTATCTTCAGGAGTTGTGAGCCTAAAAAGGAAGGAATTTCGCAACTTGCACCAAACCAACCGCACCGTGGCTGAATATATTGAGGAGTTCAACAACCTGTCGCGTTATGCCCCTAAGGATGTTGACACTGATGCCAAAAGGAGAGAGAGGTTCCTGGATGGCTTCACTGATGAGATTTCAGTGCAGCTGCTAGTGGTTTATTGTCCCACTTTCCAGGAGCTTATGGACAAGGCCAGAATCTTGGAGGGGAAGCACAAGCAGGTGGAAAACCGCAAGAGAAAGAGCAACAATCACCACTCTGGCTCTCACCACAAGTATCGCACTTCTTATGATGGATACTCCAAGCATGATGGAAGTGACCATGGGCACCATGGAAGCCATGACCGCCACAGCCATGGAAGCGATGGTCATCGCCATGATATCCACAAGAGCAACCGCCACGGCCACAAGGGAGGACACACTCACCATTCAGGAGGACACAGTGGGCATGACCGCAACCGTGATCACAACTTTGTGAAGAAGGACCTGAGTGAGGTGACATGCTTCAAGTGTGGCCAGAAGGGACATTATGCAGATAACCATCCGGAGAAGAAGGGACTGAAGCCAGACAACAACCAGAAGGCCACAGTGAACCACATGAATGTGGAGGAGATCCCAGATGAGCCTGAGCTTGTGGTTGGTAAGTTTCCAATCAACACTCACCCTGCACTTATACTTTTCGATACTGGTGCATCGCATTCATTTATATCAAGGGCATTTGTGGATAAGTATAAGTTACCCATGGAGTCTCTGAAAGGGTCTATTAGAGTAAGATCACCTAGAGGGAATATGATAGCTAGCGCGGGATGCCGCGATTTATCTGTGAGGATTGGAGCACATAATTTCATTGCACATCTGGTAGTATTGGAGTCACAAGGTTTAGATGTAATATTGGACATGGATTGGATGTCTATGCATGGGGGACACATAGATTGTGCACAGCGAGTGGTTTCGCTCAAAACCCCGGATAGTAAAAGGAATAGGTTCAAGTCGTCTGTGCGACCGGGAAGGTGTAAGCTGAATTCTCTTAAGGGGGTTAGCATGGATACTGTGCCTGTGATAAAAGAGTACCCTGACGTGTTTCCGGAAGAGCTGCCAGGGATGCCACCTGACAGGGATGTGGAGTTTCTCATCAATCTGATGCCGGGAACAGGGCCTATAGCAAAGAGACCATATAAGATGGATGTGGATGAGCTGAAGGAATTAATAAAACAGCTAAAGGAGCAGTTGTACAAGGGATTTATTCAGCCTAGTTCGTCGTCATGGGGTGCACGTGTTCTATTTGTGGAGAAGAAGGACTGCAGCAAGAGGTTAGTGGTGAACTATCTCTCGCTGAATGAAGTGACCATCAAGAACAAATACCCCCTGCCAAACATAAATGATATGTTTGATCAACTGGAAGGAGCAAAGGTGTTTAGCAAAATTGATCTGCGATCGGGCTATTTCCAATTGAAGATCCGGGAAGAGGACATACCAAAAACTGCTTTCACTACTCGGTATGGTTTATATGAGTATACGGCTATGTCTTTTGGACTAACGAATGCTCCGGCATATTTCATGACCATGATGAACAAGGTGTTTATGGAGTACTTGGACAAGTTCATGGTTGTGTTCATCGATGACATACTGATATATTCCAAGGATGATGCTGAGCATGAGAGACACCTGCGACTGATTATGGAGAAGCTGAGGGAACATAAGTTGTATGCCAAATTCAGCAAGTGTGAATTTTGGCTCAACACTGTTGGGTTTCTTGGACACGTGGTGTCAGGAGAAGGAGTCGCTGTTGATCCAAGCAAAGTGACGGCAGTAACTGAGTGGGAAGCACCCAAGAATGTAGGCGATATTCGGAGCCTTTTGGGACTTGCTGGATATTACAGGAGGTTCATAGAAAATTTCTCCAAGATTGCCAAGCCGATGACAGAATTGCTGAAGAAGGAGAGGAAGTTTGAGTGGACGGATGCGTGTGAAGCCAGTTTTCAGGAACTGAAGCATCGACTAGTGACCGCACCTATTCTATGTTTACCTGATCTTCAGAAGGATTTCCAAGTGTACTGTGATGCTTCTCGACAGGGACTTGGAAGTGTGTTGATGCAAGATGGGAGAGTAGTGGCATATGCATCACGGCAACTTAAACACCACGCGAGGAATTATCCCATGCATGACCTGGAGTTAGCATCAGTTGTGCATGCGCTCAAGGTATGGAGGCACTACCTAATGGGAAAACACTGCGATGTATACACCAACCACAAGAGCCTGAAGTACATATTTACACAGAAGGAACTGAACATGAGGCAAAGGAGATGGTTGGAGCTTATCAAGGATTATGATATGAATTTGCAATATCACCCAGGAAAAGCCAATGTAGTAGCGGATTCTCTAAGCCGGAAGGTCTATGCCAATGGATTGACTGTTGGGGAATTACCCGAGGATTTGTGCATGCAATTCAAGGAGCTTAGACTGGAGGTAGTGTTAGAAGGATATTTGGCAGCAATGGAAGTCCAACCAACGCTAGAGGACATGATCAGGAAGGCTCAAGTAGGAGACAAGGAGATAGAGGAGATAAAAGAAAAGATGAAGGAGGATCGAGCAAAAGAATTCCGCGAGGATGAGCAAGGAGCCTTGTGGTATGGAGATCGTTTGTGCGTTCCCAAAGATCCGGAGATAAGGAAGTTGATTCTGCAGGAAGCTCATGACTCGCAGTATTCCATACATCCGGGCAATACGAAGATGTATATGGATCTAAAGGATAGATTTTGGTGGAACAACATGAAGGGAGACATCGCCAAGCATATTGCCCTGTGTGATGTATGCAACCGAGTGAAGGCGGAACACCAGAAGCCAGCAGGATTGCTACAGCTAATGCCCGTGCCGGATTGGAAGTGGGATAGAGTGGGAATGGATTTTATCACAGGATTGCTCAGGACCAGGTCGGGATACGACTCTATTTGGGTAGTGGTCGACCATTTGACCAAGGTATCCCACTTTATACCGGTCAAGACCACATACACGAGTGCAAGGTTAGCCAAGATTTATATGGACATGATCGTGTGCCTACATGGAGTTCCCAAGAGCAATGTATCAGATAGAGGCACCCAGTTTACATCGCACTTTTGGCGCCAGCTGCACGAGTCATTGGGAACTAGGTTGGAGTTTAGCACAGCGTTCCACCCACAGACTGATGGACAGACCGAGAGGGTAAATCAGATTTTGGAGGATATGTTGAGAGCTTGCGCTTTGGCTCATGGTTCTAGTTGGGATGAGAATTTGTCGTATGCTGAGTTTTCCTACAACAACAGCTACCAAACCAGCATCAAGACGTCGCCGTTTGACGTGCTATATGGGAAAAGGTGCCGGACACCATTTTTATGGGATGGAGTAGGAGAGTGTCAGCTATTTGGACCTAATTTGATCAAGGATGCTGAGGAGAAGGTCGCTTTGATTAGCAGACTGAAGGTAGCACAGTCAAGGCAGAAGAGTTACGCTGACACCAAGCGTAAGGAAGTGGTGTATGAGATAGGTGATAGAGCGTACCTTAGGGTATCGCCACTTCGTGGAATTAAGATATTTGGAATCAAGGGTAAGCTGGAACCTCGGTTTATAGGACCGTATCGGGTCTTAGCACGCAAAGGAGAGGTTGCTTATCAGTTGGAGTTGCCAGAGGCTCTGACCGCCGTCCATAATGTGTTCCACGTGTCCCAGTTGAAGAAGTGCCATCCGGAGATGGTGGATACACCATTGAGGGACACTGTTCCACTAGAGGAGGTTCAGCTGGAGAGTGACTTGACCTATGAGGAGAAGCCGGTCAAGATACTGGAGACAACGGAGAGGATTACCCGTACCAAGACGATCAGGTTTTGCAAGGTCCAATGGAGCCACCACACCGAAGAGGAAGCCACTTGGGAGCGTGAGGATGACATCCGAGAGGACCACCCACACCTATTTGCTAGACACGCCGAATCTCGGGGACGAGATTCATCTTAAGGGGGTTAGTCTTGTCACATCCCAAATTTTAGATTTGGTACCGCATAGCATACATGTCATTGAATCATGATCATCATTGCAAAAAATTCAGTTTGAAAAGGTTTTGGCAAAACATTTCACTTGCAATTGTATTTTGACACCTACACTTGAGTGCTCGATTTTTACCATGCTTCTGTTAAAACAGTACATTTTAGTTGTTTGGAAGGCACAGGTACGGAGAGGGTTCCGTCATGAACCCGTAGCACTTTGAATCACCTAAATTGGAGCTTCACAACAACTTTTATAGCGATCTGAATTTTTTAGCTTATTTTAGGCAGATTCTGACAGATAAGTTCAGTTAACAAATCTTCAGGGAAAAGGAAAAAGGAAAATAAGAAAAGAGGGAAACCACAGCCGATGCAGCTGGCTCATGACCACTGGGCCTACGAGGCCCGTGGCAAAGAGACATCTGTATGATGAGTAGTAGCCACCGCCGCCTCGCCAGCCCCGCTGACGAGCGGGACACGCCCGTCAGCCACCGCCAGTTGGGACCCACCTATCAGCGCGCGCCGCCGCCGAGTCCGTCTGGAGCACGATCTCCCGTCGCCCCATTTCTCTCGGAATCCAACCCGACTCCGCGTCGAGTGCCCCACTACAAGAACCACCGCCACCCTATTTTCTTCTCCCGTCTCGAACCCTAGCCTCCCGCTTGCCCGCTACCGCCGACATCGCCACCGCCACCAGCGAGCTCGCGGATGAGGTAAAGAGCGATCGCCCCGCACCCTTTTTTTTCCCTGCGAGCTTCCCCTCGCCCGACTGACTCGCCCCATCCCTCTTTCCCCCTCAGCAGAGCCCGCCGCCGTCGCCCTCGGATGCGCCGCCCGTCGCCGCTACCTCGACCAGCTCTGCCGCCTCACCCCAAGAGCCATCCCGCCAACCGCCATCGCCGGAGACAGCGCCACCTGCCCGCCCGCCGACCTGCCCCTCAGATGCTTCCCAACCGTCTGATTCGAATCCAACGCGTGAGATTAGATTGGTCCAGCGAAGGGGTACCGGCCAATGGAGGTTGGACACGTGTCGGCCCAGTCAGCGCTGACTAGTCAACCAACAGTTGACTGCTCGATTTATTGGGTTTATTTATTTGCAGAAAATAGGGAAAATTTGTAAATTCAATATAAAATAATCTACTGGGCCAAAAATTGCAAATAAAATATGTATGGATTCATTGTTTCACGTAGAATATTTCTATATAGTTGTTTCATACTTATGCAACAAGGATTTGTCTTGATTAATTAAATATTTTAATGTCCTTTTTAGAGTATTAAATTCATAGTAAAAGTTCTACAACTCCAAAAATTGCAAATAAGATGTCCCTCGAATCAGTAGAACAAGGGGAATCTGTTAGTGAATTAAAAAGGTAGACTTACAGTACTGGAATTTGCAGAATCTATAAAAGTCTTACTGGAGTATTTTAATTGCCCAGGGAATTATATAAATCCTTTTTGAGTGATTCCACTTGGTACTAGTTCTATTTTAGGTTGCCTACACAGTGGATATTTTTCCAAGATTTTACAAATAGTTTATTAGCAGTGGCTAAATAATTGAGTTATAGCTCAATTGTTGGTCATTTAAAATTGCATGCTTTGTTTTCTATACACTTAAAATGTTTTCCATGCATGCATATAGTAGGTATACTGAATAAGAATATATGAAGCTACTGTAGCATTGTTCAACTTGTCATGCATGCATCTTGAATTGTCATTGTTTGTATATGATTGTGCATGGTTTGTTTATGTGATTGCAATTGTATCGTGTAGATTGTGAGGACTGCAACGATTGCTCGTGTGTGGATTGTTCGTTCGACCGCTACAGCCAATGCAAGTAGATGCTTCCTTGTTCATGATATGGTCCTATTACTTTCATTGTATTGTTGTGTATTTTATAGATGCATGTGTAGGAGAATACTATCGCTATGCTATGTCCTATTATGCGGTAGGGTTTTCCTGTAGATGAGCCACCGTTGGTAGATGTGATTAGCCATGCTATGATGAACGAGGGCTGGGTTACATCAATGAAAGTTATTTTTAAATGTGTTGGTTTGCGAAAACTAAAAACAACTTAATACATGAATCTCCTGGGTGTGATGGGATTGATAATTTTTGGTGGTATCATTGCGGAAAGGCACCCAGGTATCAAGAGAAAATGATTGGCTTCTTTATTTTTTAGCTTACGTGTACAACCATGTGCCAATAATGAAATGGGCGGTTGGTTGGACTCAGTAGGTTATGGCAACTCGAACCCATGTATCCAGAGTTGTAGAATTTTGGTAGGTTGGACCGGTGTGTGTCGGGTTTGGGGAGCTACTTCCCGAACGGTACCTTCTTGGACTTCTCCCTATCATCACCAAATATGAGAGTGGTGGTACGATCTGGGCTGGCCAAGTCACATGGGTAAAGTGTACTAACCCCTGCATGGTGTATAAACTAATCGATTAGCCGTGTCCCCGGTTATGGACATCAGAGTTGCTTGATATTGATTTCATGAAATGTTTCTCGCTCATTCTAATTTCATAATTGCTTTAATGTTTATGGGTTAACTTAATTGGGATCTTTTCAAAGAAAATCAAAAACTGTTTAAGAAAGTAGGACCAAGGTATTTGCAAATGCAAGCTAGCCACAGCTCCACTTGCCAGATATGCATGTAGATGTTAGCTCTATTGTCTCCTTTAATAGATCTACTTGTCATACATTCCATGTATTGACCCTTCGGGGCTGCTACGTTTCATGTTGCAGGATATTTCGATTCTGAGTGATCGATTTAGGCCACGGTACTCCACTCGACACTTGTTCACTTGTGGGCAATTTGAAGAATGGAGGATTTACTGTATTTATGATGCTACTTGAATAAGTTGAGCTAGCCTTGAGCTAGGCCGTTATTGTAATAATGATACTCTGCATCTTCGTTATTTATGATACACGGATATTTTGCTATGTTATTCATCTTTATTCTATTGTGAGCCAATGAACCGATCCAGGGATTGGCATGTCACATAGAAGCTACGGTCTTTTCAGAACCGTAGTGTTACATCTACTTCATTCAACCAGCATTCACACTTGCTGAATTTGGCATACAGCTTGTGCTCCCTGAGCTTCTCAAGTATCAAACGCAAATGCTCTTCATGCTCTTCTTTGCTGTTGGAGTAGATCAAAATATCTTCGATGAATACGACAACAAACTTGTCAAGAAATTCCAAGAACACCTTGTTCATCATGTTCATGAAATAGGATGATGCATTTGCCAAACCAAATGGCATCACGGTGTATTCATAGAATCCATACCTAGTGGTGAAAGCAGTCTTAGGTATGTCTTGCTCTCTAACATTAAGCTAAAAATAGCCTGATCGGAATTCAATCTTTGAGAACACACTGGCTCCTTCTAGCTGAGCAAACATATCGTTGATTCTAGGAAACGGATATTTGTTCGTGATAGTCACCTCATTGAGTGAACGGTAATCTATGCATAACCTTTGACTTTGATCTTTCTTCTCAACAAACAGAACTGGTGCACCCCAAGACGAAGAACTTGGTTCAATAAATCCTTTCTGCAACTACTCTCCAAGATGTTTCTTGACTTCTTTCAACTCATCAACTAACATCTTGTAGGGTCTCTTTGCTATTGGTCCAGATCTTGGCAGCAAGTCAATTAGAAACTCTACATCTCTTTCTGGTGTCATTCTAGGCAATTCCTCTAGAAACACATCCGGATACTCTCTCACAATTAGCACACTGTCTATGCTAACCCCCTTAAGAGAATTTAACTTACTCCCTTTAGATTCAAAATTAGACTTGAACCTAATCTGTTTCTTATCCAGGCTAGTGAGTGTGACAGTACGATTGGCACAATCTAGTACTCCTTCATATTTAGTCATCCAATCCATGCCCAGAATAACATCCAATCCTTGGGAATCTAGGATTATCAAACTAACTGGAAACTTATACTTTCCAAATTCTATCACGAGATCATGCCATCCAAGGTTCACTATCATCTCTCCACCGGGAGAGCTTACTTTTATAGGACACCCAATAGTTTCAGTTGGAAGTCCATTTTTATCAACAAATGCTCTTGATATGAATGAATGCGATGTGCTAGTATAAAAAAGAACAAGTGCTGGAAAAGAATTGAGCTTGAACTTACCAGCCACAGCATCAGACTCTTCATATATTTCTTCCACATTGATGTGGTTCACTTGTCCCTTCTAAAAAGGGTTGGGTTTGTTGGCTCCCTCAACTTTCTTTTCTTGGCATTCATTTGCATAATGCCCCATATTCTTACACTTGAAACACTCAACCTGACTGAGATCTTTCTTTACAGGATTACTCCCATTACCACTTCCACTATGGTGGCTCTTATGTCCACTCTTGTGGTTCTTATACTTATCATTATCATGACTGCGATGGTGCTTGTTGTCATGATGACGGTTGTGGATATGGTGACTGTTATACTTCCCATGCTTGTGGAACCCAGAACTTCCACTATCATCATTATGGTAATGCTTGTGAGATGATCCCAAGCTGTGCTTATCAAAGTTATGCTTCCTCTTCCTGCCCTCAACCTGTTTCATCTTGTTTTCCAAGATGGTGGCCTTGTCACAGAGTGACTGGTATGTTGGTACATAGGCAACAGATAGGCTGCAGGTTCAATTCATAATTCAATCCTTCGAGGAAATTCTCCTTCCTCTTAGCATCAGTATCAACTTCATCTGGTGCATAGCGTGCTAGATTGTTGAACTCCTCAATGTACTCTGCCACACTGCAGTGACGCTATTTCAGATTGTGGAACTCCTTCTTCTTCAAGTTCATCACTTTGGATGAGATGTGAGCTGTATAGAAACCATCCTCAAAAATAGCCCAAGTCACATCCTCAAGGGGAGTGGTGATCTAAAAGTTGTCCCACCAGGTTGCTGCTGGTCCTTCGAGCAGATGTGCTACGAACCTGACTTTTTCTTCGTCGGTGGAGCCAACGGTGTCTAAGTCCTTGTTCATAGAAAGTAACAATTCATTGGCTACCATCAGATCAGTTGTTCCAGAGAACTTGGCTAGCCTCAACCTCAAAAATCCGATAAGCATGTCAAATGCTGGAGGGTTGTTCTGATTGATGTTGTTGTTATTGTTGGTCTTGTTATTGTTATTCTGATTCTGATTTTGCATGAATTGAGTCATCATCTGCATCAGTTGAGCCTGAGCTATCATCAACCGCTGCATCTCGGGAGTGACATTATTGTTGTTGTTTTGGTTGGGATTGGCATTGCGGAGAGGCATCTGTGGTTTCAATAAGGGTATGAAATGAGATAACCCATAGATGCAATGCACAATACACCATATGGCAACAAGCACAAAGTAAACCACGAGTTTTGGAAAAAGTAAACACACAATAGCAAGCCATCCTCATGTTAGATGGTCATTGCGACTCCATAATCAAAGTATGATAGATAAATTATAGTTGAGTAGTCTATACTACTCCTCCATGTCGACCTCCACGTCAACAAGTGTAAGTCCGGCTGACTCCATGGTTGTCTTGTACTCCTCGACATTGGTGGTAAAGGCCTCGACCTTCGCACGGAGAGCTCTCTTCTATGAGCGAAGCCTCTCAATCACTCCCTGCTGGGTCTTGAGCTTTAAGTCCTTGGCCTCTATCTCAGCCTTCATCTCCCTAATCTTCTTGTTTCTGTCTTAGACTCTTTTCTCCTAATTCTTGAACTTCTTGTCCTGGCTCTCGAATCTGGCCTCCATCTCTTTGACGATCTCGTCTTGCTCCGCGAAGAGCTTATCCTTCTCCCTCAACTGAACCTAGAGCTCTTCATTCCTAAGCATGACGTTGGTCCTCTCCGTGTCGAGGTGTCTAATAAGAACCTCTAGGTCCTGAAGGTACAGACGAAATGGCTCAATCGTCTCTCTAGTAGCGTCATCATACTCTATAGCCTCATCCTACTCATCACGTCTCCCGAACGGGTGAAAGTAGATGCCTCTAAGCTCAGTGAAGTGCCTCCCAACTAGGCGTCCAAGTAACTCCTGCATGACTACATCTAAGCCCATCTCCTTGTCATCATGCATCAGCTTGAAGGTGATCTCCTCCATGGGAGGCTCCATCTGGCGTCCCGGCTGTGTGACTCTGAATCCCCAAAGGTCCTTCCTCTCAAACTTGGTGAGCTGGAGCGTCGTGATACTAGGAAGTGGAAGGTTGAGCACACTAGTGAGCTCCACAACAAGAGAACCGAAACGAGTTCCCTTGAACTCCTCGGCAGTGCTGATAACAATGTTAGGCATCTATTGTATAAGATAGAGAAAGGTTACAATCAGTACAAGTAGATAAAATCACAAGAAACAAAAACACAAGCACATTTTTGACAATAAAACATATAAGACATGGCATACAGAAATACTATACAAACACTAAGGTTAAACTTAACATAGACATTTTTTGCGAGAAAAACGACAAGTGTGGTAGTCCAACTAGCGGAGTACGTTACAATTCTCACTCATATGATAAGTCTATGATATCCTCCCTTAGAAGTTTTATGGCAGTCTCTAAGTCTTGGGTATACTTCTTCTCCTCCTCGATATCATTTTTAGTGTTGAGCATTCTACACTTGAGTCTTTCACCAAGATCCTTGATAGCATTCCAAGCTGCATTTCTTGCAGAGTTAAAGAATGTTGTATACATTTCTGAGTTGGTGCCCATGTAGAATCCTGACTCTTTGTGGTTGTCTCCCTTGTTTTTGTACAAGTGAAGTTGCACCCACCAATATTCTTCTCCTTCATCCATTACTGGAAATCCTTTGTACACAGCCTCACCATGTATCCCCAAGCTAACCATAAGGGTTTTGAGTGCTTTGGGAAACCTCGTCTCACATTCTAAAGTAATGGTCATGAGTGGTCCCTTCATGACGACTTCGTTGATGGCGGTCATCTACAAATGGAGATGAGAAAGAAGATTAGAAGAGTTTACGAGAAGAAAAAGACAAGTGTGGAATTTTTGCAAAGAGTTTCATTTTCTTCCTAGTGGTTTCCTTAGTCTAATCCAACCTAGGGTCATAATCCTACAGGCAACACAGTGCTCTGATACCATCTGTAAGACCCCACCTTTATAAGGTAAAGGTCCCTGTGATTGCAATGCTAGTCCCTGGATCAAATGCAAGAATCAACAGTTTAAGATGAAGTACACAGATGCAAAGGTATTTATTACATCGACATTCCAGAGATAAACATAGTCTTTTACAACTCCATAGCCAAAGTCTAGTACAAGAGTTCATAACATAAGTAAATAAAGTAAAGTCTTCATCTTCATGTGCCACAGGCAAGCATGTTGAGTGTAGACTCATAACCCTAATCCTCATCAGAATAACCTGCAACATCATAAGTTACAACCACAGTGGGTTAATACATTTGGAATAGTATTGGAAAGTGATACCATATTAGTAGTAGTATCTAACATCTATATTAATTTGGCTAAGTATAACTTAGGCTTGCTTTGCTCAAAATAGGTTTTTCCTTATCGGTTGAAAACACTAAGTTTTTGTTTGATGAAAAATCATCCAAGGAACCACCAATAAACATTGGTGAACCTTTACCCTTGTTCAACCACAAGTTTTTAACTTAGAACTTGGGATGAGGAGATCCTTGATAGCTTCAATGTCTTGATGCTCAAATTTTCTGTTGCCGGGGACACGGCTAAGTACTTAGATTTTTCTTTCTCGAGAGGTGGTGCACTTTCCCCAAAAGACCCGACATGCATCAAGATGTGATCTTTCAGAAGCCTTCCCTTAGACCAAATGGATGCGTTACAACATATCACCCTACCACCATCTGTCCATTTGACTAAGTTACTTCAACCTATATGATCAAGGCAGAGCCCATATGCCATGTGATTGCACTAGAAGCTTCTAAACACTAAGTATCTCAAATCCCTTTGTTCCTGGGTGGATTTCCACAAGTGTGATACACATGGTTCACCAGTTCACTGGCCTTGTGTAACCACTCAACATAACCCATTCTCACCATTCCACCTAGGTGATTCATTCACTTAGTTGTTTTATTAAGCAAAAACACAAGTCAAAAGACTTAGTAAAATTTCCATAGCATGTGTATATATTCCACCCTTGTTTACTACTAGCTAGGCTAAGCATGATATCAACAAGTATCTTAACTTAGAGAATATTTCTACCAAGACTACAACTACTAGGATTTCCCATAGCATAGCATATAGATACTTAGTAAAATTTCATGCAAGCCCTATACAAAATATCACTAGTGCATAGTAAAATAATTGGACAAATACATGAAGCACCACTTGCCTTGGTAGTTGGGGGAGTAGCAACAATCCTCACAATCACAATCACCACTAGCACCAAAATCTACACATAAAATAATAGCACCAAATTTACATTCCAATATTCAAGCAAAAATATTATGAATGCATGCAAATGCCATGTGATGATTTTTCTAACTAAACAAGACAAGTCAAACAGTACTGAAAAAACCAACTATTTAAAGCCTAAATAGACTTGAATTTCTTTTAAAATCATTTTCTAAATAATTATAAAGCCAAAATAGGCCTACAATTGAATCTGCAAATAAAGTACATTTTACAGACGAAAAATACAAAACCAATCCCACAGTAGTGTAGGTTTTATTTTTATGATTCCAATGATATCTTATTTGCATTTTTTGGATAAACAGAACAATAGTTATGAATTTTACAAGTTTGAATCTCTATTAGATATAAAAACAGATTTTAAATCAAATCCCCAGACACGTGGCTGTGTTCGATTGGTCGATACCGCTTCGCGTGGATCGGCTAACATGGAGTGTTGGATCTAAGTCAGATCCAGTGCCCGAATCTAAAGATACCGCTTTGCACTAGGATCTAATCTCAGCCCTACGATTCAGATCTGACGGCGCTAGCTCAAACAACCAAAGCCTGGCGGCGATGTCAACGGCTGTGCGGTGGCGGCGCTCTGCCAGTGATGTTCCGGCGGCTACAAAGGGGGTTGGCGGTTGTGGTTTGGCTTACCAGACTCGCGAGGTTGCGCTGAAGCTCAAGGTGTCCCTGGCATGGATGGGGGCGTGTTGTGGTGGCCAGAGGAGCTCGTTGGAAACCTAGATGGCGTCGGGCACGGCTTAACAGCGACGTTCCCGGCCTCCCTAAGACAAGCAAACCACATTAGCGTGTCCGCAAGGACAAGGCGGTCATCATCGTTTGATCTAGAGGATGGGGGTAGTCACACCTTACCAGAATTCCTTGCTGGAGACGAGCGTGGAGTTGGGTGCTTGCTGTGGTGGACGAATCCGATGACCTAGGTCACGAGCAGACAAACCAAGCGTATGAGAAGAAATGCATGAGCAAGAGGATCATTATAGCAAGAACAAGAAAGGGCGGGGTGTACGGAGCTTACCGCAATGTCTCGGCGGAGTTGCTCGGGCAGTGGCGTTGCAGAACGAATTCTGGGCAGCCTAGTGGCAGAGAGAGTGTGCTGAGTGAGGGGAAAGGCTCGCGGTAGGGAGGGGTTTAAGTAGGCAGAGGATTAGCATGAAACGCCTGCGAAATCAAGGGCATTTACGGTGCGCCATCATCAGAGCAATGGCAGCGACGACGAGGTCTGCGGGGCGTGATATGGGGAAGATGGTGACATGCACTGCGGGGCCAGCGTGTCAGCAACTGCGGGTAGGTCTGCGCGCGTGAGAGAGAGGAGAGGGGGAGATGGTTGGGTGTGTTTCGTGGGCTGCTTCTGCTGATGGGCCGAATGGGTGGCACCGGCCCTTTTCCTTTTCTTCTCTCTTTTTCTTTTTCCAATTTGATTTTTCAGGAAACAAATCAAACCAAATTCAAATGGATTTTAAATCAAACCACCTCTAGGTTTTTGTAGTGTAAACCTTGCACCTAATTATGTATAAAACACTACTGATCAAACATTGCACTTTGACACATTGAAAATAAAATAAAACCTTTCCTTATTGATATATAGATAATAGGCATATAAATAGTTTTATTATAAATTTTCTTTTGAAATTTTTTGTGCAAGCCAAGGATGCTATGAATGAAATGCAAACTTTTACAAATCATGATTTTTGGGATGTTACATAGGAGGATCGCCGTCGTCGACTTTGTCATTTTCCCCCGTCGTCGACCATCGCTGGAGCCCCGGTGAGCCACCACAGACCCCCACTGGCCGCGTTAGGGTTCAGTCTCGCCGGCGCTGCCTGGCGGAGACGACAAGTGAAAGGATCGTATGGGCACCTAGAGGGGGGTGAATAGGTGCTACTGCAAATTTTTGCCTTTTTCAAATTAGGGTTTGACAAGAAAGGTAAATTCTATAGATTATGCAACTAAGGTGAATTTACCTATATGTCAACCATGCACAAGCTAACACAACACTAAGCAAGAACAAGTAAGTAAGGTGTGGTAAAGGATAGAAGTAACCAAAGGAGTGGACGCGGAGACACAAGGATTTGTTTCCCATAGTTCCTTCCTTTTGAGGGGAAGTACGTCTACGTTTGGAGAGGGGGTGGTTCCAAACCACCAACGCCATGAGAGGCCTCCCTTGTTCTCCGATGAATCTCACCCCAACGGGCTCGATCCACCTTCCACTATATCGGCAACCTTCGAGGTGGAAGCCAGCACCTTTACAACAAGTTCGGGGCCCACATCCACAACTTAATTGGAGGCTCCCAAATACAAGCAAGCTGTCAAGACAAATCAAAGACAAGCTTGTAAGAACCAAAACAAGAACTAGGGTTTCCAAGAAAACACTAGAGAAAAGTGGCCCTCAATGAAATGAGGGGGAAATGAAGATCTCTTTTGGTGAAGTAGTAGATCGGGGCCTCCTCCTTCGATTCCCCAAAGATCAAAGACTTTGGGTGGTGGATTGAGGAGATCTTGAAGATTTGGTGGCTCCAATGGTGGTGTTGACTTTAATGTGGATGAGCACTTTGTCCCAAGGTAGGTGGAGGGGTATTTATACCCCTCCAAGAAATCTGGCCATTGGAGCCTTTAATGCAGCGGAAGTACCGGAAGTTTAAGCGGTACTACTAGAAAACTCTGGTACTACCGGACCTGGTACCGGAAGAGCAACCTACAAAGTTCATATTCCCTCGCCACAACGGTACCACAATGTGATGCTGTCACATCCCAAGATTTTCCAAATCTTGTAATGTGAAAATAAATGAATAAAATAAAACTTTGTTTGATTTCCAGAGCCAGAAGAAACTTTTTGAATTCAATTGGAACCTCAAACCAATTTGAATCAAATAAAATCCTAAAGGGATTTAAAAAGATAAATAAACATTAAACTTTAAAATATTTAAAAAATTACTGTTTTTGGATCTTTTAATAAAATATTTTGTTTTCAAAAGAAAAGGTAGATTTATAAATAAAGATTATTTTATAAAGCCAAATTAAAACATTGGCCAAGCTTTTAATTAAAAATTTTGTTTTGAATAAAAATAGCAAAGGTTTATTTAAATAAAATAATAGGGATTTAATATCCAAATTTTATTAAAGTAAAGGCTTTTCCCATTTCAAATCAAACACTAAAACTTATTTATTTATTTTAAATAAGTTTTCCAAATATTTTATATTCTCAAATAAACTTACTGAAGTGTTTTGGTTTTATTTTAGATTTCAAAATAAATATTCTAATAAAACAAATCTTAGTTGAAGTAAATGAATAAGGCGCATTTTATTTAATTGTTAATGGACCAAAAATAAAGATGTTATTTTATTTTAAACAAGTTTTCCAAATATTCTTTATTTCCAAATAAAACCTACTGATTTGGTTTTGAAAATATTTGGATTTCAAATGGAGATTCTATTAATTAATCAAACCCTATTTTATTAAATAACTAATGAACCATTTTATTTAATTAATGAATGGTCCTAAAAAGAATAAAAATATTATTTTATTTTTGGGATTTGGTTTATGTTGATAAACAGAACCAAAAACTCATTATAAGTTTGAATTGTTTGAATGGTTTGAGTGAATGAATAATTGATTCAAATTCAAAACAGAAAAATAGAAATAGAAAAGGAAAAAGAATTCAGAAGGAAAAAAAATATGGAAACAGACTGGCCCAGCTGCCCCAGCCCAACAGCCCACCTAGCCCACCTCACCCTCGCCCTTTAAACCGCTTTTTCTTCACCACGAAGAAACCCGCACCCTCACCCTGGTGGACCCTATTCCCTCTCGCTCACTTTCGTGGCCCGGCCCCCACCTCACCACCTTCTCCACCCACGCGAGGACCGCGCCCTCCCCCGGCCATTTCCTGCCGTTAACTCCTCGGAGTAAATTACCGGTAAATGCTCGACGATTAATCCCCGCGACCATGCCAGTTAAATCACCTCCCTCTCCTCTTTCATTTCCCTCAAACCCCGCTTCCCCGGAGCCACCAGGCTGTTCCGAATCTCTTCTGCACCGCCGCCGTCTCCGACGAGGTTCTTGGCAAATTCCGGCAGCACTCAATCGCCCCTTGACTCCCCGAGCAAGCAGGCAAGTTCGCCAGACTCTGGAGCACCACTCCGTGGCCTCAGCTCGCCCGCGGGTGACCTGCAGCCTCGACTCTGACCATGTCTGAGCGCCACCGACGATAAACCCAAACTCCGGTGAGCTCTAGCACTCGACTCCGTGTGCGCCTTGATCAGTGAATCATGCCGTTTGATTAGTCTGTGTCTTCTGCATCTCCAGGTGCTCGCCAATCACTCGCGCGTGGCCTGCAACCTCGCCCCTATCGATGACTGACCGCACCCGAGGCACGGCTCAACTCCGACGAGCAATTCTCATCGACCCCGTGCGCCCCTTGGCCAACAAAGAGCACGTCGAGCATCAGAAAGCTTCGGCGAACTTGGTGAGACCTTCCCCTCTCTCCCTAGCTTCTGGTATAGCTGGCAAGGTCATTGCCAGAGCTGCATGCCAGCCGCCGCCGTAGCCAGTTCCGGCAAGCTACGGTAGCCGTAGGATCTTAATCGCGTGGCCACGATAGATTGACTGAGTGAAGAGGTACGCTTGCCCCTGTGCCGCACGATCCACTTTAGATCTAACGGCTGCTGTCAGTCGATCCGCGCGAACCGTTTTCAGCGAATTAGAACGTGCCGCGTGTCACCAGAAGTTTGGAAAATAGAATTTGAACCTGATTATAATGCAAATTTGTAATTGCTGTAACTTTCAAACCACACGTCCAAATTTTGCAAACTTTATATCGTTGAAATCAGGAGAACAAGCCCTAGCCAACCATGCCCTTGGTTTACCAAAAAGCTTCTGGAAAAATGTTTGTTTTTGCATAAACATTTGTATGCTTGTTAAGATTATAAAAATTGTTTAAAAATGAATTTGGGGACGAAATCTTGGGCAAATGGTGTGATTTGAACCTACTAACATTGGGAAACACTTTGTGGATTCAAAAATGAATTTGGTGAAACAAAATAATGATTCTTTGATTTAAAACCATTTCTAGTCAAATAGAAATGAAGATTATTTATTAAAAATGGTTTTGGAAGAAAACTTTTGGGAAATGTTTTGTTTTAAACTCACTGACCCAAACCCCAAGTTTTATGGTTGGAAAAAAAATTTGGTGAACCCTATAGGTTAATGCCTTAGTAAAAATATTTCTACACCACATAAAATGATACTTTATTTTGATAATGGTTTTTAAGAGAAATCTTTTGCAAATGACTTTGCCACCTTACAAAATGACTAATAGGTGTTTTCAAATGTTTATGACCCATTAGGAACCACTTTTTCAAACAAAACAAAGCTTGGCATGCTTGCATGCATTACTTTGACTTTGTCATTTTATGTGTTGTTTTGCTTGATTGGTGGATTGAGTTTGTGCCTTGATTGATTGACTTGTAGTGACTTGAAGAGTGTGATTGTTGCAAGGACAAGGAGTGAACCTATACCCCCTACCAAAAAGGCAAGTGATGCTTCATACACTTTGTCCCATTACTTTCACTATGCATTAGTGATTTTCTCTAAGTAAAACTTGCATGGATTTTGCTAAGTATAAACCTTGCTATAGGAAAACCTAGTAGATGAAACCTTAGTGGAAATCTTCCTAAGTTAAGATTCCTACTACTATAAAGCTTAGCCTAGCTAATAGAAAACATGGGTGGAATATATATTCACACTATGGAAAAATATTCTAAGTCTGAGGACTTGAGTTTTGTTTAATAAAACAACTAAGTTAATGAATCACCTGGGTGGAATGGGACTTAATTGGTGGTTTTTGGTTGAGTGGTTCACAAGGCCCATGTTTATGGTTGACCTTGTGTATCTCACTTGTGGATGGCCACCTAGGAACAAAGAGATTTGAGATGTCAAATGTTGAGAAGCTTCAAGTGCAACCACTTGGCAATATGGGCTCTGCCATGATCATATAGGTTGCAAGAACTTAGCCATATGGACAGAGGGTGGTAGTGTTTGATAGGTTGGAACGCGTCCATTTTGGTCTAAGGGAAGGCTTCTGAAAGATCTTGTCTTGGGAAACCAAGTCTTGTGGGGAAAGGCACCACCTCTGCAGATTGTAAAATCTAAGTACTTAGCCATGTCCCTGGTAAAGGACAATTTGAGCATCAAGACATGGAAGCAATCAAGAATCTCATCATTCAAATTTCTAAGTTAAAATCTTGTGGTTTGAACAAGGGTTGTTTGAAAACTTCAATCTTTGATTGAGAGATGCCTTGGTTAAAGGATCTTCAATCTTTTAATGAGAAAAATGATTTTATCAAAGCAAAAACTTAGTATTTTCAAATGCTAAGGAAAAATCTATTTTGAGCAATGCAAGCCTCAACTCCACTTAGCCAAATGCATATAGATGATAGACTCCACTATATTACCAAAGTATCACTTGCCAATACAATTCAAATGTATTGACCCTTGTGGCTATAACTTGTAATGTAATAGCCAACATCTGCCAATACAATTCAAAGGTTGGATTGATTTTAGTGAAGATTGATTGATTAGGATTACAAAGTCTACAACCAACATCTGCCTGTGGCACTATGAAGATGAAGGACCCATACTTATAGTTATTCCGCTGCAATGTAATGTAATAGCCAAATGAGCTATG
This sequence comes from Avena insularis, assembly GCA_023614405.1. NCBI lineage: Eukaryota > Viridiplantae > Streptophyta > Magnoliopsida > Poales > Poaceae > Avena > Avena insularis. The sequence goes on from CM042689.1 coordinate 60,615,662, forward strand.
TAATGATGTAATAAAATTATGTTATTCCTGGTTATAAAGTTATATTATGACCTTTGTTTCTTGATATTACATCTAAACTGTTGATGCTAGCTATTGATCCAGGGACTAGCATTGTAAACACAGGGGGCTCTACCTTATTATAGGTTGGGACCTCTACAGATGCTACCGTGAAGCGGGAGTACCGCTTATGGGAACCGGTACTACCGGACGGGCAATGGAATCTGCAACTTGGTCGAAAAACTTACTGTCACGCCAGGTACCAAAATGCGGTACCTAGGCAGCCAGTGGATTTTGCCAACACACAAAAGGCTACTGCTACGCTGGGTACCAAAATGCGGTACTACCGCATTTTAGTACCGGGGTGAGCAGTGGCCTCTTATAGGTTGGAAAAAGCCTCTGCCGCGCTAGGTACTAAAATGCGGTACTACCGCATTTTAGTACCGGAGCGGGCAATAGCTTTTGACAAGTGGTCAAAAAGCTACTATCGCGCTAGGTACTAAAATGTGGTACTACTGCTTTTTAGTACCTAGCCCGGCAGTGGCTTTTTGACAACTGATCAAAACCTACTGCCGCGTCCGGTAGCAAAAAGCGGTACTACCGCTTTTTGGTACCGCGCCAGGCAGAAAGTTCTGAACTGTTGTTTAACCATTACAAAACCTTTTTCAACGCTCCTGCGATACACTTGGCAAATAATTAGTCCGATATGTGTGTTGTTATAGAACACCAAAATCACTAGGGATAGAAAATTCTCTTTCAACAAGCCCCGGCCGTTAGATTAGATGTTAATTGCACGGTCCATATTGCCCCGTGCCCCTTCACACCACCCTGTCTCGCTGACTGGTGGGGACAGCCACTTAAACCCACCCGCGCGTGTTGTGCGCCGTGGTCCAGCCCAGTTAACTTCCCGCATGACCAAGTAGTTTGAATTTAGGTTTTATCAATTTAATTTCAAACCTAGTTCTGTCTATAGAATTAAAAATCATTTCAAAGAGATTCAGTGAACCAAATTGCATGAAACCAATTTTGTTAGAAAGGTATTGAAATTCTTAATCCAAATCCGTTGGATTCAAACCATTTGGAATTGTATACCACCTATAGTAAAAATAATAAGGCAGAGACTTTTCTGCATTCAAACATTTGTAGTCATAAAAATATCTAGGTTTACTTGCAGAAATAATGGACAAGCAATAAAAGAATGCGCCATAGGCATTTGTAGTCACTTTATTTAATTAAAATAAAAGGGTGAAACCTTATTAAATTGTGACACCACTTTAAATCACATTCCCAAGTACTGAAATATGTGGTGATGACATGTGTTAACATGATCCCCTATTTTAGTTGGAGAATATGAAATCTTAAGTAGTTTTTCAATGAGTAGAAATTACTTTTCTAAAATAAAATAAATAAAACTAGTGCTTTATTTCTTGTGATAATAGTGATGATGCTAGATCATCTAGTGTGAAACTTTGTGTGCTAAATAAAGTAGTTAAGTATTGTTTGGTGATTGTGTACTTTGTATTTATTTATAGACGCTATTACCGACCAAGGATACGAAGAGGAAGGAGGATACTACGAGGAAGAAGCAGAGGAGAACTTCAGCCACTGCACTGCACAAGGCAAGCTAATACTTGCAAGCTACACTATACAAGCAAGCTAGAACTTTGCAAGTTAACCCTTGCATTATAACTATGCCAACTAGATGCATTAAACATACATTAGTTACACACTTGATTATACCAAACCAGTTTTACTCGCAAGCTTAGTTCTTTTATTTCTTTATCAAAGCTCCTTGGTTTGTGTTTACTTAGTAATTGGTAGAGTTAAGAAAGACTTTTGAAGGTAGCATAAAGAGCATAAAACTTGGCCTAAGTTAGATAAATCTTGATGTCATCCTAAGGCATGAGAATGAATTTAGATAAGTCACACTTGCTTATCACCCCTCATTAGTTTTACCCCCATTTGTAGTGGCTAGTGCTAAGCATAAAACTTGATTACTTTAGATGGGATTACTTGGTGAAATTGGTTATGAAAACCTTAGAATGATGAGCCATTGTAATGAAATGTTTTGACATGTGTTCTTGAACACCAGATGATTTTGATGATGAAAATGTTGAGGCATGAGCCTTAGCTCTTTATAAAATTGATGGTTGTCTGGATGCGATACCATTCCAATTTTACCATACAACCACAATACCCGAAATTTGGGTAGGGCTTGACTGGAAATTTATACACCTTAGTATGGGTTCCCTTGCGGCCAAGGTTTGAACTGAGGCTACCTTGTGAAGATTGTCCACCTGTGCAGTTCCCAAGATGACAGTTGGTCATGGTTGGGAGGCCAAACTCATAGGAGAGGTGCCTATACTAGGGTGTGTAATTGAAAGGTTCGGATTGATGATCCGCATACTAAGTATGGTGAATTCAAGATTGTTCCTGACGGATGTATCGAATATTGTGGTGAAAGTTTACCACCTCTGCAGAGTGTCAAACTATTCGAATAGCAGCGTCCACGGTTATGGTCAGTTGGAGTGGCCATACTGTTCCGTCGTCAGATGTTTTCAAAATGACTTATGAAATGAAGCATGACTTTGACTTGACCACAACAAGGTTGTGATATGAAAATTCAAGTTCCCACTTAGGTGTTATAAAACTTTCAACTAGCTTTCTTTGCTTCTGAACTCAGTTAAGGTAAACCTGGCTTTTTGCAAAACAACCTAGAGCTTAGCATTCCTATTCAAACCCACTTCACTTGTTAGTATTAGTTTGCGAGTACTTAAAGAGTACTGATGGCTTTGTCCCTGGCTATTCCCGGGGCCAGACTATGAAGAGGACTATCAGGAGGATGGACTGCAGGAAGGTTACGACAACTAGGATCATCGCCCATCGTCAGCATTGCCCGTGACCATGAAGATGGAGCCTCCCCCATGCTACCGTTATTTTTATATTATTCCGCTGCTTGATTTGTACTAATACTGGATCATGAGATCTTTTATTTGTTGTAAGACCATATGTATGGTTTGTAATGGATGATGTACTGTGATATCCAATCTGTTATGTCTCACAAAAATGGTAATCTTAGGATTGCGATGTATGGCATAACAGGCATTTAGGATTAAAAATCCGGGTGTTAATACCAGCACCCTAGCCCAACCAGGCCCAATAGAAGCCCACCCGGCTCTCTCCTCTCTTCCCCACAGATCTTTTCTCAACACACACACCCCACACCCTCTCGCTGACTAACCGACCCACGCCAGGTCAGCATCGTATTCAACCCCGCGACCATGCCGCGTTCCCCTCCCCTGACCGTTTCCAGCCATTATTACGCCAAGTGACCATTCTAGTAACTGCGCCAGCGATCCTCCCCAGCGACCATGCTCACTTATTCCCCTGTGCCCCCTCCCCATTTCCCCTCAATCTCTCGCACCCGAGCGCCCCCAGGCTGCGCTAAATCGGACTCGCACCACCGCGGCCACCGATGCACTCTGGCGCTGATTCCGGTGAGCTCTGACCCCCTCCCTGGCTTTGGTGAAGCCATCTTGCTCCTCATCTTCTTGCGCACCCGCTAACGTTCCCCGTTCACTTTCTCGTACACCAGAACCTTGCCCCCGTCATTGCCTGCACACCACCGACGACTGCCTCAACTTCGGCGAGATGTTGTCGACGATTTCGTGTGCCCCTTTCCCTCGTGTAGGTTCCGTTGCAACCCCTGCACCCGTGCGCATCTCGTTGATGCTTTACCTTGCTTTCTTACACCCAGGAGCTTGCCTCCGATGACGACAGCACGCACCCGACGCCAACGCGAACTCCGACAAGGAACCCCGACGACCCCGTGCGCCCTTTCGCTAGCCACGACCACCTTGAGAACCCTCGCGACCTTGCGAACCTGGTAATGCACTGCACCCTTCCTTGCCTCCTGGTTTCGCTAGAACGCCACCATCCGACGCGCCGCCGTCGCGCATCGTCGCCAGCGCCGCCCATCTTAGGTCATTGCACCTTGAACCGTTGGATGCAGATCTAGTGGTTAGGATAGATCAAATAGACAAAGAGGTATCACTCGATCTGAGCCGCTCAGACCCACTTAGATCTAATGGCCTGTGTTGCTCGATCCACCCAAAGCGGTACCGGCCAGTCGAAATAAGACACGTGGCCAGGCTTTTGTTTTAAAAAGCAGAATTTGTTCTATTAGATGTTTGAATTTGTAAAATCAATAAATCTTGATCTGTATGCCCAAAAATTATAAATTTTATGTCAATGGATTGAGAAAAATGTGTACTTTGCACTTATGTCCCTGGTTTGGTCATTTGCTTCTGAAAAAATATGTTTTTATGCAGAAACATTAATAGGACCATTTTGAGTATAAAAATTGTTCTAAAAATTATTTTTGAGTGAAACCTTTTGCAAATGGTTTTGTTTTGAACCTTCTGACCATAAACACTAACATTTGAATTTAAAAATATATTTTGTTAACACTAGAAATTATTACTTTGAATAAAGGCATTTCTAGTAAAACAAAAATGATATAAAAGGCCTATTTTCACTAACTTGGTTTCAAATGCAATTACCACTTTTATAAATGACCAGTAGTTGTTTTGAAATGTTTAGAACCTTGTTAGAGAGCACTTTCTCAATAAAACAATCTTTTGCATGTTTGCATGCATTTATTTGTTTTTATTGTTTTGTTTTGTTAATTGTTTGTGTGCTAGTTTTGAATGAGTGCTTTGCTTGATTATATGTAGTGAACCTTGAGAAGTGTGACAATTGCAAGATCAAGGAGAGTACCTAGATTCTCTACTAAAAAGGCAAGTGATACTTTGGTCATCAAAATTCCTATCTTTTCAATATTGCATTAATGATATTTTTGCAGTATGCATGAAAGGACTATTTTTGCTATTCTATAGTAGATCCTATAGAATATATCTTGGTAGGAATATTCCTAAGTAAAGAGACAAGTTATGCTAGTATGCTTAGCCAAGCTATTAGAATACAAGGGTGGAATATTCATACTATGATATTATGCAAAGTCTATGACTATGTCTTCGATTAATAAAACAATTATGTGAATGAATCATCTGGGTGGAATGGGAAGATTGGTTTGTGTTGAGTGGTTACACAAGGCCCATGTCTATGGTTTACCTTGTGTATCACACTTATGGATGGCCACCCAGGAACAAAGATATTTGAGATATTTTGTGTTGAGAAGCTTCTAGGGCAACCAAATGGCATATGGGCTCTTCCTTGACCAACTAGCTTGCAAGAACTCAGACGGGTAGACAGTTGGTGGTAGTGATGATAGGATGGAACGTGTCTGTGCTGATCTGAGGGATTGTTTCTGAAAAGCCTCGTCTCGATGCATGTCGAGTCTTGTCGGAAAAGTGCACCACCTCTCGAGAGGGTAAAACCTAAGTACTTAGTCGTGTCCCCGGTAATGGACATTTTGAGCATCAAAGACATTGAAATGATCAAGGATCTCCTCATCCCAATTTCTCTAAGTTAAAACTTGTTGGGTGAACAAGGGAAGCACCTGGTGTGTATCCAGTGTGCCATGTGTGATGAAATATTTTGAAAATAGAAAAACTATTTTCAAAGGATAGGGAAAACTAATTTTATGCAAAGGCGAGCCAAAACTCCACTTAGCCATATATTCATGTAGATGTTAAATTGTCCATATAAATATGATATCACTTGCCAATACAATTCAAATGTATTGACCCTTGTGGCTGTAACTTATTATGTTGCAAGTTTGTTTGATGTTAGTGGAGTTTTTTTAGTAGGGATTACAAGTCTACAACCAACATGATTGCCTGTGGCACATGAAGATGAAGGACTCCATACTATATAGTTATATTTGCAGCATTGTTATAAGATAGCCATATGAGCTATGTAAGTTGTAATGAACTATTTTATTCCTGGTTATAAGTTGTAATATGACCTTTGTTTCTTGATATTACATCTTAAACTGTGGGTGCTAGATATTCGATCTAGGGACTAGCACTATAAACACAGGGATCTCTACCTTATAAGGTTTGGACCTCTACACCATGACGGCATGGTTCTGCTAATCCGAACATATAAGTGCAAGCATATACAACATATATGACACAATCGTTCAAGTTTATTAGGGGCAAGAAAAATAAAGTGTGCCATCAAGTTTGTTAGAGCTTTAATCACTAACTTTCACATAACAAGTTTAATTTGGAAGATAGACAAAACAAGAATATACTTGGAATTGTGTAACACACCATGCATAGGAATTTATAGTGGACACTTTGGGATAACTTGGTTTCTTGGGAGTTAGATGCATGAGTAGAGCTTACTCAATACAAGTGGAGGCTAGAAAAAGACTGGGAGCGACCAACTAAGAGAGCAATAGTGGCCATATTCATGCAGAGCGACAAAACATTACTAATCAAAGAATAAAGTGGTACCACAAGTCAAAAACTAAATGATCATAGAGGCTAAGGTAACTGGTTCATAGTCATAACATGGTGTGACATGTGCCAAGTCAACCCAAACAAAGCATCAATGGAGAATACCACAATACTATGCTTTTGCATGCTAAAACAACGCATGATTCTTTCAAGGCACATTACGCAATCCTAATTGTTTCGAACAAGTCATGCTACAACAATAATCACTAAGCATAAGGTCAAAACAACAACTAGCATGACATGATAAAGTCCAAGTCGCAGTAAAAGCAAGCTCCTTCTTGTACTACTACAGCAAGAACTTCCTACTCCTTTCCAACACCAATCAACTTATTTGAAATAACACAGCGAAAGCGGGGGTCCAACTACTTTATTCTAGCAAACTAACCAAACAAAAACCAAAAACAAAAACTAAGATGCTCCAAGAACAACACAACAGTGCACGAAACAATAAAAACGAAGTGTCTAGAAAGACCTAAGATTTTTATTGATGAAGAAGCGGATGCCTTGGGCATCCCCAAGCTTTGACGCTTGTACCTCTTGAATATTTCATGGGGTGACACGGGGTGGCATCCCCAAGCTTGAGCGTTTGTCCATTCTTCATCTCATTACATCATTCTTCCCTTACACCTGAAAATTTTCCTTCATACAAAACTTCACACAATCTTCATTAGCAACATTAGTGAATTCAAAAGATAATAGACCTTTGGGTTTAGTTTCAAATAGCAAAACTTTCATTAAAGACACAAGCTATTGTAGCAATTCCCTCAAAAATCTCCATTTCCAAAGACAAACCAAAAAGGAATCAATAAGAAGCAAATGCAAATAATGACAGAAATCTGTCAAAATAGAAGCAGGTGAAAACCGATTTGTTCGAAGACCTTATGTTGCTCCAATAAAAAAGTGTTGAACTAACGGAAGTTATCTGAAAACCTGGGATTTTTCGACTTACAGAGATTTTTCGAGAATTTTTACAGTGGAGCACAAAAATCTGTTTTGGGACAGCACTCCCCAAATCTTACTTCCCTCTCATTAGAGGTTATTATTGGCACAAAAATCAAAAAAAAAAGGATGAGGAGAGGTTATTACAGAAGTAATAACTTCCAAGACTCAAGAAAACTATTGGGTTATCTCCCAAGAAGTACTTTTCTTTAGCGCCTTTAAGTTAGGCACAAAAAGCAAGAATCAAGTATTTTCACAAGAAGAACCATTAACATCAAATTTTGCTTTAAAAGGAGGATAAAAGGGTAACCTCTCTCTCCTCATAGGGAAGTGTTCAATACCTTTATTGGATGGAAATTGAGATTTAATGGTGCCTTCTTTCATATCAATGATAGCACCAACAGTTCTAAGAAAAAGTCTTCCCAAAGTAATAGGAAAAGAAGCATTGTATTCAGCATCCAAAACATAGAAATCAACAGGGACATAGGCATTGTTAACCATAATAAGAACATCATTAACACTCCCCATGAGTTTCTTTTTAGCATTATCATCAAGTGGGACATCCAAATAACAATCTTCTAAAGGTGGCAAATCAAGCATTTCATAAAGAGACAGTAGAACCAAGGTCACATCAAGCTTTGAGATCAAAGTCATTCACTTGCATATTAATGATGGGTTCCCAACTATGTTCTACTTTCCTAGGAATAGAGGCTTTGTGTTTTAATTTTTCCTCCTTAATTTTAATGAGAGCATTTGTAATGTGTTTGGTGAAATCCACATTCATATCACTAGCATTAGGACTTCTAGCAAGCTTTTGTAGGAACATAATCATTTCAGAGATATTGCAACCATCAAGATCAAAATCAAACTTAGCATCACTGGTAGTAGACTCATTGGGTTTAGGCATTGTGGTAGGAGGAATAGGGACTTCTTGTGGTTTGGTGGCATCCATATTGGTGGTGGTAATAGTACACACACTATTGTTTCTAGCAATTTCAGGTTCTCTTTCCCACTTAGCATGTAGTGTATCTAACAGTTTAACATTTTCATCAATAGTATCTTGTATGGCATGAGTAGAAGCAAAGGTACTTTCCATGGTTTCAGGTTTAGCAGCCATTTTATTAATCAAAGATGACTGTGCTTCAGACAAAGATGAAATATTTTTCTCAGCATTCAAAATTTTAGACTGTAAACTAGGAATTTCCCTATTCAAATTCTCAAGTTGATTACTAATATTTTTCAAGATAGAAGATTGTTCTTCCACAGTTTTAGTGAATTGCTCTTTCATCACAAGATTCAACAAAGCAGGATTAATGTCATAAAAGGTAGCATCAGGAGCAGGTGGAGCAATAGGTGTACTCAGGAAATCATTGTTGTTTGTGCTAGTGAAGTCACACAACTTGGTGTTCTTAGAAAAATTCATTTTTGCAAGGGTGGAGCAAGCCAGCAACAGTAGCAACTAGAGTAGGAACTATTTTTTTTATGTTTTTGATAAGAAAAGGCAACCAAACGAAACTATTTTTTGTAATTTTTGATAAAAATAGGCAAACAAAACAAAGCAAAAGAAACTAAGAAAAAACAAAGTAAAGAGAAAGGTTGTGAAGGACTCCCCTTGTGAAGCCGTCCTTAGCCTCTCGGCAATGGCGCCAGAAAACTCGTTGATGCGGCTCAGATCACTGTAGAGCTTCGTTGGGAAACCCCAAGAAGAAGGTATGATGAGCATAGCAGTAAGTCTTCCCTCAGTAAGAACCAAGGTGATCGAACCATTAGGAGGAAGGAAATGACTCAAAGGTGTTGCTAGCAATTTGGAAACCTACACAACACAAACTCAAGACTTTGCCCCAATGAACAGTGAGGTTGTCAATCTCACCGGTTTGCTGAAAACAAAGGATTAAATGTATGGTGTGGAAGGTAATGGTGGCTTGTATAAAGTAAATAGGTAACAGTGTAAGGTGTATCAATGGTAAAGATTGGACCAGGGTCCACAGTTCACTAGAGGTGTTCTCCTTAATATAAACAACATAACATGATGGGTAAACAAATTACAGCGGGGCAATTGACAGGACTGAGCAAGGCATAACAATGCAATACTAGACAATCATGATCCTATGAGATTCCATTAGGCATTACAATAATATACATAGACCAAAATCCAACTGCATCTATGACTAGTAATATATCTTCAGGTTACCATCCGAACCCCCTCCAGTATTAAGTTGCAAACAACGGATAATTGTTTTAAGCAATGTGTGTAAAGTAAACAATACAATTGTTCCGTGAACAAGATATTGTTGTTTTATCCCTAGTAGCAACAACACATCTACAACCTTAGAGATTTATTTCACTTCCCTAGATTCAATAGAGGCATGAACCCACTATCAAGCATAAATACTCCCGCTTGGAGTAACTAGCATCTACTTGGCCAAGGTAGCTACTAGAAACGGACAGCATGCAAGATCTCAAACAACATAGACATGATAGAATCATTAATCAATCTGACATAGTAATCTCAATATCCATTGGATCCCCGCAAACACAACATGCATATTTATAAATAGATTATCTTGATCATGAACGGAGCTCACAAGATCTAAATATGGTAGCACAAAGGAGGAGAAACAACCATCTATCTACTGTATGGAACCATAGTCCAAGGTGGAACTACTCACGCATCATACCATAGGCTGGCATGGTGATGAGGAAGGCCTCTTGGATTATCTCTCCCCTCCGGCAGGGTGCCGGGAAGAGCTTCAGATCCCTCGATCTAGGGACGAGGGTGGCGGTGGCTACGGACTGTTTCGTGGAGATCTGATCGGGTACTTAGGGTTTTGGCATCGGGGTGATTGTATAGGCAAAGAGTCGAGGCAGGAGGGTGGCCAGGGGGCCCACACCCTGCCTAGGCGCGGCCCAGGGTGGGCCCGCGTGTGGGAGGGGTGCGGCCACCCTGTGGCGCCCCTCCGGGCGCCCTTCGGTCTCTGTGTTCGTCTCGGTGAAATATTGACTTTGGATTTTGTCCCGTCCAATTCCAAGAATATTTCCTTACTAGCTTTTATGAAACCAAAAACAGCAGAAAACAGGCAACTGGCACTGTGGCATCTTGTTAATAGGTTAGTCCCAAGAAATGTATAAAAATACCGCAAAGTGTAGACAAAGCATAGCAAAGTGGATACTAAACAAGCATGGAACTTCAAAAATTATACATATGTATACGAAGTATCAGGAGACAATCCATCTTTGTGACCATAGGCAGCAACACTTGCCGTTGCACTCACGGAGTTGCATACGACAACGTAAAGAGGAACCGGCAGGCGACGACAAGAATGGGAAGGCCAAGGCGGACATTGAAAAAGGCCGGTGCGTGCAGCAGGGTGACCGAGCCTAGGACGAGGTCGAGGCTGGCGTTTCTACAGGTTGACAAGGGGCGGCCAGGGCGCGGGATCGCTCGCGGGCGAGGCACGTCGGCGGGGGCTCTGGCAGCAAGGGGAGGAGGTGCAGTGGCCGAAGCAAGCCAGAGAGATGAGGTCGGGGCTGCCGCTATCCAGGCACCGTCGGGCGGAGACGACCTTTCTAGCACAAGGCGGAGGCGCGAGGACGAGAGGCCCTGGGGTCTCGGGGAGTGGAGGTCGACGACGTGGCAAGGGAGGCAGCGACGCCTGAGCGGAGGAAGCACGACGACCGGGAAGAGGCACGCCATCGGGGAGGAGAGGTCGTGCGCAGGGTAAGTGAGATGCGGGAGAAGAGGGGGTTGCGGGAGTGAGACATGAGGGGAGGGGGTCGAGGAGAATTCCATGGCGGCGGCGGGCCTCGAGCAGGAGGAAGGAGCGATGGGGAAATTGGGGTGGGCACATCGCGTGCAGGAAGCTTGCAAGGTAGGAGGGTCAGTATGGGGCCATGTTGGGGTGGTTCCGCGGCCGGCTGTGCGTGCGTTGTGTGGCCAAGGTGTGGCGTGCGTGTTTGTGTGTCGGGTGCGTGAGTTGTGTAGCTAGGTTAGAGAGAGGGTGGTGGCGGGTGAAGGGGTGTGGTGGCGGGCGGATGGTTAGGTCTAGGGCTAGGGTTTCTAGGTTTAGACTAGGGTTTGGTTTAGAACTTTAGGATTTCTTTTATTAGGGTTGTAGGTGGACTCTGGTTGGGCCTGTCCGGCTGTCTGCCTCCCCACAAAATATTTAGGGTTTTTATTTTATTTTATTGTTAAAATCCTTTTGTAAATTGTTTAGACAAAACAAAATATTTGGATGACCGAGGTTTTAGTTTGAATTAGAAGAGGGGAATAATTAGAATAAAAAATAGGCTTTTAGAAAAAATAGTTTTAGGATTGAATATGCATGAAGACATGATGATGCATAACAACAAGCGATTTCTAGTAGTGATTTTACCCGAGATGCTACAATATGCATGTGAGCTTCTGCCAAAGTAGGCAAGATGATAAGATTTGCAGAAAAGACTATTTTCTTAACTACAAAACATCAAGGATGACTGGGTACAAGATGAGTTTATCCAAGGACAAGAGTTGGATTTGGTAGTACTAATTATGTACTACAATATGGTTCAAGTACATTCTCAAGGATGCACACTTCTTGGGGGTTGGGGGGTTGGACAAGTATGTAAGAGGGAAACCTTTGAGAGAGGGGCAAGGGTTTATTCTTACCATAAAGTGGATGATATTGAAGGATAGCTTGTGTAGATAAGGTTTCATGCTTGTAGTTGGTCTTTGATGGGTTGGAAGCTAATGCAAAGGATTAGCCCAGGATTGATCTGCGTAAGTAGATTAGAGATTCACTTGAGTGACTCCAGATAGATTAAGATTGGGATGCTTAGTTTGAGATTGATGATCTCAACTATAAGTTTGATACTTAAGGATGAGCTCCTAGATTGGCTCATGCTACTTCCTAAGAAAACAAGGCAAATAGCAGATCAAGGAATTTCATCAAACAGCAGATCAAGGCAATTTATCAGAAAGTAGATCAAGGCAACTCATCTAATCAAACTTATCCAACTAATACTGAGGTTACCATCAAGCCTATCTTGAGGTAAGCATGGGTGTTTTGAAGAGGTTGTGATTTTGAATTAAGATAAGGACCTCTTGATATTTCTACCAAGATTGGATGAAAAGGTTAGAGGAAAGGTTTTCGGAAACCTAGGGATAAGAGTAATTGAAAGTTTGTCTTGAAAACATAAGGAGATTATATATAGGTCTCCATAGTTTTGTTAATAGAACTAGTAAAATATTTTTTTGAGGCAAATCCATCTTGGCTCGAGTTCGAAATGTCAGAACATTTGAGAATATGAAAGATGAGCCAAGACATCTCTTTTGAAAAAAATAGTTTTTGTCAACTTAGGTTGAGGTAAGGAGTATATCATCTAATGCAAAATCGGTTGCATGAACACAAGCAAACAAGTAAACAAACATTGCAACATATAATAAGAAAAAGTTTTTGTTCCCCCAGATTTTTGCCTTTTTTGACAAGAAATCGGGGTTGCTGAAATTGGGATGTTACACCTTTTAAAGCCAACTAGGTGGGATCATGTTGGCCAAGAAATGAAAAATTCAAGCTCTAATGTGCTGACATTGTAGTGTGATGTGCTAGTGTACAAAGTGGTTGTATTATTGTGTTCTAAACTGTGAACTAAATGTGCGAATTCTTTGGCTTTTTGCATGATGAGAATGCCACATGTTGGCGCTAATTGCAGCATCTATTTATTTTATTGTACTGAAGCATACAACTTCGAGTGATTAGTATAAGCTGGTGCTTACCCGATCTATCTGAAGCTGGGCAATTCAAGCTCATTGTGTCTCTATGACCTAGAGATTAAATGGCATGATTACATGGTTTTGAGTACATCAAATCGATTAGGTAGATTCAAAGCGACCCAAACATCTCGAAAGATAACCTTGCTAAAAATATAATCCTGCACTGTAAGACTTGATATGACAGGATTTTATGTCAATCAGTTAAACTCCCTCTAGTACTTTCCATGTTCAAGCCCTGCACTGCCAAAGTTTCTTTGCTAGCTAGGTCATATCAAGTCTTACAATATCGATCAATTTTCTCCCTTTCCAACTTCATTCTTTTGGATGCGGCATAGGTACAGCCAGGTCAGGTGGACCATCGACCTTTAGTACAATGTATTTTCACTACTGATCCTATGGAAATGAATTTTTCAAACCCACTTCGGACAAAAAATTCCCATAATCTTGTTTCAAAAAAAACTCCCCTTAATTAGCCTTTGGAAGTGAGCAGAACCGCCAAACCCAATATATTTTACCAACTACATTGAATTTTCACAAAGGAGCTAAAGAAAAGATTGGACATTCGACGCAAGTCTAGCACAAAACATCGCAAATTCAGAGAGGGGCTCATTAGAAAATAGTACATTCGACCCAACTCTAGCCCAAAATATTGCGAATTTGTCCTTCTTGGGTCAGGTCGGCCGTGGGGCACCAACCCTCGTCACATTGTTACTTTTTTAAGCATGAAGCACAGTGAAGATGTTTCACTAAGGAGCCCATGATAATAAGCCCATTTGTTCACAAGATTGGACCCAAATTATATTCTATATCACCCAAAATCTTCTTAATTTAGCATTTTCCATGCCATTCTGATTAAGTATAGTGCAAGCTTTGCCTACCCAAGTTTTATTTATGCTGACCATGTAGCATTTTTAATGGCAATCATCATCGCTGACTTTTCATTTTAAGTGATATCAACATTTCTAAACCTAATATTTTATGAGTAGCATAGTTGGTTCTAGCATAGTGGAAGCGCACGCAGTTGCCATTTGTTGAAGTCTTGAGTTCGATTTGAAACCTAGGGTTATCAATATATATAATCTATGTCATACTTGTACATTTGTTCCATCATAAACACGTTTCTTGCACAGAGAAGGATGTCATATTTTGGTGTTACCCAGATGAATGGAATATGGTGAGTTGTGTGCTTCTTGCAGAATCAGTTTCCGAAGCTCTGGATCTTGTGTAATACAGATACATTTTCCATACCATAAAGTACCATTTTCGTCTTCATGGAATCCTTTAGCTTTCCTGTTATTAATTTTACCTTTGATCTCTTCAATTTCCTTGTCCATCTTTTGGGCTTGCCTGATCTTATCCAACAATGTAGGTTGAACATACAATTACATGAGATGTCCTTCAGGTACTATCTCTAATTTGAGATCTTTGAATTGGGAACATAGATCATCTGGCAATTCTCCCTTAGTAAGGACATTCACATAAACCTTATAGCTTAAAGCATCTGTTACAACATTTGCTTTACCGGGGTGGTATTGCAAACTCAAGTCATAGTCCTTGATAAGTTATAGCTATCTTCTTTGTCTCATGTTGATTTCTTTTTGAGTGAAGATATACTTCAAACCATTGTGATCTGTGAACACTTCACAACGTTTTCCCAAAACATAATGTCTCCATGTTTTGAGTGCATGGACAATAGAGGCTAACTCTAAGTCATGAGTAGGATAATTCACTTCATGAGTTTTGAGTTGTCTCGAGGCATAAGCCACAAATTTCCCTTCCTGCATCAAGACTCCACCTAGTCCTTGGTGAGATGCATCACAATAGACATGGAAATCCTTCTCCAAATCTGGCAGACATAAGACCGGTGCTGACACTAGTCTCTTCTTCAGTTCTTGGAAACTGAGTTCACATCCTTGAGTCCAGTCAAACTTCTTGTCTTTCTTAAGTAACTCCATCATCGGCTTAGCTACCTTTGGGAAATTCTCAATGAACCTTTTATAGTATCCTGCCAAGACGAGGAAACTACGAACTTATTTCACTGACTTGGGAGATTCTCATTGAGTTGCAGCTAACACTTTTGCGGGATCGACAGCTACACCATCCCCCGACACAATATGTCCGAGAAATCCTATGTCACATCCCAAATTTTAGATTTGGTACCGCATAGCATACATGTCATTGCATCATGATCATCATTGCAAAAAATTCAGTTTGAAAAGGTTTTGGCAAAACAATTCACTTGCAATTGTATTTTGACACCTACACTTGAGTGGTCGGTTTTTACCATGCTTCTATAATAACAGTACATTTTAGTTGTTTGGAAAGCACAAGTGCGGAGAGGGTTCCGTCACGAACCCGTAGCACTTTGAATCACCTAAATCGGAGCTTCACAGCAACTTCTATAGCGATCTGAATTTTTCAGCTTATTTTAGGCAGATTCTGACAAATAAGTTCAGTTAACAAATCTTCAAGGAAAGGAAAAAGGGAAAAAAGAGGGAAACCACAGCCGGCGCAGCCAGCCAGTGGCCTACCAGAGGGCCTGCCAGTCCCGTAGCTTGAGCAGCAGCATGGCCAGCGGCAAAGGCTGCCTTGTAGGTAGTAGCCACCGTCGCCTCGCCAGCCCCGCTGACGAGCGGGACCCGCCCGTCAGCCACTGCCCGCCACCGCCAGGTGGGACCCACCTGTCAGCACGCGCCGCCGCCGAGTCCGTCTAGAGCACGCTCGCCCGTCGTCGTGTTTCTCTCGGAATCCAACCCAACTTCGCGTCGAGTGCCCCACTACAAGAACCGTCGCCACCCTCTTTTCTTCCTTCGCCTCGAACCCTAGCCTCCCGCTTGCCCGCCAGTGCCGACATCGCCACCGCCGCCAGCGAGCTCGCGGACGAGGTAAAGAGTGGCCGCCCCCCGCCTTCCTTTTGCCCCTGCGAGCTTCCCCTCGCCCGACTGACTCGCCCCATCCCTCTTTCCCCCTCTGCAAAGCCTGCCGCCGCCGGGAATTGCTCGCCGGAGCGCGCCACCGCCGCCCGCGCTCCAGCCGCCCGCCGCCGTCGCCCTCGGACGCGCCGCCCATCGCCGCCACCTCGACAAGCTCCGCCGCCTCACCCCGAGCACCGTCCCGCCAACCGCCGTCGACAGAGACGCCTGCCCTACCGCCGACATCGCCGCCCGAGCCGCCACCGCCGCCTCTCCCCGTCAGCTCCGGTGAGCCCCCACCTCAGATGCTTCCCAACCGTCTGATTCAAATCCAACGCGTGAGATTAGATTGGTTCAGCGAAGGGGTACAGGCCAATGGCGGGTGGACACGTGTCGTCCAAGTCAGCGCTGACTAGTCAACAGACAGTTGACTGCTCGATTTATTGGGTTTATTTACTTGCAGAAAATAGGGAAAAATTGTAAATTCAATATAAAATAATCTACTGGGCCAAAAATTCTAAATAAAATATGTATGGATTCACTGTTTCGCGTAGAATATTGCTGTACAGTTTTTTAATACTTTTGCAGCATGGATTTATCTTGATTAATTAAATAGTTTAATGTCTTTTTTAGAGTATTAAATTCATAGTAAAACTTCTACAACTCCAAAAATTGGAAATAAGATGTCCCTGGAATCAGTAGAACAACGAGAATCTGTTAGTGAATTAAAAAGATAGACTTACAGTACTGGAATTTGCATAATCTATAAAAGGAGTATTAGAGTATTTTAATTGCCTAGGGAATTATATAAATCCTTTTTGAGTGATTCCAGTTGGTACTGGTTCTATTTTAGGTTGCCTACACAGTGGATATTTTTCCAAGATTTTACAAACAGTTTATTAGTAGTGGTTAAATAATTGAGTTATATCTCAATTGTTGGTCATTTAAAATTGCATGCTTTGTTTTCTATACACTTAAAATGTTTTCCATGCATGCATACAGTAGGTATACTAAATAAGAATATATGAAGCTACTGTAGCATTGTTCAACTTGTCATGCATGCATCTTGCATTGTCATTGTTTGTATATGATTATGTATGGTTTGTTTATGTGATTGCAATTATATCGTGTAGATTGTGACGAGTGCAATGCTTGCTCGTGTGTGGCTTGTTCGTTCGACCGCTACAGCCAAGGCAAGTAGATGCTACCTTGTTCATGATATGGTCCTATTACTTTCATTGCATTGTTGTGTATTTTGTAGATGCATGTGTAGGATAATACTATCGCTATGCTATGTCCTATTATGCGGTAGGGTTTTCCTGTAGATGAGCCACCGTTGGTAGATGTGCTTAGCCATGCTATGATGAACGAGGGCTGGGTTACATCACTGAAAGTTATTTCTAAATGTGTTGGTTTGTGAAAACTAAAAACAACTTAATCAATGAATATCTTGGGTGTGATGGGATTGATAATTTTTGGTGGTATCATTGCGGAAAGGCACCTGGGTATCAAGAGAAAATGATTGGCTTCTTTATTTTGTAGCTTACGTGTAAAACCATGTGCCAATAATGAAATGGGCGGTTGGTTGGACTCAGTAGGTTGTGGCAACTCGAACCCACGTATCCAGAGATGTAGAATTTTGGTAGATTGGACCGGTGCGTGTAAGGTTTGGGAGCTACTTCCCGAACGGTCCCTTCGTGGACTTCTCCCTTTTATCACCCAATATGAGAGTGGTGGTACGATCTGGGCTGGCCAAGTCACATGGGTAAAGTGTACTAACCCCTGCAGGGTGTATAAACTAATCGATTAGCCGTGTCCCCAGTTATGGACATCTGAGTTGCTTGATATTGATTTCATGACATGTTTCTCGCTCATTCTAATTTCATAATTGATTTAATGTTGATGGGTTAACTTAATTGGGATCTTTTCAAAGAAAATCAAAAACTGTTTAAGAAAGTAGGACCAAGGTATTTGCAAATGCAAGCTAGCCACAGCTCCACTTGCCAGATATGCATGTAGATGTTAGCTCTATTGTCTCCTTTAATAGATCTACTTGCCATACATTCCATGTATTGACCCTTCGGGGCTGCTACGTTTCATGTTGCAGGATATTCTGATTCTGAGTGATCGATTTAGGCCACGGTACTCCACTCGGCACTTGTTCACTTGTGGGCAATTTCAAGAATGGAGGATTTACTTTATTTATGATGCTACTTGAATAAGTTGAGCTAGCCTTGAGCTAGGCCTTTATTGTAATAATGATACTCTGGATCTTCGTTATTTATGATACACGGATATTTTGCTATGTTATTCATCTTTATTCTATTGTGGGCCAATGAACCGATCCAGGGACTGGCATGTCACATAGAAGCTACGGGCTTTTCAGAACCGTAGTGTTACAAGATGGTATCAGAGCCCGTGTGTCGATTGTAGGATCGTGACCTAGGTTGGATTAGGAAGCCATAGAATTATTAAAGCTTATATTAGCTCTGTCTTTCATCTTATGCCTTTCACTCTCGTAAATCTTTACCATATGCTATTCTCACACTTTCCTCTTTTAATTGATAGATGTGAGAAGTCAGGACTGAGTATGCAACGATGGAGTCACCAAGGCCCTTTTCAAGACAGTTGGCACAGCCCTCGCAGTCATTGGGATTGCCACTGCCCATGTTCAAGGGAAGAAGGTTGTACACCTATGGATATGGTAAGGACACCTGGGAGATCACCACTTTCATCTTCAGGGATGCCGCCTTGCCAAACCCTGTGCATCTGGTCTACACCAAGACATACTGCAACTGGGGACTTCGAATAAACTTGGCCCTGCATGAAGCTCTGTCACACCAGTGCCATCTTGTCCGACACCTGCTGCCAGAAGACTCACCCTACCGTGACTACAGAAGGCGTAATGAGAATGGGAACGTTGTGGTTGCCCCGGGCAACATGAACAACATGTCGCCCCGTCGGAAGCACATAGAGGACATGGAGAGGGAGAATGGAGCTCTAGCTGAGAAAGTGATGATGGTAAAGGAGATAGCAGATTTTGCCAGCAACGGTATTGTGGTCCAGGGATAGGAGATTGAGACCTTGCATGAAGCTGTGGATGTTCTGAATAATGCACTGATAGGCAGGGATGCAACCATAACCCAGCTTAATGTGACCGTGCAGGAAAACAACCAAGCCATACAACAGCTGCAAGGGACCGTCCAGGAAAGGGACCAGACTATTGCTGATATGGCAGCCCAGATTGCCGCTCTCCAAGCACAGTTGAATCCACCCTCTGATGATAACAATGGAGATGATGGCAACAATGATGATGATGATGACGGTGGGAACGATGATGATGATGAGGACGAGGATGGAGACGATGATGATGGAGACGATGATGGTGGAGGAGATGAAGCTGTTGCAGCTACAGCAGAGGATGAAGAAGAAGAGGAGGATCCAGAAGAAGTGGAATTTGAGGTTTCAAGTGATGACTCAGGATAGGTGTATACTCCCCCGCCATGGTTGGTTCGTGGACAGAAGCACCAACACATGAGTGCGAGGACCTACTACAACCTCTTCATGAAGTAGATAGATGCCCACCAATTAGTCTTCGTTAGGATACATCGTTAGATTAAGTCTCGATCAATGTAAAACTCAATTACTGTTAGGTTTTAAAGTGTTTAGTTTCTCCTATGTGTACTCCAAAATCCCAGGTTTATTTGTGCGAATTTTATAGAAGAGTTATGACAAGTTTTGGTTGATATCCGAGTTTGTCCTGATGCAGTTTTCCTGCTAACCCAGCTGTACTGCACGAATTTTCATATTTTATTGGGGGGAAAATCTGAAAAACATAGGGTTGGTTCGAAACTCTCTGTACTAAATACACAAAAATAAAAAAAATCCTGACGAGTTTAAGTCAGGTAGAAAAATTCGTGAACACTGCTGGACTGTTCTGGCAGATTCCTGTTTTTAATGCTTTGTTGGCCAATTGGTGTTGGCAACTGTTGCCAATGCTTCTAAAACTATTTCAGTAGGTATATAGTGCTAGGATAACCCCAGGAACATTGCTGGATCGTTTGTTTGCTGATGTGTTGCTTGCTTGAGATTGTCTGAGATTGCTTTGTTGTTGCTTGAACATAATGCATGGGTAGAATCCTGTTTTCGTAATCAATTCTTTCTAAGCTTACCTGTGCTGAACCGCAGATGCCTCCCCGCTGTCAACCTACTGAGTTGGAGAAGCTCATGGCGGCTCAAGCACAGCTAACTCAAGTGATGATCCAGTTCATGGAAGCTCAGAACAACAACAACAATGGGAACAACCAACCCTAGGGAGATGCACTTACAAGGTTCCTGAGGCTAAGGCCAGCGAAGTCCTCTACTGCAACGGAGTAGATGGTTCTCTCGACTAGTTGCGTTTAGTGAATAAGGATCTGGTAACTGTTGGATGCACAGATGCTGAGAAGGTGAGGTTTGCCTGTAACCTACTGGAGGGACCAGCCGCTTCGTGGTGGGACACTTTTCAGATCACCCACCCGCTGGACACTGTGACTTGGGCAATGTTTGAGGAAGGTTTCAGGACCAACCACGTATCTTCAGGAGTTGTGAGCCTGAAAAGGAAGGAATTTCGCAACTTGCACCAAACCAACCGCACCATGGCTGAATATATTGAGGAGTTCAACAACCTGTCGCGTTATGCCCCTGAGGATGTTGACACTGATGCCAAAAGGAGAGAGAGGTTCCTGGATGGCCTCACTGATGAGATTTCAGTGCAGCTGCTAGTGGTTTATTGTCCCACTTTCCAGGAGGTTATGGACAAGGCCAGAATCTTGGAGGGGAAGCACAAGCAGGTGGAAAACCGCAAGAGAAAGAGCAACAATCACCACTCTTTCTCTCAGCACAAGTATCGCACTTCTTATGATGGATACTCCAAGCATGATGGAAGTGACCATGGGCACCATGGAAGCCATGACCGCCACAGCCATGGAAGCGATGGTCATCGCCATGATACCCACAAGAGCAACCGCCACGGCCACAAGGGAGGACACACTCACCATTCAGGAGGACACAGTGGGCATGACCGCAACCGTGATCGCAACTTTGTGAAGAAGGACCTGAGTGAGGTGACATGCTTCAAGTGTGGCCAGAAGGGACATTATGCAGATAACCGTCCGGAGAAGAAGGGACTGAAGCTAGACAACAACCAGAAGGCCACAGTGAACCACATGAATGTGGAGGAGATCCTAGATGAGCCTGAGCTTGTGGTTGGTAAGTTTCCAATCAACACTCACCCTGCACTTATACTTTTCGATACTGGTGCATCGCATTCATTTATATCAAGGGCATTTGTGGATAAGTATAAGTTACCCATGGAGTCTCTGAAAGGGTCTATTAGAGTAAGATCACCTAGAGGGAATATGATAGCTAGCGCGGGATGCCGCGATTTATCTGTGAGGATTGGAGCACATAATTTCATTGCACATCTGGTAGTATTGGAGTCACAAGGTTTAGATGTAATATTGGGCATGGATTGGATGTCTATGCATGGGGGACACATAGATTGTGCACAGCGAGCGGTTTCGCTCAAAACCCCGGATAGTAAAAGGAATAGGTTCAAGTCGTCTGTGCGACCGGGAAGGTGTAAGCTGAATTCTCTTAAGGGGGTTAGCATGGATACTGTGCCTGTGATAAAAGAGTACCCTGACGTGTTTCCGGAAGAGCTGCCAGGGATGCCACCTGACAGGGATGTGGAGTTTCTCATCGATCTGATGCCGGGAACAGGGCCTATAGCAAAGAGACCATATAAGATGGATGTGGATGAGCTGAAGGAATTAATAAAACAGCTAAAGGAGCAGTTGTACAAGGGATTTATTCAGCCTAGTTCGTCGTCATGGGGTGCACGTGTTCTATTTGTGGAGAATAAGGACTGCAGCAAGAGGTTAGTGGTGAACTATCTCTCGCTGAATGAAGTGACCATCAAGAACAAATACCCCCTGCCAAACATAAATGATATGTTTGATCAACTGGAAGGAGCAAAGGTGTTTAGCAAAATTGATCTGCGATCGGGCTATTTCCAATTGAAGATCCGGGAAGAGGACATACCAAAAACTGCTTTCACTACTCGGTATGGTTTATATGAGTATACGGTTATGTCTTTTGGACTAACGAATGCTCCGGCATATTTCATGACCATGATGAACAAGGTGTTTATGGAGTACTTGGACAAGTTCATGGTTGTTTTCATCGATGACATACTGATATATTCCAAGGATGATGCTGAGCATGAGAGACACCTGCGACTGATTATGGAGAAGCTGAGGGAACATAAGTTGTATGCCAAATTCAGCAAGTATGAATTTTGGCTCAACACTGTTGGGTTTCTTGGACACGTGGTGTCAGGAGAAGGAGTCGCTGTTGATCCAAGCAAAGTGACGGCAGTAACTGAGTGGGAAGCACCCAAGAATGTGGGCGATATTCGGAGCCTTTTGGGACTTGCTGGATATTACAGGAGGTTCATAGAAAATTTCTCCAAGATTGCCAAGCCGATGAAGGAATTGCTGAAGAAGGAGAGGAAGTTTGAGTGGACGGATGCGTGTGAAGCCAGTTTTCAGGAACTGAAGCAACGACTAGTGACCGCACATGTTCTATGTTTACCTGATCTTCAGAAGGATTTCCAAGTGTACTGTGATGCTTCTCGACAGGGACTTGGAAGTGTGCTGATGCAAGATGGGAGAGTAGTGTCATATGCATCACGGCAACTTAAACACCACGAGAGGAATTATCGCATGCATGACCTGGATTTAGCATCGGTTGTGCATGCGCTCAAGGTATAGAGGCACTACCTAATGGGAAAACACTGCGATGTATACACCAACCACAAGAGCCTGAAGTACATATTTACACAGAAGGAACTGAACATGAGGCAAAGGAGATGGTTGGAGCTTATCAAGGATTATGATATGAATTTGCAATATCACCCAGGAAAAGCCAATGTAGTAGCGGATTCTCTAAGCCGAAAGGTCTATGCCAATGGATTGACTGTTGGGGAATTACCCGAGGATTTGTGCACGCAATTCAAGGAGCTTAGACTGGAGGTAGTGTCAGAAGGATATTTGGCAGCAATGGAAGTCCAACCAACGCTAGAGGACATGATTAGGAAGGCTCAAGTAGGAGACAAGGAGATAGAGGAGATAAAAGAAAAGATGAAGGAGGATCGAGCAAAAGAATTCCGCGAGGATGAGCAAGGAACCTTGTGGTATGGAGATCGTTTGTGCGTTCCCAACGATCCGGAGATAAGGAAGTTGATTCTGCAGGAAGCTCATGACTCGCAGTATTCCATACATCCAGGCAATACGAAGATGTATATGGATCTAAAGGATAGATTTTGGTGGAACAACATGAAGGGAGACATCGCCAAGCATATTGCCCTGTGTGATGTATGCAACCGAGTGAAGGCGGAACACCAGAAAGCCAGCAGGATTGCTACAGCTAATGCCCGTGCCGGATTGGAAGTGGGATAGAGTGGGAATGGATTTTATCACAGGATTGCTCAGGACCAGGTCGGGATACGACTCTATTTGGGTAGTGGTCGACCATTTGACCAAGGTATACCACTTTATACCGGTCAAGACCACATACACGAGTGCAAGGTTGGCCAAGATTTATATGGACATGATCATGTGCCTACATGGAGTTCCCAAGAGCATTGTATCATATAGAGGCACCTAGTTTACATCGCACTTTTGGCGCCAGCTGCACGAGTCATTGGGAACTAGGTTGGAGTTTAGCACAGCGTTCCACCCACAGACTGATGGACAGACCGAGAGGGTAAATCAGATTTTGGAGGATATGTTGAGAGCTTGCGCTTTGGCTCATGGTTCTAGTTGGGATGAGAATTTATTTATTTGCAGAAAATAGGGAAAATTTGTAAATTCAATATAAAATAATCTACTGGGCCAAAAATTGCAAATAAAATATGTATGGATTCATTGTTTCACGTAGAATATTTCTGTATAGTTGTTTCATACTTCTGCAGCAAGGATTTGTCTTGATTAATTAAATATTTTAATGTCCTTTTTAGAGTATTAAATTCATAGTAAAAGTTCTACAACTCCAAAAATTGCAAATAAGATGTCCCTGGAATCAGTAGAACAAGGGGAATCTGTTAGTGAATTAAAAAGGTAGACTTACAGTACTGGAATTTGCAGAATCTATAAAAGTCTTACTGGAGTATTTTAATTGCCCAGGGAATTATATAAATCCTTTTTGAGTGATTCCACTTGGTACTGGTTCTATTTTAGGTTGCCTACACAGTGGATATTTTTCCAAGATTTTACAAACAGTTTATTAGCAGTGGCTAAATAATTGAGTTATAGCTCAATTGTTGGTCATTTAAAATTGCATGCTTTGTTTTCTATACACTTAAAATGTTTTCCATGCATGCATACAGTAGGTATATTGAATAAGAATATATGAAGCTACTGTAGCATTGTTCAACTTGACATGCATGCATCTTGATTTGTCATTGTTTGTATATAATTGTGTATGGTTTGTTTATGTGATTGCAATTGTATCGTGTAGATTGTGATGACTGCAACGCTTGCTCGTGTGTGGATTGTTCGTTCGACCGCTACAACCATTGCAAGTAGATGCTTCCTTGTTCATGATATGGTCCTATTACTTTCATTGTATTGTTGTGTATTTTATAGATGCATGTGTAGGATAATACTATCGCTATGCTATGTCCTATTATGCGGTAGGGTTTTCCTGTAGACGAGCCACCGTTGGTAGATGTGCTTAGCCATGCTATGATGAACGAGGGATGGGTTACATCACTGAAAGTTGTTTCTAAATGTGTTGGTTTGCGAAAACTAAAAACAACTTAATACATGAATCTCCTGGGTGTGATGGGTTGATAATTTTTGGTGGTATCATTGCGGAAAGGCACCCAGGTATCAAGAGAAAATGATTGCCTTCTTTTTTTAGCTTACGTGTACAACCATGTTCCAATAATGAAATGGGCGGTTGGTTGGACTCAGTAGGTTATGGCAACTCGAACCCACGTATCCAGAGTTGTAGAATTTTGGTAGGTTGGACCGGTGTGTGTCGGGTTTGGGGAGGTACTTCCCGAACGGTACCTTCTTGGACTTCTCCCTATCATCACCAAATATGAGAGTGGTGGTACGATCTGGGCTGGCCAAGTCACATGGGTAAAGTGTACTAACCCCTGCATGGTGTATAAACTAATCGATTAGCCGTGTCCCTGGTTATGGACATCAGAGTTGCTTGATATTGATTTCATGAAATGTTTCTCGCTCATTCTAATTTCATAATTGCTTTAATGTTGATGGGTTAACTTAATTGGGATCTTTTCAAAGAAAATCAAAAACTGTTTAAGAAAGTAGGACCAAGGTATTTGCAAATGCAAGCTAACCACAGCTCCACTTGCCAGATATGCATGTAGATGTTAGCTCTATTGTCTCCTTTAATAGATCTACTTGCCATACATTCCATGT
Source organism: Avena insularis (assembly GCA_023614405.1). Lineage (NCBI taxonomy): Eukaryota > Viridiplantae > Streptophyta > Magnoliopsida > Poales > Poaceae > Avena > Avena insularis. Next base: position 60,641,184 of record CM042689.1, read on the forward strand.
ATTGACCCTTCGGGGCTGCTACGTTTCATGTTGCAGGATATTTTGATTCTGAGTGATCGATTTAGGCCACGGTACTCCACTCGACACTTGTTCACTTGTGGGCAATTTGAAGAATGGAGGATTTACTGTATTTATGATGCTACTTGAATAAGTTGAGCTAGCCTTGAGCTAGGCCGTTATTGTAATAATGATACTCTGCATCTTCGTTATTTATGATACACGGATATTTTGCTATGTTATTCATCTTTATTCTATTGTGAGCCAATGAACCGATCCAGGGATTGGCATGTCACATAGAAGCTACGGTCTTTTCAGAACCGTAGTGTTACATCCTACTTCATTCAACCAGCATTCACACTTGCTGAATTTGGCATATAGCTTGTGCTCCCTGAGCTTCTTAAGTATCAAACGCAAATGCTCTTCATGCTCTTCTTTGCTGTTGGAGTAGATCAAAATATCTTTGATGAATACGACAACAAACTTGTCAAGAAATTCCAAGAACACCTTGTTCATCATGTTCATGAAATAGGATGGTGCATTTGCCAAACCAAATGGCATCACGGTGTATTCATAGAATCCATACCTAGTGGTGAAAGCAGTCTTAGGTATGTCTTGCTCTCTAACATTAAGCTGAAAATAGCCTGATCGGAGATCAATCTTTGAGAACACACTGGCTCCTTCTAGCTGAGCAAACATATCGTTGATTCTAGGCAACGGATATTTGTTCGTGATAGTCACCTCATTGAGTGAACGGTAATCTATGCATAACCTTTGACTTTGATCTTTCTTCTCAACAAACAGAACTGGTGCACCCCAAGACGAAGAACTTGGTTCAATAAATCCTTTCTGCAACTGCTCTCCAAGATGTTCTTGACTTCTTTGAACTCATCAACTAATCTTGTAGGGTCTCTTTGCTATTGGTCCAGATCTTGGCATCAAGTCAATTAGAAACTCTACATCTCTATCTGGTGTCATTCTAGGCAATTCCTCTGGAAACACATCCGGATACTCTCTCACAATTAGCACACTGTCTATGCTAACCCCCTTAAGAGAATTTAACTTACTCCCTTTAGATTCAAAATTAGACTTGAACCTAATCTGTTTCTTATCCAGGCTAGTGAGTGTGACAGTACGATTGGCACAATCTAGTACTCCTTCATATTTAGTCATCCAATCCATGCCCAGAATAACATCCAATCCTTGGGAATCTAGGATTATCAAACTAACTGGAAACTTATACTTTCCAAATTCTATCACGAGATCATGCCATCCAAGGTTCACTATCATCTCTCCACCGGGAGAGCTTACTTTTATAGGACACCCAATAGTTTCAGTTGGAAGTCCATTTTATCAACAAATGATCTTGATATGAATGAATGCGATGCGCTAGTATAAAAAAGAACAAGTGCTGGAAAAGAATTGAGCTTGAACTCACAGCATCAGACTCTTCATATATTTCTTCCACATTGATGTGGCTCACTTGTCCCTTCTAAAAAGGGTTGGGTTTGTTGGCTCCCTCAACTTTCTTTTCTTGGCATTCATTTGCATAATGCCCCATCTTCTTACACTTGAAACACTCAACCTGACTGAGATCTTTCTTTACAGGATGACTCCCATTACCACTTCCACTGTGGTGGCTCTTATGTCCACTCTTGTGGTTCTTATACTTGTCATTATCATGACTGCGATGGTGCTTGTTGTCATGATGACGGTTGTGGCTATGGTGACTGTTATACTTCCCATTCTTGTGGAACCCAGAACTTCCACTATCATCATTATGGGAACGCTTGTGAGATGATCCCAAGCTGTGCTTATCAAAGTTATGCTTCCTCTTCCTGCCCTCAACCTGTTTCATCTTGTTTTCCAAGATGGTGGCCTTGTCACAGAGTGACTGGTATGTTGGGACATAGGCAACAGATAGCTGCAGGTTCAATTCATAATTCAATCCTTCGAGGAAATTCTCCTTCCTCTTAGCATCAGTATCAACTTCATCCGGTGCATAGCGCGCTAGATTGTTGAACTCCTCAATGTACTCTGCCACACTGCAGTGACGCTATTTCAGATTGTGGAACTCCTTCTTCTTCAAGTTCATCACTTTGGATGAGATGTGAGCTGTATAGAAACCATCCTCAAAAATAGCCCAAGTCACATCCTCAAGGGGAGTGGTGATCTAAAAGTTGTCGCACCAGGTTGCTGCTGGTCCTTCGAGCAGATGTGCTGCGAACCTGACTTTTTCCTCGTCGGTGCAGCCAACGGTGTCTAAGTCCTTGTTCATAGAAAGTAACAATTCATTGGCTACCATCGGATCAGTTGTTCCAGAGAACTTGGCTGGCCTCAACCTCAAAAATCCGATAAGCATGTCAAATGCTGGAGGGTTGTTCTGATTGATGTTGTTGTTATTGTTGGTCTTGTTATTGTTATTCTGATTCTGATTTTGCATGAATTGAGTCATCATCTGCATCAGTTGAGCCTGAGCTGTCATCAACCGCTGCATCTCGGGAGTGACATTATTGTTGTTGTTTTGGTTGGGATTGGCATTGCAGAGAGGCATCTGTGGTTTCAATAAGGGTATGAAATGAGATAACCCATAGATGCAATGCACAATACACCATATGGCAACAAGCACAAAGTAAACCACGAGTTTAGGAAAAAGTAAACACACAATAGCAAGCCATCCACATGTTAGATGGTCATTGCGACTCAATAATCAAAGTATGATAGATAAATGATAGTTGAGTAGTCTATACTACTCCTCCATGTCGACCTCCACGTCAACAAGTGTAAGTCCGGCTGACTCCATGGTTGTCTTGTACTCCTCGACATTGGTGGTAAAGGCCTCGACCTTCGCACGGAGAGCTCTCTTCTATGAGAGAAGCCTCTCAATCACTCCCTGCTGGGTCTTGAGCTTGAAGTCCTTGGCTTCTATCTCAGCCTTCATCTCCCTAATCTTCTTGTTTCTGTCTTAGACTCTTTTCTCCTAATTCTTGAACTTCTTGTCCTGGCTCTCGAATCTGGCCTCCATCTCTTTGGCGATCTCGTCTTGCTCCGCGAAGAGCTTATCCTTCTCCCTCAACTGAACCTAGAGCTCTTCATTGCTAAGCATGACGTTGGTCCTCCCGTGTCGAGGTGTCTAATAAGACCCTCTAGGTCCTGAAGGTACAGACGAAATGGCTCAATCGTCTCTCTAGTAGCGTCATCATACTCTATAGCCTCACCCTACTCATCACGTCTCCCGAACGGGTGAAAGTAGATGCCTCTAAGCTCAGTGGAGTGCCTCCCAACCAGGCGTCCAAGTAACTCCTGCATGACTACATCTAAGCCCTTCTCCTTGTCATCATGCATCAGCTTGAAGGTGATCTCCTCCATGGGAGGCTCCATCTGGCGTCCCGGCTGTGTGACTCTGAATCCCCAAAGGTCCTTCCTCTCAAACTTGGTGAGCTGGAGCGTCGTGATACTAGGAAGTGGAAGGTTGAGCACACTAGTGAGCTCCACAACAAGAGAACCGAAACGAGTTCCCTTGAACTCCTCGGCAGTGCTGATAACAATGTTAGGCATCTATTGTATAAGATAGAGAAAGGTTACAATCAGTACAAGTAGATAAAAATCACAAGAAACAAAAACACAAGCACATTTTTGACAATAAAACATATAAGACATGGCATACAGAAATACAATACAAACACTAAGGTTAAACTTAACATAGACATTTTTTGCGAGAAAAACGACAAGTGTGGTAGTCCAACTAGCGGAGTACGTTACAATTCTCACTCATATGATAAGTCTATGATATCCTCCCTTAGAAGTTTTATGGCAGTCTCTAAGTCTTGGGTATACTTCTTCTCCTCCTCGATATCATTTTTAGTGTTGAGCATTCTACACTTGAGTCTTTCACCAAGATCCTTAATAGCATTCCAAGCTGCATTTCTTGCAGAGTTAAAGAATGTTGTATACATTTCTGAGTTGGTGCCCATGTAGAATCCTGACTCTTTGTGGTTGTCTCCCTTGTTTTTGTACAAGTGAAGTTGCACCCACCAATATTCTTCTCCTTCATCCATTACTGGAAATCCTTTGTACACAGCCTCACCATGTATCCCCAAGCTAACCATAAGGGTTTTGAGTGCTTTGGGAAACCTCGTCTCACATTCTAAAGTAATGGTCATGAGTGGTCCCTTCATGACGACTGCGTTGATGGCGGTCATCTACAAATGGAGATGAGAAAGAAGATTAGAAGAGTTTACGAGAAGAAAAAGACAAGTGTGGAATTTTTGCAAAGAGTTTCATTTTCTTCCTAGTGGTTTCCTTAGTCTAATCCAACCTAGGGTCATAATCCTACAGGCAACACAGTGCTCTGATACCATCTGTAAGACCCCACCTTTATAAGGTAAAGGTCCCTGTGATTGCAATGCTAGTCCCTGGATCAAATGCAAGAATCAACAGTTTAAGATGAAGTACACAGATGCAAAGGTCTTTATTACATCGACATTTCAGAGATAAAAATAGTCTTTTACAACTCCATAGCCAAAGTCTAGTACAAGAGTTCATAACATAAGTAAATAAAGTAAAGTCTTCATCTTCATGTGCCACAGGCAAGCATGTTGAGTGTAGACTCATAACCCTAATCCTCATCAGAATAACCTGCAACATCATAAGTTACAACCACAGTGGGTTAATACATTTGGAATAGTATTGGAAAGTGATACCATATTAGTAGTAGTATCTAACATCTATATTAATTTGGCTAAGTATAGCTTAGGCTTGCTTTGCTCAAAATAGGTTTTTCCTTATCGGTTGAAAACATTAAGTTTTTGTTTGATGAAAAATCACCGAATGAACCACCAATAAACATTGGTGAACCTTTACCCTTGTTCAACCACAAGTTTTTAACTTAGAAATTAGGATGAGGAGATCCTTGATAGCTTCAATGTCTTGATGCTCAAATTGTCCGTTTCCCGGGACACGGCTAAGTACTTAGATTTTTCCTTCTCGAGAGGTGGTGCAACTTTCCCCACAAGACTCGACATGCATCGAGACGAGATCTTTCAGAAGCCTTCCCTTAGACCAAATGGACGCGTTCCAACCTATCACCCTACCACCATCTGTCCATTTGACTAAGTTATTGCAACCTATATGATCAAGGTAGAGCCCATATGCCATGTGGCTGCACTAGAAGCTTCTAAACACTAAGTATCTCAAATCCCTTTGTTCCTGGGTGGCTTTCCACAAGTGTGATACACAAGGCTCACCATTTCACTGGCCTTGTGTAACCACTCAACATAACCCATTCTCACCATTCCACCCAGGTGATTCATTCACTTAGTTGTTTTATTAAGAAAAAACATAAGTCAAAAGACTTAGTAAAATTTCCATGGCATGTGTATATATTCCACCCTTGTTTACTACTAGCTAGGCTAAGCATGATATCAACAATTATCTTAACTTAGAGAATATTTCTACCAAGACTACAACTACTAGGATTTCCCATAGCATAGCATATAGATACTTAGTAAAATTTCATGCAAGCCCTATACAAAATATCACTAGTGCATAGTAAAAATAATGGGACAAATACATGAAGCACCACTTTCCTTGGTAGTTGGGGGAGTAGCAACAATCCTCACAATCACAATCACCACTAGCACCAAAATCTACACATAAAATAATAGCACCAAATTTACATTCCAATATTCAAGCAAAAATATTATGAATGCATGCAAATGCCATATGATGATTTTTCTAACTAAACAAGACAAGTCAAACAGTACTGAAAAAACCAACTATTTAAAGCCTAAATAGACTTGAATTTGTTTTAAAATCATTTTCTAAATAATTATATAGCCAAAATAGGCCTACAATTGAATCTGCAAATAAATTACATTTTACAGACGAAAAATACAAAACCAATCCCACAGTAGTGTAGGTTTTATTTTTATGATTCCAATGATACCTTATTTGCATTTTTTGGATAAACAGAACAATAGTTATGAATTTTACAAGTTTGAATCTCTATTAGATATAAAAACAGATTTTATATCAAATCCCCAGACACGTGGCTGTGTTCGATTGGTCGATACCGCTTCGCGTGGATCGGCTAACATGGAGTGTTGGATCTAAGTCAGATCCAGTGCCCGGATCTAAAGATACCGCTTTGCACTAGGATCTAATCTCAGCCCTACGATTCAGATCTAACGGCGCTAGCTCAAACAACCAAAGCCTGGCGGCGATGGCAACGGCTGCGCGGTGGCGGCGCTCTGCCGGTGATGTTCCGGCGGCTACAAAGGGGGTTGGCGGTTGTGGTTTGGCTTACCAGACTCGCGAGGTTGCGCTGAAGCTCAAGGTGTCCCTGGCATGGACGGGGGCGTGTTGTGGTGGCCAGAGGAGCTCGTTGGAAACCTAGATGGCGTCGGGCACGGCTTGACAGCGACGTTCCCGGCCTCCCTAATACAAGCAAACCACATCAGCATGTCCGCAAGGACAAGGCGGTCATCATCGTTTGATCTAGAGGATGGGGGTAGTCACACCTTACCAGAATTCCTCGCTGGAGACGAGCGTGGAGTTGGGTGCTTGCTGTGGTGGACGAATTCGATGACCTAGGTCACGAGCAGACAAACCAAGCGTATGAGAAGAAGTGCATGAGCAAGAGGATCATTATAGCAAGAACAAGAAAGGGCGGGGTGTACGGAGCTCACCGCAATGTCTCGTCGGAGTTGCTCGGGTAGCGGCATTGCAGAACGAATTCTGGGCAGCCTGGTGGCAGAGAGAGTGTGCTGAGTGAGGGGAAAGGCTCGCGGTAGGGACGGGTTTAAGTAGGCAGAGGATCGGCATGAAACGCCTGTGAAATCAAGGGCATTTACGATGCGCCATCATTAGAGCAATGGCAGCGACGACGAGGTCTGTGGGGCGTGATTTGGGGAAGATGGTGACATGGCATGCGGGGCCAGCGTGTCAGCAACTGCGGGTAGGTCTGCGCGCGTGAGAGAGAGAGGAGAGGGGGAGATGGCCGGGTGGGTTTCGTGGGCTGCTTCTGCTGATGGGCCGAATGGGTGGCGCCGGCCCTTTTCCTTTTCTTCTCTCTTTTTCTTTTTCCAATTTGATTTTTCAGGAAACAAATCAAACCAAATTCAAATGGATTTTAAATCAAACCACCTCTATGTTTTTGTAGTGTAAACCTTGCACCTAATTGTGTATAAAACACTACTGATCAAACATTGCACTTTGACACTTTGAAAATAAAATAAAACCTTTCCTTATTGATATATAGATAATAGGCATATAAATAGTTTTATTATAAATTTTCTTTTGAAATTTTTTGTGCAAGCCAAGGATGCTATGACTGAAATTCAAACTTTTACAAATCATGATTTTTGGGATGTTACATAGGAGGATCGCCGTCGTCGACTTTGCATTTTCCCCCGTCGTCGACCATCGCTGGAGCCCCGGTGAGCCACCACAGACCCCCACTGGCCGCGTTAGGGTTCAGTCTCACCGGCGCTGCCTGACGGAGACGACAAGTGAAAGGATCGTATGGGCACCTAGAGGGGGGTGAATAGGTGCTACTGCAAATTTTCGTCTTTTTCAAATTAGGGTTTGACAAGAAAGGTAAAATCTATAGATTATGCAACTAAGGTGAATTTACCTATATGTCAACCATGCACAAGCTAACACAACACTAAGCAAGAACAAGTAAGTAAGGTGTGGTAAAGGATAGAAGTAACCAAAGGAGTGGACGCGGAGACACAAGGATTTGTTTCCCATAGTTCCTTCCTTTTGAGGGGAAGTACGTCTATGTTTGGAGAGGGGGTGGTTCCAAACCACCAACGCCACGAGAGGCCTCCCTTGTTCTCCGATGAATCTCACCCCAACGGGCTCGATCCACCTTCCACTATATCGGCAACCTTCGAGGTGGAAGCCAGCACCTTTACAACAAGTTCGGGGCACACATCCACAACTTAATTGGAGGCTCCCAAATACAAGCAAGCTGTCAAGACAAATCAAAGACAAGCTTGTAAGAACCAAAACAAGAACTAGGGTTTCCAAGAAAACACTAGAGAAAAGTGGCCCTCAATGAAATGAGGGGGAAATGAAGATCTCTTTTGGTGAAGTAGTAGATCGGGGCCTCCTCCTTCGATTCCCCAAAGATCAAAGACTTTGGGTGGTGGATTGAGGAGATCTTGAAGATTTGGTGGATCCAATGGTGGTGTTGACTTTAATGTGGATGAGCACTTTGTCCCAAGGTAGGTGGAGGGGTATTTATACCCCTCCAATAAATCTGGCTATTGGAGCCTTTAATGCAGCAAGATCTGGGAAGTTTAAGCGGTACTACTAGAAAACTCTGGTACTACCGGACCTGGTACCGGAAGAGCAACCTACAAAGTTCATATTCCCTGGCCACAACGGTACCACAATGTGATGCTACCATGAAGCGGGAGTACCGCTTATGGGAACCAGTACTACCAGACGGGCAATGGAATCTGCAACTTGGTCGAAAAACTTACTGTCACGCCAGGTACCAAAATACGGTACCTAGGCAGCCAGTGGATTTTGCCAACATACAAAAGGCTACTGCTACGTGGGTACCAAAATGCGGTACTACCGCATTTTAGTACCGGGGTGAGCAGTGCCCTCTTATAGGTTGGAAAAAGCCTCTGCCGCACTAGGTACTAAAATGCGGTACTACCGCATTTTAGTACCGGAGCGGGCAGTAGCTTTTGACAAGTGGTAAAAAAGCTACTGTCGCGCTAGGTACTAAAATGCGGTACTACCACTTTTTAGTACCTAGCCCGACAGTGGCTTTTTGACAACTGATCAAAACCTACTGCCGCGTCCGCTTTTTGGTACCGCGCCATGCAGAAAGTTCTGGACTGTTGTTTAACCATTACAAAACCTTTTTCAACGCTCCTGTGATACACTTGGCAAATAATTAGTCCAATATGTGTGTTGTTATAAAACACCAAAATCACTAGGGATAGAAAATTCTCTTTCAACAAGCCCCAACCGTTAGATTAGATTTTAATTGCATGGTCCAGATTGCCCCGTGCCCCTTCACACCCCCTGTCTCACTGACTGGTGGGGACAGCCACTTAAACCCACCCGCGCGCGTTGTGCGCCGTGGTCCAGCCCAGTTAACTTCCCGCATGACCCAGTAGTTTGAATTTAGGTTTTATCAATTTAATTTCAAAACTAGTTATGTCTATAGAATTAAAAATCATTTCAGAGAGATTCAGTGAACCAAATTGCATGAAACCAATTTTTTTAGAAAGGTATTGAAATTCTTAATCCAAATCCGTTGGATTCAAACCATTTGGAATTGTATACCACCTATAGTAAAAATAATAATGCAGAGACTTTTCTGCATTCAAACATTTTTCAAAATTCAACCATAAAAGCTTTTGAGTTAATTCTAACTCTCAAAAATCACATTTGACAAGACCTTTCTGAATATATAAAAATATCTAGGTTTACTTGCAGAAATAATGGACAAGCAATAAAAGAATGCGCCATAGGCATTTGTAGTCACTTTATTTAATTAAAATAAAAGGGTGAAACCTTATTAAATTGTGACACCACTTTAAATCACATTCCCAAGTACTGAAATATGTGGTGATGACATGTGACAACATGATCCCCTATTTTAGTTGGAGAATATGAAATCTTAAGTAGTTTTTCAATGAGTAGAAATTACTTTTCTAAAATAAAATAAATAAAACTAGTGCTTTATTTCTTGTGATAATAGTGATGATGCTAGATCATCTAGTGTGAAACTTTGTGTGCTAAATAAAGTAGTTAATTATTGTTTGGTGATTGTGTACTTTGTATTTATTTATAGACGCTATTACCGACCAAGGATACGAAGAGGAAGGAGGATACTACGAGGAAGAAGCAGAGGAGAACTTCAGCCACTGCACTGCACAAGGCAAGCTAATACTTGCAAGCTACACTATACAAGCAAGCTAGAACTTTGCAAGTTAACCCTTGCATTATAACTATGCCAACTAGATGCATTAAACATACATTAGTTACACACTTGATTATACCAAACCCAGTTTTACTTGCAAGCTTAGTTCTTTTATTTCTTTATCAAAGCTCCTTGGTTTGTGTTTACTTAGTAATTGGTAGAGTTAAGAAAGACTTTTGAAGGTAGCATAACGAGCATAAAACTTGGCCTAAGTTAGATAAATCTTGATGTCATCCTAAGGCATGAGAATGAATTTAGATAAGTCACACTTGCTTATCACCCCTCATTAGTTTTACCCCCATTTGTAGTGGCTAGTGCTAAGCATAAAACTTGATTACTTTAGATGGGATTACTTGGTGAAATTGGTTATGAAAACCTTAGAATGATGAGCCATTGTAATGAAATGTTTTGACATGTGTTCTTGAACACCAGATGATTTTGATGATGAAAATGTTGAGGCATGAGCCTTAGCTCTTTATAAAATTGATGGTTGTCTGGATGCGATACCATTCCAATTTTACCGTACAACCACAATACCCGAAATTTGGGTAGGGCTTGACTGGAAATTTATACACCTTAGTATGGGTTCCCTTGCGGCCAAGGTTTGAACTGAGGCTACCTTGTGAAGATTGTCCACCTGTGCAGTTCCCAAGATGACAATTGGTCATGGTTGGGAGGCCAAACTCATAGGAGAGGTGCCTATACTAGGGTGTGTAATTGAAAGGTTCGGATTGATGATCCGCATACTAAGTATGGTGAATTCAAGATTGTTCCTGACGGATGTATCGAATATTGTGGTGAAAGTGTACCACCTCTGCAGAGTGTCAAACTATTCGAATAGCAGCGTCCGCGGTTATGGTCAGTTGGAGTGGCCATACTGTTCCGTCGTCAGATGTTTTCAAAATGACTTATGAAATGAAGCATGACTTTGACTTGACCATAACAGGGTTGTGATATGAAAATTCAAGTTCCCACTTAGGTGTTATAAAACTTTCAACTAGCTTTCTTTGCTTCTGAACTCAGTTAAGGTAAACCTGGCTTTTTGCAAAACAACCTAGAGCTTAGCATTCCTATTCAAACCCACTTCACTTGTTAGTATTAGTTTGCGAGTACTTAAAGAGTACTGATGGCTTTGTCCCTGGCTATTCCCGGGGCCAGACTATGAATAGGACTATCAGGAGGATGGACTGCAGGAAGGTTACGACAACTAGGATCACCGCCCATCGTCAGCATTGCCTGTGACCATGAAGATGGAGCCTCCCCCATGCTATCGTTATTTTTATATTATTCCGCTGCTTGATTTGTACTAATACTGGATCATGAGATCCTTTATTTGTTGTAAGACCTTATGTATGGTTTGTAATGGATGATGTATTGTGATATCCAATCTGTTATGTCTCACAAAAATGGTAATCGTAGGATTGCGATGTATGGCATAACAGGCATCTAGGATTAAAAATCCGGGTGTTAATACCAGCACCCTAGCCCAACCAGGCCCAATAGAAACCCACCCATCTCTCTCCTCTCTTCCCCACAGATCTTTTCTCAACACACACACCCCACACCCTCTCGCTGACTAACCGACCCACGCCAGGTCAGCATCGTATTCAACCCCGCGACCATGCCGCGTTCCCCTCCCCTGACCGTTTCCAGCCATGATTACACCAAGTAAATTCTAGTAACTGCGCCAGCGATCCTCCCCAGCGACCATGCCCACTTATTCCCCTGTGCCCCCTCCCCATTTCCCCTCAATCTCCTGCACCCGAGCGCCCCCAGGCTGCGCTAAATCGGACTCGCACCACCGCGGCCACCGATGCACTCTGGCGCTGATTCCGGTGAGCTCTGACCCCCTCCCTGGATTTGGCTGAAGCCATCTTGCTCCTCATCCTCTTGCGCACCCGCTAACGTTCCCCGTTCGCTTTCTCGTACACCAGAACCTTGCCCCCGTCATCGCCTCCATGCCACCGACGACTGCCTCAACTTCGGCGAGAGGTTGTCGACGATTTCGTGTGCCCCTTTCCCTCGGGTATGTTCTGTTGCAACCCCTGCACCCGTGCGCATCTCCTTGATGCTTTACCTTGCTTTCTTACGCCCCAGGAGCTTGCCTCCGATGACGACAGCACGCACCCGACGCCAACGCGAACTCCGGCAAGGAACCCCGACGACCCCGTGCGCCCTTTCGCTAGCCACGACCACCTTGAGAACCCTCGCGACCTTGCGAACCTGGTAATGCACTGCACCCTTCCTTGCCTCCTGGTTTCGCTAGAACGCCACCATCCGACGCGCCGCCGTCGCGCATCGTCGCCAGCGCCGCCCATCTTAGGTCATTGCACCTTGAACCGTTGGATGTAGATCTAGTGGTTAGGATAGATCAAATAGACAAAGAGGTATCACTCGATCTGAGCCGCTCAGACCCACTTAGATCTAATGTCCTGTGTTGCTCGATCCACACAAAGCGGTACCGGCCTGTCGAAATAAGACACGTGGCCAGGCTTTTGTGTTAAAAAGCAGAATTTGTTCTATTAGATGTTTGAATTTGTAAAATCAATAAATTTTGATCTGTATGCCCAAAAATTATAAATTTTATATCAATGGATTGAGAAAAATGTGTACTTTGCACTTATGTCCCTGGTTTGGTCATTTTCTTCTGAAAAAATAGGTTTTTATGCAGAAACATTAATAGGACCATTTTGAGTATAAAAATTGTTCTAAAAATTATTTTTGAGTGAAACCTTTTGCAAATGGTTTTGTTTTGAACCTTCTGACCATAAACACTAACATTTGAATTTAAAAATATATTTTGTTAACACTAGAAATTATTACTTTGAATAAAGGCATTTCTAGTAAAACAAAAATGATATAAAAGGCCTATTTTCACTAACTTGGTTTCAAATGCAATTACCACTTTTATAAATGACCAGTAGTTGTTTTGAAATGTTTAGAACCTTGTTAGAGAGCACTTTCTCAATAAAACAACCTTTTGCATGTTTGCATGCATTTATTTGTTTTTATTGTTTTGTTTTGTTAATTGTTTGTGTGCTAGTTTTGAATGAGTGCTTTGCTTGATTATATATAGTGAACCTTGAGAAGTGTGACAATTGCAAGATCAAGGATAGTACCTAGATTCTCTACTAAAAAGGCAAGTGAAACTTTGGTCATCAAAATTCCTATCTTTTCAATATTGCATTAGTGATATTTTTGCAGTATGCATGAAAGGACTATTTTTGCTATTCTATAGTAGATCCTATAGAATATATCTTGGTAGGAATATTCCTAAGTAAAGAGACAAGTTATGCTAGTATGCTTAGCCAAGCTATTAGAATACAAGGGTGGAATATTCATACTATGATATTATGCAAAGTCTATGACTATGTCTTCGATTAATAAAACAATTATGTGAATGAATCATCTGGGTGGAATGGGAAGATTGGTTTGTGTTGAGTGGTTACACAAGGCCCATGTCTATGGTTTACCTTGTGTATCACACTTGTGGATGGCCACCCAGGAACAAAGAGATTTGAGATATTTTGTGTTGAGAAGCTTTCAGGGCAACCAAATGGCATATGGGTTGTTCCTTGACCAACTAGCTTGCAAGAACTCAGACGGGCAGACAGTTGGTGGTAGTGATGATAGGATGGAACGTGTATGTGCTGATCTAAGGGATTGTTTCTGAAAAGTCTCGTCTCGATGCATGTCGAGTCTTGTCGGAAAAGTGCACCACCTCTCGAGAGGGTAAAACCTAAGTACTTAGTCGTGTCCCCGATAATGGACATTTTGAGCATCAAAGACATTGAAATGATCAAGGATCTCCTCATCCCAATTTATCTAAGTTAAAACTTGTTGGGTGAACAAGGGAAGCACCTGGTGTGTATCCAGTGTGCCATGTGTGATGAAATATTTTGAAAATAGAAAAACTATTTTCAAAGGATAGGGAAAACTAATTTTATGAAAAGGCCAGCCAAAACTCCACTTAGCCATATATTCATGTAGATGTTAAATTGTCCATATAAATATGATATCACTTGCCAATACAATTCAAATGTATTGACCCTTGTGGCTGTAACTTATTATGTTGCAAGTTTGTTTGATGTTAGTGGAGTTTTTTGAGTAGGGATTATAAGTCTACAACCAACATGATTGCCTGTGGCACATGAAGATGAAGGACTCCATACTATATAGTTATATTTGCAGCATTGTTATAAGATAGCCATATGAGCTATGTAAGTTGTAATGAACTATTTGATTCCTGGTTATAAGTTGTAGTATGACCTTTGTTTCTTGATATTACATCTTAAACTGTGGGTGCTAGCTATTCGATCTAGGGACTAGCACTATAAACACAGGGATCTCTACCTTATAAGGTTTGGACCTCTACACCATGACAGCATGGTTCTGCTAATCCGAACATATAAGTGCAAGCATATACAACATATATGACACAATCGTTCAAGTATATTAGGGGCAAGAAAAATAAAGTGTGCCATCAAGTTTGTTAGAGCTTTAATCACTAACTTTCACATAACAAGTTTAATTTGGAAGATAGACAAAACAAGAATATACTTGGAATTGTGTAACACACCATGCATAGGAATTTATAGTGGACACTTTGGGATAACTTGGTTTCTTGGGAGTTAGATGCATGAGTAGAGCTTACTCAATACAAGTGGAGGCTAGAAAAAGACTGGGAGCAACCAACTAAGAGAGCAATAGTGGCCATATTCATGCAGAGCGACAAAACATTACTAATCAAAGAATAAAGTGGTACCACAAGTCAAAAACTAAATGATCATAGAAGCTAAGGTAACTGGTTCATAGTCATAACATGGTGTAACATGTGCCAAGTCAACCCAAACAAAGCATCAATGGAGAATACCACAATACTATGCTTTTGCATGCTAAAACAACGCATGATTCTTTCAAGGCACATTACGCAATCCTAATAGTTTCGAACAAGTCATGCTACAACAATAATCACTAAGCATAAGGTCAAAACAACAACTAGCATGACATGATAAAGTCTAAGTCGCAGTAAAAGCAAGCTCCTTCTTGTACTACTACAGCAAGAACTTCCTACTCCTTTCCAACACCAATCAACTTATTTGAAACAACACAGCGAAAGCGGGGGTCCAACTACTTTATTCAAGCAAACTAACCAAACAAAAACCAAAAATGAAAACTAAGATGCTCCAAGAACAACACAACAGTGCATGAAACAATAAAAACGAAGTGTCTAGAAAGACCTAAGATTTTTTGATGAAGAAGGGGATGCCTTGGGCATCCCCAAGATTTGACGCTTGTACCTCTTGAATATTTCATGGGGTGACACGGGGTGGCATCCCCAAGCTTGAGCGTTTGTCCATTCTTCATCTCATTACATCATTCTTCCCTTACACCTGAAAATTTTCCTTCATACAAAACTTCACACAATCTTCATTAGCAACATTAGTGAATTCAAAAGATAATAGACCTTTGGGTTTAGTTTCAAAATAGAAAAACTTTCATTAAAGACACAAGCTATTGTAGCAATTCCCTCAAAAAGCTCCATTTCCAAAGACAAACCAAAAAGGAATCAATAAGAAGCAAATGCAAATAATGACAGAAATCTGTCAAAATAGCAGCAGGTGAAAACCGATTTGTTCGAAGACCTTATGTTGCTCTAATAAAAAAGTGTTGAACTAACGGAAGTTATCTGAAAACCTGGGATTTTTCGACTTACAGAGATTTTTCGAGAATTTTTACAGTGGAGCACAAAAATCTATTTTGGGACAGCACTCCCCAAATCTTACTTCCCTCTCATTAGAGGTTATTATTGGCACAAAAATCAAAAAAAAGGATGAGGAGAGGTTATTACAGAAGTAATAACTTCCAAGACTCAAGAAAACTATTGGGTTATCTCCCAAGAAGTACTTTTCTTTAGCGCCTTTAAGTTAGGCACAAAAAGCAAGAATCAAGTATTTTCACATGAAGAACCATTAACATCAAATTTTGCTTTAAAAGGAGGATAAAAGGGTAACCTCTCTCCTCATAGGGAAGTGTTCAATACCTTTCTTGGATGGAAATTGATATTTAATGGTGCCTTCTTTCATATCAATGATAGCACCAACAGTTCTAAGAAAAAGTCTTCCCAAAGTAATAGGAAAAGAAGCATTGTATTCAACATCCAAGACATAGAAATCAACAGGGACATAGGCATTGTTAACCATAATAAGAACATCATTAACACTCCTCATGAGTTTCTTTTTAGCATTATCATCAAGTGGGACATCCAAATAACAATCTTCTAAAGGTGGCAAATCAAGCATTTCATAAAGATACAGTAGAACCAAGGTCACATCAAGCTTTGAGATCAAAGTCATTCACTTGCATATTAATGATGGGTTCCCAACTATGTTCTACTTTCCTAGGAATAGAGGCTTTGTGTTTTAATTTTTCCTCCTTAATTTTAATGAGAGCATTTGTAATGTGTTTGGTGAAATCCACATTCATATCACTAGCATTAGGACTTCTAGCAATCTTTTGTAGGAACATAATCATTTCAGAGATATTGCAACCATCAAGATCAAAATCAAACTTAGCATCACTGGTAGTAGACTCATTGGGTTTAGGCATTGTGGTAGGAGGAATAGGGACTTCTTGTGGTTTGGTGGCATCCATATTGGTGGTGGTAATAGTACACACACTATTGTTTCTAGCAATTTCAGGTTCTCTTTCCCACTTAGCATGTAGTGTATCTAACAGTTTAACATTTTCATCAATAGTATCTTGTATGGCATGAGTAGAAGCAAAGGTACTTTCCATGGTTTCAGGTTTAGCAGCCATTTTATTAATCAAAGATGACTGTGCTTCAGACAAAGATGAAATATTTTTCTCAGCATTCAAAATTTTAGACTGTAAACTAGGAATTTCCCTATTCAAATTCTCAAGTTGATGACTAATATTTTTCAAGATAGAAGATTGTTCTTC
The DNA here is from genome assembly GCA_023614405.1 of Avena insularis. NCBI lineage: Eukaryota > Viridiplantae > Streptophyta > Magnoliopsida > Poales > Poaceae > Avena > Avena insularis. The sequence continues at coordinate 60,658,099 of CM042689.1, forward strand.
CACAGTTTTAGTGAATATTTTGGTCTACTCATATTGCATTTGCATGAAGTTTTTAGTGGATCTTTCAACTTCTAGAATCCTATCTTCACTAGGCATTCCAGATCTACCATGATAAGTATTGCTATTATTAGCAGGATAAGGCCTATAGTTATTATTACCATAAGCATTGTTGACAAAATTATTATTCCTAATGAAGTTCACATCAACTTTCTCTTGTTGAGCAACCAAAGAGGCTAAAGGAACATTATTTGGATCTATATGACCTTTTCCACTAACAAGCATAGCCATGATAACATCAATATTATCACTCAAGGAGGACGTTTCTTCAACAGAATTTACCTTCTTACCGTGTGGAGCTCTCTTAGTGTACCATTCAGAATAGTTGATCATCATATTATCAAGGAGCTTTGTTGCAACACCCAAGGTAATGGTCATAAAGGTACCTCCAGAAGCTGAATCCAACAGATTTCTTGAAGAGAAGTTTAATCCTTCATAAAAAGTCTAGATAATCATCCAAGCAGTCAGTCAGTGTGTGGGACAATTCTTTACCAAAGATTTCATTCTTTCCCAAGCTTGAGCAACATGTTCATTATCAGGTTGTTTAAATTTCATTATTTCACTTCTCATAGATATAATCTTAGCAGGAGGATAATATTTTCCAATAAAAGAATCTTTGCACTTAATCCAAGAATCAATACTATTTCTAGGCAAGGATAGTAACCATTCTTTAGCTTTTACTCTCAATGAAAAAGGAAAAAATTTGAGCTTACTAATATCTCCATCAACATCCTTATATTTTTGCATCTCACAAAGTTCAACAAATTTATTGAGGTGGGCAGCAACATCATCAGAACTAGCACCAAACAATTGCTCTTTCATCACAAGATTCAACAAAGCAGGATTAATGTCATAAAAGGCAGCATCAGGAGCAGGTGGAGCAATAGGTGTACTCAGGAAATCATTGTTGTTTGTGCTAGTGAAGTCACACAACTTGGTGTTCTTAGCAAAATTCATTTTTGCAAGGGTGGAGCAAGCCAGCAACAGTAGCAACTAGAGTAGGAACTATTTTTTTATGTTTTTGATAAGAAAAGGCAACCAAACGAAACTATTTTTTTGTAATTTTTGATAAAAATAGGCAAACAAAACAAAGCAAAAGAAACTAAGAAAAAACAAAGTAAAGAGAAAGGTTGTGAAGGACTCCCCTTGTGAAGCCGTCCTTAGCCTCCCGGCAATGGCGCCAGAAATCTCGTTGATGCGGCTCAGATCACTGTAGAGCTTCATTGGGAAACCCCAAGAGGAAGGTATGATGAGCATAGCAGTAAGTCTTCCCTCAGTAAGAACCAAGGTGATCGAACCATTAGGAGGAAGGAAACGACTCAAAGGTGTTGCTAGCAATTTGGAAACCTGCACAACACAAACTCAAGACTTTGCCCCAATGAACAGTGAGGTTGTCAATCTCACCGGTTTGCTGAAAACAAAGGATTAAATGTATGGTGTGGAAGGTAATGGTGGCTTGTATAAAGTAAACAGGTAACAGTGGATGGTGTATCAATGGTAAAGATTGGACCAGGGTCCACAGTTCACTAGAGGTGTTCTCCTTAATATAAACAACATAACATGATGGGTAAAAAAATTACAGCGGGGCAATTGACAGGACTGAGCAAGGCATAACAATACAATACTAGACATTCATGATCCTATGAGATTCGATTAGGAATTACAATAATATACATAGACCAAAATCCAACTGCATCTATGACTAGTAATCCATCTTCAGGTTACCATCTGAACCCCCTCCAATATTAAGTTGCAAACAACGGATAACTGTTTTAAGCAATGTGTGTAAAGTAAACAATACAATTGTTCCGTGAACAAGATATTGTTGTTTTCTCCCTAGTAGCAACAACACATCTACAACCTTAGAGATTTATTTCACTTCCCTAGATTCAATAGAGGCATGAACCCACTATCGAGCATAAATACTCCCGCTTGGAGTAACTAGCATCTACTTGGCCAAGGTAGCTACTAGAAACGGAGAGCATGCAAGATCTCAAACAACATAGACATGATATAATCAATAAGATAGAATCATTAATCAATCTGACATAGTAATCTCAATATCCATCTCATCCCCACAAACACAACATGCATATTTATAAATAGATTATCTTGATCATGAACGAAGCTCACAAGATCTAAATATGGTAGCACAAAGGAGGAGAAACAACCATCTATCTATTGTATGGAACCATAGTCCAAGGTGGAACTACTCACGCATCATACCATAGGCTGGCATGGTGATGAGGAAGGCCTCTGGGATTATCTCTCCCCTCCGGCAGGGTGCCGGGAAGAGCTTCAGATCCCTCGATCTAGGGACGAGGGTGGCGGTGGCTACGGACTGTTTCGTGGAGATCTGATCGGGTACTTAGGGTTTTGGCATCGGGGTGATTGTATAGGCAAAGAGTCGAGGCAGGAGGGTGGCCAGGGGGCCCACACCCTGCCTAGGCACGGCCCAGGGTGGACCCGCGTGTGGGAGGGGTGCAGCCACCCTGTGGCGCCCCTCCGGGCGCCCTTCGGTCTCTGTGTTCGTCTCGGTGAAATATTGACTTTGGATTTTGTCCCGTCCAATTCCAAGAATATTTCCTTACTAGCTTTTATGAAACCAAAAACAGCAGAAAACAGGCAACTGGCACTATGGCATCTTGTTAATAGGTTAGTCCCAAGAAATGTATAAAAATACCGCAAAGTGTAGACAAAGCATAGCAAAGTGGATACTAAACAGGCATGGAACTTCAAAAATTATACATATGTTTACAAAGTATCAGGAGACAATCCATCTTTGTGACCATAGGCAGCAACACTTGCCGTTTCACTCATGGAGTTTCATACGACAACGTAAAGAGGAACCGGCAGGCGACGACAAGAATGGGAAGGCCAAGGCGGACATGGACAAAGGCCGGTGCGTGCAGCAGGGTGACCGATCCTAGGACGAGGTCGAGGTTGGCATTGCTACAGGTTGACAAGGGGCGGCCAGGGCGCGGGATCGCTCGCGGGCGAGGCACGTCGGCGGGGGCTCTGGCGGCAAGGGGAGGAGGTTCAGTGGCCAAAGCAAGCCAGAGAGATGAGGTCGGGGATGCCGCTATATAGGGCACCGTCGGGCGGAGACGACCTTTCTAGCGCAAGGCGGAGGCGCGAGGACGAGAGGCCCTGGTGGCTCGGGGAGTGGAGGTCGACGACGTGGCAAGGGAGGCAGCGACGCCTGAGCGGAGGAAGCACGACGATCGGGAAGAGGCACGCCATCAGGGAGGAGAGGTCGTGCGCAGGGTAAGTGAGATGCGGGAGAAGAGGGGGTTGCGGGAGTGAGACATGAGGGGAGGGGGTCGAGGAGAATTCCATGGCGGCGGCGGGCCTCGAGCAGGAGGAAGGAGCGATGGGGAAATTTGGGTGGTCACGTCGCGTGCAGGAAGCTTGCGAGGTAGGAGGGTCAGTATGGGGCCATGTTGGGGTGGTTCTGCGGCCGGCTGTGCGTGCGTTGTGTGGCCAAGGTGTGGCGTGCGTGTTTGCGTGTCGGGTGCGTGAGTTGTGTAGCTAGGTTAGTGAGAGGGTGGTGGCGGGTGAAGGGGTGTGGTGGCGGGCGGATGGTTAGGTCTAGGGCTAGGGTTTCTAGGTTTAGACTAGGGTTTGGTTTAGAACTTTAGGATTTCTTTTATTAGTGTTGTAGGTGGACTCTGGTTGGGCCTGACCGGCTGTCTGCCTCCCCACAAAATATTTAGTGTTTTTATTTTTTTTATTGTTAAAATCCTTTTGTAAATTGTTTAGACATAACAAAATATTCGGATGACCGAGGTTTTAGTTTGAATTAGAAGAGGGGAATAATTAGAATAAAAAATAGGCTTTTAGAAAAAATAGTTTTAGGATTGAATATGCATGAAGACATGATGATGCATAACAACAAGCGATTTCTAGTAGTGATTTTACCCGAGATGCTACAATATGCATGTGAGCTTCTGCCAAAGTAGGCAAGATGATAAGATTTGCAGAAAAGACTATTTTCTTAACTACAAAACATCAAGGATGACTGGGTACAAGGTGAGTTTATCCAAGGACAAGAGTTAGATTTGGTAGTACTAATTATGTACTACAATATGGTTCAAGTACATTCTCAAGGATGCACACTTCTTGGGGTTGGGGGATTGGACAAGTATGTAAGAGGGAAACCTTTGAGAGAGGGGCAAGGGTTTATTCTTACCATAAAGTGGATGATATTGAAGGATAGCTTGTGTAGATAAGGTTTCATGCTTGTAGTTGGTCTTTGATGGGTTGGAAGCTAATGCAAAGGATTAGCCCAGGATTGATCTGCGTAAGTAGATTAGAGATTCACTTGAGTGACTCCAGATAGATTAAGATTGGGATGCTTAGTTTGAGATTGATGATCTCAACTATAAGTTTGATACTTAAGGATGAGCTCCTAGATTGGCTCATGCTACTTCCTAAGAAAACAAGGCAAATAGCAGATCAAGGAATTTCATCAAACAGCAGATCAAGGCAATTTATCAGAAAGTAGATCAAGGCAACTCATCTAATCAAACTTATCCAACTACTACTGAGGTTACCATCAAGCCTAGCTTGAGGTAAGCATGGGTGTTTTGAAGAGGTTGTGATTTTGAATTAAGATAAGGACCTCTTGATATTTCTACCAAGATTGGATGAAAAGGTTAGAGGAAAGGTTTTCGAAAACCTAGGGATAAGAGTAATTGAAAGTTTTGTCTTGAAAACATAAGGAGATTATATATAGGTCTCCATAGTTTTGTTAATAGAACTAGTAAAATATTTTTCTGAGGCAAATCCATCTTGGCTCGAGTTCGAAATGTTAGAACATTTGAGAATATGAAAGATGAGCCAAGACATCTCTTTTGAAAAAAATAGTTTTTGTCAACTTAGGTTGAGGTAAGGAGTATATCATCTAATGCAAAATCGGTTGCATGAACACAAGCAAACAAGTAAACAAACATTGCAACATCTAATAAGAAAAAGTTTTTGTTCCCCTGATTTTTGCCTTTTTTGACAAGAAATCGGGGTTGCTGAAATTGGGATGTTACACCTTTTAAAGCCAACTAGGTGGGATCATGTTGGCCAAGAAATGAAAAATTCAAGCTCTAATGTGCTGACATTGTAGTGTGATGTGCTAGTGTACAAAGTGGTTGAATTATTGTGTTCTAAACTGTGAACTAAATGTGCGAATTCATTGGCTTTTTGCATGATGAGAATGCCACATGTTGGCGCTAATTGCAGCATCTATTTATTTTATTGTACTGAAGCATACAACTTCGAGTGATTAGTATAAGCTAGTGCTTACCCGATCTATCTGAAGCTGGGCAATTCAAGCTCATTGTGTCTCTATACCTAGAGATTAAATGGCATGATTACATGGTTTTGAGTACATCAAATCGATTAGGTAGATTCAAAGCGACCCAAACATCTCGAAAGATAACCTTGCTAAAAATATAATCCTGCACTGTAAGACTTGATATGACAGGATTTTATGTCAATCAGTTAAACTCCCTCTAGTACTTTCCATGTTCAAGCCCTGCACTGCCAAAGTTCTTTGCTAGCTAGGTCATATCAAGTCTTACAATATCGATCAATTTTCTCCCTTTCCAACTTCATTCTTTTGGATGCGGCATAGGTACAGCCAGGTCAGGTGGACCATCGACCTTTAGTACAATGTATTTTCACTACTGATCCTATGGAAATGAATTTTTCAAACCCACTTCGGACAAAAAATTCCCATAATCTTGTTTCAAAAAAACTCCCCTTAATTAGCCTTTGGAAGTGAGCAGAGCCGCCAAACCCAATATATTTTACCAACTACATTGAATTTTCACAAAGGAGCTAAAGAAAAGATTGGACATTCGACCCAAGTCTAGCACAAAACATCGCAAATTCAGAGAGGGGCTCATTAGAAAATAGTACATTCGACCCAACTCTAGCCCAAAATATTGCGAATTTGTCCTTCTTGGGTCAGTCCGTGGGCAAAGAACCCTCATCACATTGTTACTTTTTTAAGCATGAAGCATAGTGAAGATGTTTCACTAAGGAGCCCATGATAATAAGCCCATTTGTTCACAAGATTGGACCCAAATTATATTTTATATCACCCAAAATCTTCTTAATTTAGCATTTTCCATGCCATTCTGATTAAGTATAGTGCAAGCTTTGCCTACCCAAGTTTTATTTATGCTGACCATGTAGCATTTTTTAATGGCAATCATCATCGCTGACTTTTCATTTTAAGTGATATCAACATTTATAAACCTAATATTTTATGAGTAGCATAGTTGGTTCTAGCATAGTGGAAGCGCACGCAGTGGCCATTTGTTGAAGTCTTGAGTTCGATTTGAAACCTAGGGTTATCAATATATATAATCTATGTCATACTTGTACATTTGTTCCATCATAAACATGTTTCTTGCACAGAGAAGGATGTCATATTTTGGTGTTACCCGGATGAATGGAATATGGTGAGTTGTGTGCTTCTTGCAGAATCAGTTTCTGAAGCTCCGGATCTTGTGTAATACAGATACGTTTTCCATACCATAAAGTAACATTTTCGTCTTCATGCAATCCTTTAGCTTTCCTGTTATTAATTTTACCTTTGATCTCTTCAATTTCCTTGTCCATCTTTTGGGCTTGCCTGATCTTATCCAACAATGTAGGTTGAACATACAATTACATGAGATGTCCTTGAGGTACTATCTCTAATTTGAGATCTTTGAATTGGGAACATAGATCATCTGGCAATTCTCCCTTAGTAAGGACATTCACATAAACCTTATAGCTTAAAGCATCTGTTACAACATTTGCTTTACCGGGGTGGTATTGCAAACTCAAGTCATAGTCCTTGATAAGTTATAGCTATCTTCTTTGTCTCATGTTGATTTCTTTTTGAGTGAAGATATACTTCAAACCATTGTGATCTGTGAACACTTCACAACGTTTTCCTAAAAGATAATGTCTCCATGTTTTGAGTGCATGGACAATAGAGGCTAACTCTAAGTCATGAGTAGGATAATTCACTTCATGAGTTTTGAGTTGTCTCGAGGCATAAGCCACAAATTTCCCTTCCTGCATCAAGACTCCACCTAGTCCTTGGTGAGATGCATCACAATAGACTTGGAAATCCTTCTCCAAATCTGGCAGACATAAGACCGGTGCTGACACTAGTCTCTTCTTCAGTTCTTGGAAACTGAGTTCACATCCTTGAGTCCAGTCAAACTTCTTGTCTTTCTTAAGTAACTCCATCATCGGCTTAGCTACCTTTGGGAAATTCTCAATGAACCTTTTATAGTATCCTGCCAAGACGAGGAAACTACGAACTTATTTCACTGACTTGGGAGATTCTCATTGAGTTGCAGCTAACACTTTTGCGGGATCGACAGCTACACCATCCCCCGACACAATATGTCCGAGAAATCCTATGTCACATCCCAAATTTTAGATTTGGTACCGCATAGCATACATGTCATTGCATCATGATCATCATTGCAAAAAATTCAGTTTGAAAAGATTTTGGCAAAACAATTCACTTGCAATTGTATTTTGAAACCTACACTTGAGTGCTCGGTTTTTACCATGCTTCTGTAATAACAGTACATTTTAGTTGTTTGGAAGGCACAGGTGCGGAGAGGGTTCCGTCATGAACCCGTAGCACTTTGAATCACCTAAATCGGAGCTTCACAGCAACTTCTATAGCGATCTGAATTTTTCAGCTTATTTTAGGTAGATTCTGACAGATAAGTTCAGTTAACAAATCTTCAGGGAAAGGAAAAAGGGAAAAAAGAGGGAAACCACAATTTGGCGGAGCCAGCAGCAGTTAGGGCAAGCAGCTGCTGCCAGGTAGGTAGCCACCGTCCGCCATTTCCCGACGAAGCGGACCCGCCGTCGACCATTGCCACACCGCCAGGTGGGACCCACCTGTCAGCACGCGCCGCCGCCGAGTCCGTCTAGAGCACGCTCGCCCGTCGTCGCGTTTCTCTCGGAATCCAACCCGACTTCGCGTCGAGTGCCCCACTACAAGAACCGTTGCCACCCTCTTTTCTTCCTTCGCCTCGAACCCTAGCCTCCCGCTTGCCCGCCACCGCCGACATCGCCACCGCCGCCAGCGAGCTCGTGGACGAGGTAAAGAGTGACCGCCCCCCCGCCTTCCTTTTGCCCCTGGGAGCTTCCCCTCGCCCGACTGACTCACACCATCCCTCTTTCCCCTCTGCAAAGCCCGCCGCCGCCGGGAATTGCTCGCCGGAGCGCGCCACCGCCGCCCGCCGCCGTCGCCCTCGGACGCGCCGCCCATCGCCGCCACCTCGACAAGCTCCGCCGCCTCACCCCGAGCACCGTCTCGCCAACCGCCGTCGACAGAGACGCCGCCACCGCCATCGCCGCCGACGCCACCGCCTCTCCCCGTCAGCTCCGGTGAGCCCCCACCTCAGATGCTTCCCAACCGTCTGATTCGAATCCAACGCGTGAGATTAGATTGGTTCAGCGAAGGGGTACAGGCCAATGGCGGGTGGACACGTGTCGTCGATCGGCGTGACTAGTCAATGAACAGCTTGATGCCGACTTATTGGGTTTATTTACTTGCAGAAAATAGGGAAAAATTGTAAATTCAATATAAAATAATCTACTGGGCCAAAAATTCCAAATAAAATATGTATGGATTCACTGTTTCGCGTAGAATATTGCTGTCCAGTTTTTTCATACTTTGGCAGCATGGATTTATCTTGATTAATTAAATAGTTTAATGTCCTTTTTAGAGTATTAAATTCATAATAAAACTTCTACAACTCCAAAAATTGCAAATAAGATGTCCCTGGAATCAGTAGAACAAGGGGAATCTGTTAGTGAATTAAAAAGGTAGACTTACAGTACTGGAATTTGCATAATCTATAAAAGGATTATTAGAGTATTTTAATTGCCTAGGGAATTATATAAATCCTTTTTGAGTGATTCCAGTTGGTACTGGTTCTATTTTAGGTTGCCTACACAGTGGATATTTTTCCAAGATTTTACAAACAGTTTATTAGTAGTGGTTAAATAATTGAGTTATATCTCAATTGTTGGTCATTTAAAATTGCATGCTTTGTTTTCTATACACTTAAAATGTTTTCCATGCATGCATACAGTAGGTATACTAAGTAAGAATATATGAAGCTACTGTAGCATTGTTCAACTTGTCATGCATGCATCTTGCATTGTCATTGTTTGTATATGATTATGTATGGTTTGTTTATGTGATTGCAATTATATCGTGTAGATTGTGACGAGTGCAATGCTTGCTCGTGTCTGGCTTGTTCGTTCGACCGCTGCAGCCAAGGCAAGTAGATGCTACCTTGTTCATGATATGGTCCTATTACTTTCATTGCATTGTTGTGTATTTTGTAGATGCATGTGTAGGATAATACTATCGCTATGCTATGTCCTATTAGCGGTAGGGTTTTCCTATAGATGAGCCACCGTTGGTAGATGTGCTTAGCCATGCTATGATGAACGAGGGCTGGGTTACATCACTGAAAGTTATTTCTAAATGTGTTGGTTTGTGAAAACTAAAAACAACTTAATCAATGAATCTCTTGGGTGTGATGGGATTGATAATTTTTGGTGGTATCATTGCGGAAAGGCACCTGGGTATCAAGAGAAAATGATTGGCTTCTTTATTTTGTAGCTTACGTGTAAAACCATGTGCCCATAATGAAATGGGCGGTTGGTTGGACTCAGTAGGTTGTGGCAACTCGAACCCACGTATCCATAGATATAGAATTTTGGTAGATTGGACCGGTGCGTGTAAGGTTTGGGAGCTACTTACCGAACGGTCCATTCGTGGACTTCTCCCTTTCATCACCCAATATGAGAGTGGTGGTACGATCTAGGCTAGCCAAGTCACATGGGTAAAGTGTACTAACCCCTGCAGGGTGTATAAACTAATCGATTAGCCGTGTCCCCAGTTATGGACATCTGAGTTGCTTGATATTGATTTCATGACATGTTTCTCGCTCATTCTAATTTCATAATTTCTTTAATGTTGATGGGTTAACTTAATTGGGATCTTTTCAAAGAAAATAAAAACTATTTAAGAAAGTAGGACCAACTCCACTTGCCAGATATGCATGTAGATGTTAGATCTATTGTCTCCTTTAATAGCTCTACTTGCCATACATTCCATGTATTGACCCTTCGGGGCTGCTACGTTTCATGTTGCAGGATATTCTGATTCTGAGTGATCGATTTAGGCCATGGTACTCCACTCGGCACTTGTTCACTTGTGGGCAATTTCAAGAATGGAGGATTTACTTTATTTATGATGCTACTTGAATAAGTTGAGCTAGCCTTGAGCTAGGCCTTTATTGTAATAATGATACTCTGGATCTTCGTTATTTATGATACACGGATATTTTGCTATGTTATTCATCTTTATTCTATTGTGAGCCAATGAACCGATCCAGGGATTGGCATGTCACATAGAAGCTACGGGCTTTTCAGAACCGTAGTGTTACAAGATGGTATCAGAGCCCGTGTGTCGACTGTAGGATCGTGACCTAGGTTGGATTAGGAAGCCATAGAATTATTAAAGCTTATATTAGCTCTGTCTTTCATCTTATGCCTTTCACTCTCGTAAATCTTTACCATATGCTATTCTCACACTTTCCTCTTTTAATTGATAGATGGGAGAAGTCAGGACTGAGTATGCAACGATGGAGTCACCAAGGCCCTTTTCAAGACAGTTGGCACAGCTCTCGCAGTCATTGGGATTGCCACTGCCCATGTTCAAGGGAAGAAGGCTGTACACCTATGGATATGGCAAGGACACCTGGGAGATCACCACTTTCATCTTCAGGGATGCCGCCTTGCCAAACCTTGTGCATCTGGTCTACACCAAGACATACTGCAACTGGGGACTTGGAATAAACTTGGCCCTGAATGAAGCCCTGTCACGCTAGTGCCATCTTGTCCGACACCTGCTGCCAGAAGACTCACCCTACCGTGACTACAGAAGGCGTAATGAGAATGGGAACGTTGTGGTTGCACATAGAGGACATGGAGAGGGAGAATGGAGCTCTAGCTGAGAAAGTGATGATGGTAAAGGAGATAGCAGATTTTGCCAGCAACGGTATTGTGGTCCAGGGATAGGAGATTGAGACCTTGCATGAAGCTGTGGATGTTCTGAATAATGCACTGATAGGCAGGGATGCAACCATAACCCAGCTTAATGGGACCGTGCAGGAAAACAACCAAGCCATACAACAGCTGCAAGGGACCGTCCAGGAAAGGGACCAGACTATTTCTGATATGGCAGCCTAGATTGCCGCTCTCCAAGCACAGGTGAATCCACCCTCTGATGATAACAATGGAGATGATGGCAACAATGATGATGATGATGACGGTGGGAATGATGATGATGATGAGGACGAGGATGATGATGATGATGATGATGATGATGATGATGATGGAGATGATGATGATGGAGACGATGATGGTGGAGGAGATGAAGCTGTTGCAGCTACAGCAGAGGATGAAGAAGAAGAGGAGGATCCAGAAGAAGTGGAATTTGAGGTTTCAAGTGATGAATCAGGAGAGGTGTATACTCCCCCGCCATGGTTGGTTCGTGGACAGAAGCACCAACGCATGAGTGCGAGGACCTACTGCAACCTCTTCATGAAGTAGATAGATGCCCACCAATTAGTCTTCGTTAGGATACATCGTTAGATTAAGTCTCGATCAATGTAAAACTCAATTACTGTTAGGTTTTAAAGTGTTTAGTTTCTCCTATGTGTACTCCAAAATCCCAGGTTTATTTGTGCGAATTTTATAGAAGAGTTATGACAAGTTTTGGTTGATATCCGAGTTTGTCCTGATGCAGTTTTTTTGCTAACCCAGCTGTACTGCACGAATTTTCATATTTTATTGGGGGGAAATCTGAAAAACATAGGGTTGGTTCGAAACTCTCTGTACTAAATACACAAAAATAAAAAAATCCTGACGAGTTTAAGTCAGGTAGAAAAATTCGTGAACACTGCTGGACTGTCCTGGCAGATTCCTGTTTTTAAAGCTTTGTTGGCCAATTGGTGTTGGCAACTGTTGCCAATGCTTCTAAAACTATTTCAGTAGGTATATACTGCTAGGATAACCCCGGGAACATTGCTGGATCGTTTGTTTGCTGATGTGTTGCTTGCTTGAGATTGTCTGAGATTGCTTTGTTGTTGCTTGAACATAATGCATGGGTAGAATCCTGTTTTCATAATCGATTCTTTCTAAGCTTACCTGTGCTGAACCGCAGATGCCTCCCCGCTGTCAACCTACTGAGTTGGATAAGATCATGGCGGTTCAGGCACAGCTAACTCAAGTCATGATACAGTTCATGGAAGCTCAGAACAACAACAACAATGGGAACAACCAACCCCAGGGAGACGCACTTACAAGGTTCCTGAGGCTAAGGCCAGCGAAGTTCTCTACTGCAACGGAGCAGATGGTTCTCTCGACTAGTTGCGTTTAGTGAATAAGGATCTGGTAACTGTTGGATGCACAGATGCTGAGAAGGTGAGGTTTGCCTCTCACCTACTGGAGGGACCAGCCGCTTCGTGGTGGGACACTTTTCAGATCACCCACCCGCTGGACACTGTGACTTGGGCAATGTTTGAGGAAGGTTTCAGGACCAACCACGTATCTTCAGGAGTTGTGAGCCTGAAAAGGAAGGAATTTCGCAACTTGCACCAAACCAACCGCACCGTGGCTGAATATATTGAGGAGTTCAACAACCTGTCGCGTTATGCCCCTGAGGATGTTGACACTGATGCCAAAAGGAGAGAGAGGTTCCTGGATGGCCTCACTGATGAGATTTCAGTGCAGTTGCTAGTGGTTTATTGTCCCACTTTCTAGGAGCTTATGGACAAGGCCAAAATCTTGGAGGGGAAGCACAAGCAGGTGGAAAACCGCAAGAGAAAGAGCAACAATCACCACTCTGGCTCTCACCACAAGTATCGCACTTCTTATGATGGATACTCCAAGCATGATGGAAGTGACCATGGGCACCATGGAAGCCATGACCGCCACAGCCATGGAAGCGATGGTCATCGCCATGATAGCCACAAGAGCAACCGCCACGGCCACAAGGGAGGACACACTCACCATTCAGGAGGACATAGTGGGCATGACCGCAACCGTGATCGCAACTTTGTGAAGAAGGACCTGAGTGAGGTGACATGCTTCAAGTGTGGCCAGAAGGGACATTATGCAGATAACCATCCGGAGAAGAAGGGACTGAAGCCAGACAACAACCAGAAGGCCACAGTGAACCACATGAATGTGGAGGAGATCCCAGATGAGCCTGAGCTTGTGGTTGGTAAGTTTCCAATCAACACTCACCCTGCACTTATACTTTTCGATACTGGTGCATCGCATTCATTTATATCAAGGGCATTTGTGGATAAGTATAAGTTACCCATGGAGTCTCTGAAAGGGTCTATTAGAGTAAGATCACCTAGAGGGAATATGATAGCTAGCGGGATGCATGATTTATCTGTGAGGATTGGAGCACATAATTTCATTGCACATCTGGTAGTATTGGAGTCACAAGGTTTAGATGTAATATTGGGCATGGATTGGATGTCTATGCATGGGGGACACATAGATTGTGCACAGCGAGCGGTTTCGCTCAAAACCCCGGATAGTAAAAGGAATAGGTTCAAGTCGTCTGTGCGACCGGGAAGGTGTAAGCTGAATTCTCTTAAGGGGGTTAGCATGGATACTGTGCCTGTGATAAAAGAGTACCCTGACGTGTTTCTGGAAGAGCTGCCAGGGATGCCACCTGACAGGGATGTGGATTTTCTCATCGATCTGATGCCGGGAACAGGGCCTATAGCAAAGAGACCATATAAGATGGATGTGGATGAGCTAAAGGAATTAATAAAACAGCTAAAGGAGCAGTTGTACAAGGGATTTATTCAGCCTAGTTCGTCGTCATGGGGTGCACGTGTTCTATTTGTGGAGAAGAAGGACTGCAGCAAGAGGTTAGTGGTGAACTATCTCTCGCTGAATGAAGTGACCATCAAGAACAAATACCCCCTGCCAAACATAAATGATATGTTTGATCAACTGGAAGGAGCAAAGGTGTTTAGCAAAATTGATCTGCGATCGGGCTATTTCCAATTGAAGATCCGGGAAGAGGACATACCAAAAACTGCTTTCACTACTCGGTATGGTTTATATGAGTATACGGTTATGTCTTTTGGACTAACGAATGCTCCGGCATATTTCATGACCATGATGAACAAGGTGTTTATGGAGTACTTGGACAAGTTCATGGTTGTTTTCATCGATGACATACTGATATATTCCAAGGATGATGCTGAGCATGAGAGACACCTGCGACTGATTATGGAGAAGCTGAGGGAACATAAGTTGTATGCCAAATTCAGCAAGTGTCAATTTTGGCTCAACACTGTTGGGTTTCTTGGACACGTGGTGTCAGGAGAAGGAGTCGCTGTTGATCCAAGCAAAGTGACGGCAGTAACTTTATGGGAAGCACCCAAGAATGTGGGCGATATTCGGAGCCTTTTGGGACTTGCTGGATATTACAGGAGGTTCATAGAAAATTTCTCCAAGATTGCCAAGCCGATGACGGAATTGCTGAAGAAGGAGAGGAAGTTTGAGTGGACGGATGCGTGTGAAGCCAGTTTTCAGGAACTGAAGCATCGACTAGTGACCGCACCTGTTCTATGTTTACCTGATCTTCAGAAGGATTTCCAAGTGTACTGTGATGCTTCTCGACAGGGACTTGGAAGTGTGCTGATGCAAGATGGGAGAGTAGTGTCATATGCATCACGACAACTTAAACACCACGAGAGGAATTATCCCATGCATGACCTGGAGTTAGCATCGGTTGTGCATGCGCTCAAGGTATGGAGGCACTACCTAATGGGAAAACACTGCGATGTATACACCAACCACAAGAGCCTGAAGTACATATTTACACAGAAGGAACTGAACATGAGGCAAAGGATATGGTTGGAGCTTATCAAGGATTATGATATGAATTTGCAATATCACCCAGGAAAAGCCAATGTAGTAGCGGATTCTCTAAGCCGAAAGGTCTATGCCAATGGATTGACTGTTGGGGAATTACCCGAGGATTTGTGCATGCAATTCAAGGAGATTAGACTGGAGGTAGTGTCAGAAGGATATTTGGCAGCAATGGAAGTCCAACCAACGCTAGAGGACATGATCAGGAAGGCTCAAGTAGGAGACAAGGAGATAGAGGAGATAAAAGAAAAGATGAAGGAGGATCGAGCAAAATAATTCCGTGAGGATGATCAAGGAACCTTGTGGTATGGAGATCGTTTGTGCGTTCCCAAGGATCCGGAGATAAGGAAGTTGATTCTGCAGGAAGCTCATGACTCGCAGTATTCCATACATCCAGGCAATACGAAGATGTATATGGATCTAAAGGATAGATTTTGGTGGAACAACATGAAGGGAGACATCGCCAAGCATATTGCCCTGTGTGATGTATGCAACCGAGTGAAGGCGGAACACCAGAAGCCAGCAGGATTGCTACAGCCAATGCCCGTGCCGGATTGGAAGTGGGATAGAGTGGGAATGGATTTTATCACAGGATTGCTCAGGACCAGGTCGAGATACGACTCTATTTGGGTAGTGGTCGACCATTTGGCCAAGGTATCCCACTTTATACCGGTCAAGACCACATACACGAGTGCAAGGTTGGCCAAGATTTATATGGACATGATTGTGTGCCTACATGGAGTTCCCAAGAGCATTGTATCATATAGAGGCACCCAGTTTACATCGCACTTTTGGCGCCAGCTGCACGAGTCATTGGGAACTAGGTTGGAGTTTAGCAACGCGTTCACCTGGTGATGGACGTAACCGAGAGGGTAAATCAGATTTTGGAGGATATGTTGAGAGCTTGCGCTTTGGCTCATGGTTCTAGTTGGGATGAGAATTTGTTGTATGCTGAGTTTTCCCACAACAACAGCTACCAAACCAGCATCAAGACGTCGCCGTTTGATGTGCTATATGGGAAAAGGTGTCGGACACCATTTTTATGGGATGGAGTAGGAGAGCGTCAGCTATTTGGACCTGATTTGATCAAGGATGCTGAGGAGAAGGTCGCTTTGATTAGCAGACTGAAGGTAGCACAGTCAAGGAAGAAGTGTTACGCTGACGCCAAGCGTAAGGAAGTGGTGTATGAGATAGATGATAGAGCGTACCTTAGGGTATCGCCACTTCGTGGAATTAAGATATTTGGAATCAAGGGTAAGATGGAACCTCGGTTTATAGGACCGTATCGGGTCTTAGCATGCAAAGGAGAGGTTGCTTATCAGTTGGAGTTGCCAGAGGCTCTGACCGCCGTCCATAATGTGTTCCACGTGTCCCAGTTGAAGAAGTGCCATCCGGAGATGGTGGATACACCATTGAGGGACACTATGCCACTAGAGGAGGTTCAGCTGGAGAGTGACTTGACCTATGAGGAGAAGCCGGTCAAGATACTGGAGACAGCAGAGAGGATTACCCGTACCAAGACGATCAGGTTTTGCAAGGTGCAATGGAGCCACCACACCGAAGAGGAAGCCACTTGGGAGCGTGAGGATGACATCCGAGAGGACCACCCACACCTATTTGCTAGACACGCCGAATCTCGGGGACGAGATTCATCTTAAGGGGGTTAGTATTGTCACATCCCAAATTTTAGATTTGGTACCGCATAGCATACATGTCATTGAATCATGATCATCATTGCAAAAAATTCAGTTTGAAAAGGTTTTGGCAAAACATTTCACTTGCAATTGTATTTTGACACCTACACTTGAGTGCTTGGTTTTTACCATGCTTCTGTTAAAACAGTACATTTTAGTTGTTTGGAAGGCACAGGTACGGAGAGGGTTCCGTCATGAACCCGTAGCACTTTGAATCACCTAAATTGGAGCTTCACAAAAACTTTTATAGCAATCTGAATTTTTTAGCTTATTTTAGGCAGATTCTGACAGATAAGTTCAGTTAACAAATCTTCAGGGAAAAGGAAAAAGGAAAATAAGAAAAGAGGGAAACCACAATGGCCTGGCAGCTGGCTGGCGGCCCAGCCTTGCCAGGCCTACCGAGCCAAGAAGAAGCAGACGCTGTAGGTGTAGTAGCCCGCCGCCTCGCCACCCCTCGGCCGACGAAGGGACACGCACGTCAGCCACCGCCTCCCACCGCCAGTTGGGACCCACCTATCAGCGCGCGCCGCCACCGAGTCCGTCTGGAGCACGCTCTCCCGTCGCCCAATTTCTCTCGGAATCCAACCCGACTCCGTGTCGAGTGCCCCACTACAAGAACCACCGCCACCCTCTTTTCTTCCCCTGCCTCGAACCCTAGCCTCCCGCTTGCCCGCTACCGCCGACATCGCCACCGCCACCAGCGAGCTCACGGACGACGTAAAGAGCGATCGCCCCACACCCTTTTTTTGCCCTGCGAGCTTCCCCTCGCCCGACTGACTTGCCCATCCCTCTTTCCCCCTCTGCAGAGCCCGCCGCCGCCGGGAATTGCTCGCCGGAGCGCGCCACCGCCATCGCGCTCCAGCCGCCCGCCGCCGTCACCCTCGGATGCGCCGCCCGTCGCCGCTACCTCGACCAGCTCTGCCGCCTCACCCCAAGAACCGTCCCGCCAACCGCCGTCGCCGGAGACGCTTGCCCCGCCGCCGACATCGTCGCCCGAGCCGCCACCGCCGCCTCTCCCCGTCAGCTCCGGTGAGCCCCCACCTCAGATGCTTCCCAACCGTCTGATTCGAATCCAACGCGTGAGATTAGATTGGTCCAGCGAAGGGGTACCGGCCAATGGAGGGTGGACACGTGTCGGCCATCGGCCAATGATCGGTGACTGACTAATCAACCAGTTATTGCTCGATTTATTGGGTTTATTTATTTGCAGAAAATAGGGAAAATTTATAAATTCAATATAAAATAATCTACTAGGCCAAAAATTGCAAATAAAATATGTATGGATTCATTGTTTCACGTAGAATATTTCTGTATAGTTGTTTGATACTTCTGCAGCAAGAATTTGTCTTGATTAATTAAATATTTTAATGTCCTTTTTAGAGTATTAAATTCATAGTAAAAGTTCTACAACTCCAAAAATTGCAAATAAGATGTCCCTGGAATCAGTAAAACAAGGGGAATCTGTTAGTGAATTAAAAAGGTAGACTTACAGTACTGGAATTTGTAGAATCTATAAAAGTATTACTGGAGTATTTTAATTGCCCAGGGAATTATATAAATTCTTTTTGAGTGATTCCACTTGGTACTGGTTCTATTTTAGGTTGCCTACATAGTGGATATTTTTCCAAGATTTTACAAACAGTTTATTAGCAGTGGCTAAATAATTGAGTTATAGCTCAATTGTTGGTCATTTAAAATTGCATGCTTTGTTTTCTATACACTTAAAATGTTTTCCATGCATGCATACAGTAGGTATACTGAATAAGAATATATGAAGCTACTGTAGCATTGTTCAACTTGTCATGCATGCATCTTGAATTGTCATTGTTTGTATATGATTGTGTATGGTTTGTTTATGTGATTGCAATTGTATCGTGTAGATTGTGACGACTGCAACGCTTGCTCGTGTGTGGATTGTTCGTTCGACCGCTACAACCAATGCAAGTAGATGCTTCCTTGTTCATGATATGGTCCTATTACTTTCATTGTATTGTTGTGTATTTTATAGATGCATGTGTAGGATAATACTATCGCTATGCTATGTCCTATTATGCGGTAGGGTTTTCCTGTAGACGAGCAACCGTTGGTAGATGTGCTTAGCCATGATATGATGAACGAGGGATGGGTTACATCACTGAAAGTTTTTTCTAAATGTGTTGGTTTGCGAAAACTAAAAACAACTTAATACATGAATCTCCTGGGTGTGATGGGATTGATAATTTTTGGTGGTATCATTGCGGAAAGGCACCCAGGTATCAAGAGAAAATGATTGGCTTCTTTATTTTTTAGCTTACGTGTACAACCATGTTCCAATAATTAAATGGGCGGTTGGTTGGACTCAGTAGGTTATGGCAACTCGAACCCACGTATCTAGAGTTGTAGAATTTTGGTAGGTTGGACCGGTGTGTGTTGGGTTTGGGGATCTACTTCCCGAACGGTACCTTCTTGGACTTATCCCTATCATCACCAAATATGAGAGTGGTGGTACGATCTGGGCTGGCCAAGTCACATGGGTAAAGTGTACTAACCCCTGCATGGTGTTTAAACTAATCGATTAGCCGTGTCCCCGGTTATGGACATCAGAGTTGCTTGATATTGATTTCATGAAATGTTTCTCGCTCATTCTAATTTCATAATTGCTTTAATGTTGATGGGTTAACTTAATTGGGATCTTTTCAAAGAAAATCAAAAACTGTTTAAGAAAGTAGGACCAAGGTATTTGCAAATGCAAGCTAGCCACAGCTCCACTTTCCAGATATGCATGTAGATGTTAGCTCTATTGTCTCCTTTAATAGATCTACTTGCCATACATTCCATGTATTGACCCTTCGGGGCTGCTACGTTTCATGTTGCAGGATATTTCGATTCTGAGTGATCGATTTAGGCCACGGTACTCCACTCGACACTTGTTCACTTGTGGGCAATTTGAAGAATGGAGGATTTACTGTATTTATGATGCTATTTGAATAAATTGAGCTAGCCTTGAGCTAGGCCGTTATTGTAATAATGATACTCTGCATCTTTGTTATTTATGATACACGGATATTTTGCTATGTTATTCATCTTTATTCTATTGTGAGCCAATGAACCGATCCAGGGATTGGCATGTCACATAGAAGCTACGGTCTTTTCAGAACCGTAGTGTTACATCCTACTTCATTCAACCAGCATTCACACTTGCTGAATTTGGCATATAGCTTGTGCTCCCTGAGCTTCTCAAGTATCAAATGCAAATGCTCTTCATGCTCTTCTTTGCTGTTGGAGTAGATCAAAATATCTTTGATGAATACGACAACAAACTTGTCAAGAAATTCCAAGAACACCTTGTTCATCATGTTCATGAAATAGGATGGTGCATTTGCCAAACCAAATGGCATCACGGTGTATTCATAGAATCCATACCTTGTGGTGAAAGCAGTCTTAGGTATGTCTTGCTCTCTAACATTAAGCTGAAAATAACCTAATCGGAGATCAATCTTTGAGAACACAGTGGCTCCTTCTAGCTGAGCAAACATATCGTTGATTCTAGGCAACGGATATTTGTTCGTGATAGTCACCTCATTGAGTGAACGGTAATCTATGCATAACCTTTGACTTTGATCTTTCTTCTCAACAAACAGAACTGGTGCACCCCAAGACGAAGAACTTGGTTCAATAAATCCTTTCTGCAACTGCTCTCCAAGATGTTTCTTGACTTCTTTCAACTCATCAACTAATCTTGTAGGGTCTCTTTGCTATTGGTCCAGATCTTGGCAGCAAGTCAATTAGAAACTCTACATCTCTATCTGGTGTCATTCTAGGCAATTCCTCTAGAAACACATCCGGATACTCTCTCACAATTAGCACACTGTCTATGCTAACCCCCTTAAGAGAATTTAACTTACTCCCTTTAGAATCAAAATTAGACTTGAACCTAATCTGTTTCTTATCCAGGCTAGTGAGTGTGATAGTACGATTGGCACAATCTAGTACTCCTTCATATTTAGTCATCCAATCCATGCCCAGAATAACATCCAGTCCTTGGGAATCTAGGATTATCAAACTAACTGGAAACTTATACTTTCCAAATTCTATCACGAGATCATGCCATCCAAGGTACACTATCATCTCTCCACCGGGAGAGCTTAATTTTATAGGACACCCAATAGTTTCAGTTGGAAGTCCATTTTTATCAACAAATGCTCTTGATATGAATGAATGCGATGCGCTAGTATAAAAAAGAACAAGTGCTGGAAAAGAATTGAGCTTGAACTTACCAGCCACAGCATCAGACTCTTCATATATTTCTTCCACATTGATGTGGTTCACTTGTCCCTTCTAAAAAGGGTTGGGTTTGTTGGCTCCCTCAACTTTCTTTTCTTGGCATTCATTTGCATAATGCCCCATCTTCTTACACTTGAAACACTCAACCTGACTGAGATCTTTCTTTACAGGATGACTCCCATTACCACTTCCACTGTGGTGGCTCTTATGTCCACTCTTGTGGTTCTTATACTTGTCATTATCATGACTGCGATGGTGCTTGTTGTCATGATGACGGTTGTGGCTATGGTGACTGTTATACTTCCCATGCTTGTGGAACCCATAAATTCCACTATCATCATTATGGGAACGCTTGTGAGATGATCCCAAGTTGTGCTTATCAAAGTTATGCTTCCTCTTCCTGCCCTCAACCTGTTTCATCTTGTTTTCCAAGATGGTGGCCTTGTCACAGAGTGACTGGTATGTTGGGACATAGGCAACAGATAGCTGCAGGTTCAATTCATAATTCAATCCTTCGAGGAAATTCTCCTTCCTCTTAGCATCAGTATCAACTTCATCCGGTGCATAGCGCGCTAGATTGTTGAACTCCTCAATGTACTCTGCCACACTGCAGTGACGCTATTTCAGATTGTGGAACTCCTTCTTCTTCAAGTTCATCACTTTGGATGAGATGTGAGCTGTATAGAAACCATCCTCAAAAATAGCCCAAGTCACATCCTCAAGGGGAGTGGTGATCTAAAAGTTGTCCCACCAGGTTGCTGCTGGTCCTTCGAGCAGATGTGCTGCGAACCTGACTTTTTCCTCGTCGGTGCAGCCAACGGTGTCTAAGTCCTTATTCATAGAAAGTAACAATTCATTGGCTACCATCGGATCAGTTGTTCCAGAGAACTTGGCTGGCCTCAACCTCAAAAACCCGATAAGCATGTCAAATGCTGGAGGGTTGTTTTGATTGATGTTGTTGTTATTGTTGGTCTTGTTATTGTTATTCTGATTCTGATTTTGCATGAACTGAGTCATCATCTGCATCAGTTGAGCCTGAGCTATCATCAACCGCTGCATCTCGGGAGTGACATTATTGTTGTTGTTTTGATTGGGATTGGCATTGCGGAGAGGCATCTGTGGTTTCAATAAGGGTATGAAATGAGATAACCCATAGATGCAATGCACAATACACCATATGGCAACAAGCACAAAGTAAACCACGAGTTTAGGAAAAAGTAAACACACAATAGCAAGCCATCCACATGTTAGATGGTCATTGCGACTCAATAATCAAAGTATGATAGATAAATGATAGTTGAGTAGTCTATACTACTCCTCCATGTCGACCTCCACGTCAACAAGTGTAAGTCCGGCTGACTCCATGGTTGTCTTGTACTCCTCGACATTGGTGGTAAAGGCCTCGACCTTCGCACGGAGAGCTCTCTTCTATGAGCGAAGCCTCTCAATCACTCCCTGCTGGGTCTTGAGCTTGAAGTCCTTGGCTTCTATCTCAGCCTTCATCTCCCTAATCTTCTTGTTTCTGTCTTAGACTCTTTTCTCCTAATTCTTGAACTTCTTGTCCTGGCTCTCGAATCTGGCCTCCATCTCTTTGACGATATCGTCTTGCTCCGTGAAGAGCTTATCCTTCTCCCTCAACTGAACCTAGAGCTCTTCATTGCTAAGCATGACGTTGGTCCTCTCCGTGTTGAGGTGTCTAATAAGACCCTCTAGGTCCTGAAGGTACAGACGAAATGGCTCAATCGTCTCTCTAGTAGCGTCATCATACTCTATAGCCTCACCCTACTCATCACGTCTCCCGAACGGGTGAAAGTAGATGCCTCTAAGCTCAGTGGAGTGCCTCCCAACCAGGCGTCCAAGTAACTCCTGCATGACTACATCTAAGCCCTTCTCCTTGTCATCATGCATCAGCTTGAAGGTGATCTCCTCCATGGGAGGCTCCATCTGGCGTCCCGGCTGTGTGACTCTGAATCCCCAAAGGTCCTTCCTCTCAAACTTGGTGAGCTAGAGCGTCGTGATACTAGGAAGTGGAAGGTTGAGCACACTAGTGAGCTCCACAACAAGAGAACCGAAACGAGTTCCCTTGAACTCCTCGGCAGTGCTGATAACAATGTTAGGCATCTATTGTATAAGATAGAGAAAGGTTACAATCAGTACAAGTAGATAAAAATCACAAGAAACAAAAACACAAGCACATTTTTGACAATAAAACATATAAGACATGGCATACAGAAATACAATACAAACACTAAGGTTAAACTTAACATAGACATTTTTTGCGAGAAAAACGACAAGTGTGGTAGTCCAACTAGCGGAGTACGTTACAATTCTTACTCATATGATAAGTCTATGATATCCTCCCTTAGAAGTTTTATGGCAGTCTCTAAGTCTTGGGTATACTTCTTCTCCTCCTCGATATCATTTTTAGTGTTGAGCATTCTACACTTGAGTCTTTCACCAAGATCCTTGATAGCATTCCAAGCTGCATTTCTTGCAGAGTTAAAGAATGTTGTATACATTTCTGAGTTGGTGCCCATGTAGAATCCTGACTCTTTGTGGTTGTCTCCCTTGTTTTTGTACAAGTGAAGTTGCACCCACCAATATTCTTCTCCTTCATCCATTACTGGAAATCCTTTGTACACAGCCTCACCATGTATCCCCAAGCTAACCATAAGGGTTTTGAGTGCTTTGGGAAACCTCGTCTCACATTCTAAAGTAATGGTCATGAGTGGTCCCTTCATTATGACTTCATTGATGGCGGTCATCTACAAATGGAGATGAGAAAGAAGATTAGAAGAGTTTACGAGAAGAAAAACACAAGTGTGGAATTTTTGCAAAGAGTTTCATTTTCTTCCTAGTGGTTTCCTTAGTCTAATCCAACCTAGGGTCATAATCCTACAGGCAACACAGGACCATTTGTAAGACCCCACCTTTATAAGGTAAAGGTCCCTGTGATTGCAATGCTAGTCCCTGGATCAAATGCAAGAATCAACAGTTTAAGATGAAGTACACAGATGCAAAGGTCTTTATTACATCGACATTCCAGAGATAAACATAGTATTTTACAACTCCATAGCCAAAGTCTAGTACAAGAGTTCATAACATAAGTAAATAAAGTAAAGTCCTCATCTTCATGTGCCAAAGGCAAGCATGTTGAGTGTAGACTCATAACCCTAATCCTCATCAGAATAACCTGCAACATCATAAGTTACAGCCACAGTGGGTTAATACATTTGGAATAGTATTGGAAAGTGATACCATATTAGTAGTAGTATCTAACATCTATATTAATTTGGCTAAGTATAGCTTAGGCTTGCTTTGCTCAAAATAGGTTTTTCCTTATCGGTTGAAAACATTAAGTTTTTGTTTGATGAAAAATCACCCAAGGAACCACCAATAAACATTGGTGAACCTTTACCCTTGTTCAACCACAAGTTTTTAACTTAGAAATTGGGATGAGGTGATCCTTGATAGCTTCAATGTCTTGATGCTCAAATTGTCCGTTTCCCAGGACACGGCTAAGTACTTAGATTTTTCCTTCTCGAGAGGTGGTGCAACTTTCCCCACAAGACTCGACATGCATCGAGACGAGATCTTTCAGAAGCCTTCCCTTAGACCAAATGGACGCGTTCCAACCTATCACCCTACCACCATCTGTCCATTTGACTAAGTTATTGCAACCTATATGATCAAGGCAGAGCCCATATGCCATGTGGCTGCACTAGAAGCTTCTAAACACTAAGTATCTCAAATCCCTTTGTTCCTGGGTGGCTTTCCACAAGTGTGATACACAAGGCTCACCATTTCACTAGCCTTGTGTAACCACTCAACATAACCCATTCTCACCATTCCACCCAGGTGATTCATTCACTTAGTTGTTTTATTAAGAAAAAACATAAGTCAAAAGACTTAGTAAAATTTCCATGGCATGTGTATATATTCCACCCTTGTTTACTACTAGCTAGGCTAAGCATGATATCAACAAGTATCTTAACTTAGAGAATATTTCTACCAAGACTACAACTACTAGGATTTCCCATAGCATAGCATATAGATACTTAGTAAAATTTCATGCAAGCCCTATACAAAATATCACTAGTGTATAGTAAAAATAATGGGACAAATACATGAAGCACCACTTTCCTTGGTTGTTGGGGGAGTAGCAACAATCCTCACAATCACAATCACCACTAGCACCAAAATCTACACATAAAATAATAGCACCAAATTTACATTCCAATATTCAAGCAAAAATATTATGAATGCATGCAAATGCCATGTGATGATTTTTCTAACTAAACAAGACAAGTCAAACAGTACTGAAAAAACCAAGTATTTAAAGCCTAAATAGACTTGAATTTGTTTTAAAATCATTTTCTAAATAATTATATAGCCAAAATAGGCCTACAATTGAATCTGCAAATAAAGTACATTTTACAGACGAAAAATACAAAACCAATCCCACAGTAGTGTAGGTTTTATTTTTATGATTCCAATGATATCTTATTTGCATTTTTTGGATAAACAGAACAATAGTTATGAATTTTACAAGTTTGAATCTCTATTAGATATAAAAACAGATTTTATATCAAATCCCCAGACACGTGGCTGTGTTCGATTGGTTGATACCGCTTCGCGTGGATTGGCTAACATGGAGTGTTGGATCTAAGTCAGATCCAGTGCCCGGATCTAAAGATACCGCTTTGCACTAGGATCTAATCTCAGCCCTACGATTCAGATCTGACGGTGCTAGCTAAAAAACAACCAAAGCCTGGCGGCGATGGCAACGGCTGCGCGGTGGTGGCGCTCTGCCGGTGATGTTCCGGCGGCTACAAAGGGGGTTGGCGGTTGTGGTTTGTCTTACCAGACTCGCGAGGTTGCGCTGAAGCTCAAGGTGTCCCTGGCATGGACGGGGGCGTGTTGTGGTGGCCAGAGGAGCTCGTTGGAAACCTAGATGGCATCGGGCACGGCTTGACAGCGACGTTCCCGGCCTCCCTAAGACAAGCAAACCACATCAGCATGTCCGCAAGGACAAGGAGGTCATCATCGTTTGATCTAGAGGATGGGGGTAGTCACACCTTACCAGAATTCCTCGCTGGAGACGAGCGTGGAGTTGGGTGCTTGCTGTGGTGGACGAATCCGATGACCTAGGTCACGAGCAGACAAACCAAGCGTATGAGAAGAAGTGCATGAGCAAGAGGATCATTATAGCAAGAACAAGAAAGGGCGGGGTGTACGGAGCTCACCGCAATGTCTCGTCGGAGTTGCTCGGGCAGCGGCGTTGCAGAACGAATTCTGGGCAGCCTGGTGGCAGAGAGAGTGTGCTGAGTGAGGGGAAAGGCTCGCGGTAGGGAGGGGTTTAAGTAGGCAGAGGATCGGCATGAAACGCCTGCGAAATCAAGGGCATTTACGATGCGCCATCATCGGAGCAATGGCAGCGACGACGAGGTCTGTGGGGCGTGATTTGGGGAAGATGGTGACATGGCATGCGGGCCGGTGTCAAGAATCATGAGTAGGTCTGCTGAGAGAGAGAGAGGAGAGGGGGAGATGGCCGGGTGGGTTTCGTGGGCTGCTTCTGCTGATGGGCCGAATGGGTGGCGCCGGCCTTTTCCTTTTCTTCTCTCTTTTTCTTTTTCCAATTTGATTTTTCAAGAAACAAATCAAACCAAATTCAAATGGATTTTAAATCAAACCACCTCTATGTTTTTGTAGTGTAAACCTTGCACCTAATTGTGTATAAAACACTACTGATCAAACATTGCACTTTGACACTTTGAAAATAAAATAAAACCTTTCCTTATTGATATATAGATAATAGGCATATAAATAGTTTTATTATAAATTTTCTTTTGAAATTTTTTGTGCAAGCCAAGGATGTTATGACTGAAATGCAAACTTTTACAAATCATGATTTTTGGGATGTTACATAGGAGGATCATGAGTAAATCGACTTTGTCATTTTCCCCCGTCGTCGACCATCGCTGGAGCCCCGGTGAGCCACCACAGACCCCCACTGGCCGCGTTAGGGTTCAGTCTCGCCGGCGCTGCCTGACGGAGACGACAAGTGAAAGGATCGTATGGGCACCTAGAGGGGGGTGAATAGGTGCTACTGCAAATTTTCGTCTTTTTCAAATTAGGGTTTGACAAGAAAGGTAAATTCTATAGATTATGCAACTAAGGTGAATTTACCTATATATCAACCATGCACAAGCTAACACAACACTAAGCAAGAACAAGTAAGTAAGGTGTGGTAAAGGATAGAAGTAACCAAAGGAGTGGACGCGGAGACACAAGGATTTGTTTCCCATAGTTCCTTCCTTTTGAGGGGAAGTACGTCTATGTTTGGAGAGGGGGTGGTTCCAAACCACCAACGCCATGAGAGGCCTCCCTTGTTCTCCGATGAATCTCACCCCAACGGGCTCGATCCACCTTCCACTATATCGGCAACCTTCGAGGTGGAAGCCAGCACCTTTACAACAAGTTCGGGGCACACATCCACAACTTAATTGGAGGCTCCCAAATACAAGCAAGCTGTCAAGACAAATCAAAGACAAGCTTGTAAGAACCAAAACAAGAACTAGGGTTTCCAAGAAAACACTAGAGAAAAGTGGCCCTCAATGAAATGAGGGGGAAATGAAGATCTCTTTTGGTGAAGTAGTAGATCGGGGCCTCCTCCTTCGATTCCCCAAAGATCAAAGACTTTGGGTGGTGGATTGAGGAGATCTTGAAGATTTGGTGGATCCAATGGTGGTGTTGACTTTAATGTGGATGAGAACTTTGTCCCAAGGTAGGTGGAGGGGTATTTATACCCCTCCAAGAAATCTGGCCATTGGAGCCTTTAATGCAGCGGCAGTACCGGAAGTTTAAACGGTACTACTAGAAAACTCTGGTACTACCAGACCTGGTACCGGAAGAGCAACCTACAAAGTTCATATTCCCTGGCCACAACGGTACCACAATGTGATGCTACCGTGAAGCGGGAGTACCGCTTATGGGAACCGGTACTACCGGACGGGCAATGGAATCTGCAACTTGGTCGAAAAACTTACTGTCACGCCAGGTACCAAAATGCGGTACCTAGGCAGCCAGTGGATTTTGCCAACATACAAAAGGCTACTGCTACGTGGGTACCAAAATGCGGTACTACCGCATTTTAGTACCGGGGTGAGCAGTGGCCTCTTATAGGTTGGAAAAAGCCTCTGCCGTGCTAGGTACTAAAATGCGGTACTACCGCATTTTAGTACCGGAGCGGGCAGTAGCTTTTGACAAATGGTAAAAAAGCTACTGTCGTGCTAGGTACTAAAATGCGGTACTACTGCTTTTTAGTACCTAGCCCGGCAGTGGCTTTTTGACAACTGATCAAAACCTACTGCTGCGTCCGGTAGCAAAAAGCGGTACTATCGCTTTTTGGTACCGCGCCAGGCAGAAAGTTCTGGACTGTTGTTTAACCATTACAAAACCTTTTTCAACGCTCCTGTGATACACTTGGCAAATAATTAGTCCGATATGTGTGTTGTTATAAAACACCAAAATCACTAGGGATAGAAAATTCTCTTTCAACAAGCCCCAGCCGTTAGATTAGATTTTAATTGCACGGTCCAGATTGCCCCGTGCCCCTTCACACCCCCCTGTCTCGCTGACTGGTGGGGACAGCCACTTAAACCCACCCGCGCGCGTTGTGCGCAGTGGTCCAGCCCAGTTAACTTCCCGCATGACCCAGTAGTTTGAATTTAGGTTTTATCAATTTAATTTCAAACCTAGTTCTGTCTATAGAATTAAAAATCATTTCAGAGAGATTTAGTGAACCAAATTGCATGAAACCAATTTTGTTAGAAAGGTATTGAAATTCTTAATCCAAATCCGTTGGATTCAAACCATTTGGAATTGTATACCACCTATAGTAAAAATAATAAGGCAGAGACTTTTCTGCATTCAAACATTTTTCAAAATTCAACCATAAAAGCTTTTGAGTTAATTCTAACTCTCAAAAATCACATTTGACAAGACCTTTCTGAATATATAAAAATATCTAGGTTTACTTGCAGAAAGAATGGACAAGCAATAAAAGAATGCGCCATAGGCATTTGTAGTCACTTTATTTTTATTAAAATAAAAGGGTGAAACCTTATTAAATTGTGACACCACTTTAAATCACATTCCCAAGTAATAAAATATGTGGTGATGACATGTGTCAACATGATCCCCTATTTTAGTTGGAGAATATGAAATCTTACGTAGTTTTTCAATGAGTAGAAATTACTTTTCTAAAATAAAATAAATAAAACTAGTGCTTTATTTCTTGTGATAATAGTGATGATGCTAGATCATCTAGTGTGAAACTTTGTGTGCTAAATAAAGTAGTTAAGTATTGTTTGGTGATTGTGTACTTCGTATTTATTTATAGACGCTATTACCGACCAAGGATACGAAGAGGAAGGAGGATACTACGAGGAAGAAGCAGAGGAGAACTTCAGCCACTACACTGCACAAGGCAAGCTAATACTTGCAAGCTACACTATACAAGCAAGCTAGAACTTTGCAAGTTAACCCTTGCATTATAACTATGCCAACTAGATGCATTAAACATACATTAGTTACACACTTGATTATACCAAACCCAGTTTTACTTGCAAGCTTAGTTCTTTTATTTCTTTATCAAAGCTCCTTGGTTTGTGTTTACTTAGTAATTGGTAGAGTTAAGAAAGACTTTTGAAGGTAGCATAAAGAGCATAAAACTTGGCCTAAGTTAGATAAATCTTGATGTCATCCTAAGGCATGAGAATGAATTTAGATAAGTCACACTTGCTTATCACCCCTCATTAGTTTTACCCCCATTTGTAGTGGCTAGTGCTAAGCATAAAACTTGATTACTTTAGATGGGATTACTTGGTGAAATTGGTTATGAAAACCTTAGAATGATGAGCCATTGTAATGAAATGTTTTGACATGTGTTCTTGAACACCAGATGATTTTGATGATGAAAATGTTGAGGCATGAGCCTTAGATCTTTATAAAATTGATGGTTGTCTGGATGCGATACCATTCCAATTTTACCGTACAACCACAATACCCGAAATTTGGGTAGGGCTTGACTGGAAATTTATACACCTTAGTATGGGTTCCCTTGCGGCCAAGGTTTGAACTGAGGCTACCTTGTGAAGATTGTCCACCTGTGCAGTTCCCAAGATGACAGTTGGTCATGGTTGGGAGGCCAAACTCATATGAGAGGTGCCTATACTAGGGTGTGTAATTGAAAGGTTCGGATTGATGATCCGCATACTAAGTATGGTGAATTCAAGATTGTTCCTGACGGATGTATCGAATATTGTGGTGAAAGTGTACCACCTCTGCAGAGTGTCAAACTATTCGAATAGCAGCGTCCGCGGTTATGGTCAGTTGGAGTGGCCATACTGTTCCGTCGTCAGATGTTTTCAAAATGACTTATGAAATGAAGCATGACTTTGACTTGACCACAACAGGGTTGTGATATGAAAATTCAAGTTCCCACTTAGGTGTTATAAAACTTTCAACTAGCTTTCTTTGCTTCTGAACTCAGTTAAGGTAAACCTGGCTTTTTGCAAAACAACCTAGAGCTTAGCATTCCTATTCAAACCCACTTCACTTTTTAGTATTAGTTTGCGAGTACTTAAAGAGTACTGATGGGTTTGTCCCTGGATATTCTCGGGTCCAGACTATGAAGAGGACTATCAGGAGGATGGACTGCAGGAAGGTTACGACAACTAGGATCATCGCCCATCGTCAGCATTGCCTGTGACCATGAAGATGGAGCCTCCCCCATGCTACCGTTATTTTTCTATTATTCCGCTGCTTGATTTGTACTAATACTGGATCATGAGATCCTTTATTTGTTGTAAGACCTTATGTATGGTTTGTAATGGATGATGTAATGTGATATCCAATCTGTTATGTCTCACAAAAATGGTAATCTTAGGATTGCGATGTATGGCATAATAGGCATCTAGGATTAAAACCCCGGGTGTTAATACCAGCACCCTAGCCCAACCAGGCCCAATAGAAACCCACCCGGCTCTCTCCTCTCTTCCCCACAGATCTTTTCTCAACACACACACCCCACACCCTCTCGCTGACTAACCGACCCACGCCAGGTCAGCATCGTATTCAACCCCGCGACCATGCCGCGTTCCCCTCCCCTGACCGTTTCCAGCCATGATTACGCCAAGTAAATTCTAGTAACTACGGCAGCGATACTCCCCAGCAACCATGCCCACTTATTCCCCTGTGCCCCCTCCCCATTTCCCCTCAATCTCCCGCACCCGAGCGCCCCCAGGCTGCGCTAAATCGGACTCGCACCACCGCGGCCATCGATGCACTCTGGCGCTGATTCCGGTGAGCTCTGACCCCCTCCCTGGCTTTGGCTGAAGCCATCTTGCTCCTCATCCTCTTGCGCACCCGCTAACGTTCCCGGTTCGCTTTCTTGTACACCAGAACCTTGCCCCCGTCATCGCCTGCACGCCACCGACGACTGCCTCAACTTCGGCGAGAGGTTGTCGACGATTTTGTGTGCCCCTTTCCCTCGGGTAGGTTCTGTTGCAACCCCTGCACCCGTGCGCATCTCCTTGATGCTTTAACTTGCTTTCTTACACCCCAGGAGCTTGTCTCCGATGACGACAGCACGCACCCGACGCCAACGCGAACTCCGGCAAGGAACCCCGACGACCCCGTGCGCCCTTTCGCTAGCCACGACCACCTTGAGAACCCTCGCGACCTTGCGAACCTGGTAATGCACTGCACCCTTCCTTGCCTCCTGGTTTCACTAGAACGCCACCATCCGACGTGCCGCCGTCGCGCATCGTCGCCAGCGCCGCCCATCTTAGGTCATTGCACCTTGAACCGTTGGATGCAGATCTAGTGGTTAGGATAGATCAAATAGACAAAGAGGTATCACTCGATCTGAGCCGCTCAGACCCACTTAGATCTAATGGCCTGTGTTGCTCGATCCACACAAAGCGGTACCGGCCTGTCGAAATAAGACACGTGGCCAGGCTTTTGTTTTAAAAAGCAGAATTTGTTCTATTAGATGTTTGAATTTGTAAAATCAATAAATTTTGATCTGTATGCCCAAAAATTATAAATTTTATATCAATGGATTGAGAAAAATGTGTACTTTGCACTTATGTCCCTGGTTTGGTCATTTGCTTCTGAAAAAATAGGTTTTTATGCAGAAACATTAATAGGACCATTTTGAGTATAAAAATTGTTCTAAAAATTATTTTTGAGTGAAACCTTTTGCAAATGGTTTTGTTTTGAACCTTCTGACCATAAACACTAACATTTGAATTTAAAAATATATTTTGTTAACACTAGAAATTATTACTTTGAATAAAGGGATTTCTAGTAAAACAAAAATGATATAAAAGGCCTATTTTCACTAACTTGGTTTCAAATGCAATTACCACTTTTATAAATGACCAGTAGTTGTTTTGAAATGTTTAGAACCTTGTTAAAGAGCACTTTCTCAATAAAACAACCTTTTGCATGTTTGCATGCATTTATTTGTTTTTATTGTTTTGTTTTGTTAATTGTTTGTGTGCTAGTTTTGAATGAGTGCTTTGCTTGATTATATGTAGTGAACCTTGAGAAGTGTGACAATTGCAAGATCAAGGAGAGTACCTAGATTCTCTACTAAAAAGGCAAGTGATACTTTGGTCATCAAAATTCCTATCTTTTCAATATTGCATTAGTGATATTTTTGCAGTATGCATGAAAGGACTATTTTTGCTATTCTATAGTAGATCCTATAGAATATATCTTGGTAGGAATATTCCTAAGTAAAGAGACAAGTTATGCTAGTATGCTTAGCCAAGCTATTAGAATACAAGGGTGGAATATTCATACTATGATATTATGCAAAGTCTATGACTATGTCTTCGATTAATAAAACAATTATGTGAATGAATCATCTGGGTGGAATGGGAAGATTGGTTTGTGTTGAGTGGTTACACAAGGCCCATGTCTATGGTTTACCTTGTGTATCACACTTGTGGATGGCCACCCAGGAACAAAGAGATTTGAGATATTTTGTGTTGAGAAGCTTTCAGGGCAACCAAATGGCATATGGGTTGTTCCTTGACCAACTAGCTTGCAAGAACTCAGACGGGCAGACAGTTGGTGGTAGTGATGATAGGATGGAACGTGTATGTGCTGATCTGAGGGATTGTTTCTGAAAAGTCTCGTCTCGATGCATGTCGAGTCTTGTCGGAAAAGTGCACCACCTCTCGAGAGGGTAAAACATAAGTACTTAGTCGTGTCCCCGGTAATGGACATTTTGAGCATCAAAGACATTGAAATGATCAAGGATCTCCTCATCCCAATTTATCTAAGTTAAAACTTGTTGGGTGAACAAGGGAAGCACCTGGTGTGTATCCAGTGTGCCATGTGTGATGAAATATTTTGAAAATAGAAAAACTATTTTCAAAGGATAGGGAAAACTAATTTTATGCAAAGGCCAGCCAAAACTCCACTTAGCCATATATTCATGTAGATGTTAAATTGTCCATATAAATATGATATCACTTACCAATACAATTCAAATGTATTGACCCTTGTGGCTGTAACTTATTATGTTGCAAGTTTGTTTGATGTTAGTGGAGTATTTTTAGTAGGGATTACAAGTCTACAACCAACATGATTGCCTGTGGCACATGAAGATGAAGGACTCCATACTATATAGTTATATTTGCAACATTGTTATAAGATAGCCATATGAGCTATGTAAGTTGTAATGAACTATTTTATTCCTGGTTATAAGTTGTAATATGACCTTTGTTTCTTGATATTACATCTTAAACTGTGGGTGCTAGCTATTCGATCTAGGGACTAGCACTATAAACACAGGGATCTCTACCTTATCAGGTTTGGACCTCTACACCATGACAGCATGGTTCTGCTAATCCGAACATATAAGTGCAAGCATATACAACATATATGACACAATCATTCAAGTTTATTAGGGGCAAGAAAAATAAAGTGTGCCATCAAGTTTGTTAGAGCTTTAATCACTAACTTTCACATAACAAGTTTAATTTGGAAGATAGAAAAAACAAGAATATACTTGGAATTGTGTAACACACCATGCATAGGAATTAATAGTGGACACTTTGGGATAACTTGGTTTCTTGGGAGTTAGATGCATGAGTAGAGCTTACTCAATACAAGTGGAGGCTAGAAAAAGACTGGGAGCGACCAACTAAGAGAGCAATAGTGGCCATATTCATGCAGAGCGACAAAACATTACTAATCAAAGAATAAAGTGGTACCACAAGTCAAAAACTAAATGATCATAGAGGCTAAGGTAACTGGTTCATAGTCATAACATGGTGTGACATGTGCCAAGTCAACCCAAACAAAGCATCAATGGAGAATACCACAATACTATGCTTTTGCATGCTAAAACAACGCATGATTCTTTCAAGGCACATTACGCAATCGTAATTGTTTCGAACAAGTCATGCTACAACAATAATCACTAAGGATAAGGTCAAAACAACAACTAGCATGACATGATAAAGTCTAAGTCGCAGTAAAAGCAAGCTCCTTCTTGTACTACTACAGCAAGAACTTCCTACTCCTTTCCAACACCAATCAACTTATTTGAAACAACACAGCGAAAGCGGGGGTCCAACTACTTTATTCAAGCAAACTAACCAAACAAAAACCAAAAACAAAAACTAAGATGCTCCAAGAACAACACAACAGTGCACGAAACAATAAAAACGAAGTGTCTAGAAAGACCTAAGATTTTTATTGATGAAGAAGGGGATGCCTTGGGCATCCCCAAGCTTTGACGCTTGTACCTCTTGAATATTTCATGGGGTGACACGGGGTGACATCCCCAAGCTTGAGCGTTTGTCCATTCTTCATCTCATTACATCATTCTTCCCTTACACCTAAAAATTTTCCTTCATACAAAACTTCACACAATCTTCATTAGCAACATTAGTGAATTCAAAAGATAATAGACCTTTGGGTTTAGTTTCAAAATAGCAAAACTTTCATTAAAGACACAAGCTATTGTAGCAATTCCCTCAAAAAGCTCCATTTCCAAAGACAAACCAAAAAGGAATCAATAAGAAGCAAATGCAAATAATGACAGAAATCTGTCAAAATAGCAGCAGGTGAAAACCGATTTGTTCGAAGACCTTATGTTGCTCCAATAAAAAAGTGTTGAACTAACGGAAGTTATCTGAAAACCTAGGATTTTTCGACTTACAGATATTTTTCGAGAATTTTTACAGTGGAGCACAAAAATCTGTTTTGGGAGAGCACTCCCCAAATCTTACTTCCCTCTCATTAGAGGTTATTATTGGCACAAAAATAAAAAAAAAGGATGAGGAGAGGTTATTACAGAAGTAATAACTTCCAAGACTTAAGAAAACTATTGGGTTATCTCCCAAGAAGTACTTTTCTTTAGCGCCTTTAAGTTAGGCACAAAAAGCAAGAATCAAGTATTTTCACATGAAGAACCATTAACATCAAATTTTGCTTTAAAAGGAGGATAAAAGGGTAACCTCTCTCTACTCATAGGGAAGTGTTCAATACCTTTCTTGGATGGAAATTGATATTTAATGGTGCCTTCTTTCATATCAATGATAGCACCAACAGTTCTAAGAAAAGGTCTTCCCAAAGTAATAGGAAAAGCAGCATTGTATTCAACATCCAAAACATAGAAATCAACAGGGACATAGGCATTGTTAACCATAATAAGAACATCATTAACACTCCTCATGAGTTTCTTTTTAGCATTATCATCAAGTGGGACATCCAAATAACAATCTTCTAAAGGTGGCAAATCAAGCATTTCATAAAGATACAGTAGAACCAAGGTCACATCAAGCTTTGAGATCAAAGTCATTCACTTGCATATTAATGATGGGTTCCCAACTATGTTCTACTTTCCTAGGAATAGAGGCTTTGTGTTTTAATTTTTCCTCCTTAATTTTAATGAGAGCATTTGTAATGTGTTTGGTGAAATCCACATTCATATCACTAGCATTAGGACTTCTAGCAAGCTTTTGTAGGAACATAATCATTTCAGAGATATTGCAACCATCAAGATCAAAATCAAACTTAGCATCACTGGTAGTAGACTCATTGGGTTTAGGCATTGTGGTAGGAGGAATAGGGACTTCTTGTGGTTTGGTGGCATCCATATTGGTGGTGGTAATAGTACACACACTATTGTTTCTAGCAATTTCAGGTTCTCTTTCCCACTTAGCATGTAGTGTATCTAACAGTTTAACATTTTCATCAATAGTATCTTGTATGGCATGAGTAGAAGCAAAGGTACTTTCCATGGTTTCAGGTTTAGCAGCCATTTTATTAATCAAAGATGACTGTGCTTCAGACAAAGATGAAATATTTTTCTCAGCATTCAAAATTTTAGACGTAAACTAGGAATTTCCCTATTCAAATTCTCAAGTTGATGACTAATATTTTTCAAGATAGAAGATTGTTCTTCCACAGTTTTAGTGAATATTTTGGTCTACTCATATTGCATTTGCATGAAGTTTTTAGTGGATCTTTCAACTTCTAAAATCCTATCTTCACTAGGCATTCCAGATCTACCATGATAAGTATTGCTATTATTAGCAGGATAAGGCCTATAGTTATTATTACCATAAGCATTGTTGACAAAATTATTATTCCTAATGAAGTTCACATCAACTTTCTCTTGTTGAGCAACCAAAGAGGCTAAAGGAACATTATTTGGATCTATATGACCTTTTCCACTAACAAGCATAGCCATGATAACATCAATCTTATCACTCAAGGAGGACGTTTCTTCAACAGAATTTACCTTCTTACCGTGTGGAGCTCTCTTAGTGTACCATTCAGAATAGTTGATCATCATATTATCAAGGAGCTTTGTTGCAACACCCAAGGTAATGGTCATAAAGGTACCTCCAGAAGCTGAATCCAACAGATTTCTTGAAGAGAAGTTTAATCCTTCATAAAAAGTCTAGATAATCATCCAAGCAGTCAGTCAGTGTGTGGGACAATTCTTTACCAAAGATTTCATTCTTTCCCAAGCTTGAGCAACATGTTCATTATCAGGTTGTTTAAATTTCATTATTTCACTTCTCATAGATATAATCTTAGCAGGAGGATTGTATTTTCCAATAAAAGCATCTTTGCACTTAATCCAAGAATCAATACTATTTCTAGGCAAGGATAGTAACCATTCTTTAGCTTTTACTCTCAATGAAAAAGGAAAAATTTGATCTTACTAATATCTCCATCAACATCCTTATATTTTTGGATCTCACAAAGTTCAACAAATTTATTGAGGTGGGCAGCAACATCATCAGAACTAGCACCAAAAAATTGCTCTTTCATCACAAGATTCAACAAAGCAGGATTAATGTCATAAAAGGTAGCATCAGGAGCAGGTGGAGCAATAGGTGTACTCAGGAAATCATTGTTGTTTGTGCTAGTGAAGTCACACAACTTGGTGTTCTTAGCAAAATTCATTTTTGCAAGGGTGGAGCAAGCCAGCAACAGTAGCAACTAGAGTAGGAACTATTTTTTTATGTTTTTGATAAGAAAAGGCAACCAAACGAAACTATTTTTTTGTAATTTTTGATAAAAATAGGCAAACAAAACAAAGCAAAAGAAACTAAGAAAAAAAAAGTAAAGAGAAAGGTTGTGAAGGACTCCCCTTGTGAATCCGTCCTTAGCCTCCCGGCAATGGCGCCAGAAAACTCGTTGATGCGGCTCAGATCACTGTAGAGCTTCGTTGGGAAACCCCAAGAGGAAGGTATGATGAGCATAGCAGTAAGTCTTCCCTCAGTAAGAACCAAGGTGATCGAACCATTAGGAGGAAGGAAATGACTCAAAGGTGTTGCTAGCAATTTGGAAACCTGCACAACACAAACTCAAGACTTTGCCCCAATGAACAGTGAGGTTGTCAATCTCACCGGTTTGCTGAAAACAAAGGATTAAATGTATGGTGTGGAAGGTAATGGTGGCTTGTATAAAGTAAACAGGTAACAGTGGAAGGTGTATCAATGTTAAAGATTGGACCAGGGTCCACAGTTCACTAGAGGTGTTCTCCTTAATATAAACAACATAACATGATGGGTAAAAAAATTACAGCGGGGCAATTGACAGGACTGAGCAAGGCATAACAATACAATACTAGACATTCATGATCCTATGAGATTCGATTAGGCATTACAATAATATACATAGACCAAAATCCAACTGCATCTATGACTAGTAATCCATCTTCAGGTTACCATCCGAACCCCCTCCAATATTAAGTTGCAAACAACGGATAACTGTTTTAAGCAATGCGTGTAAAGTAAACAATACAATTGTTCCGTGAACAAGATATTGTTGTTTTCTCCCTAGTAGCAACAACACATCTACAACCTTAGAGATTTATTTCACTTCCCTAGATTCAATAGAGGCATGAACCCACTATCGAGCATAAATACTCCCGCTTGGAGTAACTAGCATCTACTTGGCCAAGGTAGCTACTAGAAACGGAGAGCATGCAAGATCTCAAACAACATAGACATGATAGAATCAATAAGATAGAATCATTAATCAATCTGACATAGTAATCTCAATATCCATCTGATCCCCGCAAACACAACATGCATATTTATAAATAGATTATCTTGATCATGAACGAAGCTCACAAGATCTAAATATGGTAGCACAAAGGAGGAGAAACAACCATCTATCTATTGTATGGAACCATAGTCCAAGGTGGAACTACTCACGCATCATACCATAGGCTGGCATGGTGATGAGGAAGGCCTCTGGGATTATCTCTCCCCTCCGGCAGGGTGCCGGGAAGAGCTTCAGATCCCTCGATCTAGGGACGAGGGTGGCGGTGGCTACGGACTGTTTCGTGGAGATCTGATCGGGTACTTAGGGTTTTGGCATCGGGGTGATTGTATAGGCAAAGAGTCGAGGCAGGAGGGTGGCCAGGGGGCCCACACCCTGCCTAGGCACGGCCCAGGGTGGACCCGCGTGTGGGAGGGGTGCAGCCACCCTGTGGCGCTCCTCCGGTCGCCCTTCGGTCTCTGTGTTCGTCTCGGTGAAATATTGACTTTGGATTTTGTCCCGTCCAATTCCAAGAATATTTCCTTACTAGCTTTTATGAAACCAAAAACAGCAGAAAACAGGCAACTGGCACTGTGGCATCTTGTTAATAGGTTAGTCCCAAGAAATGTATAAAAATACCGCAAAGTGTAGACAAAGCATAGCAAAGTGGATACTAAACAAGCATGGAACTTCAAAAATTATACATATGTTTACAAAGTATCAGGAGACAATCCATCTTTGTGACCATAGGCAGCAACACTTGCCGTTGCACTCATGGAGTTGCATACGACAACGTAAAGAGGAACCGGCAGGCGACGACAAGAATGGGAAGGCCAAGGCGGACATGGACAAAGGCCGGTGCGTGCAGCAGGGTGACCGATCCTAGGACGAGGTCGAGGCTAGCGTTGCTACAGGTTGACAAGGGGCGGCCAGGGCGCGGGATCGCTCGCGGGCGAGGCACGTCGGGGGGGCTCTGGCGGCAAGGGGAGGAGGTTCAGTGGCCAAAGCAAGCCAGAGAGATGAGGTCGGGGATGCCGCTATCCAGGGCACCGTCGGGCGGAGACGAACTTTCTAGCGCAAGGCGGAGGCGCGAGGACGACAGGCCCTGGTGGCTCGGGAGTGGAGGTCGACGACGTGGCAAGGGAGGCAGCGACGCCTGAGCGGAGGAAGCACGACGACCGGGAAGAGGCACGCCATCGGGGAGGAGAGGTCGTGCGCAGGGTAAGTGAGATGCGGGAGAAGAGGGGGTTGCGGGAGTGAGACATGGGGGAGGGGGTCGAGGAGAATTCCATGGCGGCGGCGGGCCTCGAGCAGAAGGAAGGAGCGATGGGGAAATTTGGGTGGGCACGTCGCGTGCAGGAAGCTTGCGAGGTAGGAGGGTCAGTATGGGGCCATGTTGGGGTGGTTCCGCGGCCGGCTGTGCGTGCGTTGTGTGGCCAAGGTGTAGCGTGCGTGTTTGCGTGTCGGGTGCGTGAGTTGTGTAGCTAGGTTAGCGAGAGGGTGGTGGCGGGTGAAGGGGTGTGGTGGCGGGCGGATGGTTAGGTCTAGGGCTAGGGTTTCTAGGTTTAGACTAGGGTTTGGTTTAGAACTTTAGGATTTCTTTTATTAGTGTTGTAGGTGGACTCTGGTTGGGCCTGACCGGCTGTCTGCCTCCCCACAAAATATTTAGGGTTTTTATTTTTTTTATTGTTAAAATCCTTTTGTAAATTGTTTAGACATAACAAAATATTCGGATGACCGAGGTTTTAGTTTGAATTAGAAGAGGGGAATAATTAGAATAAAAAATAGGCTTTTAGAAAAAATAGTTTTAGGATTGAATATGCATGAAGACATGATGATGCATAACAACAAGCGATTTCTAGTAGTGATTTTACCCGAGATGCTACAATATGCATGTGAGCTTCTGCCAAAGTAGGCAAGATGATAAGATTTGTAGAAAAGACTATTTTCTTAACTACAAAACATCAAGGATGACTGGGTACAAGATGAGTTTATCCAAGGACAAGAGTTGGATTTGGTAGTACTAATTATGTACTACAATATGGTTCAAGTACATTCTCAAGGATGCACACTTCTTGGGGGTTGGGGGATTGGACAAGTATGTAAGAGGGAAACCTTTGAGAGAGGGGCAAGGGTTTATTCTTACCATAAAGTGGATGATATTGAAGGATAGCTTGTGTAGATAAGGTTTCATGCTTGTAGTTGGTCTTTGATGGGTTGGAAGCTAATGCAAAGGATTAGCCCAGGATTGATCTGCGTAAGTAGATTAGAGATTCACTTGAGTGACTCCAGATAGATTAAGATTGGGATGCTTAGTTTGAGATTGATGATCTCAACTATAAGTTTGATACTTAAGGATGAGCTCCTAGATTGGCTCATGCTACTTCCTAAGAAAACAAGGCAAATAGCAGATCAAGGAATTTCATCAAACAGCAGATCAAGGCAATTTATCAGAAAGTAGATCAAGGTAACTCATCTAATCAAACTTATCCAACTACTACTGAGGTTACCATCAAGCCTAGCTTGAGGTAAGCATGGGTGTTTTGAAGAGGTTGTGATTTTGAATTAAGATAAGGACCTCTTGATATTTCTACCAAGATTGGATGAAAAGGTTAGAGGAAAGGTTTTCGAAAACCTAGGGATAAGAGTAATTGAAAGTTTTGTCTTGAAAACATAAGGAGATTATATATAGGTCTCCATAGTTTTGTTAATAGAACTAGTAAAATATTTTTTTGAGGCAAATCCATCTTGGCTCGAGTTCGAAATGTCAGAACATTTGAGAATATGAAAGATGAGCCAAGACATCTCTTTTGAAAAAAATAGTTTTTGTCAACTTAGGTTGAGGTAAGGAGTATATCATCTAATGCAAAATCGGTTGCATGAACACAAGCAAACAAGTAAACAAACATTGCAACATCTAATAAGAAAAAGTTTTTGTTCCCCCTGATTTTTGCCTTTTTTGACAAGAAATCGGGGTTGCTGAAATTGGGATGTTACACCTTTTAAAGCCAACTAGGTGGGATCATGTTGGCTAAGAAATGAAAAATTCAAGCTCTAATGTGCTGACATTGTAGTGTGATGTGCTACTGTACAAAGTGGTTGTATTATTGTGTTCTAAACTGTGAACTAAATGTGCGAATTCTTTGGCTTTTTGCATGATGAGAATGCCACATGTTGGCGCTAATTGCAGCATCTATTTATTTTATTGTACTGAAGCATACAACTTCGAGTGATTAGTATAAGCTGGTGCTTACCCGATCTATCTGAAGCTGGGCAAGTCAAGCTCATTGTGTCTCTATACCTAGAGATTAAATGGCATGATTACATGGTTTTGAGTACATCAATCGATTAGGTAGATTCAAAGCGACCCAAACATCTCGAAAGATAACCTTGCTAAAAATATAATCCTGCACTATAAGACTTGATATGACAGGATTTTATGTCAATCAGTTAAACTCCCTCTAGTACTTTCCATGTTCAAGCCCTGCACTGCCAAAGTTCTTTGCTAGCTAGGTCATATCAAGTCTTACAATATCGATCAATTTTCTCCCTTTCCAACTTCATTCTTTTGGATGCGGCATAGGTACAGCCAGGTCAGGTGGACCATCGACCTTTAGTACAATGTATTTTCACTACTGATCCTATGGAAATGAATTTTTCAAACCCACTTCAGACAAAAAATTCCCATAATCTTGTTTCAAAAAAAAACTCCCCTTAATTAGCCTTTGGAAGTGAGCAGAGCCGCCAAACCCAATATATTTTACCAACTTCATTGAATTTTCACAAAGGAGCTAAAGAAAAGATTGGACATTCGACCCAAGTCTAGCACAAAACATCGCAAATTCAGAGAGGGGCTCATTAGAAAATAGTACATTCGACCCAACTCTAGCCCAAAATATTGCGAATTTGTCCTTCTTGGGTCAGGTCGGCCGTGGGGCACCAACCCTCATCACATTGTTACTTTTTTAAGCATGAAGCAGAGTGAAGATGTTTCACTAAGGATCCCATGATAATAAGCCCATTTGTTCACAAGATTGGACCCAAATTATATTTTATATCACCCAAAATCTTCTTAATTTAGCATTTTCCATGCCATTCTGATTAAGTATAGTGCAAGCTTTGCCTACCCAAGTTTTATTTATGTTGACCATGCAGCATTTTTTAATGGCAATCATCATCGCTGACTTTTCATTTTAAGTGATATCAACATTTCTAAACCTAATATTTTATGAGTAGCATAGTTGGTTCTAACATAGTGGAAGCGCACGCAGTTGCCATTTGTTGAAGTCTTGAGTTCGATTTGAAACCTAGGGTTATCAATATATATAATCTATGTCATACTTGTACATTTGTTCCATCATAAACACGTTTCTTGCACAGATAAGGATGACATCTGGGACCCAACAATGTTACCAAGCTCAAACCGGGGGAGGCAACCAAAAAAGTCCAACATACACACTTGTACTCTACAGAGGAGGCTGACATGTGGGACCCACCAAAGATACCTAATACAGAGGAGGCATCGAGTAACGTTGCCAAGTTCGAAACAGGGAGCTGCGAGCAAGAAAAAAGTCCAGCATGCACACATTTCTTCTAATGAGAGGCTGACATGGGGGACCCACTAGCCTATATAAATGGCTGGTGCATCGAGCAATGTTGCCAAGTTCAAAACAGGGAGGAGTGAGCGTGAAAAAATTCCAGCATGCACATTCTTCTAAGGAGAGGCTGACACGGGGCCCACCAGCCTGTATAAACAGCTGATGCATCAAGCAATGTTGCCAAGTTCAAAATGTGGAAGCGCGAGCAAGAAAAAAGTCCAACATGCACACATTTATTCTAATGAGATACTGACATGTGGGACCCAACAGCCTGTATAAAGGGCTGATGCATCGAGCAACGTTGCCAAGTTCGAAACATGGAGGTGCGAGCGAGAAAAAAGTCCAACATATGCACACGTTTCTTCTAATGAGATGCTGATATGTGGGACCTAGCAGCTTGTATAAATGTCTGGTCATGCATCGAGCAACGTTGCCAAGTCGAAACACGGAGGCGTGATAGAGAAAAAAAATTCCCACATGTTCCTCTAATGCAATGCTAACATATGGGACCCATTGATGACCCACAAGTATAGGGGTGTATCTTAGTACTTTCGATAAATAGGAGTGGACATCCCAACGAGGAGCAGAAGGTGTTGACTAGTGGTATGCAATAGGAAATCTCTGTAAATACTTAGCAAACGAATTTTTAGGGGTTTTTGATAAAGCAAGGAAATAAAGTGCAAGTAAATAAAGACAATAAATAATTGCAGCAAGTGTCCCAATCCTTTCTTAGCAAAGGACAAGCCGGAGGTAATACTTATGAGGACCAAACGTTCTCGAGGACACATGGGAATCATATAGTTGATTAATCTTATTTGGTTTTATAAGTGTTGTGTGGGTGAACCTGTTCTAATGTACCGACCTTACTTGGACTAATACATACTTGTGATTAAACCCCTTGCAAGCATCCGCAACTACAAGAAAGCAATTAATATAAAAACCTAACCACGGCCTTAAACTCTGAGATCCTACACTCCCTTGTGCAAAGGTTTCCTAACAGGGGTTCAGGTTTCTGTCACTCCGGCAACCCCACAATTAGTAGCCAAATACACAATGCATTCCCCTAGGCCCATAAAAGGTTAAGTATCATGTAGTCGACGTTCACATGACACCACTAGAAGAATAGCACCACGACTTAAATATTAAACCATTGAATAATACCTCAACACAATTCCACTACTAACAACATGACTTATCCCATGTCCTCAAGAACTAAACGAACTACTCACGAGACATCATATGGATCAAGACCAGAGATGATATGATGATGGATAACAATCTGAACATAAACAATAATTCAATGGTTC
Source organism: Avena insularis (assembly GCA_023614405.1). Classification (NCBI taxonomy): domain Eukaryota; kingdom Viridiplantae; phylum Streptophyta; class Magnoliopsida; order Poales; family Poaceae; genus Avena; species Avena insularis. The sequence goes on from CM042689.1 coordinate 60,702,625, forward strand.
CACTCACAAGCATCAACTACAATAGTAATCAACATCGGGAAAGTTTCCCCTAAGAACTATGCCAGATTCAACATAATTGTTATAGCGGGATGGAGTGGTGATGATGGTGCTGGTGGAGATGAGGGTGTGGGTGATGATGATGATCCCGATGAATTCTAACTTGATGATAGTGTTGATGGGGACGATCTCCCCTCTCCGAGAAGGAATTTCCCCAGCAGAAATCTGTCTGCCGGAGATCTCTTTCTCTCTCTCTGTAGTTTCCGCCCCGCAGAGGCGGCAGAATCTTTTTGTGGTCGCTCCCCTGACTTTAGGGTTTTGTGGAGAAGATATAGGCGAGAGGGAGGAGCCAGAGGTGGGCTAGGGTTGCCACACCCCCTGTAGGCGCGGCCCAGGGTGGCCCGCGCCTAGGGCGGTGTGGGCCCCTGTGGCCCAACTCCGCCTCCCCTTCTGGCATCCTTCGTCTTCTGGGTAAATATAATTTTCTGTAGTTTTTCTGGTATTTTTTTGATCTTCGCAAAATTGCATCAAAACACCGCTTTTTCCATCAGAATCCTGACTCCGGCTTTTCATCCTCCAAGAATCATTCAACGTGCAAAAAAAGATGAAAATACATAAGTATCACCTCTTAATTTGAAATATATCAATGAATAGAGGTAAATTATGATATATAATGGTGATGCAAATTGGACGTACCAACTCCCCCCAAGCTTAGACCTCGCTTGTCCCAAAGTGAAAACTAAGCTCAGTAAACATGTCCACAGGTTTATGGAGTGAAGTGTCAATAAAAAGAATACGGACAAGAAGCATCACACTTACCAATACATAACTCATAGTAGAAAGAAACACACCATTATACAACTTAGCTTACACAAGTAAGGGAGTCACAATAAAGATGCATAAAGATAAAGCATAATTGGGGTTGGCAAAGTTTGTTCTTGGTCAGAGAAAAGTTGGCAAACAGTTTTCAAGCAAAGCTTTTGTAAAGAATTTTATAACAGGAGTACTATTTGCTCAAACATAAAAGGCTTTCCACAATGATGGCTTTCAAAGTAATACTCATTTAGATAAGAGTCTTGTGCAAACAAGGAAAATAAGGAACATTTTTGAATAAATAATCATATGAATTCTTGAAACACAACAACTCAAATGCTTGCTGGAGATAGAGAGGAATAGGTTTACTGACTCAAGTTAGAAGTAGAAGAAAGTCCCTTCACAGAGGGAAGCGGGGATTTCAAGTTCATAAAGAACTTTCAAAAGATTATGGTACTTACTAGATTTGAGCTCTCATTTCCCCTATCATAAGCATCTTGAGGAGATTAAGGTTAAAGTGAACAAGGATAGAATTTATGCTTGACAAAATATAAGTTGGCAATCTCATGTCCCTTGAGTACGAGGGTCGCTCCTCATGCTACTCAACTTTAGTTACCGGTAAGTTCTTGTCATTGTAAGTACATGTGTATCATAGAGAACTGACAACGGGGTACCCCTTGCACATGATACAGGAGCTATCCCATATCAAAATGACAAGGCAAGCAGATAGTGAGCATCTCAGCAATCTCTTATTTACCATGGAAAAATGGTGCTTTCTTCTCTCTTTCCTCTTTTCAATGTATCTATTTTTTTATAAGAAGAAAGCTTCATAGATTGATCACTATGGTGATGCTGCAAGTTTCCATCATGATTAGGCATGGCTTAGGCTAGCGACCCAGGCGTTTCTCTAACACACATACATAACTCTATGGACTTACAAGCTCCCCTTTTATTTCACACCGACGACATCCGCAAACAAAAGAGCATGATATCAACTGTGTACAGTGTATAGGTGCAATGTTGAAAGTGTTCCCCGTAACAGTACGGTTCTGCTAATTCCAACGTATAGTGCAAGCAAATACAACTTCGATGACACAATGGTTCAAGTTTATTAGGGAAACATGAGAAGTATTCCCTCTCAGCACAGAGTTTTGGCTAGCAAGGCTAGGTAGCAAGCAAAAGAATTGAAGGAAACAAGAAAACATACAGGTGATAAAGCCAAACATGCAATCTTCCTTGTAGACACAAAATATATTAAATAAATAATACTAAGCTTATGAGCCAATCAATAAAGAAAATAAATGATACAAAATACCTATAAGCGCTTTTCTCTTTTGCTTTCAAACCTCAAAAAGTGTTGCTACTGACCAGAGCTCGGTTTGCCAAAACCAAATTAGATCTAATTGATGCTCCTAAAGTGATACAATAATAATCAACAAGATCAATTATATAATAGAGATTGCAAACTAAAATAAGAAGTGCAAAAAGTAAAATATGAAACATCTCATTAATATTTCATAAAGGCACTCACACCAAGGGATACATAGATAACCAACTAAAGGAGAGATACTTCCACAATGCAAACCATCCTATAAGATAACTTCTCTACTCAAGATATGACTCTACTAAAAAGGTAAAAATATGAAAGGTAATGATGTGATACCGCGGAACTGCCCCAAGCTTGGAACAAGCCAAGGGGATGCCAAAACCTGATGACGAATTACTCCTTCACTGGTGGTAGTGTTACCTTGTTCAGGGTCAGAAAACCCTCTAGCATCTTACGAAGCCTGTTATTCTCCTCTTGAAGTATATCCACCTTCCTCCTTAGAGCTCCGTACTTATCACAAAACTCATCAGTGGTTCGAAGGGCTTCCACTTCCTCAGGGAAGGAACTGAAGTCTGGAACGAAGGTCATCATCCCCTACATATTACGAGAACAAGCACGTCCAGTGTTAATTGCTCCTACAAAAGTAGGTTTCCTTGACCTTGACCTTGCGGCTGTTTGTTCCTTAATGCCTGCTGACATGTTCTTTACTTCCTCTTTGACGCTCCAATCCATGTCTTCGCGCCTAGCAATGATCCTTTCTTCTTCCGGGGGGTTATTATAGATCGAAACGAAAACACGACGAGAACATGATATACGAACCTCGAGGGATCCGGGGGGTTATTATAGAGGTCCCAACCTGATAAGGTAGAGATCCCTGTGTTTACAATGCTAGTCCCTGGATCAATAGCTAGCATCCATAGTTTAAGATGTAATATCAAGAAAGAAAGGTCATATTACAACTTTATAATCAGGAATAAAATAATACATAACATCTTACATAGCTCATTTGGCTATCTCATTACAATGCAGCAAAAATAACTATGTATCATTGAGTCCTTCATCTTCAAAGTGCCACAGGCAATCATGTTGGTTGTAGACTTGTAATCCTATTCAACACACTTCACTAACATCAAACAAACCTGCAACATAATAAGTTATATCCACAAGGGTCAATACATTTGAATTGTATTGGCAAGTGATACTATGGTAGAGTAGTGGTATCTATCATCTATATGCATTTGGCTAAGTGGAGCTTACGCTTTCTTTTCTCAAAATATATTTTCCTTATCATTTGAAAACACTAAGTTTTTATTTGTCAAAATCACCCAAGGCATCTACCAATGAATATTGGTGATCCTTTAACCCTTGTTCAACCACAAGTTTTTAACTTAGAAATTGGGATGAGGAGATCCTTGATAGCTTCCATGTCTTGATGCTCAAATTGTCCATTACTCTCTCGAGAGGTGGTGCACTTTCCCCATAAGACTCGACATGCACCGAGACAAGATCTTTCAGAAGCCTTCCCTTAAACGAAATGGAAACGTTCCATCCTATCACCCCTACCACCTTCTGTCCATCTAGCTAATTTATTGCAACCTATATGATCAAGGCAGAGCCCATATGCCATGTGGTTGTACTTGAAGCTTCTCAACATTTGACATCTCAAATCTCTTTGTTCCTGGGTGGCTTTCCACAAGTGATATACACTAGGGTAGGCCATAAATATGGGGCCCTGTGTAACCACTCAACACAAACCATTCTTTCCATTCCACCCAGGTGATTCATTCACATAGTTGTTTTATTAAACAAAACACAAGTCATAGACTTAGAAATATTTCATAGCATGAATATAATCCACCCTTGTTTTCTACTATCTAGGCTAAGAATAATAGTAACAAGAATCTTAACTTAGGGAAAATTCTACTAAGGCATCATCTACTAGTATTTCCCTAGGCATAGTATACTTAGTAAAAATTCCATGCAAGTCCTACTCAAAATATCACTAGTGCATAGTGAAAATAATAGGACAAAATGTATGATGCACCACTTACCTTTTTAGTAGAGAAACTAAGTTCACTCCTTGATCTTGCAATTGTCACACTCTTCAAAGTTCACTATAATTCAATCAAGGCACAAATTCAAACTAGCATTCAAACAATTCATCACATAAAATAAAGAAAACAATGCATGCAAGCATGCAAAAGATTAATTTATTTGGAAAGGTGGTTTCTAATAGGCTATAAACATTTTAAAACACATATTGGTCATTTATAAAAGTGGCAAAACCATTTAAAATCAAGTTAGTGGAAATGGCCATTTAAATCATTTTTTTGCTAGAAATGATTTTATTCCAAGAATAATTTCTAGTGTTAGCAAAATATGTTGTTAAACACAATGTTAGTGTTTTATGTTCAAAGTACTTTAAAATAAATCCATTTTCAAAGGGTTTCACTCAAAAACATTTTTAAATCAAAGCAATAATTTTATTTTACTAGAAATGACTTTATTCAAAGGAATAATTTTCTAGGGTTAATCAAATATATTTTTAAATCCAAAACTTTAGTTTTTAGGGTCATAGAGTTTAAATCAAACCGTTTGCAAAAGGTTTTACTCAAAACTCAATTTTAGAATAAATTTTATACACAAAATAGGCCTAGAAATGTTTCTGCAAAAACAATCAATTTTCCAGAAGAAAAATACTAAACCAAGGGCATGGTTGCAAAGGTTTAATTTTTCTAATTCGAATGATAAAAAATTTGCAAATTTTGTACGTGTAGATCTAAAGTTATGAATTTTTTCAAATGCAATCATCTAATAGGTCTAATTTCTCTTATAAAAGATCAGGCAGGCCACGTGGCAGAATTTATCTGGCGCATACCGGTTCGGCAGGATCGCGCTCTATGGACCGCAGGATCTTATTTGAATCGCACGGTACATATGAAAACTTACCCCTTTGATTAGTCGTCTATTTCTCACCGCTGGATCAGGATCTAACGGACTACGGCGCAATGACTAGGAACTGGAGGCGCTAGCGACGGCGCGCGGCGGCGGCACTCGGGCAAAGGTGTTCTGGCCACTACAGGAAGCGAGGGAGGAAGAGGAGTGGTTCACCAGGTTCTCCGTGGAGTGCTAGTTCTCTAGGTTGTCGCCGTAGACCAAGGGGCGCATGGACGTGTCGTCGATTGCTCGTCGTAGTTACCATCTCCGTCGGGCACGTTCTATTGTGGTCGAAGGCGAGGCTACATGGCTCTGGAAGGCAAGGTAAATGACTCGTTAGACGCGCAAGACGATGCTGATTACACGAGTGTCAACGTGGGAGAGAGACGCGCTCGGATTTTACCAGGGAATGTCGCCAGAGTCAATGCGGACGACGGCGGCGTTCAGTCGAAGACGAGCTTCTGGGGCTTGCGCGGGCGAGTGGGAGATACTGGGATATGCGTAGGGAGATGGGGAGCCAGCTAGTGTGTACTGGGAGCGGAGAGGTGGTCGGAGTTGGCCGGAATCGGCGCTGCAGCTCGACGGAACAGTGGTGGTTTCGATCTCGAATTGGAATAGCCTGGAGGTGGACAGGGAATGGCGACTTGGGGGAAAGAGAGAGGGGACGATGGCGCTTAAGAGGGCATGGACGCTAGCGAGGTTTACTGAGCCATCAACACGAATTTACCCAGGCATTCATTTGGCAAAAAAGGCCAGCGTGAAATGGGGGCGTGGTCACCGCGAGGAAAATGATGACGTGTCAGTGGGGCCGGTTAGTCAGCGAATGATAGGGGCATGGTGGGGTCTTGCGGTCAGTGGCTGCGCGGGTTTGTTTGCGAGTGAAAAAACGTTTCGAGGGAGAGAGTGGGAGACACCGGGTTGGCTCTTGCTGGGCCTGAGGCTTTGATGGGCTGGGTCTCTTTTCCATATTTTTCATTCAGAATCTTTTTCTTTTTTCTTTTCTATTTTCTGTTTTTCAAATCAAACATTCATTTGAATTCAGATTTCTTTTTCAAATCTTTTCCAAATTTTTAGTAGGCTTTAATCGGTTTAATTATGTATTTTAAAGTCCATTTTAGAATAATTTCTTATATTCTTTTATGGTTTATTATTTATTTAAAATAGAAATTTGTCTTTATTAAATAAGATTTTAAATATGGTTCAAATCCATATTATTTTCATTTAATTATTCCTTTATTCTTTTTAAGTTAGTTAGACAACTTTTAATCCACTTTGGCAAATTCCAATTTATTATTTTCTCATGATTTAATTAATCATTTCCATTAGGGATTTTGTCTCCATTTAAATATAATTTGAATATGGTTTCAATCTCATATACTTTTATTTGAATATTCTTTATCCCTTTATTTTATTTGGATTTGGATTATCTTTATTCCATTTGCTTATGGATTTAATTCAAGATTTAAGTTGTCTTCTAAATAATTTACTTGGAATTTATTATTTATTTAGTTTAGGCAATTTGTCTTTATTTAAATAAAATTGAGTATGGTTAAATCCATATGATTTTATTAAAATAATCTTTACTCCATTTCATTATTCAATAACTTTAATCTGTTTATGGATTTGGCCAAGATTTAATTTATCTTTTAAATACTCCCAATTTATTTATTTCTTTCTTTGCCTTATAAAATCCATATCTTTTTATTTGTAGATCCAAAATTGGTGATTCCAATTTGTATAATTTGATTCAATATTTTTTTATCTTTTTAAATCCTTTTAGGATTATTTTTCTCACATATTTGGCATGGATTTTAGCTTGGAGCTTTATTAGCTTTGAAATTTATTTCCTTTATCTTATTAAATTCATAAGTTTTTATCTATGGCTCCAAATTGAATGAAACCAATTTCTATGATTTTATAATATATTTGTTTATCATTTTTGATCATTTAGAAATGTTTGTTGACAAGTTTTTATATGGAACAAATCCATAGTCTAACAGAGTTCTTGGAAATGATTTATTCCATTAGGGTTTTAGGGTTTTGGTTTATTTTCCCAAGTGTTTAAATTCCCATGTATAAAATGCATTTGATCTTTGGAAGTGATTTCTTTCATCAAGATTTGGGGTTTTGGTTTAACTTTTCCAAATGTTTAAATTTCAAGATACATTCATTGATGAATGCATTTCACTTGGTGGAAATTTTGTTGGTTTCCCTTTTATTCAAAGTTTGTTCAAGAAGGGTTTTGATGTTTACATTTAGAAACAAAAGTTTCTTTTCACCCTAAATTTCAACAATTAATTCTTTTGTTTATTTATTTTTCACATTGCAAAATTTGGAAAAATTTGGGATGTGACAGTTATATATTACGAAGTTTTACTCCATAAGGAAGGTACTATGCGAAATAGGGCGGAGAAGGACACCGGGGTGGTCTCACCCCAAGTGGCGCGGCCAGCTGGGGCCCACGCCACTGGTGGATGTGGCCCACCCGGGCTCCGTTTCCTCCTCTTTTTCGTCTCGTAACTTTCCATGTAGAATAAACACATCAAAAATATAAAGAAAAAGGTTTTTCGCGAACCTTCTGTTTTCACCACTTTTACTTATTCGGAAACGAACTCTGCAGATTCCTTCTCTCCAACACTTGAAAGTTCCTAACATTCAAGGCCTCACGCAAGCTTCATTAGCAACATTAGTGTATGCAAAATCAAAAAACCTTTGTTTTCAAAATTCAACTGAAATACAGCAAGACAAAAGCTACTGAAGGAACTCCTTTCAAAAGCCCAAAAAAATTTGAAAGGAAATTGATTAAAGAGGCAAATGCAAATGATGGCAGAAATTTGTCAAAACAGACCAGCAGGTAAAGATTGATTTCTTCTAAAATCATCTGTTTCTCAAATCAAAATGTGCAAAACTAATGAAATTTGGATATCAAGTTGGGGCACAAGCACAGAAAATTACAGCTCCATCTGAAATACTAAGCTCCTTCACGAAATTTTTCAATCCGGCACAAAATCTTTCCTAGGATAGCAACTCTTCACAACTCCTTTACTTCTCAAAAGTGGTTGATCTTGACACAAAAACCAAACAAAAAGGATAAGGAGAGGTTATTACAAGTAATAACTTCCAAGACTCAATAAAACTATTGGGTTATCTCCCAAGAAGTACTTTTCTTTAATGCCTTTAAGTTAGGCTTAACAAATTCAAAGATGCTCACATAGGAGATATGGATTTGAAGTGAAAGAGAGCATCAAGTAGAAAATATCCAACAAATTTGAGTCGAACTGTAACATCCCTAAAATCATGTTTTCAAAAATTGCATATCATTCATGCATGCATATCATTTAGATATCAATTTCAAACTCATTTCAAGAAAACAGAAGCACTGGGTGCTATCATTTTATGTGAACAAACATTATTTCAATGCCACTCTCTAGTGAGGGAATATTTGATTTAAAACCATTGTTGTAAGTTCATAGGATTGGTTTGGTTGTGAGCAAGGCTTGGACAAAATTTACAAAACAAATATGGTTTTAAACCATTTTCAAAACCTATTCAAATCATGTGCTAAGGCACTGTTTATTTTGATTTTTTTCCAAAAGACCAAGCTAGTCTAATGAGACAACAAGGTTTTTTGTCCAATATTATGAGGTTTACACTTTACAAAAATCCAGGAAAAATTTGGAATTCAAATGCACTTGATTTCATTTGAAAAAGATTCCTGAAATTCAATATAGAAAAAGAAAAGGAATTAGAAAACCCAACTGGACCTGGCGCCACCATTCCAGCCCAGCAAGCAAAACAGCCCACCCGGGTCCTCCCTTTCCCTCTGTTTTCTCACCGCGTTCACGCACACCCCCTCGCTGACAACTGGGCCCCGCAACCACGTCACCCCGTTGTCCCCAAATCTCGTGTGCGACCAGCGCCGCCGCGGCTGTTTCCTCCTGACGCAAATGCTCTTCAATCCCATTGATGTCGCGCGTAAATCTCGCACCTGCTACGGCTATTTAACCTCCACCCCTCTGCGACCATTTCCCCTCACCTAGCACCCCCACTCCGCCACCAGGCTGCCCACAATATCGCTTGCACCACCGCGGTACCGAGCCACTCCGGCGTGCGATTCCGGTGAGCACTCATCGCCCCTTGCCTTCTAATCTTGCCAGCATGATAGCAGCAACCTTGCGCATCTTCTAACTACACTGGTGCGTGCTAGGACTATCCGGATCCTCGCCAACGACGACGACTGCAAGTGCCCGACGCAGCCGCAAATTTTGATGAGCTCTCCTGGTTTGTACTGACCGCGCCTCCCTCTCTTGTTCATACTCACACACTCGCCTCGTGTGCACGCATCAAACGCCATCTATCTCGTGCCTTAGCATGAACCGTAGCATCGCCATCGTCTCCAGCAGCACACACCCGACGACAGCAGTGACTCCGGCGAGAAATCTCCGTCGACCTCGAGCGCCCCTTCGCCAACCAAGCATACCCTAAGCATTAGCAACACACGGCGAACTCGGTGAGCTAACTCCCCCTCTCCCGCGCGACCTAGATCGTCAGCGACGTCTCTGACAGAGCTGCCGCCACCACTCGCCGCCGCTAGCGCCGCCAGGCTTTGGTGGCTTGATCGCGAGCCGTTAGATCCAGATCCAACGCGTTAGATAGATCACTTAAACGAAGGGGTATGGAATAGATCTGGCTGTGCGATTTCATTTAGATCGTGCGGTCCACGCTAGTCGATCAGCGCAAAACGGTACCGACGAATCAGAGAGCGCCGCGTGGCTGGTTCTTTGTTTTAAAAACAGAATTTAGATCTATTAGTGATTCAAACTTGTAAAATTCATATCTTTTGATTCCCACGTTCAAATTTTGCAAATTTTATATCATTGGAATCAGGAGAGAAAATCCTATCTGTTTATGCAATGTGTTTAATATCTTTCCTCTGTAAAAATGGTTGTTTATGCAGAAACTTGTGTAGGCTTATTTTGATTATACAAATTATTTGAAAAATGTTTTAAGGATCAAATAAGGTTTATTTTGAATATCTTGGACTTGTTTATGTTTCAGTACTATTCACTTGTCTTGTTTGGTGTAGAAAAATCATCACATGGCATTTGCATGCACTCATATATTTTTGTTTGTATATATTTTGTATGTGATTTTGGTGCCATTATTTTATGTGTAGATTTTGGTGCAAATAGTGATTGTGATTGTGAAGATTGTTGCTACTCCCCAAAATACCAAGGAAAGTGGTGATTCATGATTTTATTCCTATATTTTTCAACTATGCACTAGAAATATTTGGTATAGGACTTGCATGAATATTTTGATCTATATGCTATGCTTGGGAAATCCTAGTAGTTGTAGAATTGCTAGAAATTTCTAAGTTAAGATGCTTATCAATGCCATGCTTAGACTAGCTAGTAGCAACCAAGGGTGGTTATATATTCATGCTATGAGAAAATATTTCTAAGTCTTTGGACTTGTGTTTTTGCTTAATAAAACAACTAAGTGAATGAAACACCTGGGTGGAATGGAAAGAATGGTTTGTGTTGAGTGGTTACACAAGGCCCATGTCTATGGTTTACCTTGTGTATCTCACTTGTGGAAAGCCACCCAGGAACAAAGGGATTTGAGATGCCATATGTTAAGAAGCTTCTAGTGCAGACACATGGCAATATGGGCTCTGCCTGGATCACATAGGTTGCAATAACTTAGCCATTTGGACAGTTGGTGGTAGTGCGATGATAGGTTGGAATGCGTCCATTTGGTCTAAGGAAAGGCTTCTGAAAGGTCCTGTCTTGGTGAAAATCAAGTCTTGTGGGGAAAGTGCACAACCTCTGCAGATGGAAGAATCTAAGTACTTAGCCATGTCCCTGGTTTTGGACAACTTGAGCATCAAGAAATGGAAGCTGTCAAGAATCTCCTCATCCCAATTTCTAAGTTAAAACTTGTGGTTGAACAAGGGTGAATATTCACCATTGGTGGTTCCTTGGGAAAGTTTTGTCAGAGAAAAACTTAGTGTTTTCAACTGATAAGTAAAACCTATTTTGAGCAAAGCAAGCCTAAACTACACTTAGCCAAAATGCATATAGTACCTAGACTGCTAATATTCTACTAAGGTACCACTTGCCAATACTATTCCAATGTATTGACCCACTTTGGCTATAACTTGTGATGTTGCAGGTTATTCTCATGATTATTAAGGGTTATGAGTATACACTCAACATTCTTGCTTGTGGCACATGAAGATGAAGACTTATTTATCTTATTATATATTTGAACTCTTGTATTAGGCCTGTGGCCATGGAGTTTGTAAAAGACTATGTTTGTCTCTGGAATGATATCTAATAATGACCTTTGTTTCTGTGTACTTCATCTTAAACTGTGGATGCTAGCATTGATCAAGGGACTAGCATTGCAATCATAGGGATCCTTACCTTTGTAAAGGGAGGGATCTTACATATGGTTCCAGAGCACTGTGTTGCCTGTAGGTTTATGACCCTAGGATTGGAAACCACTAAGGAAAATTTTCAACAACTTCCACACTTGTCTTTTTCTTCTCGTAAACTTTTCTAATATTCTTTCTCATCTCTATTTGTAGATCAAACTCCATCAACGAAGCCGTGAGGAAGGGACCACTCATGACTATGACTTTGGAATGTGAGACAGAATTCCCCAAGGCTCTCAAGGACCTCATGGTTGCCATGGGAATACATGGTGCAGCTGTGTACAAAGGTTTTCCTGTGATGTATGAAGGAGTTGAGTACTGGTGGGTGCAACTTCACTTGTATAAAGACAAGGAAGACAACCACAAGGAATCAGGATTCTGCATGGTCACCAACTCAGTGATGCACACCACATTCTTTGATTCTGCAAGGGATGCAGCTTGGAAGGCCATCAAAGAGCTTGGTGATAGAATCAAGTGCAGAATGCTCAACACCTAGAATGAACTTAGGGAAGAAAAGAAGCATAAACAAGAGTTAGAGGATACCAACCAACGTTTAAGAGAGGACATCATAGACTTAGCAATGGAGTCATGTGATCAGGATCGACAGATTGCCTCTAGGGATGCCCTGTTAGCCAACTTGGCAAGTGAGATGGGATTGTAACGTACTTCGTTAGTTGGACCACCACACTTATCTTTTTGTTTTCCAAAAATGTTGTTTAAAATAAGTTGAACCTTGGATGTTTGTAATGGATTTATGTATGCCATGACTTATGTGTTTTGATTGTCAAGGATATGCATGTGATGCCTTGTCTTGTAATTCATCTCTATGTATGTTGATTCTAACTTTTCTATCTTATAAAATAGATGCCTAACGTTACTATCAGCACGGCTGAAGAGTTCAAGGGAACTCGTTTTGGCACTCGTCTCATTGAGCTCACTAGTGTGCTCAATCTCCCACTTCCTACCATCATGATGCTTCCCCTCACCAAGTTCGAGAGGAAGGACCTTTGGGGCTTCAAGGTTACTCAGCCAGGACGCCAGACTGAGCCAGCCACGAAGGCCATCACCTTTAAGCTCATGCATGATGACAAGGAGAGAGGTTTAGAGGTAGTCATGCAGGATTTTCTTGGACGCTTGTTAGGGAGACACTCTCGGGAGATTAGAGGTACTTACTTCCACGCCTTCGGTAGACGTGATGAGGATGGTGAGGCCATTGACTTCGAGGATACTGCTAGAGGCAATGAGCGATTCGTCTATACCTCAAGGACTTAGAGGTTCTTCTTAGGCACCTAGATACTGATAGGACTAACGTCATGCTTAGCAATGACGAACTCCAGGTGCAGCTTCGTGAGAAGGACAAGCTCTTCGCGGAGAAAGATGAGATAGTCAAGGAGATGGAGGCCAAGTTTGAGAGTCAGGATAGAAAGTTCAAGAGTCAAGAGAAAAGAGTTCAAGATAGGAACAAGAGGATTCGAGAGATGACTGCAGAACTAGAGGCCAAGGACTTCGAGCTCGAGCATCAGCAGGTGGTGATTGAGATACTTCGTTCACAGAAGAGGGCTCTCAAAGCCAAAGTAGAGGCCTTGACTACCAATGTCGAGGAATACAAGACTGCAATGGAGAATGCAGGTCTTACACTTGTTGATGAGGAGGTTGATGCAGAAGTGTAGTGATGACTACTCATTTACCTTTTCTATACCATACTTTTGATTATTGAGTCGCAATGACCATCCAACATGTGGATGGCTTGCTATTGGTGTTTACTTTTCAAAACTTTTTGTCTTTGTTGTTGAACTTTTACCATTTTGATGCATGTTTGGTGATTGTTTATGTGATGTATTGTGCATGATAGCATCTATGGGTATCTCATTCTTATCCTTATTGAAAACCACAGATGCCTCCCCGACGTGCCAATCCCAACCCTAACAACAACAATATCACCCAGAGATGCAGCAGATGATGACAGCTCAGACGCAGCTGATGCAGATGATGACCACATTCATACAGAATCAGAACAACAACAACAACAACAATAATAATAACAACAACAACAAAAACAACAACAATCAGAACAACCCACCGGGTTTTGACATGCTTACTAGGTTCTTAAGACTAAGGCCAGCAAAGTTTTCAGGAACTACTGATCCTATGGTGTCCAATGATTGGCTACGCTCTATGAACAAGGATTTGGTAACTGTTGGCTGTACCGATGAAGAGAAAGTCAGATTTGCAGCACACTTGTTGGAAGGACCAGCAGCTACTTGGTGGGATAACTTCCAGATCACCACTCCCTTTGCGGATGTGACATGGGCCATCTTTGAAGATGGTTTCCGTACTGCTCACATCTCATCCGGAGTGATGACTTTGAAGAAGAAGGAATTTCATAACTTGAAGCAGCGCCACCGCAGCGTGGCTGAGTATATTGAGGAGTTCAACAATCTAGCGCGTTATGCACCGGATGAAGTTGACACTGATGCTATGAGGAAGGAAAAGTTCCTCGAAGGATTGAATGATGAACTGAACCTGCAGCTATCTGTGGCCTATGTCCCCACTTATCAGTCTCTTTGTGACAATGCTGCTATTTTGGAGAGCAAAATGAAACAGGTTGAAAGCAGGAAGAGGAAGCACTCTGACAAGCACAGCTTGGGATCATCTCACAAGTGTTCCCATTATGATGATAGTGGGAATTCTGTATCCCACAAGCATGGAAAGTACAACAAGAACCAAAACCACAACCGTCATGACAACAAGCATCACCGTAGTCATGACAATGATAAGTACAAGAATCACAAGAGTGGGTACAAGAACCACCACAATGGAAATGGTAGTGGAAGCCAGCCTGTCAAGAAGGATCTTAGTTAGGTTGAATGTTTCAAGTGCAAGAAGATGGGGCATTATGCAAATGAATGCCCAGAAAATAAAGTTGAAGGACCCAACAAGCCCAACCCTTTTCAGAAGGGACAGGTGAACCACATTAATGTGGAAGAGATCTATGAGGAACCTGATGCTATTGCTGGTAAGTTCAAACTCAATTCTGTTCCAGCATTTGTTCTCTTTTATACTGGTGCATCTCATTCATTCATATCAAGAGCATTTGTTGAAAGAAATGAACTGCCGGTAGAAACTATTGGGTGTCCTATAAAAGTAAGTTCCCCTGGCAGAGAAATGATAGTGAACTCAGGATGTCATGATCTAGTCATAGAGTTTGGGAAGTATAAGTTTCCTATTAATCTGATAATCCTAAATTCCCAAGGATTGGATGTCATTTTGGGGATGGAATGGATGACCAAGCACAAGGGAGTGATAGATTGTGCCAACCATACTGTCTCACTCAGAAGTCTAGAAAACAAAAGGATCAGATTCAAGACCAACTTTGAATCGAAAGGGAGTAAGCTAAATTCTCTTAAGGGGGTTAGCATAGACAGTGTGCCTATTGTGAGTGAATATCCGGATGTGTTTCCGGAGGAATTGCCGGGAATGCCACCAGATAGATATGTGGAATTTTTGATTGATTTGCTACCAGGATCTGGACCAATAGCAAAGAGACCGTACAAGATGTCAGTTGATGAGCTGAAAGAACTCAAGAAACAACTTGGAGAACAGTTGCAGAAAGGATTTATTCAACCAAGTTATTCGTCTTGGGGAGCACCAGTTTTGTTTGTGGAAAAGAAAGATAGAAGTCAAAGGTTATGCATAGATTACCGTTCACTCAATGAAGTGACTATCAAGAACAAATACCCTTTGCCTAGAATCAATGACTTGTTTGATCAGTTAGAAGGAGCCTGTGTGTTCTCAAAGATTGATCTCCGGTCAGGTTATTTCCAGCTCAAGATAAGAGAACAAGACATACCTAAGACAGCTTTCACCAGTAGGTATGGATTGTATCAGTACACCGTGATGCCTTTTGGTTTGACCAATGCACCAGCTTATTTCATGAATATGATGAACAAGGTGTGCATGGAGTTCCTTGACAAGTTTGTTGTCGTTTTCATCGATGACATTTTGATCTACTCCAAGAGCAAAGAAGAGCATGAAGGACATTTGCGTTTGATACTTGAGAAGCTTAGGGATCATAAGATGTATGCCAAATTCAGCAAGTGTGAGTTTTGGTTGAATGAAGTTGGATTTCTTGGACACGTTGTGTCAGGAGATGGTGTAGCAGTTGATCCTGCTAAAGTTTCAGCTATAACTGAATGGGAATCTCCTAAGTCAGTGAAAGAGGTTCGTAGTTTCCTTGGCTTGGCAGGATACTACGGAAGGTTCATTGAGAATTTCTCCAAGATAGCTAAGCCAATGACAGAGTTACTAAAGAAAGACAAGAAATTTGCTTGGTCTGAAGGATGTGAACTCAGTTTCCAAGAATTGAAGAAGGGACTAGTGACAACACCAGTCTTATGTCTGCCAGATTTGGAGAAGGATTTCCAAGTGTATTGTGACGCATCTCATCATGGATTAGGTGCAGTGCTAATGCAGGAAGGGAAAGTTGTGGCTTATGCCTCGAGACAACTCAAAACTCATGAGGTAAACTACCCAACTCATGATTTAGAGTTCGCCTCTGTTGTCCATGTACTTAAAACATGGAGACCTTATCTTTTGGGAAAGCGATGTGAAGTGTTCACAGATCACAAAAGTTTGAAGTATATCTTCACCCAGAAAGAAATTAACATGAGACAAAGAAGATGGCTAGAACACATCGAGGACTATGACTTGAGTTTGGAATACCACCCCGGTAAAGCAAATGTTGTAGCAGATGCTCTAAGCCGTAAGGTTTTTGTGAATGGCCTTACTAAGGGAGAATTGCCAGATGATCTGTGTGCCCAATTTAGAGATCACAGATTGGAGATTGTGCCTGAAGGACATCTCATGTCATTGGATGTTCAACCTACTTTGTTGGACAAAATCAAAGAAGCCCAAAAGACAAACAAGGAAATTGAAGAGATTAAGGAAAATATTGGCAAAGGAAAAGCCAAAGGATTCCATGAAGACGAACAGGGTACTTTATGGTATGGAAAACGTATCTGCGTTCCGCAAGATCCGGAGCTTCGAAAACTGATTTTACAAGAAGCGCACAACTCACCATATTCCATTCATCCGAGTAACACCAAAATGTACATGGATATGAAGGAAAGATTTTGGTGGAATAATCTCAAGAAGGACATCGCCGAACATATTGCTTTCTCTGATGTATGTAGTAGAGTGAAAGCGGAACATCAGAAACCAGCAGGATTTCTACAACCACTACCTATTCCTGATTGGAAGTGGGACAAGATTGGCATGGATTTCAGCACTGGATTGCCAAGGACCAGGTCAGGATATGATTCTATTTGGGTAGTAGTGGATCGCCTAACTAAAGTGGCTCATTTCATACCCGTGAAGACAACCTATACAAGTGCTAAGTTAGCCAAGATCTATATGAGTAGAATTGTATGTC
This sequence comes from Avena insularis, assembly GCA_023614405.1. NCBI lineage: Eukaryota > Viridiplantae > Streptophyta > Magnoliopsida > Poales > Poaceae > Avena > Avena insularis. Next base: position 60,719,572 of record CM042689.1, read on the forward strand.
TACATGGAGTACCCAAGAGTATTGTGTCTGATAGGGGAACTCAATTCACTTCTCACTTTTGGAGGCAGCTACATGAGTCATTAGGAACGAGGTTGGAATTCAGTACTGCTTTTCATCCTGAGACTGATGGACAAACAGAAAGGACCAACCAGATTCTTGAAGATATGTTGAGAGAATGTGCTCTAGACTATGGAGCTAGTTGGGATGAAAGTATGCCTTACGCGAAATTCTCTTACAATAACAACTATCAAGCCAGTACTGAGATGGCACCATTTGAGTTTCTCTATGGGAGAAAGTGTACCACCCCATTATTATGGAATGGTGTGGGAGAAAGAAGTTTGTTCGGACCAAAACTAATCAAAGAGGCTGAAGAAAAAGTCAAACTAGTTAAGGACGTATTGAAGATAGCACAGTCCCGACAGAAAAGCTACGCAGATCCTAAGCGTAGAGAAGTCACCTATGAAGTGGGTGATAGAGCTTATCTTAGAGTGTCACCACTTCGTGGAGTGAAGAGATTTGGAGTCAAAGGAAAATTGGCCCCAAGATATGTTGGACCATTCAAGATTCTGAGTCGTAAAGGAGAAGTAGCTTATGAGATTGAATTGCCAGAATCATTGTCTGTCGTTCACAATGTGTTTCATGTGAGTCAACTTAAGAAATGCCATCCAGAGATGGAAGAGACATCTTCGAAGGATACTATACCTTTGGAGGAGGTTCATTTGGAAAGTGATCTCACTTATGAGGAAAAACCCATCAAGATTCTTGAGACTACAGAAAGAGTTACTCGGACTAAGACTATCAAATTCAAAAAAGTTCAATGGAACCATCATTCCGAAGAAGAAGCAACATGGGAAAGAGAAGATGATCTTCGGAAAGACCACCCTCACCTATTTGCTAGCCAACACGAATCTCGAGGGCGAGATTCACCTTAAGGGGGTTATATTTGTAACATCCCTAAAATCATGTTTTCAAAGATTGCATATCATTCATGCATGCATATCATTTAGATATCAATTTCAAACTCATTTCAAGAAAACAGAAGCACTGGGTGCTATCATTTTATGTGGACAAACATTATTAGAATGCCACTCTCTAGTGAGGGAATATTTGTTTTAAAACCATTGTTGTAAGTTCATAGGATTGGTTTGGTTGTGAGCAAGGCTTGGAAAAAATTTACAAAACAAATATGGTTTTAAAACATTTTCAAAACCTATTCAAATCATGTGCTAGGGCACAGTTTATTTTGATTTCTTTCAAAAACACCAAGCTAGTCTAATGAGACAACAAGGTTTTATGTCCAATATTATGAGGTTTACACTTTACAAAAATCCAGGAAAAATTTGGAATTCAAATGCACTTGGTTTCATTTGAAAAAGATTCCTGAAATTCAATATAGAAAAAGAAAAGGAATTAGAAAACCCAACTGGGCCTGGCGCCACCATTCCAGCCCAGCAAGCAAAACAACCCACCCGGGTCCTCCCTTTACCTCTGTTTTTGCACAGCTTTCTTTTACCCTCGGACAATGGGCCCGCAACCACGTCACCCCGTCGTCCCCAAATCTCGCCTGCGACCAGCGCCGCCACGGCCGTTTCCTCCCGACACAAATGCTCTTCAATCCCATTGATGCCGCGCGTAAATCTCGCCCCTGCTCCGGCTATTTAACCTCCACCCCTCTGTGACCATTTCCCCTCACCTAGCACCCCCACTCCACCACCAGGCTGCCCACAATATCGCTTGCACCGCCGCAGTACCGAGCCACTCCGGCGTGCGATTCCGGTGAGCACTCATCGCCCCTTGCCTTCTAATCTTGCCAGCATGATTGCAGCAACCTTGCGCATCTTCTAACTACACTGGTGCGTGCTAGGACTATCCGGAGCCTCGCCAACGAAGACGACTGCAAGTGCCCGACGCAGCCGCAAACTCCGACGAGCTCTCCTAGTTTGTACTGACCGCGCCTCCCTCTCTCGTTCATACTCACACACTCGCCTCATCTGCATGCATCTAACGCCATCTCTCTCGTGCCTTAGCGTGAACCGTAGCATCGCCACCGTCTCCAGCAGCACACACCCGACGACAGCAGCGACTCCGGCGAGCAATCTCCGTCGACCTCGAGCGCCCCTTCACCAACCAAGCATACCCTAAGCATCAGCAACGCACGGCGAACTCGGTGAGCTAACTCCCCCTCTCCCGCGCGACCTAGATAATTGGCAACGTCTCTCACAGAGCCGCCACCGCCACCGCTAGTGCCGCCAGGCTTTGGGCGCTTGATCGCGAGCCGTTAAATCCAGATCCAACGCGTTAGATAGATCACTTAAACGAAGGGGTACGGAACAGATCCGGCCGTGCGATTTCATTTAGATCGTGCAGTCCACGCTAGTCGATCCGCGCGAAATGGTACCGACGAATCAGAGAGCGCCGCGTGGCTGGTTCTTTGTTTAAAAACAGAATTTAGATCTATTAGTGATTCAAACTTGTAAAATTCATATCTTTTGATTCCCACGTTCAAATTTTGCAAATTTTATATCATTGGAATCAGCAGAGAAAATACTATCTGTTTATGCAATGTGTTTAATATTTTTCCTCTGTAAAAATGGTTGTTTATGCAGAAACTTGTGTAGGCTTATTTTGATTATACAAATTATTTGAAAATGTTTTAAGGATCAAATAAGGTTTATTTTGAATATCTTGGACTTGTTTATGTTTTAGTACTATTCACTTGTCTTGTTTGGTGTAGAAAAATCATCACATGGCATTTGCATGCACTCATATATTTTTGTTTGTATATATTTTGTATGTGATTTTGGTGCCATTATTTTATGTGTAGATTTTGGTGCAAATAGTGATTGTGATTGTGAAGATTGTTGCTACTCCCCAAACTACCAAGGAAAGTGGTGCTTCATGATTTTATTCCTATGTTATTCAACTATGCACTAGAAATATTTTGTATAGGACTTGCATGAATAGTTTGATCTATATGCTATGCTTGGGAAATCCTAGTAGTTGTAGAATTGCTAGAAATTTCCAAGTTAAGATGCTTATCAATGCCATGCTTAGCCTAGCTAGTAGCAACCAAGGGTGGTTATATATTCATGCTATGAGAAAATATTTCTAAGTCTTTGGACTTGTGTTTTTCCTTAATAAAACAACTAAGTGAATGAAACACCTGGGTGGAATGGAAAGAATGGTTTGTGTTGAGTGGTTACACAAGGCCCATTTCTATGGTTTACCTTGTGTATCTCACTTATGGAAAGCCACCCAGGAACAAAGGGATTTGAGATGCCAAATGTTTAGAAGCTTCTAGTGCAGCCACATGGCATTATGGGCTACGCCTGGATCACATAGGTTGCACTAATTTAGCCATTTGGACAGTTGGTGCTAGTGGGATGATAGGTTTGGAGCGCGTCCATTTGGTCTAAGGGAAGGCTTCTAAAAGGTCCTGTCTTGGTGAAAATCATGTCTTGTGGGGAAAGTGCACAACCTCTGCAGATGGAAGAATCTAAGTACTTAGCCATGTCCCTGGTATTGGACAACTTGAGCATCAAGACATGGAAGCTGTCAAGAATCTCCTCACACCAATTTCTAAGTTAAAACTTGTGGTTGAAAAAGGGTGAAGGTTCACCAATTTCTATTGGTGGTTCCTTGGGAAAATTTTATCAAAAAAAACTTAGTGTTTTCAACTGATAGATAAAACCTATTTTGAGCAAATCAAGCCTAAACTACACTTAGCCAAAATGCATATAGTACCTAGACTGCTAATATTCAACTAAGGTACCACTTTCTAATACTATTCCAATGTATTGACCCACTATGGCTGTAACTTGTGATGTTGCAGGTTATTCTGATGATGATTAGGGGTTATGAGTCTACACTCAACATGCTTGCCTGTGGCACATGAAGATTAAGACTTATTTATCTTATTATATATTTGAACTCTTGTATTAGGCCTGTGGCCATGGAGTTTGTAAAAGACTATGTTTGTCTCTAGAATGATATGTAATAATGACCTTTGTTTCTGTGTACTTCATCTTAAACTGTGGATGCTAGCATTGATCTAGGGACTAGCATTGCAATCATAGGGATCCTTACCTTTATAAAGGGAGGGATCTTACACGAACCCACTTCCTATGCAAGGGAGTCTCATGAGAAAAAAATTACTGAAACAAAAGGCAACTAGCATAGGAAGACAAAACAAGTGCAGCTTCAAAGCTTTCAACATAAAGCGGGGAAACTTAATATTGTTGAGATGCATAAACCCATGTTTCCCTCGCTCATAATAAATTTCAATAGCACTTTGAATAAAGTTGACAATATAACTATCATAAGAAACAATTTTATCATAATGAGCATACTTACAATCATCAAAAAGAGGTCTAAGGTCATAAATTGGATCAATAGAAGCATAAGGAGCTTTAGCAAATTTGGAAAAATTAAACTCATAAGCTTCTCCATCAAACTTAGTTAAAACTTTCTCCTTCTTACAATCAATAATAGCTCCACAAGTATTCAAGAAAGTTCTACCAAAAATGATAGGACAAGTTTTACTAGCTTCAGAACCAATCACTAGAAAATCAGCAGGATACTCAATCTTACTGCAAAGGACTTCCACATCTCTTACAATACCAATATGGCAAATGGTTTCCTTATTAGCAAGGTGAATAACCACATCAATGTCCTCAAGTTCACAAGGACCAATTTCATGCATAATTTCCCTGTAAATCTCATAAGGAATAGCACTAGAACTACCACCAATATCACATAAACCATAATAGCAATGATAACCAATTCTAACAAACAACACAAGGACACTAGTTTTCCTAGCTTTACTAGGATGAGAGACAATATTAGAAGCGTCTTCATAGAAGACAATGTGCTCATCCTCTACATTTTTAGTGACAAGATCTTTCACAATGGCTACTACAGGTTCAATGTTTATTTGCTCATCAGGTTCCACAGTTTTCTTTGTACTTTTTATAACCACATTAGCTATGATAGAATGTTCCTTTACCTTAGCAGGAAAAGGGATTTTCTCAATATAAGGTTCAGGCAAAATCGGATCAACAGTAAAAACTTCAGTGCTTCTAACAGGAACATGATTAAAAACATCTTTATAAGGTGCATGGTACTTGTTCCAATTATTTTTAGGAATATCTATGTAAGAGGAAAAAGCCTTAAAACAATTGGCAATACTTTGAGAATAAAGACCATACTCAGTACTAATATCATGAAAGTCATTAGTTCCCATAAAATATTTAATGCATTCATAATCATAATTTATACCTGACTTTCTTCCTTTGTCATTCTCCCATGCTTCAGTGTTCTCTTGAATACGTTCTAGAAGATCCCATTTAGCTTCTTCCTTCATACGTGGTTGGAGAGGGGGTAAGAATGAGAAAGTAGTCTATTTGCCTGCACCTGCTTTGTTTAATTTTGATAACAGGCAAGGATGGTCGCTCACGGAGGAAGAGTTTGACACCTACGTGGCGGAGCTCTCCCAGCAAGAGGAGAATGTTGGAGAGGATGCCAAAGATGATTCGGTTTAGCCCTACAACATGGGATAGTCTTCATACTAGCATCCCTCCCATGATTGGATCATGTCTTCTTCTTCATCGCGAGGGCCTGATTATGATCATTCCTATGATGACCCACCAGCTTGGGGTTACTACCCGTGCTATTGAGCCTCACTTAGGCCAAAAGCCTAAGCTTGGGGGAGGTACACCAACATCACACTCATCTATATATCATGTTTCATCGGTTCTTTGTATATCCATGTTTCGCTTTCTTTTTGGTTTCTGTTTCTTCTTTCCCAAAACACAAAAAGACCAAAATTAGTTTTGTTGTTTCTCTTGGTTTGTTTCTTTGCTTTTTATCTTTGGTTTGCCTTAAATAAAAATCCAAAAATATTTTGCTTTCTTTGTTTTTGCTTTGTGTGCTTGCTTTAAAAAATCGAAAACACCAAAAATATTTGTTGTTCTTCTTTGGTTTTGTGAAGTTATTTCCAGGGTTTAGCAGCCCTCAGTGGTGTCACATCCCAAAATTTTCCAAATTTTGAAATGTGTAAATAAAAAAAAAATTGTTGAAATTTAGGGAGAAAATAAACTTTTGTTTCTAAATGGAAACTTAAAAACCCATCTTGAAAAAAACTTTGAACAAAGCTTGAATCCAACTAAATTCAAATCAAGTGAAATGCATTCTTCTTAAATGCATCTTCAAATTTAAACACTTGGAAAATAAATCAAAACCCTAAAACCCTAATGGGAGTTTTCAAAGATATCTCTAACACCATGGATTTGATCCATATAAAAATTTGTCAACAAACATTCGTAAATGATCAAGAATGACAAACAGAAATATTATAAAACCATAGAAATTGATTCCATTCAATTTGGAACCAAATGGTGAGCAAATAATCCATACCAAATGGTGAGCAAATAGTCCTAAAGATATTTAAAAGGATAAACAAATATTAAATAAGATTTTACCAATTTGAATCACCAAGTTTGGATCTTTAAATAAAAAGATATGGATTTATAAGATAAAGAAAGAAATAATAAATAAGGAGTATTGTAAAAGCCAAATTAAATCTTGGCCAAATCCATACCAAATGGTGAGCAAATAATCCTAAAGATATTTAAAAGGATAAACAAATATTAAATAAGATTTTACCAATTTGAATCACCAAGTTTGGATCTTTAAATAAAAAGATATGGATTTTATAAGATAAAGAAAGAAATAATAAATAAGGAGTATTGTAAAAGCCAAATTAAATCTTGGCCAAATCCATAAATAAATTGAATGAATGTGATCCAAGTTCAAAGGAAATAAATGGATAAATAAAATTCAAATAAAATAATATGGCCCTAACCAAGTTCTATTCCATTTGATTGAGACAAATCCCTAATTAGAATGACTAATTAAAGCATCGGAAAATAATATTTGGAATTTACCCAAGTGGAATAAGAGTTATTTAATTAACTTAAATGGGATCAAAGAAATCATCTAAATCAAATTTATGGAATTAAACCCATATTTGATTTCATTGGAATCAAGACAAATACCCAATTTAAATGATTAATAAATAATATTAAAAATATTCCAATAATTCAAAGTGAATTATTTGACACCCTAATAAATAAATAAAACCTACTGCAAAAGGGTTTGGTAAAAATTTGAGTTAAAATAAAAATTGAAATTATATTTAAAATCTTGTTTGAATTAAGACAAAGGCCTATTTTCAATAATTAATATACCCTTAAAAGAATAAAAGAATTATTTTAAATTTGACTTTAGAATGTATTATTAATCAGTATTTGAATATACACAAAGTTTGGCAAAAGTTTGAATTCAAATAGGGTTTGAATTATTTAAATAAAAATCAAAACAGATTAATAGAAATAGAAAAGGGCAAAAGATTCTGTATAAAAAAAATGAAACAGACCCCAGCCCACCAGGCCCATCTAGCCCAACCAAACCCCCGAACCGTTTTTCTCACTCACTAACTAACCCACTCAGCCGCTGACTGTCGGACCCCACCTTCTCCCTCTCTCACTCGCTGACTAGCCAGCCCCACATGTCAGTCGTTGTTCCCACCCCAGCGACCAGTTCTTCCTCTCTCCCTCCCGTTTCTGGCTTGATTTCGTGGCTTCAATTCGCATAAATGCAGAGGTCGTTACCCACCGTGATCACGCCCTGCTAGACGCCTCCCTTCCCTCTTCTTTTTCCCCCAGACACCACACTTCGAAAGCCTCAGGCTGCCACTAATTTTTGCTCAAGCTCTCACTGCCTCCGGCAAGCTCTGGTGAAGATTCCGGCGACCTCGACCCTCCCCTCGCCCCCTCGACAACCCGAGCGTGTTCCCCATCGCCTCCTGCACCTCTCTGCATCTTTAGTTTGCCCGCGCGCGCCCCATATGCTCGGCAACAACCAAGTCTGAGCAGCGCCGCCGTCTGCTTCAACTCCGGCGACGCCTCCCTGTAAGCCACGTATCCCCCTCCATCTCTGGATGACCCTCTTATGCTATCCTCTCTCTCGCGCTTCTAACAGATTCATTGCTTCGCTCTCCCGTGCCTTGTAGCGACGTCCCCGATGACGCACAGCGTGCCCGACGCCGTCAGCAACTCCGGCGAGCGGTTCAAGCCAGCGTCGAGCGCCCCTTTGCCAACCAAGCACGCGTTGAGCATCAGCGAGCTTCTGTGGTTCTGGTGAGCATATCCCCTACTCCTCTCGCTTCCTGTTCTCACCGTTACGCCGTAGCCAGAACGCCGCCGCCGTGCGCCACCATCGGGCGCCGCCAGGTTTTGGTTAGTGTGTCAGGAACCGTAGGATGTAGATCCGTCGGCTACGATAGATCCACTTAAATCAAAGAGGTATGCTGATCTGTGGTTCACGTTGCTTGATCCGAACAAACTGGTACCAGCCTATCAGAACAAGACACGTGGTCCAGTCTGTTTCATAAAAACCAGAATTGATCTATTGGATGTTCAAGTTTGTAAAATTCATAACTTTTAATCCACACATCCAAATTTTGCAAATTTTATATCAATGGAATCATAAGACCAAGTACTATGCAACCATGAACTTTGTTTAATAAATTGCTTCTGGTAAAATGGTTGTTTTTTCAGAAACTTGTGTAGGCATAATTTGAATATAAAATTCATTATAAAATTATTTTTATGATAAAATCTTTGGAAAATGGATTGTTTTGAACCTACTGACCATATAGACCAACTTGTGGTTTCAAAAAATATTTTGTGGGGCAAAAGAATAAATCTTTGATTTAGAACATTTCTAGTCAAATAAAAATGTTGTTTATATGTTAAAAATACTTTTGGAGAAAAATCTTTGGGAAATGATTTGGATTAAACTCTCTGACCCCAAACACCAAGTTTTAGAATTAAAAATATATTTGGTGAACCCTATAAAGATTATTGCTTTGCTAAAGGCATTTTCAACAACATAAAATATTGATTTAGTGTAAAAATGGTTTATAGGTGAAACCTTTTGCAAATGGTTTTAATATTAAACACTTGACCATAAAACACCAACATTTGTGTTTAAAAATGTATTTGTCAAACACTAGAAAATATTACTTTGGTTTGAACCATTTCTAGCAAAATAAAAAATGACTTAAAATGGCCATTTTCACTAACTTGATAACAAATGATTTTGCCACATTTACAAATGACCTTGCGACTTTTATAAATGACCAATAAATATTTTATGATGTCTATAACCTAATAGAAACCACTTTTCCAAATAAAACAATCTTGGCATGCTTGCATGCATTTCTTTGTTTTGTTAATCTATGTGATGTTTGCTTGAATGGTAGATTGAATATTGCTTGCTTGGTTGAATTGTAGTGGAAATTGAAGAGTGTGATTATTACAAGATCAAGGAGTGAACTTATAATTCTCTACCAAAAAGGCAAGTGATGCTTCATACTTTTGTCCCATTATTTTCACTATACATTAGTGATATTTCTAAGTAGGACTAGCATGGCAGTTTTGCTAAGTATAAACTATGCCATGGGAAATCCTAGTAGATGATACCTTAGTAGAATTTTTCAAAGTTAAGATTCCTACTACTATCATGCTTAGTCTAGCTAGTAGAAAACAAGGATGGATTATACTTCATGTTATGGAATATTTCTAAATCAAGGACTTGTGTTTTGTTTAATAAAACAACTAAGTGAATGACACACCTGGGTGGAATGGAAAGAATGGTTTGTGTTGAGTGGTTACACAAGGACCATTTATATGGTTTACCTTGTGTATCTCACTTGTGGAATGCCACCCAGGAACAAAGAGATTTGAGATGTCAAATGTTGAGAAGCTTCAAGTGCAGCCACTTGGCATTATGGGCTCTGCCTGGATCATATAGGTTGCAATAACTTAGACAAATGGACAGTTGGTGGTAGGGGATGATAGGTTGGAACGCATCCATTCTGGTCTAAGGGAAGGCTTCTGAAAGATCTTGTCTTGGTGAAACCAAGTCTTGTGGGGAAAGTGCACCACCTCTGCAGAGTGTAAAAATCTAAGTACTTAGCCATGTCCCTGGCAAAGGAAAAATTGAGCATCAAGACATGGGAGCTATCAAGAATCTCCTCATCCAAATTTCTAAGTTAAAAACTTGTGGTTGAACAAGGGTTTAAGGTTCACCAATTTCTATTGGTGATTCCTTGGGTGATTTTGTCAAGCAAAAACTTAGTGTTTTCAAATGATAAGGAAAATCTATTTTGAGCAAATCAAGCCTAGCTCCACTTAGCCAAGTACATATAGATGATAGAATACACCATACTACCATAGTATCACTTGCCAATACAATTCAAATGTATTGAACATGTGGCTATAACTTATTATGTTGCAGGTTTGTTTGATGTTAGTGAAGTGTGTTGATTAGGATTACAAGTCTACAACCAACATGCTTGCCTATGTCGTTTTGAAGATGAAGGACCCCATGCTATAGTTATTTCTGTTGCATTGTAATGAGACAGCCAAATGAGCTATGTAAGATGTAATGAATTATTTTATTCCTGGTTATGAAGTTGTAATATGACCTTTGTTTCTTGATATTACATCTTAACTGTGGATTCTAGCTATCGATCCAAGGACTAGCATTGTAAACATAGGGATCTCTACCTTATTAAAGGTTGGGACCTCTACAAGTGGAGTTTGGTTTCATGTTATTATTCAAGCCACAGAAGTGAAGAGCAATAATGAAGATTAAGACAACTTTGAGGTGTGGTAAGAGGTTGGTAAATAACTCTATTTGTTTTCATTTTTGTACATATACTCTTCATTGTGGGCATGCTTGGTCTGTTCATGTAAGGTGTATGTTATTTATGGATGCTTAGTAGTTCTTGCTTTCTTATGATTAGCTCCATGTTGCTAATCGTTTGTAGCAAGTCATATGAATGTTTGCTTGCAATGTTCTATTCATAACTTGGTATGATATTGTGGTATCCTCCTCTGAATGTTTCATGTGAATCGACTTGGCACATGCTCACGCATGCATATGACTGAACAATAGTCAGTAAGCCTCAATGATTTATTTTGCCCCAGAGTTCTTGTATCACTTTCATGTCATAATTAGTTTTGTTTTGTTGCAAGCATGATTATGACAGTTATGTCTCTCGTTTGTCGCTCCCTCTCTATTGCTAGCCTTCACTTGCACTGATTATGAGCTCTACTTGTGCATCCAACTCCCCAAAACCAATATTGCCAATAGTGTCCACCATACCTACCTACTAGCATTATTTGTTATTTTCGTACATATTCATTATGCCTTGTTTTATTTGAAATAAAATGTTTGCTTGTTATCAGAAAGTTAGTTAGTAAAGCTCTCATGAACTTGATGGCACACTTTATTTCTTGCACCTAATAAACCTAAACCATTGTGACTGCCCATGAAAGTTATATGCTTGCAAATTATAGGCTGGGAGTTAGCAGAACCGTGCTGTCATGGGGAACGCTTTCAACACCTGTAATTATATACCCAGTTGATATCATGCTCTTTTGTTTGCGGATGTCGTCGGTGTGAAATAAAAGGGGAGCTTGTAAGTCCATGGAGTTACGTATATGTGTTAGAGAAACGCCTGGGCCGCTAGCCTAAGCCATGCCAAATCATGGTGGAAACTTGCAGCATAACCATAGCGAGCAAACTATGAACATTTCTTCTTATAAAAAAGAGACATATGAAAAGAGGAAAGAGAAAAAAATAAAGCGCCATTTTCCCATGGCAAATAAGAAGATTGCTGAGATGCTCATTGTCTGCTTGCCTTGTCATTTTGATTATGGGATAGCTCTTGTATCATGTGCAAGGGGTACCCCGTTGGCGGTTCTCTATGATACGCATGTATTTACTATGATAAGAACTTACTGGTAACTAAAGTTGAGTAGCATGAGGATCGGCCCTCGTACTCAAGGGACATGAGATTTCCAGTTTATGGTATGTCCAGCATATAACTCATATTGGACCTCACTTTCACCTGAACCATCTAAAGATACCTATGATAGGGGCAATGAGAGCTCAAAGCTAATGAGTACCATACTTTAAGCATTTGGAAGCCTTTCAAACTTTTCAAAACATTTTCACTTCCTTGTTGAGTCACCACTTATTATATGAGCACCTTCTTGAGAGCATAGTTGTCATTCTTAGTGTAATGTGCTTGTTTCAAAACTTGGTTAATTATGTCATGACTTTGATGCTTGTATCTCTGATATACTTACTTCTAGTCTTCACTTGAACTTCAGAGGTGCCTTGGCATTTATGTTGTGCTCTACAAACAAAGGCAAGCGAGATACCACTCTATCATACCTTCTTATGAGCATTGCAATGTTTCTTATGTTTATGTTTCATGCTACTTATTATTATTGACTTGGAATATCTTCATAGCTTGCAATGACTATTTAGTAGACTTAGTTGCATACTCCTTATTATGAATTGTCTAAGTATCTACTCCTGTGCTAAGAATATATACATCATATGAAGCAAATGTGTTCGTCAAAGCTCTTTTATCGCAATCAGTTTTCAACTGAATTGCTTGAGGACAAGCAATACGCTAATCTTGGGGGTTGTTGATACGTCCAAAACGTATATACTTTCCTGAACACTTTTGCTATTGTTTATCCTCTAAACTTGTGTGATTTGGATACAACTAACATGGACTGACGTTGTTTTCAGTAGAATTACCTTGGTGTCTAGTTTTTGTGCAGAAAATCAACTATCAGGAAAAATCCCGAAAATATGCCAAAAATCCTATTTCACGAGAAGATTCACGAAGCTAGAATACGAGACGAAGTGGAGGCCTGAGGGGCCCACACCCCCTACCGCACGGGCTAGGCCTGGCCACGCCTGGAGGGGGTGTGGCCGCCTCAGGTACCCCCTCGGCCTCCCTCTTCGCCTATAAGTTGCCTTCTGACCTAAAAACTCAGGGGGGGTCGACGTTTTTCTAGAAAGAATTCCGCTACGCCGCCACCACCAGAAACCGTGATTCGGAACCAGAAACTCCGTTATGGCACCCTGTCGGGATGGGGAATTTGGAGAGGATCATCGCCATCATCAACAACAACACCTGTCCATCAACCATCCATGTTTGCCTCATCCATGAGTGAGTAATCCCCCGCTATAGGCTATGGGGATGGTAGGTATTGGATGAGTTCTATCATGTAATCGAATAAGATTGTTAGGGCATGGTGCCTAGTATCTCTATTAGTGTTATTTGACTTTGTTGCAACTTGTTGTGCTTAATGCTTGTCACTAGGGCCCGAGTGCCATGATCTTAGATCTAAACTTATTATTGATTCATGATGATAGTATTGTTCGTGATCTTATCTGCAAGTTGTGTACACATATCATTGTCCGGATCCAAAGGCCCCAACGTGACAGCAATTGGGATAGCCGGAGGGGATGGCTGTGATGTGAGGATCAGATGTGTTCACGGAGTGGTAATTTTTTGCTCTGATGCTTTATTAAAAGGAGCACAATAATTGCCAGTAGTTCCCTTGAGGCCCCGCTGCAACGGGCTGGCAGGACAAAAGATGTTGTGCAAGTTCTCATTGCGAGCATGCATGACTATATATGGAGCACATGCCTATGAATGTTTAGTACTTGGATGTTGTACCTTGTTTATCTGCAATTTCCCTAGATCTTGAAGTTACATGTTTATACTTGTCCATAAAACACCCGTCCATCCATCCCTGTGCCTACCGCACTCATATCCTACTATTTACTACTACTGTTACTATTGCTCTTGTTTTACTGCTGTTGTTGCTTTTCTTTTGCCACTACAAAACTATTTCTACTCATAAACTACTGTGAGAAAGAATATTTCCAGGTGCAGCTGAATTGACAACTCAGTTGTTAAGGCTTATAAGTATTCTTTGGCTCCCCTTGTGTCGAATCAATAAATTGGGTAATACTACCCTCGAAGACTATTGCGATCACCTATACTTGTGGTTCATCAAGACTATTTTATGGCGCTGTTGCCGGGGAGCATAGCTTTATTTGTAAGTTCACTTGGATCTATTATTGTTCATTGCTACTCCTTTCATCATGGGTAAGTCTCGTGATGAAAAGTTTCCTATTTTACCATCCACTACAAGAAGAGGTACAGTCCTAAACACCTCTACTGCTCTTGATTCACCATCTGTTATAAGTAAGCTTGTTACACCACCACCACATACACATGCTACACACACTGCTACTACTGCTGAATCTGAAATTGCTTCTAATACTCATGATGTTACTTCTACTGTGCTTGATGCAAGTGGTTCATTAGGTCCTTTCATAGATGCTACTATTGCTAGAACTATTTTGGGGAACACTGAAACTCCTAGTGAAGACACTGTTACACCTTTTAGCTCACCTGGGTCTAGAGAGAGATATGATATTAATGATGGTTACATTGAAATGACTAATGAATTTATTGAAGAGTACCAAAACACACATGGTGCTAGTGCTATTAGAAGTCTCCTTGAGAGACGTACTATTATTCCTAAACTGTCTTCTGATCCTAAGTTTTCCACTTCTCCCATAGATATTAAAGATGAAGATTATATTTTTTCTCTTGATTTATCCTATTTAGACATTGTTGAGAAAGAACCTTTTTGTGGGACTGAGAATGAGAGTGTTGTGGCACATATGAATAAGCTTTCCACTATGAGTGCTTTATTATCTGATGATTTTAAGATGCGCAAGTACTTTGTTTCTAATATCTTCCCCTTTTCAGTAAAAGGAGAAGCTAAAGCTTGGTTTAATAGATTACCTCCTGGATCCATTGATAGCCCTGATTGCTTGATTGCTTCTTTCTTCCAGAAATATTTTCCTCCTAGTGCTAGACATGATGATTTGTAGAAATTTTTTGATTTTAAACTGGGAGAAGAAGAGAAACTGCCTGAATCATGGACAAGGTTCTGTTCCTTGATTCATGCACATCCTGGATGTCCATTACCTAAAAATGAGCTTCTTGAAATTTATTATAATGGACTAACTGACGATTCTCGGACATACCTAGATAGTTTTGCTGATTGTGTTTTCAGGAAAAGAACTCCTACAGATGCTGAAGAATTAATGGCTAAAATAAGCAAGAATTATGATGATTGGACTTCAACTGAGTTAATTACACCTGAGCCTACTACACCTGAGCCTATTGTGCCTGAACCAGCTCCAACACCAACACCAAAGAAGAGGGGAATGATTGCATTAAATGATGAAATGATGAAATAAGCTAAGAAATGTCTTAAGGAGAAGTATTAGAGCTGAAGATGTGAAGAATCTACCTCCTATAGAAGAATTATGTAAGACAATTCCCCACTCATCCACTATTGAGGTACACTCTCTCCAACACTTTGATGAAGGTGATATTCCCTATGGTAAACCCCCTGATCAATGCTTAGAGGAACTTGACACATGTATTGTTAAACAAGGTAATTTTAACAAACAAGTCCAGAATCATTTATTGGAAAACTCTAGAGCTATTAATGAGTTGAAAGATATTGTGGAAAGAACTGCTAATGATGTTAAAATGCTTTGTAAACACTTCCAAATGGTTCAAACTCAAAGTGATCAACTTGCTAAGGTACAAAAAGATATGCTAGTTAACGCCTCAGGAAATAAACATGCTTATGGAATTAGAACTAGGAGTGGTATAACTACTCAAGATCCTTTATATCCTGAAGGACACCCTAAAATAATTGAGCAGGATTCTCAACAAGATTAAAGTAGTGGTAGTCCTCATAACATAAAGAAAAAGAAACGTAAAATAGTTGAGGAACCACCTTGAAAGAACATGTGGGCCCCCATGTGTGTTTTGGTAATTAATGACAATCTTTATGGACTAATGTGTGTATTAAGTTGTACTTATAGGAATTGTCCATTTGCATTGCTTGGAGCATGTGGTGGATTCAAGATAGATGAAATGAGAAGAAGATATGTTGTGCAAGCTCAAAATGCGCCATCTATAGAAGATCTCATGTTTGATGCTTGCCATCCTCGGTTATCATGGATCGATGATGAGGAATCAAGAAAGGCGTTCCATATTGAGAAGGTCAAGTTCGTATACATTGAGCTCAAGTGGAATGCTAAAGGCAAAGGTATAATCTTGATGGGTTTTCCCTTTTGCCGGTCTCATGTTGTTAGTGGGAGACCGGGTTTAGGATAGATAACCGTACTATCAAGAGGGGCTCCCGAATGAGTAACTCGATCATATCGTTCGGAGAGAGCTCAAACCTTTGCATACTTGCATCATCATATTTGGTTGTTATTTGGTCTTATCCAAGTTAGGATATAGAGATTGTGGTAATATCCATAACAATATCTTGTTCATGAAAATCGGATCCCCCGTATATATCTTGTTGCGATTTTGATCTTGGCGATTTTTGGTTTCTCACCAAGTGAGATATCTCACATTATAATACATGATACATTCTCACTTGTTGATAACCAATATTTTCACATTTTATAGGGTAGCTATTATCGTCCTCTTTCCAACAGAATTGGAATCGGGTCAATCGGAGCTACCAATCAAAAGTTATCGCGGTTTGATTATTTATTAATATTTGGTTTGAAAAAGGAAAAAAGAAAACAATTTTACTGGGTCGTCCGGTACTACCGGGCCTAGTACCGGACGCCCCTGTTTCGGCCCGCTCCACCTCAGTCTTGCCCGGCACCTGGATCCGGTCCTACCGGACCTGCCCGGTCCGGATGAGCAGATACTACCGGCCGGCCCACATTGCTTCCCAGCTTAGGCAGCCTCTGCCGCCGCCTTTGTTGGCCCTGCCCCGCCTTGGCGCTGCTCCCGCCGCCTCGCTTCTCCTGTGCGCAGCCGCCGCTCGCCAGGCGCACTCACTGTGGCCCCGCTGGCCCACTGCATTGAGCGTGCTCTGTAGCTCCCCCGCACGCGCGTTGACCCCCGCGCATCCCACGTTTGCGCGCCCGTGTTGTTGTGCCATATGTCGCCTCGCTGCGCGCGCTGCTTGGTCGTCTCGCTGCAGTTCCCGCGCGCATGCTGCTGGCCGCACGCCCACGCTGGCCCGCGCGGTGGCCCCACGCTGGCACGCACTTGCTCACTGATTGGCTGCTAGCTGCTGCTCAGCCGCGCACGCCAGGCCTGCTGCTACCTTGTCTTTGTTTGGCGGACCATTCCAAAAAATAGCCCCAACGTCCAGATTTTTGGGGCCCCTATTTAAGCCTTTGCCCGTTTTCAGTTTAGTTAGCTTCTTCCTCTTCTATTAGGCTAAGCTTTCTCCACACTTGCTCTAGATTTTGAATCTTGCCTAATCTCTTACCCTCCGATGATTCTTGCCCATATTTGAGTGGATGAGAGAGGAGATCTAGATCCACGTTTTGACCTAACCGATTCATCTCTTTGTGAGTGTATCTTTGGGGATCTAGATTTTGGGGGATTTTGTGTCCCTCTTTGATTCCTACTCTCTTGTTCCCCCAATAGATTTAGTAGCTTTGTTGGAACTTGAGAGTGAGGGATTGGAGCACCTTTGTGGTGTTCTTGCCATTTGCATTTGGTGCATCGGTTTGTGTTCTCCTCGGAGGATTTGGTTTGGGTTACTCATTGGAGCTTGTCCCTCTTGGGTTCTTGGAACCCTAGACGGTTTGTGGCCTTGGTGGCATTGTGGCCTTGGTGGCCTTTGTTGGGAGCCTCCAATTAAGTTTTGGGGAAGTGCCCCAACCTTGTGAGAGGTTCCGATTGCCACCAACAAGTGCACCGATAGTGGAAGCATGGATCAATCCCGTTGGGGTGAGATTCACCGGAGAATAAGGGAGGCCTTTTGTGGCATTGGTGTTTTTATACCACCCCCTCTCCAAACAAGACGTACTCCATGTTGGGAGGAACTCGGTAAAATATCATCATCCTCGCGTGCCTCGGTGAGCTCTATACCCGAGCTCTTTACTTATGCACTTTACATTGTGATAGCCTTCGTGCTTGAAGTAATCTATATCTTGCTATCACATTGTTGCTTGTATTGTTTAGCATAAGTTGTTGGTGCACATAGGTGAACCCTAGTTGTTCTAGTTTGTGCTTGACAAAGTAAATGTTAGTTTTATTTCTCCTTTGTTGAGCCACTCTAGGAAAAGTCTTAATCGCCTATTCACCCCCCCCCTTCTAGGGGACATCCGTATCCTTTCAATTGGTATCATAGCCCGGTCTCTCATTTTAGGCTTCACCGCCTTGAGAATAAAGATGTCGACTAGGGGATTAGTGCACAATGACATGTTCATATTCGATGGCACAAATTATGATATTTGGAAAAATCATATGCTTATTCATTTTTGGGACATGGACCCAAGTTTGGAGCGTATTGTAGATATAGGTTTTTCTCCTCCTATGGATTTCAAAAATCTATCTTATGAGGATGAGAAAAACTTATATCTCGATGCTCAAGCTTCTAATGTGCTTGTTAATGCTTTGAGCTATGTAGTTACATCTTCAATCATTCCGTTTTGGAGCGCTCATGAGTTATGGAGAAAACTTCAAGATAAATATGTTGTGTCCAACATTATTGAGGATGATTGTGTTTCTTCCACTTCCGGTCGACCTGAGTTCTCATCCTCTACCACTTCACCAACATGTGATTTTCACAAGGTAATGATATGGTGAGTGGTGATAGAAATTGCAATTTGGATAGTGTGCTTACTATGTGTGATCTTTCATCTTTATCAAGTTGTAATGATCTATCTTTGGACCTTAACACTTCTAGCACTCAAAACTCCTTACATGCTTGTGTTAATAGTCCTTGCATATCATGTAGAAATGGCTTGAATAAATCTCATGATGATATGCTTGTGTTGTCTTGTTGCCATGATAAAAATGCTTCTATTTCCTCTAGTTCTTGTGTTGCTAACCATGTAGAGGAAACCGAAGATTCTATGGGCCAAGACATGGTTTTGAATGAAGCCAAAAATGCAATCTCATATTCACCTTCTTCCGGTACCCACCTATGCCTTATGGCTAGGGATTCTAAGGTAACTCCTACTTTGGAACCCATTACCTCTGATGATGAGGAGGATGTGGAAGAAGATCTTGATATTGATGATTTATATGAAAAGGGTGAGATTGTTTATCGTGCCCTTGTTAAAAAGGATATTGCTTGCTCTAACTTTTTTGAAGTCTTGGACTTTTCTATTAAGAGCAAAGAACATATTGATAAGTTAGAAACACAAATTGAGGTGCATGATAACAACATTGATAAAATGTGTAGTCTTGAGCGTGAGTATGCTAATATAATTGAAAACCTAAATAAAGCTCTTGAAGAGGAACAAACCACTAAGGAATCTCTTGAGGAGACCTTTCTTCAGAGCTATCTAGAGTAAAGGAATCTCATGATAGAGATCTTGAGGTGGCAAGTGATCTCAAAATTAAAAATGATGAGACTCAAGTTACTTATGCTAAACTCCTCGAGGATTTTGAGCACCTCAAAAATGGCTCTTGGGTCATAAAGGGTGATCTCATCAAACTCACCGAGTCACATGAGCAACTCAAAGCCTCATATTCAAAAGAGTTTGTGAAGTTGCCCTCACCTCTTGCTAATAATGATGATGCTTGTGCTACTAACTCTATTTCTTGTGAAGCATCTATTTTAAAGGAGAATGTTGAGCTCAAGGCTCAACTTGCTTTACTAACTAGCAACTCTGGTAAAATAGAAGAAAGCCATGTTAAGCTCTCAAGCTCGCATGAGGATCTCCTAGTCTCCCATGGTAGGATAAAGTTGGATCATGAGGCCATCATGTCAAAGGTAACATCTAGTGGGCCTCATATGGACATTAGCACTATATCTACTCCAAATGTTATATTGCCATGTGCTAGTCCTTGTAATTCATCCTCTCACAACCGTGCTATATCTCGTGATGAATTACATTCTGTTCCTTGTTGCTCTAACAATATAGCATCTACTTCCTCTAGTACTTTTGTTGAAACTAACCATGTAGAGTAAATAAAAGAGCTCAAGGCTCAAGTCACTTCTTTGAGAAATGACTTGAAAAAGGGTCATCAAGGGAAGAGCACTCAAAAAAATCTTGAGTGTGCAAAAATCCCCCAATGACAAGAGTGGGCTTGGATTCAACTCCAATGTCAAGAACAAGTCCACTATCAAGTTGAAGCACAAGGACAACAAGAAGAATGGCCAAGGTCAACTCAAGAATCCGGCCAACATTGTTTGCTTCAGGTGCAAGGAAGAAGGGCACCATGTTAGATCTTGCCCATTGAAGAAAAAGCCTCTTAGTGTGAAGCAACAAGGGAAGAGGCCTCAAGCTCCACCTCAAGTCATTAATGGGCCACTTCCTAAGAGGACTACTCGAGCTCTTCCTCGAGTTGTGGCTTCACCTTAGAAGAAAGATGGCAAGAGTAGAACTTGCTACATATGCCATGAGAAGGGGCACATTTCTTCCTCATGCACTATTGGTATCTCCTCATCCAACCCTATCATTATTGATGATGCTTATTATCTTTGTAAGGATGAGGTTGGCAATGTGTTTGCCAAATTTTTTGGTGCTCGATGTGGTGTCAAGAAAAGAACCATTTGGGTTGCTAATCCTATTGTGACTAACCTCTTAGGACCCAACTTGGTTGGGGACCAACAAGCCAAAACTTGATCAATAGGTATTGTCGTGGTGTGGAACATGGCAGAGCCATCGGGGATGGCAAAGAAGGGACACTCGGATGCATTCGGTGGCTCACGCAACGGGTTGGGCACGGTGCACTGCAAACATAGGGACGTACCCAGGTTTGGAACCCTCTTGGCGTGGTAACACCCCTACTCCTGCAAGGTGAACTACGTATGGGAGCTTGATGCTCAGTACAGATGCTCCTTGAGATGTTTCCTTAGCTACTATCGGAGGCTAGAGGAAGATGGGAACTTGATGCTAACACTTCTATCATTCTATTGTTGCCTCTGCCTAGAACCCTAGCTCTGCCCTCCCTTATATACTGGTCTAGGGGGCAGATTATAGATCGGGTCCTAGGGTTTACTATTTGGATATGGGTTTACAGGGCAGGGCCGGCTACAGGGCCTAGCCGGTGGGCCAGGACCCAGTCCGCCCTTCTTTTAGCGTCATCCTTCTCTTTAGTGGTCATCCGGGCTTCCTTTGGGTCGTCACCCCTACTTTAACGGTCACCCGGACTGCTTTTGCCGGTCCAGCTGACCGTCTCGCTTTACCTTCGTCGGGTAGCACCTGGCATGATGGCATGCCAGCTTCCTTGATGACGAGGGAGAGCCAGAAGCATACCCCGCATGGAGCGTCAGTCCTTCCGTGCTCTGCATCGAATCCGAGGTGACCCGGGTGGGAGCGGTCACCCGGCCGGTTCTTCTGGCCACCGGCTAGACGGGCCAGCCGAGAAGGTTATAAGCCTAGCCGGGCTTGCTTGTCAGATGGCTAGAGTTGTATTTCCTGGAGGCCAGGCGGCCTGCATCTTCTGGATCCGGCCTACTTATGCCTGGCTTCCCCCGCCCGGGGGTTATCCCCCCGACACTAGTCTCCGAGCACGTATGAGCTTGGCCGGTGGGCAAGATCTTCCGTGCTCCTTCTTGTCCTGAGAGGTTGTTTTATTTTCTCCGGCTGCGGCTTTTGCTTTTGCTTTCCAGCTGGAGTTAACCGGTTGCGGAATCGATGGCCGTCCACTGGGTTCAAACAACAAAGGTAGTTACCGGTTGGAGGAGCTGAAGACGAAACATTTGGGTAGATGACGTCGTTGATGTCATCATCCACGACTGTGGCTCTGGCGCACGTCGCGTCAGTTTGACTTCCACATCGCTGCATCAGTATTTGCCAACTGCACACGCAAACTTGCCGCAGTGTTTCCTCGGGGCAAGTGCACACACCTCGTCTCCTACTGGACCTCGGGGGTCTTCTGTCGCATTCACGACAGCGCAGAGGATATGGAGCTGAAGCGCCGCGCGGCTGTGGTTTCGTGGAGCCACGTGTCACGCAGAAGCCGAAAGGGCGATGATGCCGCTTGCGGGGATAAATAGGGCTCTGAGGGGGATCGGTTCCCACACTTGTCCATCCTCCGTCTCATCTTCTCCTCGTGCTCCAGTGTTCCTTGCTCTTGTGCACCCTCTCCTTGCCGCCGCCGGCCACTTTCTTTCTGCCCGCCATGGCTTCCTCCTCCGTCGAGATGCTGCTGGCGCAACGCGGTGGCTGGTGCGTGTCCTTCGTGACCGATGAGCTCATAAACAAATATTGGTGGGGGAGGTTTCTTCCCTCGTCGTTGCTTGTGAAGCACCGGCTTGCGCCGGAGGGGGAGCGGGTGCCGAACCCTCGGCCGGGGGAGCGGGTCGTCTTCCTTGCGCACTTCGCGCGCTGCTTCGGCCTCCCCGTCAGCCCGTTCCTCCTCCAGCTCTTCCTCTTCTTCGACCTCCAGCTTCATCACCTGGGCGCCAACTCCATGGCGCAGCTGTCGCATTTCGCGGCCTGCTGCTAGTCATATCTTGGGGCGTGGACCGAGGTGGATAACTTTCTTAAATTCTTCCACTTCAAGGCCCAGAACATCACCAAGGGCGGCTGGCTGATGCGGACGGGCTGCTGTGCTGTCTACCCGCGGTCCTCCTCGCCTATGCCGCGGTTCGAGCACCCCGACACCGTCAAGCTGTGGCAGCGCACATATTTCTATGTGAGCAATGCCACGGAGATTGACTGGATCTGCCTTCACCCTTTGTTGATTTTCCCTCGATGCAGAAGGCCTAGACGACGAAGGGCATGGGTGCGGTGGCGGACCTCGATCAGATGGCCGCGCAGCTGGAGACAATGGTGGAAACGGAGAGGCTCACCGCCCGTGACATCACCTTGTCGTGTATGGTGTATCGCGTTCTTCCGCTGCAGAAGAGGTCACACAAGATGTGACATCTTTCGACCGCCAACGATCCGATGAGGACGTCGCGGAAGGATGTGCCAACCAGGACCTGTGGAACTGGATCTCCATGATCTCCAAGTTCCGCATTGAGGCCAACTGGGCATACTCCTGCCCCCGTACCATCGCGGTCGCCTGCCGCCATCGGTAAGTTTTTCTCTGCTTGTTTTGCGTCTTGCTTCTTATATTTGCTAGCTTTCCTTGGGTGCCTTATGCCCCCCTTTTTGATTAGTTGTTCACGGTGCAGCTGGTTGAGGATGGCATGGGTGACTTCCCGCTTCTGTCCTTCTTGGAGGACAGGAAGCCGAAGAATTACCCCCAGACGAAGCCCGAAGGGTTTCCCGTCCGAGAGGACGACGACCCCTCGGATCCTCATGGTAGGTTGATGACCGTGGGTCTTTCTTTCTCCTTTGTCTTTGAGGTTGTAGTTTTTACTCTTTGCTCGTGCCATAGTCGAGGTCACCGACGAAGAGGGTGGCCGAGAAAAACCTGCGGCGAGAGCCCGGGGAAAGAGGGCGGCACCTGTTTCCTCTCCCGCTCCAGTTGAGACGAAAAAGATGCACCGAGGGCGTTAGGTTGTTGCTCCACCATCCGTCGTCGGTTTAGTATCTCTCTTGCCCATGCTTGCCGCTCTGCGATTTTGCTGGTTTCTCCTTTGACTCTTCATTCTGCGCAGCGAGGCCATGGTGCTTGGCGATGGTGGTGCCGCCGTCATGCCTCCTCCTCCTCCTCCATCGGTTGAAGAGGTGGTGAGGTCGCCGGCTGCGCCCGTGTAGGCTGCGGCTGGCCCGACTATGGCCAGCCCGGCCGCGCCAGCCGTGCCGTCACCGCCCAGGGCGCCTGAGGGCTCTCTGACCATGGGGCTGCTACACCAGGTGCTTGCGTCCTCGTGGTTGGGCGAGCTATTTGCGGCTACACAGGACCCGAAGACCCCCTCCTTCGTCCCGAGGCTGGCATGAACCAGGCTTGGAGCGATGCTCCGAGCAGCTCCGCCAGGCCCGTCATTACGAAGGTGACGAAGGGAGCGGGGGCTGCGCAGGGGGCTGTGGCGGATGCCGGCCAGCCGGATGGTGGTCAACTACCTGGGAGGGAGTTGGTGGTGGCTGCGCCTTCGGGTGTAGCTGCCGATGATGACGAGGTTGTCGTCACCGGATCGAGGCCAGCTCCGGCTGTGCTGACGCCGGGTGCGATCCTTGCCCATCTCTCTGGCTCAGCGCCCATCGCACTCAGCCAGGTTCGACACCTGGTTGAGGGAATGGAAAGTGGCCTTGGCGAGGCCAAAAAATTGTCTATTTTGATGGAGGTAAGTCGTTGCCCTTCACACGATCTCCGTTTTTTCATCCGGTTTGCTTCTCTGTTTCTCATTTGCTTTCTTGCTGCAGAAAGCGTTTATGGAGTCTGTGAAGAACACTTGGGACCTTGGCCGTAAGATTGCTTCTTCAGATATGTCTTGGCGATTGGCTCCCTTTTCCCGTTTTTTGTTGACCATCGGGTATCCTCCTACAACCATGATCCAGGACAAGGAGAGGGAGGTGGAGCATCTCAAAGCTGAGGTGGCCCGGCTGGAGGAATCGAACAAGGAGCGACAAGCGCAGTTTGATCAACTTGCCGCGGCCAAGCATCAGCTTGAGGTTAGTATGGAGCGGGTTAAGAAGGCGGCTGACATCCGGGCGGAGGCGCTGAAGAACTTTGAGAAGATCTCCACCCAGCAGGAGGAGCCAATCCAGGTTCTTCGCCGCAGGGAGGAGGAGCTTACTCAGCACCTCCAGAACATCTCGGAGATGGTCATCAGTAAGTTCTTAAGATTCCCTCTTCCATTGTAACGTGACTTGCTCGATCTTGTCCATTTATTCTGCTTTGCGCCTGGCTGCAGCTCATTATCCTGAGGCGACCGAGATGGCCATGGAGAAGCTGCCGGTGGAAGAGGTTGGTCGTGACTTGACTGCCCTCGACTTGGTCAAGGTGGTGGCGGAGGAGAGCAATGGCATGCGCGCCATTGGCTACGATCTCTTCCACTACATCTGGCCGGACGCAGGCGATGTGCACGACATGGCCAGCCTAGCCGTGTCTCTTTCCAAGGGCATCGACGTTCTGGACGTGAAAAAAGAGTGAGCTACGCGAGGTGGGATGGAGATGGCGCTTGCTCTGGTGAAGTCGTGGTACCCTGGTGTCGACCTGAGCGTGCTCACCCGCGGCTTCCGCCTTGGGACGACTTACGAGGGTCTTCGCGCCAGCCTTCCTGCGCTCCAGGCCTACGGGGTGAAAATTGGCACCTACGTGGACTTGGAGCATGACTTCAGCGCCCCTGGAGAGCCACGGCCGTTCCACTGGGACCCGGTATGTTGGAATCCCCTTGACGTCGCCTCCAGCAGCCAGCCTCCTCCTACTGACGCCGGTGCCGCCCCTGTTGATACAGCCCCTGCTCCTTCTGCCTCGCAAGCTCCTGACTCTTGATCCCCGGGATGCTAGGTGTATTTGTGAGATTTGCTAGTTTGTTGTGCTACACTTCGGCTGACTTCTGTCGCTGACTTTTGAATCTGAGCGGAGCCTTCGTGCTCCGCCTTATGGTTTGGTGCCTTTTGCTCATCTTTGTTTATGTCTTCGTCATTTGCGGTCTTTTATGCTCGCGCCGGCTGGGGTAGCCACCCGGGTTCCAGCTCTTTTGCCGTTCTGACTTGAGTTCGGGCCGGCTGGGGTAGCCACTGGGTGCGTGGTAGGGCGTCCACTGGGTGTAGTCCCCGAGGTTCGGGCCGGCTGGGGTAGCCAGCCAAGGCGAAGCTCTTTTGGCTACCTTGACTTGAGTTTGTGGGTGCACGGGAGCGCGTCCACTAGGTGTAGTCCTCGAGGTTTGGGCCGGATGGGCTAGCCAGTCGGGGCGAAGCTCTTTTGTCTACCTTGACTTGAGTTTGTGGGTCCGCGGGAGCGCGTCCACTGGGTGTAGTCCCCGAGGTTCGGACCGACTGGGTAGTCAGCCGGGGCGAAGCTCTTTTGGCTACCTTGACTTGAGTTTGTGGGTGCGCGGGAGCGCGTCCACTGGGTGTAGTCCCCGAGGTTCGGGCCGGCTAGGGTAGCCAGCCACGGCGAAGCTCTTTTGCCACCTTGCTTCCTGCCAATTTGCGACTCGGGTCGTGCAGGACATAGCGTTGCTTTGGGTTACTTTTCTTGTGCATATGTGCATGCGTTAGATGGTAATTATCGTAGGAGGAAAGTAGACATGCGCCCCTTTGAGTTAGGCCGCTAGGAACTCCCCTTTTCTCAGCGAGTATTGGTCCTTTGAGCATTTTTCCTTGCCGGCCGTCAGCCGGGTTGCGGTCTGCAGCCGGAACCGAAGGACTTGCTATGTTGGCGTGCCTCGCGATACTTCGGTTCGCTGTTGTTGGTTTAACTTTTGTAGGGCGCAACCGGTTCGCCTGGATGCCCTTGCTTTCTACATCGGCATCTTCCTGCCACGTGCGCTTCGAGTTTTTGCTCTTGCCGGGTCGACAGCCGACGTGCGTACTGAAGCCGGAACCGAAGAGGTTACTCTAGACGCCTCGTGCAACATATGCCATTTGTAGAAATCGTGGGGCCTGGGCCAGCCGGTATGAAAATACAGATGGTGTGCGGAATTTGGACGAAGTCCTTAACGCTGTGCCAAGGAACGCAATCTTGTTTACTTGTTAGATAGAAAGGAAAGATACATACACTTTTGTAAGTGTAAAATGGGCGTAGTAGGCTGGCATTCCATGGGTGCTACATCTCCACGTCTGACTGATATTCCTTGTTCTTCGTCGGCTGCTGTGCATCTATCAGATAGTACGAATTGTTGTGGAGTTCTCGGCTGACGATGAATGGTCCCTCCCATGGCGGGGACAGCTTATGCATTCCCTTGGTGCTCTGGACCAAGCGCAGCACCAGGTCTCCCTCGCGGAAATAGGTGGGCTGGACCCGGCTGGCGTGGTATCGGCGCAGGTCTTGTTGGTAAATTGCTGATCTGGACAGAGCCAGCTCGCATGCCTCCTCGAGCAAATCCACGCTGTCCTCCCTTGCCTCCTTGGCTTCCTTCTCCGTGTAGAGATGCTTGCGAGGTGCGTCGAACTGGATGTCTGTGGGGAGAATGGCTTCTGCCCTGTAGACGAGGAAGAACAGCGTGAAGCCGGTTGAGCGATTGGGTGTGGTGCGTAGGCTCCAGAGCACTGCTGGCACCTCCTCTATCCAGCATCCGGGTGACCTGACGAGCAGTTCGATGAGCCTCGGCTTGATTCTGGCTAGCACTAAACCATTAGCGCGCTCGCATTGTCCGTTGGACTATGGATGTGTGACTGACGCCAGATCCAGGCGAATCCGTTTTCCCCCGCAGAAACGAGCGAAGACTCCTTCGCAAAGTTGGTTCCATTGTCAATAATGATGTTGTGCGGGTAGCCGAACCGGATGATGATGTCTGTGAAGAACTTGATCACCGTCGCTCCATCCAGCTTCTCGATTGGCTTCACCTCGATCCACTTGGTGAACTTGTCAACGGCTACAAGTAGGTGCGTCATACCGGATCGAGCTGTCTTGAATGGCCCAACCATGTAAAGGCCCCAGACCGCGAACTTCCAGGTGATCGGTATTGTCTTGAGCGCCACAGACGGCATGTGCTTCAACTGGCTGAATCACCGGCAGCCGCTGCATCTCTTGACTATTTCTTCAGCGTCCTTCAGCACTGTCGGCCAATAGAAACCATGCCGAAGGGCCTTGGATGCTATCGCCCTTGACGAGGCATGGTGGCCACACTCGCCCTGGTGTATGTCCGTTAGAAGCTTGGCTCCTTCCTCCCGACTGACGCATCGCTGGTAGATGCCTCCGATGCTGCGCTTGTACAACTCGATGTTGATGATGGTGTAGGCGCTTGCCCAGTCGGGAGCCTCCCGTATGGTGTGCACCGTCTGTATGATGAGCTTGATCTCCTCACGAACGGCTGACTCCGGAGCATCGGGAGGTCTGTCGGGTGGAAGGGTGCTGATGTCGACCGTGGGCTGTGTCGTAGTATTTTCTGGATGCAGTGAGACAGTCCCCGGGTGTGGTGTATTAGTCCTTGGGTGCGACGCGGCAGTCCCCGGGTGCGGCGTGGCAGTCCTCGGGTGCGGCGCGGCAGTCCCCGGGTGCAGCGCGACACCGGTTGTTCCTGGATCCACGTCGAGTATGATGGAGTCGGACTCTGGTAAAGGAGTGATGGAGGGCTTGCGTAGGTGATCGAGGGAGACTCCGGGCGGTATGGCTTGT
The DNA here is from genome assembly GCA_023614405.1 of Avena insularis. Taxonomy (NCBI): domain Eukaryota; kingdom Viridiplantae; phylum Streptophyta; class Magnoliopsida; order Poales; family Poaceae; genus Avena; species Avena insularis. The sequence continues at coordinate 60,747,671 of CM042689.1, forward strand.
CTTGCTGACCCGACCCTGGCCAAAGCATCGGCGGCTTCATTGTTGGCTCTGGGCATGTGGTGAAACTCGCATCCTTCAAAGCAGGCGCATAGCTGCTGGACGAAGAAGCGGTAAAGGGCCATGTTCGCGTCCCTGGCATCCCACTCGCCAGATACTTGTTGCACCACCAAGTCTGAATCTCCGAAGCACAGCACCCTATGGATGCCTATCTGCTTGGCCATTTTGAGCCCATGGATGAGTGCTTCGTACTCGGCGACGTTGTTGGAATCTTTAAAGTGGATCTGGAGAATGTATTCTAGCCGGCCGCCTTTGGGCGAGGTTATCACGATTCCAACTCTGAGTCCTCCTCTCATTTTTGACCCGTCGAAGTGTAGCTTCCAATAAGTTGAGTCCGGCACTGGGGGCATATATTGTGTCTCCGCCTAATAGATGATGAAATCAGCTAATGCTTGCGACTTGATTGCCATGCGCGACTCGTACTGGATGGTATGCGCAGTGAGCTCGATGGCCCATTTCACCACGCGACCAGTGGCGTCTTTGTTTCCAATGATCTCCGCGAGCGGGGCCAATGCTACCACCCGGATGGAGCGCTCCTGTAAGTAGTGCTTGAGTTTCTTGCCGGCCATGTACACGCCGTATACCAGCTTCCGGTAATGAGGGTAGTTCTGCTTGGATAGCGAGAGAACCTCACTCAGGTAGTATACGGGGCGCTGGACCATCTGAGCCTTTCCTTCCTCTGGCCGCTCCACGACCAGTACCACATTGACCACTCTGTTTGTGGCAGCGATGTACATCAGCATGGGCTCATTTCGGCTGGCGCCGCCAGGACGGGTGGCGAGGTGATCATGCACTTGAGGTCTCGGAAAGCTTCATCCGTCTGAGCTGTCCAGACGAATTTGTCTATCTTCTTTATCAGCTGGTACAAGGGGAGAGCCTTCTCTCCCAGCCGGCTAACGAACCGGCTGAGTGAAGTGAGGCACCCGGTGAACTTTTGTACGTCGCACAGGTTTTGTGGCAGCTCCATGCGCTAGATGGCTCCAATCTTCTGCGGGTTTGCCTCGATTCCGCGCTCGGAGACGAGAAAACCCAGGAGCTTGCTGGCTGGGTCGCCGAACACGCACTTTTCCAGGTTTAGCTAGATCTGGAAACGGCATAGGTTATCGAACGTTTCCTTCAGGTCCTCAAGGAGCGTGCACCGCTCCTTGTTCTTGATGACGACGTCGTCGACGTAGGCGTGTGCGTTCTTTCCAATCTGCGACTGCAGGCACTTCTGCATGCAGCGCTGATAAGTTGAGCCTGCGTTCTTCAATCCGAAGGGCATGGTGGTGTAGCAGTATGCTCCACACGGGGTTATGAACAATGTCTTTATTTGATCGGTTACATTGAGCTTGATCTGGTGGTAGCCCGAGTAAGCCTCCAAAAAAGACAACAAATCGCACCCGGAGGCCGAGTCGATGACCTGATCAATTCGCGGCAGGGCGAAAGGATCTTTGGGGCAAGCCTTGTTGAGACTGGTATAGTCGACGCACATGCGCCATGTCTTGTTCTTCTTCAGCACCAGCACCGGGTTGGCGAGCCATTCCAGGTGGAAAACTTCCTTGTTGAAGCCGGCCGTGAGCATCCATGTGATCTCCTCACCAATGGTTCTTCTTTTTTCTTCTGCGAACCATCGTAAAGATTGTTTGACCGGCTTCGCGCCCGTTCGAACATGAAGGGAGTTCTCGGCGAGTTCCCTCGGGACACCTGGCATGTCTTTGGGGCACCATGCGAAAATGTCCCGATTCTCATGGAGGAAATCAACGAGCGCGCTTTCCTATTTGCTGTCCAGGCCGTCTCCGACCAGGACGAACTTGCTTGGGTCCTCCTCGTTCAGCAGGATCTTCCATGTCCCCTGCGAGGGCTTGAACTGCGATTCTCCAGCCGGTTTGGGCTCTCCAGCCGTCATGTCCTTCTGTAAAGCCACCACGTTCTGCATTATGACACGCTTCTCTTCAGCGATGATCATTGCTTCTATTATCTTGGAGCCGTCTGAGGCGCATTCGATCGAACGCTTGTAGCATCCATCGACGATGATCACTCCCTTTGCGCCTGGCAGCTTCATCTTGAGGTATGCGTAGTGCGGTACTCCCATGAACTTGGTCAAAGCTAGGCGCCCTAGTATGGCGTGGTAGGCACTGGGGAGATTCATGACCTCGAACCAAATTGGCTCGTGGCGGAAGTTTTTCTCGCTGCCAAAGACGACGTCCAGCCAGATCTTGCTGATTGGGGAGTGCGATGGCCCCGGTACTGCTCTGTGGAATGAAGTGCTTGAGGGTTCCAGCTGGGATTCACTGATGCCCAGCCTCTCGAGGCTGCTCCGGTAAAGGAGGTTGATGCTGCTCCATCCATCGATCAGTACCCGAGTGAAGAGGCATGAATGTTTCTTGGAGATGATGATGGGGTCCAAGACCAACGCGTAGCTACCAGGGCTTGGTAGCACGGCCGGCTGATCCTCCTTGTTCCAGGTGATCACCTGATCAGACCAGTGCAGGTACTGAGGGACGGGTGGGACGATTGCATTCACCTCTGCGTCACGTCTCCGCTTGGCGTGCTTCGTTTCTGTCTCCGCCACGAATATGTGGTAGTTACCCACCTGCCGCGGGTAACCATCCTCGTCATCCTCGAGGCGGTTGCGTCGTTCCCTGTTATCTGGTGGGCGTCCGGCTGGCAGTGGAGGTGGTGGTGGGAGTCCACCGGCTTCAGCCATTTTCTTTGTCCAGCTGCATTGGCGCGTCGTGTGATTCGCGGGCTTGTTGCTGCCGCTGTGAAACTTGCACGGTCCGTCGAGCATGGACTCCATGGTGTACTTAGGCCGAGGCGGCCTATCGTCCGGCCTCTGCCTCCGAATGCCCCCTACAGTCGAATCCTCGTGTACCGCGGCTACTTGTTTGGTACCGTACCGGCTATCCGGTTGGTCGTCTTTCCTCTTGCCGTGGCGATTGTCATGACCGTGCCGCATGGGATGATGGTCACCCGGCTGGCGGCGCTCCACCTGCTCATCTGTGACGCTTTGGACCTGGTCGTCCACCATGATGGGCTTCTTCATTGCTGCGTCCGCGGTGGGCGTACTTGTCCGCGATGTCCATGACCTGGGACATGGTTTGCGGGTCTGCCCGGCTGAGCTTATGCTTCAGCATGGTGCCGTCTCGGCAGCGGCTGGTGAAGAAGTCTATCTCCTGGTGCTCACGCACCCCTTCACACGAATTGTGCATGCTGGTCCATCGTGTGAGGTAGGCGCGATCTGACTCGTCCTTGCCTTGTACGCAGAGGGCGAGCTCGTGAGGCCGACCTGGCCGCTTGTATGTTCCGGTGAAGTTGCGTATGAACGCCTCTTCAAAGTCCAGCCATGCGTTGATGCTGTTGTCGGGGAGGCTGTTGATCCACGTCCTTGCTGAGTCGACGAGCATGAGGGGGCGTAGCGGACGACCATGCGGAGGTTTCCATTGGCGATTCCCACCGCGATGGTGTAATCGATCAACCAATCCTCAGGCTTGACGGTTCGGTTGTACTTTGGCGTGTCTCTTTGTTGCGAAAATCCTTTCGGAAACGGCTCGTTCTGGATGCGCAGGCCAAAACACTTTGGGCCAGCCAGACTTTCCTCCTCCAAGGTGCATGACTGCACCAGGAGGTCGATGCGCTCCCACACGTCAGCCGGTTCTCGGGGACCGAGCCGACCCTTCAAGTGTGACGCAGGCGGGTCTTTGTTCGCGTCTACTTCCTCCTCTGGTGCTTGCGTCTTTTTCACCTGGGAGGCTCCGCCTGCGCGACTAACGCTAGAGGCAGCGGCGTCACGGTTGTGGCGGCCGCGGTTGCCAGATTCATGCGGGCGGCTATTTTGTCCAACCCCTCCTGGAGAAGAGGCTTGTTGATGCTTGCTTCCTCCGTGTGCCGTCTGGTCTGCGCCTTTGCGGACGACGATGTCGCGGGAGTTTCCCACCTGGCTGGGGACGCCCTCGGCTTGTTGCTTGTTAGCAGTGGCCGCGAGGAGGTGCACACTATCAAGTTGAAGCACAAGGACAACAAGAAGAATGGCCAAGGTCAAGTCAAGAATCCGGCCAACATTTTTTGCTTCAAGTGCAAGGAAGAAGGTCACCATGTTAGATCTTGCCCATTGAAGAAAAAGCCTCTTAGTGTGAAGCAACAAGGGAAGCGGCCTTAAGCTCCACCTCAAGTTAATGGGCCACTTCCTAAGAGGACTACTTGAGCTCTTCCTCGAGTTGTGGCTTAACCTAAGAAGAAAGATGGCAAGAGTAGAACTTGCTACATATGCCGTGAGAAGGGGCACATTTCTTCCTCATGCACTATTGGTATCTCCTCATCCAACCCTATCATTATTGATGATGCTTATTATCTTTGTAAGGATGAGGTTGGCAATGTGTTTGCCAAATTTGTTGGTGCTCAATGTGGTGTCAAGAAAAGAACCATTTGGGTTGCCAAGCCTATTGTGACTAACCTCTTAGGACCCAACTTGGTTGGGGACCAACAAACCAAAACTTGATCAATATGTATTGTCGTGGTGTGGAACACAGCAGAGCCATCGGGGATGGCAAAGAAGGGACACTCGGATGCATTCGGTGGCTCATGCAACGGGTTGGGCACGATGCACTGCAAACACAGGGACGTACCCAGGTTCGGGGCCCTCTTGGCGAGGTAACACCCCTACTCCTGCAAGGTGAACTATGAAGAATTGAGGGATCTTCATCAATTATTATTGTCAAGCCAAGCCATTTGGATTATCATAATTATATTATTTTCCAATGTTCCTCCTTGCGGTAACATATGCTCAACTCTTTACATTGAAAGTTACTCGCCCCCTTGTGCATGTGTTGGTTTTGTATCTTCCATGTGTTTGTACATGTTGTGCTTTCCACTTAATTATCTTGAGGTATCAATCATATTTGTGTATGATTAGGTGGCACACCATGCATGTGTGTTTCTTGTGTTTGAGCCTTTCTTGATTATACTTGATATCTTATTTGGCTCTTGTGAGAAATTAATGGATTATCTCATTTTGGGGGAGTGTTATGCTTGGGCATTCCACAATCCTAAAATTGTGTGTACATGAGGAATACCACCTAGTATTTATATTGGATTATTGTCTAGTATCTATGTGGTACAATTCTCATGAGAAATTTAAGTCTTATAATGTCCATTAATTATCTCTATTTGTATCCTTTTGCCTCGTGTTGGTTTTATGGTAGTATCACATTATGGGGGAGTCATATGCTTAGTGCATATTACAAATCCTAGAAAATGTGAATATTCGAGGTTGTATCACTTAGAATTGGTATTGACAATTATCTAGCACCTATGTGACATATTTTCTCATGCAATTTCCAATTTGCTTGAATGGCTTTATTGATCTTATTTTGGATCTTGTATATGAGAGTGTTTCTTGGTATGTGTTTCCTCATATTTAGTTATATATATCCTCATGGAAACCATTTGCTTCAAGTTACTCTAATCACTAGTGATTGTGTGACTATTAAGCTACCAAGAATCTTGTTCGAAGTATCATGCTTAATTCTTATATTTAGTTATATGCTTCTTATTGTGACTATGATCTTGGATATCCATGCAAGCTACCTTAGGAAAATTATTCCTAATATTTCTTATCCTTGGACAATGAGTACTAAATTTATGGTAGAATTTATTGATCATATTCACTTTGGCCTTTGCTTAATCTTGTCCTATCTTTGGCCAAGTAAATGTTTTGTGTGCACCCATGTATTCCTTGCTACTTTTGGATCTCCTTATTTTATTGGTATCCTCTTGTGTTTTATTTAATGTAGGTAGTAGTGATGATCCCATTTTTGTGCATTTTTCATTCAAAAGGAAAATCCTACATAATGCACTATCCATGGGGGAGCTATCCTATATTATTTATAACATTCATATTTATGCTTCTTTGTTTGATCCATATCGGGTTTTATGTGCTTGGAACCTCAATCTTTTAGTTTTGGTATTCTGTGCCATCATGAGAAGTTTGGGGAGTTTGGTTTCTTGTTGGAACCTTGCTCTTTTTGGGAGTTGTTTTTGTCTCATTCCTTGTTTCATGTTTTCTCCATTTTTTGAATGACATAAATCCTTGAGCATTTTTGTTTTTATATATCTTTTGCTCTTTGTCTTTTGCCTAGTTCATTTGTTTGAACTTGTGATCTTTCATGTGTTGAATTGGTTCTTTGATACAATTTGGACATCGTTTGTCATGTCACACTCTCGTGTGTGTAATCTCGATTTACTTGGTGTTCTTGTTCAAATTGTATCTCCTTTTTGGTTCTTGAAAGCTTTATGCATGCATATTTACTATATGATAATATTATGGCATGCTTGCTTTCTTTGATCCAATATATAGGGGAGACTCCACCAAACCCCATCGGCTAAGTTGTGCATGAAATTCAATTTCATATCAATATGCACATATTTATGTGGAGTCTCTCATATGTATTGTAGTTGCACTAACTACATTGGACAAAATATGTTTGGGGACCATTTTGTACTTAATTGTGTTTTAGGTGCATTGGAGATATATTGGATGCTTGTCTCTCAATTTTGAAGAAGTGGTGCATACATGAAAATTTGAGGCAAGCTATAGGATGATTAATGAATTCATATCCTCTACATCCTACCAATTATATCTTGGTAACAAGTATCTCTTTATCATTCTCATATATCTTGCTTCCAACCGTGTGTCGGCTGCCTTCTAAGCATGAATTCTTGTATTTATATTGTTTGTGATTCTAGCCATGGTATTAAGAGAACTCTCTATTGTATATGTGTATACGTTGAGATGAGTGCATATAATTGGGACTATACAAAATCATGCATATGATCCTCCAATCCCAAATATGTCAATCTAGCAGTTTTATTGCCTATCACTTCCTCAACTTCTCTCATGTGCAATAGTGAGATTTTGCTAGATGGTTTTTCCTTGTGATACTTGTTGCTTTTCTCCATTATATTCCAACTTTCTCCTTCTCCCTTGGTGATAGTTTTAATATATGTATTGTGTTGGTATTTGAAGCTCATTAATGTACAATAAGATATATTTGAGCCTTTGGTCGTGCTTTAAAGCAAAAATCTTATTGGTATATGTTATGACTTCATTTTTGCTTGCATGTGCTTTATTGTATATCTTTCTTGTGTGTGCTTGTTTCATTATGGTCATCTTTCTTTGGGATGTTATCCATTTAGAAACATACACACATATGTGAAGATAATGTTAGTTGAGATTTTATTCCTTGGAAACTACCTTTTTTTCCTTTTGATTATTCAGTGGTTCCCAAATTTATTTGCCTATGAGTGCTTATTCCTTTTGTTTTCATCTTCGGGCATGCATATTTGTTCTCTCATGCCGTGTATTGTTAAATGAATTTGGAAGAGTGAGGATTCCATGATTATGCAACTTGATCCGAAATGCATTTATCATAATTAGTGCATAATCTTTGGGGAGCTCATCTAATTCATTTAATAATGCTCATTTGTCTTCTTTCTCATTTATTGTGCCTTAATTTTATTTGGAGGAGCAAGGATTCCATATTTGTGCATTATGTATTCCAATGCATTTATTTTAAATCATGCACAAATCTTGGGGATCTTCTCTATTTGTTATTTAAAACACTCTTGTGCTCATATCATAACATCTTGTTGTTCCATTCGGACTCATTTGTTGTTTCCAATTGGTTTGTCGGACCTTGTAATTGCTTGCATCATTTGTTGATGCCCCTTCTTTTTATTTCTTTTGGCAATCTTTGGGTCCTTGATATAGTTCTACTTCCTCCCAAGTATTCATCATTGGATATGTGCGAATGCACACCTTTGGAGGATTTATCACTATATTGGCCTTCTAGAACTTGTAACCCATTTCGGCAATCGATGCCAATGGGGGAGAAGTTTTAGAGGGTTTAAGGGAAATGGTTTATGCCTTGAGTTTGTTCTTAAGCATTTGCCTTTCATGCTCTTGCATCTCTGTTGTTGCTTAGCATGTGGTATATATAGAGGAAACTCCACCAATGATAATGATTGACAATATATGCAATGAAAGTCAAGTTCATCACACATGCATAGGTTGTGCGGGAGTTTGCTCTATATATGGTGGTGGTACCAATATCACATACTTATGTTGTATTTGATATTGGTGTTACAATTTGATTCATTAAAATTCCTTATATAAACCCTCTTAAAGGGATTGTCATAAATTACCAAAATGGGGGAGATTGAAAGAACATGTGGGCCCCCATGTGTGGTTTTGGTAATTAATGACAATCTTTATGGACTAATGTGTGTATTAAGTTTTACTTATAGGAATTGTACATTTGCATTGCTTGGAGGATGTGGTGGCTTCAAGATAGAAGAAATGAGAAGAAGATATGTTGTGCAAGCTCAAAATGCGCCATCTATAGAAGATCTCATGTTTGATGCTTGCCATCCTCGGTTATCATGGATCGATGATGAGGAATCAAGAAAGGCGTTCCATCTTGAGAAGGTCAAGTTCGTATACATCGAGCTCAAGTGGAATTCTAAAGGCAAAGGTATAATCTTGATAGGTTTTCCCTTTTGCCGGTCTCATTTTCTTAGTGGGAGACTAGGTTTAGGATAGATAACCGTACTATCAAGAGGGGCTCTCGAATGAGTAACTCGATCATATCGTTCGGAGAGAGCTCAAACCTTTGCATACTTGCATCGTCGTATTTGGTTGTTTTTGTAACATCCCTAAAATCATGTTTTCAAAGATTGCGTATCATCCATGCATGCATAATCATTTAGGGATCAATTTCAAAGTCATTACAAAAACAAAAGCATTTGGGTGCTTATTATTTTATGTAAACAAGCATTGATCCAATGCAACTCTCTAGTGAGAGACTATTTGTTTCAAACCAAGATTTTTTTGTTCATAAGTTGGTTTGGTTGAGTTCCAAAGCTTGGACAAAATTTCCAAAACAAAATATGGTTTTAAAACCATTTTCATATCTTTAGCCAATCTTGTGCTAAGGCACTGTTTATTTTAAAAATTTCAAAGGAACCAAGCAAGTCTAGTGAGACAGCATGGTTTTATACTCAAAAATATGCAGGTTTCACTTTATAAAAATCCAGAAAGATTTGGAATTCAAACACATTTGAATTCATTTGAAAAGGTTTCTTAAAAATCAAATTAGAAAAAGAAAAAGGTTAAGAAAACAGAACTGGGCCAGGCGCTACCTTTTCAGCCCAGTAACCAAAACATCCCACCCGGGTTTCCCTCTCTCCCTCTGTTTCTCACCCAACCCGCACCCCCTCACCGACAGTGACCCCACTATGCCCGTCAGTCGTCCCCAATAAGCGGGCCTTGCCCGCTCCGCCGTTACCTCGTGTGATCCGCCCGCTTAAATCCCATTGATGCAGGGAGTAATCCTCGCCCCCGCTCCGGCTATTTAATACCCTCCCCTCTTCGCATCTTTCCCCTCGCTGAACTCACTCGCTCCGCCACCAGGCTGCCCCTAATTGCTCTCCTGCTGCGTTGTACCGAGCTCCGGCGAATTTTGGTGAGCGGACCACCCCTGCCCTTCTAATTCAAACGAGCATGTTCCTTACAACCTTGTGCACCTCATGACCCCTTTTGTTTGGCCGCGCTTGACCCAGGCAGCCGTTCCCGTCCACCTCCGGAAGTGACAGAGCCGCCGCTCAATTCCGACGAGGAATACTGGTAACCTCCGAGCGCCCCTTGCTTCCTCTTTGACCCTGTCTTGTTCGTCACCACCTTGTGCATCCTCTGATACCACTAGTTCGTGCTAGGGCGGTCTACATCATCGGCAACAACTCCATCCGCAAACACCCGACGCCGCCAGCAACTCCGACAAGGTCTTGCCGCTGAATCCGTGCGCCCCTGTCTCTCCCTCGACCACCTCGAGCACCGCAGCAACCACGCGAACCCAGTAAGCATCCCCACTCCTATCCGCGAAACCTAAATCACCGGCAACTTCTCGGACAGACCCGCGCCGCCGCACCGCCGCCGCTGGCGCCTCCCATCTTTGGTCGCGTGCTTAGCAGCCGTAGGATCTAGATCCAGGGCTCTAGATTAGATCTAAAGCGAAGCGGTATGTGACGATCTGAGCCATGCGTGTTAAGTTAGATCTAACGGCCTTGAGTGTGATCCGGTCTTGACGGTGTCGATCAGATATTGCCGCCCGCGTGGCTACTTCTTTGTTTTAAAAATCTGAATTAGATCTATTAGTGATTCAAACTTGTAAAATTCATAACTTTTGATCCATACATTCAAATTTTGTAAATTTTATATCATTGGAATCAGGAGAAATAATCTGATCTATTTATGCAATGTGTTTAATGTTTTGCCTATGTAAAAATGGTTATCTTTGCAGAGACATTTGTAGGCTTAATTTGAGTATGGAAATTATTTTAAAAATGTTTTAAAGATCAAATAAAGTTTAAATTGAGTATCTTGGTCTTGTTTATGTTTCAGTAATATACCCTTGTCTTGTTTGGTGTAGAAAAATCATCACATGGCATTTTGCATGCATTCATATATTTTTGTTTTGTATATTTTGTTATGTGATTTTGGTGCCATTATTTTATGTGTAGATTTTGGTACTAATAGTGATTGTGGTTGTGAAGATTGTTACTACTCCCCAAACTACCAAGGCAAGTGGTGCTTCATGTTTTTATCCCTATATTTTTCACCTATGCATTAGAAATATTTTGTTTAGGACTTGCATGAATATTTTGCTAAGTATCTATATGCTATGCTTGGGAAATCCTAGTAGTTGTAGAATTGGTAGAATTTCCTCTAAGTTAAGATGCTTATTATTTCCATGCTTAGCCTAGCTAATAGCAACCAAGGGTGGATTATATATTCATGCTATGTGAAATATTTCTAAGTCATTGACTTGTGTTTTTGCTTAATAAAAAATAAGTGAATGAAACACCTAGGTGGAATGGAAAGAATGGTTTGTGTTGAGTGGTTACACAAGGCCCATTTCTATGGTTTACCTTGTGTATCTCACTTGTGGAAAGCCACCCAGGAACAAATGGATTTGAAATGCCAAATGTTTAGAAGCTTCTAGTGCAGCCACATAGCATTATGGGCTCTGCCTGGATCACATAAGTTGCAATAACTTAGCCATTTGGACAGTTGGTGCTAGTGGGATGATAGGTTTGGAGCGCGTCCATTTGGTCTAAGGGAAGGCTTCTGAAAGGTCCTATCTTGGTGAAAATAAAGTCTTGTGGGGAAAGTGCACAACCTCTGTAGATGGAAGAATCTAAGTACTTAGACATGTCCCTGGTATTGGACAAATTGAGCATCAAGACATGGAAGCTATCAAGAATCTCCTCATCCCAATTTTCTAAGTTAAAACTTGTTGTTGAACAAGGGTGAAGGTTCACCAATTTCCATTGGTGTTCCTTGGGAAAATTTTATCAAAGAAAACCTAGTGTTTTCAACTGATAGGTAAAACCTATTTTGAGCAAAGCAAGCCTAAGCTACACATAGCCATATTCATGTAGTAACTAGATGATAACATTCTACTAAGGTATCACTTTCCAATACTATTCCAATGTATTGACCCAGTGTGGCTGTAACTTGTGATGTTGTAGGTTATTCTGATGATGATTAGGGGTTATGAGTCTACACTCAACATGATTGCCTGTGGCACATGAAGATGAAGACTTATTTATATTGTTATGGTTAAACTCTTGTATTAGGCCTATGGCCATGGAGTTGTAAAAGACTATGTTTGTCTCTGGAATGATATGTAATAATGACCTTTGTTTCTGTGTAATTCATCTTAAACTGTGGATGCTAGCATTGATCCAGGGACTAGCATTGCAATCACAGGGATCCTTACCTTTATAAGGGAGGGATCTTACAGATGGTATCAAAGCACTGTGTTGCCTGTAGGATTATGACCCTAGGATTGGATTAGAAACCACTAAGGAAAAAATTTCAACAATTTTCACACTTGTCTTTTTCTTCTCGTAAACTTTTCTAATCCTCTTTCTCATATCTATTTGTAGATGAACTCCATCAACGAAGCCGTGGGGAAGGGACCACTCATGACTATGACCTTGGAGTGTGAGACAGAATTACCCAAGGCTCTCAAGGACCTCATGGTTGCCATGGGAATACATGGTGCAGCTATGTACAAAGGTTTCCCCGTGATGGATGAAGGAGTGGAGTACTGGTGGATGAAACTTCACTTGTATAAAAACAAGGAATACAACCACAAGGAATCAGGATTCTGCATGATCACCAACTCAGTGATGCACACCACATTCTTTGACTCTGCAAGAGATGTAGCTTGGAAGGCCATCAAGGAGCTTGGTGATAGACTCAAGTGCAGAATGCTTAACACCCAAAATGACCTTAGAGAAGAAAAGAAGCATACCAAAGAGTTAGAGGCTACCAACCAACGTTTAAGAGAGGACATCATAGACTTAGCACTGGAGTCATGTGATCAGGATCGACAGATTTCCTCTGGGGATGCCCTGTTAGCTAACTTGGCAAGTGAGATGGGATTGTAACGTACTTCATTAGTTGGACCACCACACTTATCATTTCATTTCCAAATTTTTTGTCTAAGTTATGTTGCACCTTAGATACTTGTAATGGATTTATGTATCCCTTGACATGTGTGTTTGTTTGCAAATGATATGCTTATGCTACCTTGTGTTGTGTATTTCTGTTGATGTTGTTTCTAACTTTTCTCTGTCTTATAAAATAGATGCCTAACGTTACTATCAGCACGGCTGAAGAGTTCAAGGGAACTCGTTTTGGCACTCGTCTCATTGAGCTCACTAGTGTGCTCAATCTTCCGCTTCCTAGCATCATGATGCTTCCCCTCACCAATTTTGAGAGGAAGGACCTTTGGGGCTTCAAGGTTACTTAGCCAGGACGCCAGACTGAGCCAGCCATGGAGGCTATCACCTTCAGGCTCATGCATGACTTCAAGGAGAGAAGCCTAGAGGTAATCATGCAGGATTTACTCGGGCGTTTGTTAGGGAGGCACTCTCGGGATATTAGAGGTACTCACTTCCACGCTTTCTGTAGACGCGACGAGGATGGTGAGGTTATTGAGTTCGAGGATGCTGCTAGAGAGACGTCAAGCCGATTCGTATGTACCTTCAGGACCTAGAGGTTCTACTTAGGCACCTAGATACTGATAGGACCAACTTCATGCTTAGCAATGACGAGCTCCAGGTGAAGCTTCGTGAGAAGGACAAGCTCTTCGCGGAGCAAGACGAGATAGTCAAGGAAATGGAGGCCAAGTTTGAGAGTCAGGATAGGAATTTCAAAATCCAAGAGAAGAGAGTCCAAGATAGGAACAAGAGGATTCGACAGATGACTGCAGAACTAGAGGCCAAGGACTTCGAGCTCGAGCATCAGCAGGTTGTGATTGAGAGACTTTGTTCACAGAAGAGGGCTCTCAAAGCCAAGGTAGAGGCCTTGACTACCAATGTCGAGGAGTACAAGACCGCTATGGAGAATGCATGTCTTACACTTGTCGATGAGGAGGTTGATGCAGAGGAGTAGTGATGACTACTCATTTATTTATCATTTACCATACTTATGATTTTGAGTCGCAATGACCATCCAACATGTGGATGGCTTGCTATTGGTGTGTTTACTTTTCAAACTTGTTGTTTACATCATTGAACTTTATTTCGATGCTTGTTTGGTGATTGTCTATATGATGTATTGTGCATGTTAAGCATCTATGGGTATCTCATTCTTATCCTTATGAAAACCGCAGATGCCTCCTCGACGTGCCAACCCCAACCCGAACAACAACAATGTCACCCCCGAGATGCAGCAGCTGATGACAGCACAGACACGGCTGATGCAGATGATGACTATTTTCATACAGAATCAGAATAACAACAACAACAATAACAACAACAATCAGAACAATCCACCAGGTTTTGACATGCTCACCAGATTCCTAAGACTGGGGCCAGCAAAGTTCTCAGGAACTACTGATCCCATGGTGGCCAATGATTGGCTACGTTCAGTGAACAAGGATTTGGTAACTGTCGGCTGTACCGACGAGGAGAAAGTCAGGTTTGCAGCACACTTGTTGCAAGGACCAGCAGCTACTTGGTGGGATAACTTCCAGATCACCACTCCCATTGAGGATGTGACATGGGCTATCTTCGAAGATGGTTTCCGTACAGCTCACATATCATCCGGAGTGATGAGTTTGAAGAAGAAGGAGTTCCATAACTTGAAGCAGCGCCACCGCAGCGTGGCTGAATATATTGAGGAGTTCAATAATCTGGCGCGTTATGCACCGGATGAAGTTGATACTGATGTCAAGAGGAAAGAGAACTTCCTCGAATGATTATATTATGGCATGCTTGCTTTCTTTGATCCAATATATAGGGGAAACTCCACCAAATCCCATCGGCTAAGTTGTGCATGAAATTCAATTTCATATCAATATGCACATATTTATGTGGAGTCTCTCCTATGTATTGTAGTTGCACTAACTACATTGGACCCAATATGTTTGGGGACCATTTTGTACTTAATTGTGTTTTAGGTGCATTGGAGATATATTGGATGCTTGTCTCTCAATTTTGAAGAAGTGATGCATACATGAAAATTTGAGGCAAGATATAGGATGATTAATGAATTCATATCCTCTACATCCTACCAATTATATCTTGGTAACAAGTATCTCTTTATCATTCTCATATATCTTGCTTCCAGCCATGTGTCGGTTGCCTTCTAAGCATGAATTCTTGTATTTATATTGTTTGTGATTCTAGCCATGGTATTAAGAGAACTCTCTATTGTATATGTGTATACGTTGAGATGAGTGCATATAATTGGGACTATACAAAATCATGCATATGATCCTCCAATCCCAAATATGTCAATCTAGCAGTTTTATTGCCTATCACTTCCTCAACTTCTCTCATGTGCAATAGTGAGATTTTGCTAGTTGGTTTTTCCTTGTGATACTTGTTGCTTTTCTCCATTATATTCCAACTTTCTCCTTCTCCCTTGGTGATAGTTTTAATATATGTATTGTGTTGGTATTTGAAGCTCATTAATGTACAATAAGATATATTTGAGCCCTTGGCCGTGCTTTAAAGCAAAAATCTTATTGGTATATGTTATGACTTCATTTTTGCTTGCATGTGCTTTATTGTATATCTTTCTTGTGTGTGCTTGTTTAGTTATGGTCATCTGTCTTTGGGATGTTATCCATTTAGAAACATACACACATATGTGAAGATAATGTTAGTTGAGATTTTATTCCTTGGAAACTACCTTTTTTTCCTTTTGATTATTCAGTGGTTCCCAAATTTATTTGCCTATGAGTGCTTATTCCTTTTGTTTTCATCTTCGGGCACGCATATTTGTTCTCTCATGCCGTGTATTGTTAAATGAATTTGGAAGAGTGAGGATTCCATGATTATGCAACTTGATCCGAAATGCATTTATCATAATTGGTGCATTATCTTTGGGAAGCTCATCTAATTCATTTAATAATGCTCATTTGTCTTCTTTCTCATTTATTGTGCCTTAATTTTCTTTGTAGGAGCAAGGATTCCATATTTGTGCATTATGTATTCCAATGCATTTATTTTAAATCATGCACAAATCTTGGGGATCTTCTCTATTTGTTATTTAAAACACTCTTTTGCTCATATCATAACATCTTGTTGTTTCCATTCGGACTCATTTGTTGTTTCCAATTGGTTTGTCGGACCTTGTAATTGCTTGCATCATTTGTTGATGCCCCTTCTTTTTATTTCTTTTGGCAATCTTTGGGTCCTCGATATAGTTCTACTTCCTCCCAAGTATTCATCATTGGATATGTGCGAATGCACACCTTTGGAGGATTTATCACTATATTGGCCTTCTAGAACTTGTAACCCATTTCGGCAATCGATGCCAATGGGGGATAAGTTTTAGAGGGTTTAAGGGAAATGGTTTATGCCTTGAGTTTATTCTTAAGGATTTTCCTTTCATGCTCTTGCATCTCTGTTGTTGCTTAGCATGTGGTATATATAGAGGAAACTCCACCAATGATAATGATTGACAATATATGCAATGAAAGTCAAGTTCATCACACATGCATAGGTTGTGCGGGAGTTTGCTCTATATATGGTGGTGGTACCAATATCACATACTTATGTTGTATTTGAAATTGGTGTTACCATTTGATTCATTAAAATTTCTTATATAAACCCTCTTAAAGGGATTGTCATAAATTATCAAAATGGGGGAGATTGAAAGAACATGTGGGCCTCCATGTGTGGTTTTGGTAATTAATGACAATCTTTATGGACTAATGTGTGTATTAAGTTGTACTTATAGGAATTGTACATTTGCATTGATTGGATCATGTGGTGGATTCAAGATAGAAGAAATGAGAAGAAGATATGTTGTGCAAGCTCAAAATGCGCCATCTATAGAAGATCTCATATTTGATGCTTGCCATCCTCGGTTATCATGGATCGATGATGAGGAATCAAGAAAGGCGTTCCATCTTGAGAAGGTCAAGTTCGTATACATCGAGCTCAAGTGGAATGCTAAAGGCAAAGGTATAATCTTGATAGGTTTTCCCTTTTGCCGGTCTCATTTTGTTAGTGGGAGAACGGGTTTAGGATAGATAACCGTACTATCAAGAGGGGCTCTCGAATGAGTAACTCGATCATATCGTTCGGAGAGAGCTCAAACCTTTGCATACTTGCATCATCGTATTTGGTTGTTATTGTAACATCCCTAAAATCATGTTTTCAAAGATTGCATATCATCCATGCATGCATAATCATTTAGGGATCAATTTCATAGTCATTACAAAAACAGAAGCATTTGGGTTCTTATTATTTTATGTAAACAAGCATTGATCCAATGCTACTCTCTAGTGAGAGACTATTTGTTTCAAACCAAGATTTGTTTGTTCATAAGTTGGTTTGGTTGAGTTCCAAAGCTTGGACAAAATTTCCAAAACAAAATATGGTTTTAAAACCATTTTCATATCTTTAGCCAATCTTGTGCTAAGGCACTGTTTATTTTAAAAATTTCAAAGGAACCAAGCAAGTCTAGTGAGACAGCATGTTTTTATACTAAAAAATATGCAGGTTTCACTTTATAAAATTCCAGAAAGATTTGCAATTCAAACACATTTGAATTCATTTGAAAAGGTTTCTTGAAAATCAAATTAGAAAAAGAAAAGGGTTAAGAAAACAGAACTGGGCCAGGCGCTACCTTTTCAGCCCAGTAACCAAAACAGCCCACCCGGGTTTCCCTCTCTCCCTCTGTTTCTCACCCAACCCGCGCACACCCCCTCACTGACAGGCCGACCCCACTTTGCCCCGTCAGCGTCGTCCCCAATCAACGCGCGCCCGAGCCGCTCCGCCGTTACCTCGCCGCAGTCACTGCCCCGCTTAAATCCCATTGATGCAGGGAGTAATCCTCGCCCCCGCTCCGGCTATTTAATCCCCTCCCCTCTCCGCATCTTTCCCCTCGCTCAACTCACTCGCTCCGCCACCAGGCTGCCCCTAATTGCTCTCACACCGCCGTTGTACCGACGAGCTCCGGCGACGAAATTTCGGTGAGCCAGACCACCCCTGCCCTTCTAATTCAAACGAGCATGTTCCTTACAACCTTATGCACCTCATGACCCCTTTCGTTTGGCCGCGCTTGACCCAGGCAGCCGTTCCCGTCCACCTCCGCAAGTGACAGAGCCGCCGCTCAATTCCGACGAGGAATACTGGTAACCTCCGAGCGCCCCTTGCTTCCTCTTTGACCCTGTCTTGTTCGTCACCACCTTGTGCATCCTCTGATACCACTAGTTCGTGCTAGGGTGGTCTACATCGTCGGCAACAACTCCATCCGCAAACACCCGACGTCGCAAGCAACTCCGACGAGGTCCTGCCGCTGAATCTGTGCGCCCCTTTCTCTCCCTCGACCACCTCGAGCACCGCAGCAACCACGCGAACCCAGTAAGCATCCCCACTCCTATCCGCACAACCTAAATCGCCAGCAACTTCTCTGACAGAGCCGCGCTGCCGCACCGCTGCCGCTGGCGCCTCCCATCTTTGGTCGCATGCTTAGCAGCCGTAGGATCTAGATCCAGGGCTCTAGATTAGATCTGAAGCGAAGCGGTATGTGACGATCTGAGCCATGCGTGTTAAGTTAGATCTAACGGCCTGCGAGTGTGATCCGGTGCGAAACGGTATCAGCCAATCAGACGCTATTGCGTGGCTAGTTCTTTGTTTTAAAAATCTGAATTAGATCTATTAGTGATTCAAACTTGTAAAATTCATAACTTTTGATCCACACATTCAAATTTTGTAAATTTTGTATCATCGGAATCAGGAGAAATAATCTTATCTGTTTATGCAATGTGTTTAATGTTTTTCCTATGTAAAAATGGTTATTTTTGCAGAGACATTTGTAGGCTTAATTTGAGTATGGAAATTATTTTAAAAATGTTTTAAAGATCAAATAAAGTTTAAATTGAGTATCTTGGTCTTGTTTATGTTTCAGCACTATACCCTTGTCTTGTTTGGTGTAGAAAAATCATCACATGGCATTTTGCATGCATTCATATATTTTTGTTTTGTATATTTTGTTATGTGATTTTGGTGCCATTATTTTATGTGTAGATTTTGGTGCTAATAGTGATTGTGGTTGTGAAGATTGTTGCTAATCCCCAAACTACCAAGGCAAGTGGTGCTTCATGTTTTTATCCCTATATTTTTCACCTATGCATTAGAAATATTTTGTTTAGGACTTGCATGAATATTTTGCTAAGTATCTATATCCTATGCTTGGGAAATCCTAGTAGTTGTAGAATTGTTAGAATTTCCTCTAAGTTAAGATGCTTATTATTGCCATGCTTAGCCTAGCTAATAGCAACCAAGGGTGGATTATATATTCATGCTATGTGAAATATTTCTAAGTCATTGACTTGTGTTTTTGCTTAATAAAACAACTAAGTGAATGAAACACCTAGGTGGAATGGAAAGAATGGTTTGTGTTGAGTGGTTACACAAGGCCCATTTCTATGGTTTACCTTGTGTATCTCACTTGTGGAAAGCCACCCAGGAACAAATGGATTTGAAATGCCAAATGTTTAGAAGCTTCTAGTGCAGCCACATAGCATTATGGGCTCTGCCTGGATCACATAGGTTGCAATAACTTAGCCATTTGGACAGTTGGTGGTAGTGGGATGATAGGTTTGGAGCGCGTCCATTTGGTCTAAGGGAAGGCTTCTGAAAGGTCATGTCTTGGTGAAAATCAAGTCTTGTGGGGAAAGTGCACAACCTCTGCAGATGGAAGAATCTAAGTACTTAGCCATGTCCCTGGTATTGGACAAGTTGAGCATCAAGACATGGAAGCTATCAAGAATCTCCTCATCCCAATTTTCTAAGTTAAAACTTGTGGTTGAACAAGGGTGAAGGTTCACCAATTTCCATTGGTGTTCCTTGGGAAAATTTTATCAAAAAAAACTTAGTGTTTTCAACTGATAGGTAAAACCTATTTTGAGCAAAGCAAGCCTAAGCTACACATAGCCATATTCATGTAGTAACTAGATGATAACATTCTACTAAGGTATCACTTGCCAAAACTATTCCAATGTATTGACCCACTGTGGCTGTAACTTGTGATGTTGTAGGTTATTCTGATGATGATTAGGGGTTATGAGTCTACACTCAACATGATTGCCTGTGGCACATGAAGATGAAGACTTATTTATATTGTTATTGTTAAACTCTTGTATTAGGCTTATGGCCATGGAGTTATAAAAGACTATGTTTATCTCTGGAATGATATGTAATAATGACCTTTGTTTCTGTGTACTTCATTTTAAACTGTGGATGCTAGCATTGATCCAGGGACTAGCATTGCAATCACAGGGATCCTTACCTTTATAAGGGAGGGATCTTATAGATGGTATCAGAGCACTGTGTTGCCTGTAGGATTATGACCCTAGGATTGGATTAGAAACCACTAAGGAAAAAATTTCAACAATTTTCACACTTGTCTTTTTCTTCTCGTAAACTTTTCTAATCTTCTTTCTCATATCTATTTGTAGATGAACTCCATCAATGAAACCGTGAGGAAGGGACCACTCATGACTATGACCTTGGAGTGTGAGACAGAATTACCCAAGGCTCTCAAGGACCTCATGGTTGCCATGGGAATACATGGTGCAGCTATGTACAAAGGTTTCCCCGTGATGGATGAAGGAGTGGAGTACTGGTGGGTGCAACTTCACTTGTATAAAAACAAGGAATACAACCACAAGGAATCAGGATTCTGCATGATCACCAACTCAGTGATGCACACCACATTCTTTGACTCTGCAAGAGATGCAGCTTGGAAGGCCATCAAGGAGCTTGGTGATAGACTCAAGTGCAGAATGCTTAACACCCAAAATGACCTTAGAGAAGAAAAGAAGCATACCAAAGAGTTAGAGGCTACCAACCAATGTTTAAGAGAGTACATCATAGACTTAGCACTGGAGTCATGTGATCAGGATCGACAGATTTCCTCTAGGGATGCCCTGTTAGCTAACTTGGCAAGTGAGATGGGATTGTAACGTACTTCGTTAGTTGGACCACCACACTTATCATTTCATTTCCAAATTTTTTGTCTAAGTTATGTTGCACATTGGATACTTGTAATGGATTTATGTATGCCATGACATGTGTGTTTGTTTGCAAATGATATGCTTATGCTACTTTGTCTTGTGTATTTCTGTTGATGTTGTTTCTAACTTTTCTCTATCTTATAAAATAGATGCCTAACGTTACTATCAGCACGGCTGAAGAGTTCAAGGGAACTCGTTTTGGCACTCGTCTCATTGAGCTCACTAGTGTGCTCAATCTTCCGCTTCCTAGCATCATGATGCTTCCCCTCACCAAGTTTGAGAGGAAGGACCTTTGGGGCTTCAAGGTTACTCAGCCAGGACGCCAGACTGAGCCAGCCACGGAGGCTATCACCTTCAAGATCATGCATGACGACAAGGAGAGAGGCCTAGAGGTAATCTTGCAGGATTTACTTGGGCGTTTGTTAGGGAGGCACTCTCGGGAGATTAGAGGTACTCACTTCCACGCTTTCGGTAGACGCGACGAGGATGGTGAGGTTATTGAGTTTGAGGATGCTTCTAGAGAGATGGCAGAGCCAATTCGTATGTACCTTCAGGACCTAGAGGTTCTACTTAGGCACCTAGATACTGATAGGACCAACTTCATGCTTAGCAATGACGAGCTCCAGGTGAAGCTTCGTGAGAAGGACAAGCTCTTCGCGGAGCAAGACGAGATAGTCAAGGAAATGGAGGCCAAGTTTGAGAGTCAGGATAGGAAGTTCAAAATCCAAGAGAAGAGAGTCCAAGATAGGAACAAGAGGATTCGAGAGATGACTGCAGAACTAGAGGCCAAGGACTTCGAGCTCGAGCATCATCAGGTTGTGATTGAGAGACTTTGTTCACAGAAGAGGGCTCTCAAAGCCAAGGTAGAGGCCTTGACTACCAATGTCGAGGAGTACAAGACCGCTATGGAGAATGCATGTCTTACACTTGTCGATGAGGAGGTTGATGCAGAGGAGTAGTGATGACTACTCATTTATTTATCATTTACCATACTTATGATTTTGAGTCGCAATGACCATCCAACATGCGGATGGATTGCTATTGGTGTGTTTACTTTTCAAACTTGTAGTTTACATCGTTGAACTTTATTTCGATGCTTGTTTGGTGATTGTCTATATGATGTATTGTGCATGTTAAGCATCTATGGGTATCTCATTCTTATCCTTATGAAAACCACAGATGCCTCCTCGACGTGCCAATCCCAACCCGAACAACAACAATGTCACCCCCGAGATGCAGCAGCTGATGATAGCACAGACACAGCTGATGCAGATGATGACTACTTTCATACAGAATCAGAATAACAACAACAGCAACAACAACAACAACAACAACAACAACAACAACAACAACAATAACAACAACAACAACAACAACAACATTAACAACAACAATCAGAACAATCCACCAGGTTTTGACATGCTCACCAGATTCCTAAGACTCAGGACAGCAAAGTTCTCAGGAACTACTGATCCCATGGTGGCTAATGATTTGATACGTTCAGTGAACAAGGATTTGGTAACTGTCGGCTGTACCGACGAGGAGAAAGTCAGGTTTGCAGCACACTTGTTGGAAGGACCAGCAACTACTTGGTGGGATAACTTCCAGATCACCACTCCCATTGAGGATGTGACATGGGCTATCTTCGAAGATGGTTTCCGTACAGATCACATATCATCCGGAGTGATGAGTTTGAAGAAGAAGGAGTTCCATAACTTGAAGCAGCGCCACCGCAGCGTGGCTGAATATATTGAGGAGTTCAACAATCTGGCGCGTTATGCACCGGATGAAGTTGATACTGATGTCAAGAGGAAAGAGAACTTCCTCGAAGGATTGAATGATGAACTGAATCTGCAATTATCTGTGGCCTATGTCCCCACATATCAATCTCTTTGTGACAAGGCTGCCATCTTGGAGAGCAAGATGAAACAGGTTGAAAGCAGGAAGAGGAAGCACAACTCTGACAAGCACAGCTCGGGATCGTCTCACAAGCGTTCCCATTATGATGATAGTGGGAGTTCTGGATCCCACAAGCATGAAAAGTACAACATCCACCACAAGCACAACCCTCATCATGACAACAAGAATCACCGTAGTCATGACAATGACAAGTACAAGAATCACAAGAGTGGATACAAGAACCACCACAATGGAGGTGGAAGTGGTAGTGGAAGCCAGCCTGTCAAGAAGGATCTTAGTCAGGTTGAATGTTTCAAGTGCAAGAAGATGGGGCATTATGCAAATGAATGCCCAGAAAAGAAAGTTGAGGGACCCAGCAAGCCCAACCCTTTTCAGAAGGGACAAGTGAACCACATCAATGTGGAAGAAATCTATGAGGAATCCGATGTTGTGGCTAGTAAGTTCAAACTCAATTCTATTCCAGCACTTGTTCTTTTTGATACTGGTGCATCACATTCATTCATATCAAAAGAATTTGTTGATAGAAATGGGTTTCCAACTGAAAACATTGGGTGTACAATAAAAGTAAGTTCTCCTGGTGGAGATATGATAGTAAGTCTTGGATGCCGTGATCTAGTAATAGAGTTTGGAAAGCATAAGTTTCCAGTGAGTCTGATAATCCTAGATTCCCAAGGACTGGATGTAATTTGGGGAATGGACTGGATGACCAAGTATGAAGGAGTACTAGATTGTGCCAATCGTACTGTCGCACTCACAACCCCGGAAAAGAAACGGATAAGATTCAAATCTAACTTTGAATCAAAAGGAAATAAGCTAATTTCTCATAAGGGGGTTAGCATAGACAGTGTGCCAATTGTGAGTGAATATCCGGATGTGTTTCCAGAAGAATTGTCGGGAATGCCACCAGATAGAGATGTGGAGTTTCTTATTGACTTCCTACCAGGATCAGGACCAATAGCAAAGAGACCATACAAGATGTCAGTTGCTGAGTTGAAAGAACTCAAGAAAAACTTGGAGAACAGTTGCAGAAAGGATTTATTCAACCAAGTTCTTCATATTGGGGAGCACCAGTCTTGTTTGTGGAAAAAAAGATAGAAGTCAAAGGTTATGCATAGATTACCGTTCACTCAATGAGGTGACTATCAAGAACAAATACCATTTTCCTAGAATCAATGACTTGTTTGATCAGTTAGAAGGAGCCTGTGTGTTCTCAAAGATTGATCTCCGGTCAGGTTATTTCCAGCTCAAGATAAGAGAATAAGACATACCTAAGACAACTTTCACCACTAGGTATGGATTGTATGAGTACACCGTAATGCCATTTGGTTTGACCAATGCACCAGCTTATTTCATGAATATGATGAACAAGGTGTTCATGGATTTCCTTGACAAGTTTGTTGTCGTTTTCATCAACGACATTTTGATCTACTCCAAGAGCAAAGAAGAGCATGAAGGACATTTGCGTTTGATACTTGAGAAGCTTAGAGAGCATAAGTTGTATGCCAAATTCAGCAAGTGTGAATTTTGGTTGAATGAAGTTGGATTTCTTGGACACGTTGTGTCAGGAGATGGTGTAGTAGTTGATCCATAAAAGTGTCATTATGGCGAGTGGGAATCTCCTAAGTCAGTGAAAGAGGTTCGTAGTTTCCTTGGCTTGGCAGGATATTACAGAAGATTTATTGAGAATTTCTCTAAAGTAGCTAAGCCAATGAATGAGTTACTAAAGAAAGACAAGAAATTTGCTTGGTCTGAAGGATGTGAGCTCAGTTTCCAAGAATTGAAGAAGAGACTAGTGACAGCACCAGTCTTATGTCTGCCAGACTTGGAGAAAGATTTCCAAGTGTATTGTGATGCATCTCATCATGGATTAGGTGCAGTTCTAATGCAAGAAGGGAAAGTTGTGGCTTATGCCTCGAGACAACTCAAAACTCATGAGGTAAATTACCCTACTCATGATTTAGAGTTAGCCTCTGTTGTCCATGCACTCAAAACATGGAGGCATTATCTTTTGCGAAAGCGATGTGAAGTGTTCACAGATCACAAAAGTTTGAAGTATATTTTTACTCAGAAAGAAATCAACATGAGACAAAGAAGATGGCTAGAACTCATCAAGGACTATGACTTAAGTTTGCAATACCACCCCGGTAAAGCAAATGTTGTAGCGGATGCTCTAAGCCGTAAGGTTTTTGTGAATGACCTTACTAAGGGAGAGTTGCCAAATGATGTGTGTGCCCAATTTAGAGATCTCAGATTGGAGATTGTGCCTGAAGGACATCTCATGTCATTGGATGTTCAACCCACTTCGTTGGACAAAATTAAAGAAGGCCAAAAGACAGACAAGGAAATTGAAGAGATTAAGGAAAAGATTGGCAAGGGAAAAGCCAAAGGATTCCATGAAGACGAACAGGGTACTTTATGGTATGGAAAACGTATCTGTGTTCCGCAAGATTCGGAACTTCAGAAAGTGATTCTACAAGGAGCACACAACTCACCATATTCCATTCATCCGGGTAACACCAAAATGTACATGGATATGAAAGAAAGATTTTGGTGGAATAATCTCAAGAAAGACATTGCTGAACATATTGCTTTGTGTGATGTGTGTAGTAGAGTGAAGGCGGAATATCAGAAACCAGCAGGATTGCTACAACCACTACCTATTCCTGATTGGAAGTGGGACAAGATTGGCATGGATTTCATCACTGGATTGCCAAGGACCAGGTCAGGATATGATTCTATTTGGGTAGTAGTGGATCGCCTAACTAAAGTGGCTCATTTCATACCCGTGAAGACAACCTATACAAGTGCTAAGTTAGCCAAGATCTATATGAGTAGGATTGTATGTCTGCATGGAGTACCCAAGAGTATTGTGTCTGATAGGGGAACTCAGTTCAGTTCTCATTTTTGGAGGCAACTACATGAGTCATTGGGAACGAGATTGGAATTCAGCACTGCTTTTCATCCTCAGACTGATGGACAGACAGAAAGGACCAACCCGATTCTCGAAGATATGTTGAGAGCATGTGCTCTAGACTATGGAGCTAGTTGGGATGAAAGTCTGCCTTACGCAGAATTCTCTTACAATAACAGCTATCAAGCTAGTATTGAGATGGCACCGTTTGAGTTTCTCTATGGGAGAAAGTGTACCACCCCATTACTATGGAATGGTGTGGGAGAAAGAAATTTGTTCGGACCAGAACTAATCAAAGAGGCTGAAGAGAAAGTCAAGCTAGTTAAGGACATATTGAAGATAGCACAGTCCCAACAGAAGAGCTACGCAGATCCTAAGCGTAGAGAAGTCACAGATGAAGTGGGTTATAGACCTTACCTTAGAGTGTCCCCACTTCGTGGAGTGAAGAGGTTTGGAGTCAAAGGAAAATTGGCCCCAAGATATGTTGGACCATTCAAGATTCTGAGTCGTAAAGGAGAAGTAGCTTATGAGATTGAATTTCCAGAATCATTGTCTGCCGTTCACAATGTGTTTCATGTGAGTCGGCTAAAGAAATGCCATCCAGAACTGGAAGAGAATTCTTTGAAGGATACTGTACCTTTGGAGGAGGTTCAATTGGAAAGTGATCTCACTTATGAGGAAAAACCCATAAAGATTCTTGAGACTGCAGAAAGAGTTATCCGGACTAAGACTATCAAATTCGGCAAAGTTCAATGGAACCATCATTCCGAAGAAGAAGCAACATGGGAAAGAGAAGATGATCTTCAGAAAGACCACCCTCACCTATTTCCTAGCCAATCCGAATCTCGAGGGCGAGATTCACCTTAAGGGGGTTATTTGTAACATCCCTAAAATCATGTTTTCAAAGATTTCATATCATCCATGCATGCATAATCATTTAGGGATCAATTTCAAAGTCATTACAAAAACAGAAGCATTTGGGTGCTTATTATTTTATGTAAACAAGCATTGATCCAATGCTACTCTCTAGTCAGAGAATATTTGTTTCAAACCAGAATTTGTTTGTTCATAAGTTGCTTCTTTATCAAATCTTGTGCTAAGGCACTGTTTATTTTAAAAATTTCAAAGGAACCAAGCAAGTCTAGTGAGACAGCATGGTTTTATACTCAAAAATATGCAGGTTTCACTTTATAAAAATCCAGAAATATTTGGAATTCAAACACATTTGAATTCATTTGAAAAGGTTTCCTGAAAATCGAATTAGAAAAAGAAAAAGGTTAAGAAAACAGAACTGGGCCAGGCGCTACCTTTTCAGCCCAGTAACCAAAACAGCCCACCCGGGTTTCCCTCTCTCCCTCTGTTTCTCACCCAACCCGCGCACACCCCCTCACTGATAGGCCGACCCCACTTTGCCCCGTCAGCGTCGTCCCCAATCAACGCAGCCTGGCCCAAGCATTCTATTCCTAGCCACCGTCTCGTCTCGTGATCCTTTGTCGCTTAAATCCCATTGATACAGGGAGTAATCCTCGCCCCTGCTCCGGCTATTTAATCCCCTCCCCTCTCCGCATCTTTCCCCTCGCTCAACTCACTCGCTCCGCCACCAGGCTGCCCCTAATTACTCTCACACCGCCGCTGTACCGACGAGCTCCGGCGATGAAATTTCGGTGAGCCAGACCACCCCTGCCCTTCTAATTCAAACGAGCGTGTTCCTTACAACTTTGTGCACCTGCTGACCCCTTTCGTTTGGCCGCGCTTGACCCAGGCAGCCGTTCCCATCCACCTCCGCAAGTGACAGAGCCGCCGCTCAATTCCGACGAGGAATACCGGTAACCTCTGAGCGCCCCTAGCTTCCTCTTTGACCCTGTCGTGTTAGCCACCACCTTATGCATCCTCTGATACCACTGGTTCGTGCTAGTGCGGACTAAATCGTCGGCAACAACTCCATTCGCAAACACCCGACGCCGCTAGCAACTCCGACGAGGTCCTGCCGCTGAATCCGTGTGCCCCTGTCTCTCCCTCGACCACCTCGATAAAATGGAAAATCCCCTTTCTGTTGATGGCCCCGGTCATCAGAATATTAGCTAAACAAATGGAGCACCGCAGCAACCACGCGAACCCAGTAAGCATCCCCACTCCTCTCCGCGCGACCTAAATCGCCGGCAACTTCTCAGCAGAGCGCCGCCGCCTCATGCTTGGCGCCCATCTTTGGTCGCATGCTTAGCAGCCGTAGGATCTAGATCCAGCGCTCTAGATTAGATCTGAAGCGAAGCGGTATGTGACAATCTGAGGCGTGCGTGTTAAGTTAGATCTAACGGCCCGTGAGTGTGATCCGGTGCGAAACGGTATCAGCCAATCAGACGCTGCCGCGTGGCTAGTTCTTTGTTTTAAAAATCTGAATTAGATCTATTAGTGATTCAAACTTGTAAAATTCATAACTTTTGATCCACACGTTCAAATTTTGTAAATTTTATATCATTGGAATTAGGAGAAAGAATCCTATCTGTTTATGCAATGTGTTTAATGTTTTGCCTCTGTAAAAATGGTTATTTTTGCAGAGACATTTGTAGGCTTAATTTGAGTATGGCAATTATTTGAAAAATGTTTTAAAGATCAAATAAAGTTTAAATTGAGTATCTTGGTCTTGTTTATGTTTCAGTACTATACCCTTGTCTTGTTTGGTGTAGAAAAATCATCACATGGCATTTTGCATGCATTCATATATTTTTGTTTTGTATATTTTGTTATGTGATTTTGGTGCCATTATTTTATGTGTAGATTTTGGTGCTAATAGTGATTGTGGTTGTGAAGATTGTTGCTACTCCCCAAACTACCAAGGCAAGTGGTGCTTCATGTTTTTATGGTTAAACTCTTGTATTAGTCCTATGGCCATGGAGTTGTAAAAGACTATGTTTGTCTCTGGAATGATATGTAATAATGACCTTTGTTTTTGTGTACTTCATCTTGCAATCACAGGGATCCTTACCTTTATAAGGGAGGGATCTTACAGTTATTTGGTCTTATCCAAGTGAGGATATAGAGATTGTGGTAATCTCCATAACAAGACCTTGTTCATCAAAATCGGATCCCCCGTATATACCTTGTTGCGATTTTGATCTTGGCGGTTTTTCGGTTTCTCACCAAGTGAGATATCTCACATTATAATACATGATACATTCTCACTTGGTGATAACCAATATTTTCACTTTTTATAGGGTAGCTGTTATCGTCCTCTTTCCAACACAATTGGAATCGGGTCAATCGGAGCTACCAATCAAAAGTTATCGCGGTTTGATTATTTATTAATATTCGGTTTGAAAAAGGAAAAAGAAAACAGTTTTACTGGGCCGTCCGGTACTACTGGGCCTAGTACCGGACGCCCCTGTTTTGGCCTGCTCCACCTCAGTCTTGTCCGGCACCTGGATCCGGTCCTACCGGACCGGCCCGGTAGTACCGTCCGGATGAGCAGGTACTACCGACCGGCCCACATTGCTTCCTAGGTTAGCTGGCCCTGCGCTATCTGCCGTCGCCACTGTTTGGCCCTGCCCCCACACGCGAGTGCATGCTCCCGCCGCCTCGCTTCTCCTGCGCGCAGCCGCCGCTCGCCAGGCGCACTCGCTGTGGCCCCGCTGGACCGCTGCATTGCGCGTGCTCTGTAGGTCCCCCGCGCGCGCGTTGACCCCCGTGCATCCCGTGTTTGCGCTCCCGCGTCGATGTGCCGTATGTCGCCTCGTTCCGCGTGCCGCTTGGTCGTCTCGCTGCAGTTCCCGTGCGCATGCTGTTGGCCGCACGCCCACGCTGGCCCCCGCGGTGACCCCACGCTGGCATGCGCTTGCTCACTGATTGGCTGCTAGCTGCTGCTCAGCCGCGCACGCCAGGCCTGCTGCTGCCTTGTTTTTTGTCTGGCGGACCGTTCTGCAAAATAGCCCCAACAGCCAGATTTTTGGGGCCCCTATTTAAGCCTTTGCCCGTTTTCAGTTTAGTTAGCTTCTTCCTCTTCTATTAGGCTAAGCTTTGTCCACACTTGCTCTAGATTTTGAATCTTGCCTAATCTCTTACCCTCCGATGATTCTTGCCCATATTTGAGTGGAAGAGAGAGGAGATCTAGATCCACGTTTTGACCTAACCGATTCATCTCTTTGTGACTGTATCTTTGGGGATCTAGATTTTGGGGGATTTTGTGTCCCTCTTTGATTCCTCCTCTCTTGTTCCCCCAATAGATTTAGTAGCTTTGTTGGAACTTGAGAGTGAGGGATTGGAGCACCTTTGTGGTGTTCTTGCCATTTGCATTTGGTGCATTGGTTTGTGTTCTCCTCGGAGGAGCTTGTCCCTCTTGGGTTCTTGGAACCCTAGACGGTTTGTGGCCTTGGTGGCATTTGTTGGGAGCCTCCAATTAAATTGTGGAGAAGTGCCCCAACCTTGTGAGAGGTTCCGATTGCCACCGACAAGTGCACCGATAGTGGAAGCATAGATCGATCCCGTTGGGGTGAGATTCACCGGAGAATAAGGGAGGCCTTTTCTGGCGTTGGTGGTTTGATACCACCCCCTCTCCAAACAAGACGTACTCCATGTTGGGAGGAACTCGGTAAAATATCGTTGTCCCCGCGTGCCTCGGTTATCTCTATACCCGAGCTCTTTACTTATGCACTTTACATTGTGATAGCCTTCTTGCTTGAAGTAATCTATATCTTGCTATCACATTGTTGCTTGTATTGTTTAGCATAAGTTGTTGGTGCACATAGGTGAACCCTAGTTGTTCTAGGTTGTGCTTGACAAAGTAAACGTTAGTTTTATTTCACCTTTGTTGAGCCACTCTAGGAAAAGTTTTAATCGCCTATTCACCCCCCCCCCCTTCTAGGCGACATCCGTATCCTTTCAATTGGTATCACACCACGGTCTCTCATTTTAGGCTTCACCGCCTTGAGAATAAAGATGTCGGTTAGGGGATTAGTGCACAATGACATGTTCATATTCGATGGCACAAATTATGATATTTGGAAAACTCGTATGCTTATTCATTTTCGGGACATGGACCCAAATTTGGAGCGTATTGTAGATATAGGTTCTAATGTGAGGATGAGAAAAACTTATATCTCGATGCTTAAGCTTCTAATGTACTTGTTAATGCTTTGAGCTATGTAGTTACATATTCAATCATTCTATTTGGAGCACTCATGATTTATGGAGAAAAATCAAGATAAATATGTTGTGTCCAACATTATTGAGGATGATTGTGTTTCTTCCACTTCCGATAGAGCTGAGTTCTCATCCTCTACCAATTCACCAACATGTGATTTTTCACAAGGTAATGATATGGTGAGTGGTGATAGAAATTGCAATTTGGATAATGTGCTTACTATGTGTGATCTTTCATCTTTATCAAGTTGCAATGATCTATCTTTGGACCTTAACACTTCTAGCACTCAAACTCCTTACATGCTTGTGTTAATAGTCCTTGCATATCATGTAGAAATGACTTGAATAAATCTCATGATGATATGCTTGTGTTGTTTTGTTGCCATGATAAAAATGCTTCTATTTCCTCTAGTTCTTGTGTTGCTAACCATGTAGAGGAAACCGAAGATTCTATGGGCCAAGACATGGTTTTGAATGAAGCCACAAATGTAATCTCATCTTCACCTTCTTCCGGTACCCACCTATTCCTTAGGGCTAGGGATTCTAAGGTAACTCCTACTTTGGAACCCATTACCTCTTGTGATGAGGAGGATGTGGAAGAAGATCTTGATATTGATGATTTATATGAAAAGGGTGAGATTGTTTATCGTGCCCTTGTTAAAAGGGATATTTCTTTCTCTAAGTTTGTTGAAGTCTTGGACTTTTCTATTAAGAGCAAAGAACATACTGATAAGTTAGAGACACAAATTTAGGTGCATGATAACAACGTTGATAAAATGTGTAGTCTTGAGCGTGATTATGCTAGTATAATTGCAAACCTAAATAAATCTCTTGAAGAGGAACATACCACTAAGGAATCTCTTGAGGAGACCTTTGCTTTAGAGCTATCTAGAGTAAAGGAATCTCATGATAGAGATCTTGAGGTGGCAAGTGATCTCAAAATTAAAAATGATGAGACTCAAGTTGCTTATGCTAAACTCCTCGAGGATTTTGAGCACCTCAAAATGGCTCTAGGGTCATAAAGGGTGAGCTCATCAAACTCACCGAGTCACATGAGCAACTCAAAGCCTCATATTCAAAAGATCTTGCCAAGTTTCCCTCACCTCTTGCTAATAATGATGATGCTTGTGCTACTAACTCTATTTCTTGTGAAGCATCTATTTTTAAGGAGAATGTTGAGCTCAAGGCTCAACTTGCTTTGCTAACTAGCAACTATGGGAAATTAGAAGAAAGCCATGTTAAGCTCTCAAGCTCGCATGAGGATCTCCTAGTCTCCCATGGTAGGCTAAAATTGGCTCATGAGGCCATCATGTCAAAGGTAACATCTAGTGGGCCACATATGGACATTAGCACTATATCTACTCCAAATGTTATATTGCCATGTGCTAGTCCTTGTAATTCATCCTCTCACAACCGTGCTATATATCGTGATGAATTACATTCCGTGCCTTGTTGCTCTAACAATATAGCATCTACTTCCTCTAGTACTTTTGTTGAAACTAACCATGTAGAGGAAATAAAAGAGCTCAAGGCTCAAGTCACTTCTTTGAGAAATCACTTGAAAAAGGGTCATCAAGGGAAGGCCGCACTCAACAAAATCTTGAGTGTGCAAAAATCCCCCAATGACAAGAGTGGGCTTGGATTCAACTCCAATGTCAAGAACAAGTCCACTATCAAGTTGAAGCACAAGGACAACAAGAAGAATTGTTGGAATTATGCCCTAGAGGCAATAATAAAGATGTTATTATTATAATTCTTGTTCATGATAATGTTTATATTCCATGCTAGAATTGTATTAAGCGGAAACTTTAATACTTGTGTGGTTTGTGAACAACACCGTGTCCCTAGTACGCCTCTATGGACTAGCTCATTGATCAATGATGGTTAAGGTTTCCTAACCATAGACATGAGTTGTCAATTGATAATGAGATCATATCATTGGGAGAATGATATGGTGGACAAACCCAAACTAAGCGAAGCAATTAGATCGTGTCATCGTGTTCGTCTTTGCCGAGCTTTTCTTATGTCAAATATTGTATTCCTTAGACCATGAGATAATGCAACTCCCTGGTATCGATAGAAAGCTTTGAGGTCATCAAACGTCATCCTATGAGAGGGTGATCATAAAGGTGTCTCTCAGGTGATCGGAAAGTATCTGTTGGGTTGTATGTATCGAGATGGGATTTTTCCCTCCCAAGTCGGAGATATACTTGGGCCCACTCGTGTCGATATCAACACCGCTTGCAAGCATGTGGTTAAGGAGTTAATCACAAAGTGATATCGGATTACGAAACGAGTAAAGTACTTGCTGTGAACGAGATTGAACTAGGTATGATGGTACCAACGATCGAATCTCGGGCAAGTAAAATATCGCGAGACGAAGGGAATATATATATGGAATTGATTGAATCCTGGCATCATGGTTCATCCGATATGATCATCGATGAATGTGTGGGAGTCAATATGGGTTTCCAGACCCCGCTGTTGATTATTGATAGAAGATCATGTCTGCATATTCTCGAACCCAGGTCACACACTTACGTGTCTCGGCGCTAGGATAGATTGGATAATTGGTTTATGAGTTTTTGTTGAGTCTCGGATGGGATCCGGGACATCACGAGAGGTTCGGAGTGGTCGGAGAATAAGATTCATATAAGGCGATTGCAGTTTTGGAGTTGAATTGTTCCGGGTTAATCGGTATTGTGCGGAAGCTTCTAGAACCTTCCGGGAAGGGTACCAACGTGGCCACACCTTCCGGGAGGGGCATGGGCCTAGGGAGTGCCCTGGCCGCATTGGGCCAGGGAACAAGGCCCATAGGGCCCAATCGGCCAGAGAGGTTTAAACTCTAGATAGAGCTTCTAGAAGGGGGTTCCTTGCCCCCACTCTTCCTCCTTGGGGCATGCCTTGGCTTGGGGAGGGGCTAGGGCTGCGCCCCCTCTATATAAAGAGGGGTGGGGCGCACCAACCCTCACACCTTCCCTCCAACCCTAGCCGCCCTGCCCTCCTCTCTCCCTCCCACGCTTGTGGCGAAGCCCTGCTGCAGAAATTCTCCACCAATTGCACCGCGCCGTCGCGTTGTAGATCCAACCCATCTCTCCACCATACTTGCTGGACAAAGGAAGGAGGAGACGTCGAGGTTCTGCACGTGTGCATCTCACGGAGGCATCACCACTTGTGGTGCTAGATCGGATCGGATCGCGAGGAGGAGAAGCGAGTACGACTACATCACCCACGTTAAAACGCGTTCCGCTATCTGAATCTTCAAGGGTATGAAGATCTAATCCAATCTCTCTCGTTGTTTGCATCTCCTAGATTAGATCTTGGCTTCCCTCTGATTCATCTGTAGAAAATTTTGATTTACTATGCCTTGAAACCCTTGATGGTATCGAGCTAGATCTATGCGTAGATGTGTTTCACGAGTAGAACACAACATGGTTGTTGCGGGCGTTGATGTTTTCTGTTGCAAGCCTCTTGTTTGTGTTCTTCTTATGACGCGGGATAGTGAGATTGAAGCGGTCCAGGCCAACCTTACGCGACGTCGTTCGCGAGACCGGCTCCGCACTTGACGTGTGGCTTGTTCCACACATGCGGCTGGTGAATGTCAGTTTCTCTCACTATAGTTGTCATGGGATTAACACCGGAGTTTGGCAACCATAATATCACCGTTGTGGCTTTCCGTAGGTAAGAATCGTTCTTAGCATCTACTCCCATAAGCCACGTAAAACATGCAACAACAAAGTAGAGGCGTCTAACTTGTTTTTGAAGGGAGTGTTTTCTGTGATATGGTATGGCCCAAGATGTGATGTGTATAATGTATGCGATGATCATGTTTTATAATGTTTCACGACTTGCATGTCGATGAGTACACAACCGGCAGGAGCCATATGGTTGTCTTTATAATTGTGTATGACCTGTGTGTCAACTTCTTATACGCCATGTAATAGTTACACTTTATCGCTAAGTAGTTAGCAATAGTTGTAGTTGCTATTCGTGGTGGAGGCAATCATGGTGGAGTGATGGAGATCATGCCGGAACGCACAAGATGGAGATCATTGCGCGAAGATTGGCTATACCATGTCACATTAAAGTTATATGCATGTGATGTTTATCCTTTTATGTATCTTATCATGCTTAGATCATGACGGTAGCATTATAAGATGATTCCTCACTTAAAGATCAAGATAAAACTGTTCTCCCAGTATGCACTGCTATGAAAGTTAAATCGTGTCCAAGCATCACGTGATGATCGGGTGCTATAGACTCTACGCTCACATACAACGGGTGCAAGCCAGTTTTGCACACGCGGAAATACTTGGGTCTAACTTGACGAGCCTAGCATGTACAGACATGGCCTCGGAACACATGAACCGAAAGGTTAAGCATGAGTCATATGAATGATATGATTGACACTTTGTTGTCCACCATTGAAACCACATCTCTTCTCGTGATGATCGGATTAGGTGTGGTGAATTTGGGTCATGTTCACTAAACAACTTGAGGGATGTTGAATTTAGTGGGAGTTCATCTAGTAATTTGATTAAGTTGAACTATTTATCATGAACATAGTCTAAGTTGTACTTGCAAATACTATAGATCACATGGCCAAGTCCAACTTCAACTTCAATGTTTTTGCTGAGAAGGAAAAGCTTAGAAACAATAGGTCTAACTTCACCAATTGGTTTCGCAATCTAAGAATCATTCTCTCTGGCGGACAAAAGGACTATGTCCTTGGGAAAGTGTTAGGTGACCCCCCTGCTGCAACTGCGCCGGTTGATGAGAAAGCTGTCTATCAGTCGCGCAAAGATGATTATGGTGTGATTAAGAGCACCATGTTGTTTGCTATGGAACCGGAACTTCAAAATCGTTCTGAAGACTATCCCGGGCCCTTTGAGATTCTTGAAGAGATGAAAACCATGTTTCAGACTCAGGCCCGTTCTGAGAGATATGAGATCTCTGAGAAGTTCTTTAACTGCAAGATGGAGGAAGGGAGTTCCGTTAGTGAGCACGCCATTAAGATGACGGGCTACACTCAACGCCTTGAGCAACTGGAATGCACGATTCCAGAGGAGCTCAAGATTGACAGGGTTCTGCAATCACTCCCTCCCAGCTACAAAAGTTTTGTAGTGACTCATAATCATATTGGTTCCATTGATACGATCACCGAGCTCTTCGCAAAGCTGAAAGCCGCGGAAGTGGACATCAAAAAGGATAATCATTTGTTGATGGTCAACAAGCCCACCTTCAAGAAAGGTAAGGGTGCAAGGAAGCCCTTCAAGAAAGGCGGCGGCAAGCGCGTTGCCCCTGCTGAGAAGAAGCTCAGGTCTGGTCCTAAGCCGGACACTGAGTGCTTCTATTGCAAGGACAAGGGTCACTGGAAGCACAACTATCCGAAGTACTTAGCGGACAAGAAGGCTGGCACCATCAAAGGTATATTTGATATACATGTTATTGATGTTTTCCTTACTAGCCCTCGTTGTAGTGCCTGGGTATTTGATACCGGTTCAGTTGCTAATATTTGTAACTCGAAACAGGAGCTACGGAATAGTCGGCGGCTTGCGAGGGATGAGGTGACGATGCGCGTTGGCAATGGATCAAGAGTTGATGTGATGGCCGTCGGCACGCTCTCCTTAGTTTTACCTTCGGGATTAGTTTTAAACCTTAATAAGTGTTATTATGTGCCTGCGTTGAGCATGAACATTATTTCTGGATCGTGTTTATTGCAAGATGGTTATTCATTTAAATCGGAGAATAATGGTTGTTCTATTTATATGAGTAACATCTTTTATGGTCATGCACCTATTGTGAATGGTTTATTTCTTCTAAATCTCGAAAGGGATGAAACACACATCCATAACATTGAGGCTAAGAGATGCAAAGTAGATAGTGATAATACTACTTATTTCTGGCACTGTCGTCTAGGTCATATTGGTATAAAGCGCATGAAGAAACTCCATTCTGATGGACTTTTGGAGTCTCTTGATTTTGAATCATTTGACACATGCGAACCATGCCTCATGGGCAAGATGATCAAAACACCGTTCTCCGGTATGATGGAGCGAGCAACGGACTTGTTGGAAATCATACATACCGATGTATGCGGACCGATGAGTGTTTCGACGCGCGGTGGATATCGCTATTTTCTCACTTTTACAGATGAATTAAGTAGATATGGGTATATCTATTTAATGAAACATAAATCTGAAACGTTTGAAAAGTTCAAAGAATTTCAGAATGAAGTGGAGAACCATCATAACAGAAAGATTAAGTTTCTACGATCCGATCGTGGAGGTGAATATTTGAGTTATGATTTTCTCACGCATCTTAAAGCAAGTGGAATCATTTCACAACTCACGCCACCTGGAACACCACAGCGCAATGGTGTGTCTGAACGCCGGAATCGAACCCTATTAGATATGGTCCGATCAATGATGTCTCTTATTGATTTGCCGTTATCATTTTGGGGTTATGCATTAGAAACCGCTGCATTCACTTTAAATAGGGCACCATCTAAATCCGTTGAGACGACACCGTATGAACTGTGGTTTGGTGCTAAACCTAAGTTGTCGTTTCTTAAAGTTTGGGGATGCGAAGCTTACGTCAAGAAGTTGATGCCGGACAAGCTCGAACCCAAAGCGGAGAAATGCGTCTTCATAGGATACCCTAAGGAAACTATTGGGTATACCTTCTATCACAGAACCGAAGGCAAAGTGTTTGTCGCAAAGAACGGTTCCTTTCTTGAGAAGGAGTTTCTCTCGAAAGAAGTGAGTGGGAGGAAAGTAGAGCTAGACGAGGTTATTGAACCTTCTCTTGAATTGGAGAGTAGCACAGCACCTGAAATTGTTCCAGTGCCGCCTGCACCAACAATAGAGGAAGCTAATGACAAGGATCATGAAGCTTCGGACGATGCTGCTACTGAAAGTCGCAGGTCGACACGGTCACGTGCCCCTCCTGAGTGGTACGGCAACCCTGTCTTGACTGTCTTGTTAGTAGAAGACAGTGAACCTACGAACTATGAGGAAGCGATGATGAGCCCAGACTCTGAGAAATGGCTAGAAGCCATGAAATCCGAATTGGGATCCATGAGCGAAAACCAAGTATGGACTTTGGTGGACCCTCCTAGCGACCGAAAGGCCGTTGAGTGCAAATGGATCTTCAAGAAGAAAACGGACGCGGATGGTAATGTTACCGTCTATAAAGCACGGCTTGTCGCGAAAGGTTTTCGACAAGTTCAAGGTGTTGACTACGATGAGACTTTCTCTCCCGTAGCAATGTTTAAGTCCATTCGGATTTTATTAGCAATTTCTGCGTTTCATGATTATGAAATATGGCAGATGGATGTCAAGACTGCATTCCTCAATGGAAACATTGATGAAGAGTTGTATATGATGCAACCCGAAGGTTTTGTCGATCCTAAGGATGCTGATAAAGTATGCAAACTTCAGCGTTCCATTTATGGACTGAAGCAAGCATCTCGGAGTTGGAACCTTCATTTTGATCAAGTGATCAAGAGCTTTGGATTTGTTCCAAATTGCTACGAAGCTTGCATCTACAAGAAAGTGAGTGGGAGCTCGGTGACGTTTCTGGTACTATATGTGGATGACATATTGATTATTGGAAATGACATCAACATGCTTAACGATGTGAAGAGTTATTTGAACAAGTGTTTTTCAATGAAAGACCTAGGTGAAGCTGCTTATATATTGGGCATCAAGATCTATAGAGATAGACAAAGACGCCTGATAGCTTTAAGCCAGAGTACATACCTAGACAAAGTTCTGAAAAGGTTCAGAATGGATAAGGCAAAGAAAGGTTCAGTGCCTATGTTGTCAGGTAAGATATTGAGCAAGGCTCAGTGTCCAGCTACGGTAAATGATAGGGAAGCTATGAGCAAAGTGCCTTATGCCTCGGCCATAGGTTCCATCATGTATGCCATGCTGTGTACTAGACCGAATGTGTCCAATGCTCTTAGTTTGACGAGCAGATATCAAAGTGATCCAGGAGTGGAACACTGGACAGCCGTGAAGAACATCCTAAAGTACCTAAATAGAACTAAAGAAATGTTCTTAGTCTATGGGGGTGATGAACAGCTCGTCGTAAAAGGTTACGTCGACGCTAGTTTTGACACCGACAAGGATGATTCTAAATCTCAGACAGGATACGTGTATATTTTGAATGGAGGAGCTGTGAGCTGGAGAAGCTGCAAGAAAAGCGTGATCGCGGGATCTACAATAGAAGCGGAATACATGGCGGCTGCAGAAGCGTCAAGTGAAGGAGTTTGGATCAGAAACTTCATCACTGAGCTTGGCGTGGTTCCAAGTGCATTGGAACCACTAGAGATATTGTGTGACAACACTGGCGCCATAGCACTCGCTAACCAACCAAGATATCATCCAAAGACCAAGCATATCAACCGCAAGTTTCATATAATCCGAGATTATATAGCAGATGGAGATCTGAAGATTAGCAAAGTACATACAGATCTGAATGTCGCAGATCCATTGACTAAACCTCTTCCACGTGTAAAACATGATCAGCACCTCAGTGCCATGGGTGTGAGATTGTTGCCAAATGTAAACTAGATTATTGAATCTAGTGCAAGTGGGAGACTGTTGGAATTATGCCCTAGAGGCAATAATAAAGATGTTATTATTATAATTCTTGTTCATGATAATGTTTATATTCCATGCTAGAATTGTATTAAGCGGAAACTTTAATACTTGTGTGGTTTGTGAACAACACCGTGTCCCTAGTACACCTCTATGGACTAGCTCATTGATCAATGATGGTTAAGGTTTCCTAACCATAGACATGAGTTGTCAATTGATAATGAGATCATATCATTGGGAGAATGATATGGTGGACAGACCCAAACTAAGCGAAGCAATTAGATCGTGTCATCGTGTTCGTCTTTGCGAAGCTTTTCTTATGTCAAATATTGTATTCCTTAGACCATGAGATAATGCAACTCCAGTATCGGAAGAAAGCTTTGAGGTCATCAAACGTCATCCTATGAGAGGGTGATCATAAAGGTGTCTCTCAGGTGATCGGAAAGTATCTGTTGGGTTGTATGTATCGAGATGGGATTTGTCCCTCCCAAGTCGGAGAGATATACTTCGGGCCCACTCGGTAATCGATATCAACACCGCTTGCAAGCATGTGTTTAAGGAGTTAATCACAAAGTGATATCGGATTACGGAACAAGTAAAGTACTTGTTGTGAACGAGATTGAACTAGGTATGGCATGCAAACGATCGAATCTCGGGCAAGTAAAATATCGCGAGACGAAGGTAATATATATATGGGATTGATTGAATCCTGGCATCGTGGTTCATCCGATATGATCATCGATGAATGTGTGGGAGTCAATATGGGTTTCCAGACCCCGCTGTTGATTATTGATAGAAGATCATGTCTGCATATTCTCGAACCCGCAGGGTCACACACTTAACGTGTCTTGACGCTAGGATAGATTGGATAATTGGTTTATGAGTTTTTGTTCGGAGTCTCGGATGGGATCCGGGACATCACGAGAGGTTCCGGAGTTGTCCGGAGAATAAGATTCATATAAGGCAGTGCAGTTTTTGGATTTCGGAATTGTTCCGGGTTAATCGGTATTGTACCGGAAGCTTCTAGAACCTTCCGGAAGGGGACCAACGTGGCCACACCTTCCGGGAGGGGGCATGGGCCTATGAGGAGTGCCCTGGCCACATTGCGCCAGGGGAACAAGGCCCCATAGGGCCCAGCCGACCAAGAGAGGTTTAAACTCTAGATAGAGCTTCTAGAAGGGGGGTTTCCTTGCCCCCCACTCTTCCTCCTTGGGGACACCGGCCTTGGCTTGGGGGAGGGGCTAGGGCTGCGCCCCCCCCCCTCTATATAAAGAGGGGTGGGGGCGCACCAACCCCTCACACCTTCCCCTCCAACCCTAGCCGCCCTGCTGCCCTCCTCTCTCCCTCCCGACTGCTTGTAGGCGAAGCCCTGCTGCAGAAATTCTCCACCAATTGCACCGCGCCGTCGCGTTGTAGATCCAACCCATCTATCCACCATACTTGCTGGACCAAGGAAGGAGGAGACGTCGAGGTGCTGCACGTGTGCATCTCACGGAGGCACCGCCACTTGTGGTGCTAGATCGGATCGGATCGCGAGGAGGAGAAGCGAGTACGACTACATCACCCACGTTAAATGAGCGTTCCGCTGTGCGAATCTTCAAGGGTATGAAGATCTAATCCAATCTCTCTCGTTGTTTGCATCTCCTAGATTAGATCTTGGCTTCCCTCTGTTCGCATCCGTAGAAAATTTTGATTTACTATGTCGTGAAACCCTTCAAGAATGGCCAAGGTCAAGTCAAGAATCCGGCCAACATTGTTTGCTTCAAGTGCAAGGAAGAAAGGCACCATATTAGATCTTGCCCATTGAAGAAAAATCCTCTTAGTGTGAAGCAACAAGGGAAGCGGCCTCAAGCTCCACCTCAAGTCATTAATGGGCCACTTCCTAAGAGGACTACTCAAGCCAAAACTTGATCAATAGGTATTGTCGTGGTGTGGAACACGGCAGAGCCATCGGGGATGGCAAAGAAGGGACACTCGGATGCATTCGGTGGCTCACGCAACGGGTTGGGCACGGTGCACTGCAAACACAGGGACGTACCCAGGTTCGGGGCCCTCTTGGCGAGCTACTCCTGCAAGGTGAACTACGTATGGGAGCTTGATGCTCAGTACAGATGCTCCTTGAGCTATTTCCTTAGCTACTATCGGGGGATAGAGGAAGATGGGAACTTGATGCTAACACTTCTATCCTTATATTGTTGCCTCTTCCTAGAACCCTGGCTCTACCCTCCCTTATATACTGGTCTGGGGGGCAGATTACAGATCGTGTCCTAGGGTTTACTGTTTGGATATGGGTTTACAGGGCAGGGCCGGCTACAGGGCCTAGCCGGTAGGCCAGGACCCAGTCCGCCCTTCTTTTAGCATCATCCTTCTCTTTAGTGGTAATCCGGACTTCCTTTGGGGCATCACCCCTGGTTTAACGGTCACCCGGACTGCTTTTGTTGGTCTAGCCGACCGTCTCGCTTTATCTTTGTCGGGTAGTTCCTGGCATGATGGCATGCCAGCTTCCTTGATGACGAGGGAGAGCCACAAGTGTACCCCGCACGGAGCGTCAGTCCTTCCGTTCTCTCCATCGAATCCGAGGTGAGGAGGGTGGGAGCAGCCACCCGGCCGGTTCTTCTGGCCACCGGCTAGACGGGCCAGCCGAGAAGGTTATAAGCCCAGCCGGGCTTGCTTGTCAGATGGCTAGAGTTGTATTTCCTGGAGGCCAGGCGGCCTGCATCTTCTGGAGCCGACCTACTTATGCCTGGCTTCCCCCACCCGGGGGTTATCCCCCCGACACTAGTCCCCGAGCACGTATGGGCTTGGCCGGTGGGCAAGATCTTCCATGCTCCTTGTCCGGAGAGGTTGTTTTATTTTCTCTGGCTGCGGCTTTTGCTTTTGCTTTCCAGCTGGATTTAATCGGCTGCAGAATCGATGGCCGTCCACTGGGTGTAAACAGCGAAGGTAGTTACTTGCTGGCGGAGCTGAAGACGAAACGTTTGGGTAGATGACGTCGTTGATGTCGTCATCCATGGCGGGCTGGCGCCGCGTCACGTCGGTTTGACTGCGTCGGCTGCGTCGATTTTAATCGCACATGCAAACTTGCCGCAGCGTTTCCTCAGGGCAAGTGTGCACGCCTCATCTCTTGCTGGACCCCGGGGATCTTCTGTGGCATTCACGACGGCTCAGAGGATATGGAGCCGAAGCGCCGCGCGGCTGTGGTTTCGTGGCGCCACGTGTCATGCAGAAGCCGACAGGGCGATGATGCCGCTTGCGGGGATAAATAGGGCTCTTAGGGGGATCGGTTCCCACACTTGTCCATCCTCCGTCTCATCTTCTCCTCGTTCTCCAGCATTCCTTGCTCTTGCGCGCCCTCTCCTTGCCGCCGCCGGCCACTTTCTTTCTACCCGCCATGGCTTCCTCCTCCGCCGAGATGCTGCCGGAGCAACGCGGTGGCTGGTGCGGGTCCTTCGTGACCGACGAGCTCATAAACCAATATCGGCGGGGGAGGTTTCTTCCCTCATCATTGATTGTGAAGCACCGGCTTGCGCCGGAGGGGGAGCGGGTGCCGAACCCTCGGCCGGGGGAGCGGGTCGTCTTCCTCGCGCACTTCGCGCGCTGCTTCGGCCTCCCCGCCAGCCCGTTCCTCCTCCAGCTCTTCCTCTTCTTCGAACTCCAGCTTCATCACCTGGGCGCCAACGCCATGGTGCAGCTGTCCCATTTTGCGTCTGCTGCGAGTCGTATCTTGGGGCGTGGCCCGAGGTGGCAAACTTTCTCAAATTCTTCCACTTCAAGGCCCAGAACATCACCAAGGGCGGCTCGCTAACGTGGATGGGCTGCTTCGCCGTCTACCCGCGGTCCTCCTCGCCGATGTCGCAGTTCAAGCACCCCGACACCGTCAAGCTGTGGCAGCGCACATATTTCTATGTGAGAAATGCCACGGAGATTGACTGGATCTGCCTTCCGCCCTTTGCTAATTTGCCCTCGACGTAGAAGGCCTAGACGACGAAGGGAATTGGCGCGGTGGCGGACC
Organism: Avena insularis; assembly: GCA_023614405.1. Classification (NCBI taxonomy): domain Eukaryota; kingdom Viridiplantae; phylum Streptophyta; class Magnoliopsida; order Poales; family Poaceae; genus Avena; species Avena insularis. The sequence continues at coordinate 60,790,901 of CM042689.1, forward strand.
TTGATCGGATGGCCGCCCAGCTGGAGACGATGGTGGAGACGGAGAGGCTCACCGCCCGCGACATCACCTTGTCATGGATGGTGCGTCGCGTGCTTTCGCTGCAGAAGCGGTCGCACAAGATGTGACATCTTTCGACCACCAACGATCCGACGAGGACGTCACGGAAGGATGTGCCCTACCAGGACTTGCGGAACTGGATCTCCATGATCTCCAAGTTCCGCATTGAGGCCAACTGGGCATACTCCTGCCCCCCGTACCGTAGCGGCCGCCTGCCGCCATCGGTAAGTTTTTCTCTGGTTGTTTTGCGTCTTGTTTCTTGTATTTGCTAGCTTTCCTTGGGTGCCTTATGCCCCCCTTTTTGATTAGTTGTTCACGGCGCAGCTAGTTGAGGATGGCATGGGTGACTTCCTGCTTCCGTCCTTCTTGGAGGACAGGAAGCCTAAGAAGTACCCCCAGACAAAGCCCGAAGGGTTTCCCGTCCGGGTGGACGACGGCCCCTCGGATCCTCATGGTAGGTTGCTGACCGTGGCTCTTTCTTTCTCCTTTGTCTTTGAGGTTGTGGTTTTTACTCTTTGCTCGTGCCGCAGTTGATGTCACCAACGAAGAGGGTGGCCGAGAAAACCTGCAGCGAGAGCCCGGGGAAAGAGGGCGACACCTGTTGCCGCTCCCGCTCCAGTTGAGACGAAAAAGACGCGCCGAGGGCATTAGGTTGTTGCTCCACCATCCGTCGCTGGGTTAGTATATCTCTTACCCTTGCTTGTCGCTCTGTGATTTTGCTGGTTTCTCCTTTGACTCTCCGTTCTGCGCAGCGAGGCCATAGTGCTTGGCAATGGTGGTGCCGCCGTCATGCCTCCTCCGCCGGTTGAAGAGGTGGCGAGGTTGCCGGCTGCGCCCGTGCCGGCTGCGGCTGGCCCGACTACGGCCAGCCCGGCTGCGTCAGCCGTTCCGTCACCACCCAGGGCGCCTGAGGGCTCTCCGACAACGGGGCTGCTGCACCAGGCGCCTGCGTCCTCGCGGTTGGGCTAGCTATTTGCGGCTATGCAGGACCCGGAGACCCCCCTCCTTCGTCCCGGGGCTGGCATGAACCCGGCTTGGAGCGATGCTTCGAGCCGCTCCGCCAGGCCCGTCATTACGGAGGTGACGGAGGGAGCGGGGGCCACGCAGGCGGCTGTGGCGGATGCCGTCCTGCCGGATGGTGGTCAACCGGCTGGGAGGGAGTTGGTGGTGGCTGCGCCTTCGGGTGTAGCTGCCGATGATGATGAGGTTGTCGTCACCGGCTCGAGGCCAGCTTCGGCTGTGCTGACGCCGGGTGCGATCCTTGCCCAGCTCTCTGGCTCGGCGCCCATCGCACTCAGCCAGGTTCGCCACCTGGTTGAGGGAATGGAAAGTGGCCTTGGCGAGGCCAAAAAATTGTCTGTTTTGATGGAGGTAAGTCGTTGCCCTTCACACGTTCTCCGTTTTTTCATCAGGTTTGCTTCTCTTTTGCTCATTTGCTTTCTTGTTGCAGAAAGCGTTTATGGAGTCTATGAAGAACACTCGGGACCTTGGCCGTAAGATTGCTTCTTCAGATCTGTCTTGGCGATTGGCTCCCTTTTCCCGTTTTCTGTTGACCGTCGGGTATCCTCCTACAGCCATGATCCTGGCCAAGGAGAGGGAGGTGGAGCGCCTCAAAGCTGAGGTGGCCCAGCTGGAGGAATCGAACAAGGCGCGACAAGTGCAGTTCGATCAACTTGCCGCGGCCAAGCATCAGCTTGAGGTTAGTATGGAGCGGGGCAAGAAGGCGGCTGACATCCGGGCGGAGGCGCTGAAGAACTTTAAGAAGATCTCCACCCAGCAGGAGGAGACAATCCAGGTTCTTCGACGCAGGGAGGAGGAGCTTACTTAGCACCTCCAGAACGTCTCGAACATGGTCATCAGTAAGTTCTTAAGATTCCCTCTTCCGTTGTGTCGTGACTTGCTCGATCTTGTCCATTTATTCTGCTTTGCGCCTGGCTGTAGCTCATTATCCTGAGGTGACCGAGATGGCCATGGAGAAGCTGCCGGTGGAATAGGTTGGCCATGACTTGACTGCCCTCGACCTGGTCAAGGTGGTGGCGGAGGAGAGCAACGGCCTGCGCACCGTTGGCAATGATCTCTTCCACTACATCTGGCCGGACGCAGGCGATGTGCACGACATGGCCAGCCTAGCTGTGTCTCTCTCCAAGGGCATCGATGTTCTGGACGTGCACAAAGAGTGGGCTACACAAGGTGGGGTGGAGATGGCGCTTGCTCTGGTGAAGTCCTGGTACCCTGGTGTCGACTTGAGCGTGCTCACCCGCGGCTTCCGCCTTGGGACGACTTACGAGGGTTTTTGCACCAGCCTTCGTGCGCTCCAGGCCCGCGGGGTGAAGATTGGCACCTACGTGGACTTGGAGCGTGACTTCAGCGCCCCCGGAGAGCCACGACCGTTCCACTAGGACCCGGCGCCTTGTAATCCCCTTGACGTCGCCTCCAGTAGCCAGCCTCCTCCTACTAACGTTGGTGCCGCCCCTGTTGATCCAGCCCCTGCTCCTTCTGCCTCGCAAGCTCCTGACTCTTGATCCCCGGGATGCTAGGTGTATTTGTGAGATTTTCTACTTTGGTGTGCTACACTTCGGCTGGCTTCTGTCGCCGACTTTTGAATCTGAGCGGAGCCTTCGTGCTCCGCCTTATGGCTTGGTGCCTTTTGCTCATCTTTGTTTATGTCTTCGTCATTTGCGGTCTTTTATGCTCGCACCGGCTGGGGTAGCCACCAGGGTTCGAGCTCTTTTGCCGTTCTGACTTGATTTTGTGGGTGCGCGGTAGGGCGTCCACCGGGTGTAGTTCCCAAGGTTCGGGCCGGCTGGGGTAGCCAGCCGAGGCGAAACTCTTTTGGCTACCCTGAATTGAGTTTGTGGGTGCGCAGGTGCGCGTCCACTAGGTGTAGTCCTCAAGTTTCGGGCCGGCTAGGGTAGCCAGCCTGGGCGAAGCTCTTTTGGCTACCTTGACTTGAGTTTGTGGGTGCGCGGGAGCGCGTCCACTGGGTGTAGTCCCCGAGGTTCGGGCCGGCTGGGGTAGCCAGCCGGGGCGAAGCTCTTTTTGCTACTTTGACTTGAGTTTGTGGGTGCGCGGGAGCGCGTCCACTGGGTGTAGTCCCCGAGGTTCGGGCCGGCTGGGGTAGCCAGCTGGGGCGAAGCTCTTTTGGATACTTTGAGTTGAGTTTGTGGGTGCACGGGAGCGCGTCCACTAGGTGTAGTCCCCGAGGTTCGGGCCGGCTGGGGTAGCCAGCCGGGGCGAAGCTCTTTTGGCTACCTTGACTTGAGTTTGTGGGTGCGCGGGAGCACGTCCACTGGGTGTAGTCCCCGAGGTTCGGGCCGGCTGGGGTAGCCAGCCAGGGCGAAGCTCTTTTGGCTACCTTGACTTGAGTTTGTGGGTGCGCAGGAGCGCGTCCACTGGGTGTAGTCCCCGAGGTTCGGGCCGGCTGGCTACGCCAGCCGGGGCGAAGCTCTTTTGCCACCTTGCTTCCTGCCAATTTGCGACTCGAGTCGTGCAAGACATAGCGTTGCTTTGGGTTAGTTTTCTTGTGCATATGTGCATGCGTTAGTTGGTAATTATCGTAGGAGGAAAGTAGACATGCGCCCCTTCGAGTTAGGCCGCTAGCAACTCCCCTTTTCTCAGCGAGTATTGGCCCTTCGAGCATTTTTCCTTGCCGGCCGTCAGGCGGGTTGCAGTCTGTAGCCGGAAGCGAAGGACTTGCTATGTTGGCGTGCCTCGCGATACTTTGGTTCGCTGTTGTTGGCTTAACTTTTGTAGGACGCAACCGTTTTGCCTGGACGCCCTTGCTTTCTACGTCGGCATCTTCCTGCCACGTGCGCTTCGAGTTTTTGCTCTTGCCGGGTCGACAGCCGACATGCGTACTGAAGCCGGAACCGAAGAGGTTACTATAGACGCCTCGTGCAACAATATGTCGTCTGTAGAAATCGTGGGGCCTGGGCCAGCCGGTACGAAAATACAGATGGTGCGCGGAATTTGGACAAAGTCCTTAACGCTGCACCAAGGCTCGCAATCTTGTTTACTTGTTACATAGAAAGGAAAGATACATACACTTTTGTAAGTGTAAAATGGGCGTAGTAGGCTAGCATTCCATGGGTGCTCCGTCTCCTCGTCTGAGCGATCTTCCTTGTTCTTCGTCGGCTGCTGTGCATCTATCAGATAGTACGAATTGTTGTGGAGTGCTCGGCTGACGATGAATGGTCCCTCCCATGGTGGGGACAGCTTATGCATTCCCTTGGTGCTCTGGACCAGGCGCAGCACCAGGTCTCCCTCACGGAAATAGGTGGGCCGGACCCGGCTGGCGTGGTATCGGCGCAGGTCTTGTTGGTAAATTGCTGATCTGGATAGAGCCAGCTCGCGTGCCTCCTCGAGCAAGTCCACGTTGTCCTCCCTTGCCTCCTTGGCTTCTTGATCCGTGTAGAGCTGCTTGCGAGGTGCGTCAAACTGGATGTGTGTGGGGAGAATGGATTCTGCCCTGTAGACGAGGAAGAACAGCGTGAAGCCGGTTGAGTGATTGGGTGTGGTGCGTAGGCTCCAGAGCACTGCTGGCAGCTCCTCTATCCAGCATCTGGGTGACCTGACGAGCGGTTCGATGAGCCTCAGCTTGATTCTGGCTAGCACCAAACCATTAGCGCGCTCGCATTGTCCGTTGGACTGTGGGTGTGCGACTGACGCCAGATCCAGTCGAATCCCTTTTTCCCCGCAGAAACGAGCGAAGACTTCTTTCGCAAAGTTGGTTCCATTGTCAGTAATGATGTTGTGCGGGTAGCCAAACCGGATGATGATGTCTGTGAAGAACTTGATCACCGTCGCTCCATCCAGCTTCTTGATTGGCTTCACCTTGATCCACTTGGTGAACTTGTCGACGGCTACAATTAGGTGCGTCATACCGGATCGAGCTGTCTTGAATGGCCCAACCATGTCCAGGCCCCATACCACGAACGGCCAGGTGATCGGTATTGTCTTGAGCGCCGCAGACGGCATGTGCTTCAACTGGCTGAATAGCCGGCAGTCGCTGCATGTCTTGACTATTTATTCAGCGTCCTTTAGCGCTGTCGGCCAATAGAAACCATGCCAAAGGGCCTTGGATGCTATCGCCCTTGACGAGGCATGGTGGCCACACTCACCCTGGTGTATGTATGTTAGAAGCTTGGCTCCTTCCTCCCGACTGACGCATCGCTGGTAGATGCCTCCAACGCTGCTCTTGTACAACTCGCTGTTGATGATGGTGTAGGCGCTTGCCCTTCGTCACACTTGCCGTACTGCCACCTCCTTTGTTGGTAATTTACCCTTGGCTAGGAAGACCATGAACGGCTTTGCCCAGTCGAGAGCCTCCCGTATGGTGTGCATTGTCTGTATGATGAGCTTGATCTCCTCGTGGACGGCTGACTCCGGAGCATCAGGAGGTCTACCGGGTGGAAGGGTGCTGATGTCGACCGTGGGCTACATCGTAGTATTTTCTGGATGCAGCGAGGCAGTCCCCGGGTGTGGTGTATCAGTCCTCGGGTGCGGCGCAGCAGTCCCCGGGTGCGGCGTGGCAGTCCTCGGGTGCGGCGTGACACCGGTTGTTCCTGGATCCACGTCGAGTATGATGGAGTCGGACTCTGGTGAAGGAGTGATGGAGGGCTTGTGTAGGTGCTCGAGGGAGACTCTGGGCAGTATGGCTTGTCTTGTTGACCCGACCCTATCCAAAGCGTCGGCGGCTTCATTGTTGGATCTGGGCACATGGTGAAACTCGCATCCTTCAAAGCAGGCGCATAGCTGCTGGACGAAGAAGCGGTAAAGGTCCATGTTCGCCTCCCTAGCATCCCACTCGCCAGATACTTGTTGCACCACCAAGTCTGAATCTCCGAAGCACAACACCCTCTAGATGCCTATCTGCTTGGACATTTTGATCCCATGGATGAGTGCTTCATACTCGGCGACATTGTTGGAAGCTTTGAAGTGGATATGGAGAATGTATTCCAGCCGATCGCCTTTGGGCGAGGTTATCACGATTCCGGCTCCGAGTCCTCCTCTCATTTTTGACCCGTCGAAGTGTAGCTTCGGTAAGTTGAGTCCAGCACTGGGGGCATGTATTGTGTCTCCGCCCAATCGACAATGAAATCAGCCAATGCTTGCGACTTGATTGCTGTCTTGCGGCGTCTTTGGATGTTATCTTGCGAGCTCGATGGCCCATTTCGGCACGCGGCTAGTGGCGTCTTTGTTGCCAATGATCTCCGCGAGCGGGGCCAATGCTACCACCCGGATGGAGTGCTCCTAGAAGTAGTGCTTGAGTTTCTTGGCGGCCATGTACATGCCATACACCAGCTTCTGGTAATGAGGTTAGTTCTGCTTGGATAGCGAGAGAACCTCACTCAGGTAGTATACGGGGCGTTGGACCATCTGAGCCTTTCCTTCCTCTGGCCGCTCCATGACCAGTACCACGCTGACCACTCTGTTTGTGGCAGCGATGTACATCAGCATGGGCTCATTTGCGGCTGGCGCCGCCAGGACGGGTGGCGAGGTGAGCGTGCGCTTGAGGTCTCGGAAAGCTTCATCCGCCTGAGTTGTACAGACGAATTTGTCTGTCTTCTTCATCAGCTGGTACAAGGGGAGAGCCTTCTCTCCCAGCCGGCTAACGAACTGGCTGAGTGAAGTGAGGCACCCGGTGAACTTCTGTATGTCGTGCAGGTTTTGTGGCAGCTCCATGCGCTCGATGGCTCCAATATTCTCCGGGTTCGCCTCGATTCCACGCTCGGAGACGAGAAAACCTAGGAGCTTGCCGACTGCAACGCCGAACACGCACTTTTCCGGGTTCAGCTTGATCTGGAAACGGCGTAGGTTGTCGAACATTTCCTTCAGGTCCTCAAGGAGCATGCGCCGCTCCTTGGTCTTGATGACGACGTCGTCGACGTAGGCGTGTACGTTCTTTCCAATATGCGACTGCAGGAACTTCTGCATGCAGCGCTGATAAGTTACGCATGCGTTCTTCAATCCGAAGGGCATGGTGGTGTAGCAGTATGCTCCATACGGGGTTATGAACGATGTCTTTATTTGATCGGTTACATTGAGCTTGATCTGGTGGTATCCCGAGTAAGCGTACAAAAAAGACAACAAATCGCACCCGGCGGTGGAGTCGATGACCTGATCAATTCGCGGTAGGGCGAAAGGATCTTTGGGGCAAGCCTTGTTGAGACTGGTATAGTCGACGCACATGCGCCATGTCTTGTTCTTCTTTAGCACCAGCACCGGGTTGGCGAGCCATTCCGGGTGGAAAACTTCCATGATGAAGCCGGCCGTGAGCAGCCGTGTGATCTCCTCACCAATGGTTCTTCTTTTTCCTTCTGCGAAGCGGCGTAAAGATTGTTTGACCGGCTTCGCGTCCGGTCGAACATGAAGGGAGTACTCGGCGAGTTCCCTCGGGACACCTGGCATGTCTTTGGGGCACCATGCGAAAATGTCCCGATTCTCATGGAGGAAATCAACGAGCGCGCTTTCCTATTTGCTGTCCAGGCCGTCTCTGACTAGGACGAACTTGCATGGGTCCTCCTTGTTCAGCAGGATCTTCCTTGTCCCCTGCGAGGGCTTGAACTGCGATTCTCTAGCCGGTTTGGGCTCTCCAGCCGGCATGTCCTTCTGCAAAGCCGCCATGTTCTGCATTAGGACGCGCTTCTCTTCAGCGATGATCATTGCTTCTGCTAGCTTGGAGCCGTCTGAGGAGCATTCGATCGAACGCTTGTAGCATCCATCAACGGTGATCACTCCCTTTGGGCCTGGCAGCTTCATCTTGAGGTATGCGTAGTGCGGTACTCCCATGAACTTGGTCAGAGCTGGGCGCCCTAGTATGGCGTGGTAGGCGCTGGAGAGATTCACGAACTCGAACCAAATTGGCTCGTGGCGGAAGTTGTTCTCGCTGCCAAAGATGACCTCCAGCCGGATCTTGACGATTGGGGAGTGCGATGGCCCCGGTACTGCTCCGTGGAATCAAGTGCTTGAGGGTTCCAGCTGGGATTCAATGATGCCTAGCCTCTCGAGGTTGCTTCGGTAAAGGAGGTTGATGCTGCTCCCTCCATCGATCAGTACCCGAGAGAAGCGGCATGAATGTTTCTTGGAGATGATGATGGGGTCCAAGACCAACGCGTAGCTACCAGGGCTTGGTAACATGGCCGGCTGATCCTCCTTGCTCCAGGTGATCGCTTGATCAGACCAGTGCAGGTACTGGGGGACGGGTGGGACGATTGCGTTCACCTCCGCCTCATGTCTCCACTTGGCGTGCTTCGTTTCTGGCTCCGCTAGGAATATGTGGTAGTTACCCACCTGCCGTGGGTAACCATCCTCGTCATCCTCGAGGCGGTTGCGTCGTTCCCTGTTATCTGGTGGGCCTCCGGCTGGCGGTGGAGGTGGTGGTGGGAGTCCACCGGCTTCAGCCATTTTCTTTGTCCAGCTGCATTGGCACGTCGTGTGATTCGTGGGCTTGTTGCCGCCGCTATGAAACTTGCACGGTCCGTCGAGCATGGACTCCATGGTGTACTTAGGCCGAGGCGGCCTATCTTCCGGCCTCTGCCTCTGACTATCCTCTACAGTCGGAACCTCGTGCACCGCGGCTACTTGTTTGGTACCGTACCGGCTATCCGGCTGGTCGTCTTTCCTCTTGCCGTGGCAATTGTCGTGACTGTGCCGCCTAAGATGATGGTCACCCGGCTGGCGGCGCTCCACCTACTCATCTGTGACGCTTTGGCCCTGGTCGTCCACCACGATGGGCTTCTTCATTGCTGCGTCCGCGGTGGCGTACTTGTCTGTGATGTCCATGACTTGGGCCATGGTTTGCGGGTCTGCCCGGCTGAGCTTATGCTTCAGCATGGTGCCGTCTCGGCAGCCGTTGGTGAAGAAGTCTATCTCCTGGTGCTCACGCACCCCTTCACACGAATTGTGCATGCTGGTCCACCGAGTGAGGTAGGCGTGATCCGACTCGTCCTTGCCTTGTACGCAGAGGGCGAGCTCGCGAGGGCCGACCCGGTTGCTTGTATGTTCCGGTGAATTTGCGGATGAACGCCTCTTCGAAGTCTAGCCACGCATTGATGCTGTTGTCGGGGAGGCTATTGAGCCACGTCCTTGCTGAGTCGACGAGCATGAGGGGGACGTAGCGGATGGCCAAGCGGAGGTTGCCATTGGCGATTCCCACTGCGATGGTGCAATCGACCAACCAATCCTCAGGCTTGACGGTTCCGTTGTACTTTGGCGTGTCTCTTGGGAGCGAAAATCCTTTCGGAAACGGCTCGTTCCGGATGGGCGGGCAAAAACACTTTGGACCAGCCAGACTTTCCTCCTCCAAGGTGCGTGACTCCACCAGGAGGTCGATGCGCTCCTGCACGTCAGACGGTTCTCGGGGACCGAGCCGACCCTTCAAGCGTGACGCAGGCGGGTCTTTGTTCGCGTCTGCTTCCTCCTCTGGTGCTCGCGTCTTTTTCGCCTACGCGACTAACGCTAGAGGCAGCGGCGTCACGATTGTGGTGGCCGCGGTTGCCAGATTCTCCACGCGGGCGGCTATTTTGCCCGACCCCTCCGGGAGAAGAGGCTTGTTGATGCTTGCTTCCTCCGTGCGTCGTCTGGTCTGCGCCTTTGCGGACGACGATGTCGCGGGAGTTGCCCACCTGGCTAGGGACGCCCTCGGCTTGTTGCTTGTTAGCAGTGGCCGCGAGGAGCTACACACTATCAAGTTGAAGCACAAGGACAACAAGAAGAATGGCCAAGGTCAAGTCAAGAATCCGGCCAACATTCGTTTGCTTCAAGTGCACGGAAGAAGGTCACTATGTTAGATCTTTCCCATCGAAGAAAAAGCCTCTTAGTGTGAAGCAACAAGGGAAGCGGCCTCAAGCTCCACCTCAAGTCATTAATGGGCCACTTCCTAAGAGGACTACTTGAGCTCTTCCTCGAGTTGGGGCTTCACCTAAGAAGAAAGATGGGAAAAGTAGAACATGCTACATATGTCGTGAGAAGGGGCACATTTCTTCCTCATGCACTATTGGTATCTCCTCATCCAACCCTATCATTATTGATGATGCTTATTATCTTTGTAAGGATGAGGTTGGCAATGTGTTTGCCAAATTTGTTGGTGCTCAATGTGGTGTCAAGAAAAGAACCATTTGGATTGCCAAGCCTATTGTGACTAACCTCTTAGGACCCAACTTGGTTGGGGACCAACAAGCCAAAACTAGATCAATATGTATTGTCGTGGTGTGGAACACGGCAGAGCCATCGGGGATGGAAAAGAAGGGACACTCGAATGCATTCGATGGCTCACGCAACGGGTTGGGCACGGTGCACTGCAAACACAGGGACGTACCCAGGTTCGGGGCCCTCTGGCGAGGTAACACCCCTACTCCTGCAAGGTGAACTACGTATGGGAGCTTGATCCTCAGTACAGATGCTCCTTGAGTTGTTTCCTTAGCTACTATCGGAGGCTAGAGGAAGATGGGAACTTGATGCTAACACTTCTATCCTTCTATTGTTGCCTCTGCCTAGAACCCTGGCTCTGCCCTCCCTTATATACTGGTCTGGAGGGCAGATTACAGATCGGGTCCTAGCGTTTACTGTTTGGATATGGGTTTACAGGGCAGGGCTGGCTGCAGGGCCTAGCCGGTGGGCCAGGACCCAGTCCGCCCTTCTTTTAGCATCATCCTTCTCTTTAGTGGTCATCCGGGCTTCCTTTGGGGCGTCACCCCTGCTTTAACGGTCACCCGGACTACTTTTGCTGGTCCAGCCGACCGTCTCGCTTTATCTTCGTCGGGTAGCGCCTGGCATGACGGCATGCCAGCTTCCTTGATGACGAGGGAGAGCCAGAAGCGTACCCCGCATGGAGCATCAGTCCTTCCGTGCTCTCATCGAATCCGATGTGAGCCGGGTGGGAGCGGCCACCCGGCCGGTTCTTCTGTCCACCAGCTAGACGGGCTAGCCGGGAAGGTTATAAGCCCAGCCAGGCTTGCTTGTCAGACGGCTAGAGTTGTATTTCCTGGAGGCCAGGCGGCCTGCATCTTCTGGAGCCGGCCTACTTATGCCTGGATTCCCCCACTCGGGGGTTATCCCCCCGACAGGTATTGTTGGAGGGCATTGGAGACTTGGTTACACTATGAAGAATTGAGGGATCTTCATCAATTATTATTGTCAAGCCAAGCCATTTGGATTATCATAATTATATTATATTTACAATGTTCCTCCTTGCGGTAACATATGCTAAACTCTTTACATTGAAAGTTACTCACCCCCTTGTGCATGTGTTGGTTTTGTATCTTCCATGCGTTTGTACATGTTGTGCTTTCCACTTAATTATCTTGAGGTATCAATCATATTTGTGTATTATTAGGTGGCACACCATGCATGTGTGTTTCTTGTGTTTGAGCCTTTCTTGATTATACTTGATATATTATTTGGCTCTTGTGAGAAATTAATGGATTATCTCATTTTGGGGGAGTGTTATGCTTGGGCATTCCACAATCCTAAAATTGTGTGTACATGAGGAATACCACCTAGTATTTATATTGGATTATTGTCTAGTCTCTATGTGGTACAATTCTCATGAGAAATTTAAGTCTTATAATGTCCATTAATTATCTCTATTTGTATCCTTTTGCCTCGTGTTGGTTTTATGGTAGTATCACATTATGGGGGAGTCATATGCTTAGTGCATATTACAAATCCTAGAAAATGTGAATATTCGAGGTTGTATCACTTAGAATTGGTATTGACAATTATCTAGCACCTATGTGACGTATTTGCTCATACAATTTCCAATTTGCTTGAATGGCTTTATTGATCTTATTTTGGATCTTGTATATGAGAGTGTTTCTTGGTATGTGTTTCCTCATATTTAGTTATATATATCCTCATGGAAACCATTTGCTTCAAGTTACTCTAATCACTAGTGATTGTGTGGCTATTAGAAGCTACCAAGAATCTTGTTCGAAGTATCATGCTTAATTCTTATATTTAGTTATATGCTTCTTATTGTGACTATGATCTTGGATATCCATGCAATCTACCTTGGGAAAATTATTCCTAATATTTCTTGTCCTTGGACAATGAGTACTAAATTATGGTAGAATTTATTGATCATATTCACTTTGGCCTTTGCTTAATCTTGTCCTATCTTTGGCCAAGTAAATGTTTTGTGTGCACCCATGTATTCCTTGCTACTTTTGGATCTCCTTATTTTATTGGTATCCTCTTGTGTTTTATTTAATGTAGGTAGTAGTGATGATCCCATTTTTGTGCATTTTGCATTCAAAAGGAAAATCCTACATAATGCACTATCCATTGGGGAGCTATCCTTTATTATTTAGAACATTCATATTTATGCTTCTTTGTTTGATCCTTATCGGGTTTTATGTGCTTGGAACCTCAATCTTTTCGTTTTGGTATTTTGTGCCATCATGAGAAGTTTGGGGAGTTTGGTGTCTTGTTGGAACCTTGCTCTTTTTGGGAGTTGTTTTTGTCTCATTCCTTGTTTCATGTTTTGTCCATTTTTTGAATGAGATAAATCCTTGAGCATTTTTATTTTTATATATCTTTTGCTCTTTGGCTTTTGCCTAGTTCATTTGTTGAACTTGTGATCTTTCATGTGTTGAATTGGTTCTTTGATACAATTTGGACATTGTTTGTCATGTCAGACTCTCGTGTGTGCAATCTCGATTTACTTGGTGTTCTTGTTCAAATTGTATCTCCTTTTTGGTTCTTGAAAGCTTTATGCATGCATATTATGGCATGCTTGCTTTCTTTGATCCAATATATAGGGGAAACTCCACCAAATCCCATCGGCTAAGTTGTGCATGAAATTCAATTTCATATCAATATGCACATATTTATGTGGAGTCTCTCCTATGTATTGTAGTTGCACTAACTACATTGGACCCAATATGTTTGGGGACCATTTTGGACTTAATTGTGTTTTAGGTGCATTGGATATATATTGGATGCTTGTCTCTCAAGTTTGAAGAAGTGGTGCATACATGAAAATTTGAGGCAAGCTATAGGATGATTAATGAATTCATATCCTCTACATCCTACCAATTATATCTTGGTAACAAGTATCTCTTTATCATTCTCATATATCTTGCTTCCAACCGTGTGTCGGTTGCCTTCTAAGCATGAATTCTTGTATTAATATTGTTTGTGATTCTAGCCATGGTATTAAGAGAACTCTCTATTTTATATGTGTATATGTTGAGATGAGTGCATATAATGGGGACTATACAAAATCAAGCATATGATCCTCCACTCCCAAATATGTTAATCTAGCAGTTTTATTGCCTATCACTTCCTCAACTTCTCTCATGTGGAATAGTGAGATTTTGCTAGTTGGTTTTTCCTTGTGATACTTGTTGCTTTTCTCCATATATTCCAACTTTCTCCTTCTCCCTTGGTTATAGTTTTAATATATGTATTGTGTTGGTATTTGAAGCTCATTAATGTACAATAAGATATATTTGAGCCTTTGGTCGTGCTTTAAAGCAAAAATCTTATTGGTATATGTTATGACTTCATTTTTGCTTGCATGTGCTTTATTGTATCTTTCTTGTGTGTGCTTGTTTTGTTATGGTCATATGTATTTGGGATGTTATCCATTTAGAAACATACACATATGTGAAGATAATGTTAGTTGAGATTTTATTCCTTGGATACCACCTTTTATTCCTTTTGATTCTTTGGTGGATCCCAAATTTATTTGCCTATGAGTGCTTATTCCTTTTGTTTTCATCTTCGGGCACGGATATTTTTTCTCTCATGCCGTGTATTGTTAAATGAATTTGGATGAGTGAGGATTCCATGATTATGCAACTTGATCCCAAATGCAATTATCATAATTGGTGCATTATCTTTGGGGAGCTCATCTAATTTATTTAATAATGCTCATTTGTCTTCTTTCTCATTTATTGTGCCTTAATTTTTTTTGGAGGAGCAAGGATTCCATATTTGTGCATTATGTATTCCAATGCATTTATTTTAAATCATGCACAAATCTTGGGGAGCTTCTCTATTTTATATTTAAAACACTCTTTTGTTCATATCATAACATCTTGTTGTTTCCATTCGGACTCATTTGTTGTTTCCAATTGGTTTGTCGGACCTTCTAATTGCATGCATCATTTGGTGATGCCCCTTCTTTTTATTTATTTTGGAAATCTTTGGGTGCTCGATATAGTTCTACTTCCTCCCAAGTATTCATCATTGGATATGTGCGAATGCACACCTTTGGAGGATTTATCAATATATTGGCCTTCTAGAACTTGTAACCCATTTCGGCAATCGATGCCAATGGGGGAGAAGTTTTAGAGGGTTTAAGGGAAATGGTTTATGCCTTGAGTTTGTTCTTAAGCATTTGCCTTTCATGCTCTTGCATCTCTGTTGTTGCTTAGCATGTGGTATATATAGAGGAAACTCCACCAATGATAATGATTGGCAATATATGCAATGAAAGTCAAGTTCATCACACATGCATAGGTTATGCGGGAGTTTGCTCTATATATGGTGGTGGTACCAATATCACATACTTATGTAGTATTTGATATTGGTGTTACCATTTGATTCATTAAAATTCCTTATATAAACCCTCTTAAAGGGATTGTCATCAATTACCAAAATGGGGGAGATTGAAAGAACATGTGGGACCCCATGTGTGGTTTTGGTAATTAATGACAATCTTTATGGACTAATGTGTGTATTAAGTTGTACTTATAGGAATTGTCCATTTGCATTGCTTGGAGCATGTGGTGGCTTCAAGATAGATGAAATGAGAAGAAGATATGTTGTGCGAGCTCAAAATGCACCATCTATAGAAGATCTCATGTTTGATGCTTGCCATCCTCGGTTATCATGGATCGATGATGAGGAATCAAGAAAGGCATTCCATCTTGAGAAGGTCAAGTTCGTATACATCGAGCTCAAGTGGAATGCTAAAGGCAAAGGTATAATCTTTATATGTTTTCCCTTTTGCCGGTCTCATGTTGTTAGTGGGAGACCGGGTTTAGGATAGATAACCGTACTATCAAGAGGGACTCTCGAATGAGTAACTCGATCATATTGTTCGGAGAGAGATCAAACCTTTGCATACTTGCATCATCATATTTGGTTGTTATTTGGTCTTATCCAAGTGAGGATATAGAGATTGTGGTAATCTCCATAACAAGATCTTGTTCATCAAAATCGGATCCCCCGTATATATCTTGTTGCGATTTTGATCTTGGCGGTTTTTCGGTTTCTCACCAAGTGAGATATATCACATTATAATACATAATACATTCTCACTTGGTGATAACCAATATTTTCACTTTTTATAGGGTAGCTATTATCGTCCTCTTTCCAACACAATTGGAATCGGGTCAATCGGAGCTACCAATCAAAAGTTATCGCGGTTTGATTATTTATTAATATTCGGTTTGAAAAAGGAAAAAGAAAACAGTTTTACTGGGTCGTCCGGTACTACCGGGACTAGTACCGGACGCCCTGTTTCGGCCCGCTCCACCTCAGTCTTGCCCGGCATCTGGATCCGGTCCTACCGAACCGGCCCGGTAGTACCGTCCGGATGAGCAGGTACTACCGGCCGGCCCACATTGCTTCCCAGGTTAGCTGGCCCTGCGCTATCTGCCGCCGCCACTGTTGGGCCCTGCCCCCGCACGCGAGCGCCTACTCCCGCCGCCTCGCTTCTCCTGTGCGCAGCCGCCGCTCGCCAGGTGCATTCGCTGTGGCCCCGCTGGCCCGTTGTGTTGCACGTGCTCTGCAGCTCCCGCGCGCGCGTTGACCCCCGTGCATCCCGCGTTTGCACGGCCGCGTCGATGTGCCGTACGTCGCCACACTGCGCGTGTTGCTTGGTCGTCTCGCTGCAGTTCCCGCGCGCATGCTGCTGGCCACACGCCCACGCTGGCCCCCGCGGTGTCCCCACGTTGGCACGCGCTTGCTCACTGATTGGCTGCTAGCTGCTGCTCAGCCGCGCACGCTAGGCCTGCTGCTGCCTTATTTTTTGTCTGGCGGACCGTTCCTAAAAATAGCCCCAATGGCCAGATTTTTGGAGCCCCTATTTAAGCCTTTGCCCGTTTTCAGTTTAGTTAGCTTCTTCCTCTTCTATTAGGCTAAGCTTTGTCCACACTTGCTCTTGATTTTGAATCTTGCCTAATCTCTTACCCTCCGATGATTCTTGCCCATATTTGAGTGGAAGAGAGAGGAGATCTAGATCCACGTTTTGACCTAACCTATTCATCTCTTTGTGAGTGTATCTTTGGGGATCTAGATTTTGGGGTATTTTGTCTCCCTCTTTGATTCCTCCTCTCTTGTTCCCCCAATAGCTTTAGTAGCTTTGTTGGAACTTGAGAGTGAGGGATTGGAGCACCTTTGTGGTGTTCTTGCTATTTTGATTTGGTGCATCGGTTTGTGTTCTCCTCGGAGGATTTGGTTTGGGTTACTCATTGGAGCTTGTCCCTCTTGGGTTCTTGGAACCCTATACGGTTTGTGGCCTTGGTGGCGTTTGTTGGGAGCCTCCAATTAAGTTGTGGAGAAGTGCCCCAATCTTGTGAGAGGTTCCGGTTGCCACCGACAAGTGCACCGATAGTGGAAGCTTGGATTGATCCCGTTGGAGTGAGATTCACCGGAGAATAAGGGAGGCCTTTTGTGGCGTTGCTGGTTTGATACCGCCCCTCTCCAAACGAGACGTACTCCATGTTGGGAGGAACTCGGTAAAATATCGTCGTCCCCGCGTGCCTCGGTTATCTCTATACCCGAGTTCTTTACTTATGCACTTTACATTGTGATAGCCTTCGTGCTTGAAGTAATCTATATCTTGCTATCACATTGTTGCTTATATTGTTTAGTATAAGTTGTTGGTGCACATAGGTCAACCCTAGTTGTTCTAGGTTGTGCTTGACAAAGTAAACGTTAGTTTTATTCCGCCTTTGTTGAGCCACTCTAGGAAAAGTTTTAATCGCCTATTCACCCCCCCCTTCTAGGCGACATTTGTATCCTTTCACACCTGAACCTACTATAGATCCTAATAGTATATATGTCTCTGATGCTGAAACTGAGAGTGGGAATGATAAAAATGATACTCCTGATAAGGAGGAAGTTGAGGAAGAACCTGAGAAGCACACTAAGAACACTACATACACTAAGGAAGATTTTATTGCTAATAAACATGGTAGTGAGAGAGAACCTTGGGTGCAGAAACCTATGCCTTTTCCTAATAAGAAACACAAGTCAAAGGAGGAAGAACACTACAACAAGTTTTGTTGCTTCTAGCCTTCCTGAATCTCAGGACGAGATTACTTTCAAGGGTGGTAGTCTGTCACATCCCAAAATTCTCCAAATTTTGAAATGTGACAAATAAACAAACAAAAGAAACAATTGTTGAAATTTTGGGTGAAAAGAAACGTTTTGCTTCTAAATGGAAATATCAAAACCCTACTTGAATAAAATTTGAATAAGAAAGCATATATTCCAAAGATCAAATGCATTCATGCATGGAAAGAATCTTGAATTTAAACACTTGGAAAAGTTAAACCAAAAACCCTAAACCCTAATGAAAGAAATCATCTCCAAGATCACTTTAAGATTATGGCTTTGTTCCATATAAAAATTAAGAAAGAAACTTTTTTAAGTGACCAAAAATGGTAAATAAAAATATTATAAAACCATGGGAATTAATTTCACTCCATTTGGAACCATGGATAAAAACTTATGATTTTAATAAGATAAAAGAAAGTTGTTTCCAAGACTAATAAAGCTCCTAGACAAAATCAACACCAAATTGTGAACAAAGTAATCCTAAAAGGATTTGAAAAGATAAATAAATATTAAATAAAAATTATACAAAGTGGTTCACCAATTTTGGAACTATAAATAAAAAGATATGAATTTTATAAGATAAAGAAAGAATTTAATAAATAATAAATTATTGCAAAGACAATTTAAACAATTGGCCAAATCCATAAGTAAAAGGAAGAAAAGTAATTCAAATAAAATAAAAGAATACAAGATTATTTAAACAAAATTATATGGGTTGAACCATATTCATTTTTATTTAAATAAAGACAAAATGCCTCACTTATTTTAAATGGATATTAGTTCACAAGAAAAATATTTGAGTTGGATTAAATAACCCACTAATGGTATGAATATACTGAAAAGGTTTGGTAAATTTTTTTGAATGGGTTGAAATCAAATTGAATTGAATAAAAACAGAAAAAGAAAAAGGTTTTGAAGAAAGAAATAATAGAAAATGACCCAAGACAGCAACCCCAGCCCAACTTGGCCCAACACCAGCCCTCCCGGGGTTACACGCTCTCTCTCCCCGCAGATTTTTTCTCACTACTCCCTCTCTGCACCCACTCGCTGGCAAGCCGACCCCACCGCCATGCTGCCATCTTCGTCCCCAATGCGCTGACCTCGCCCTTCTCCTCTCGCCGTTTCTGGTCGTTTCAAATCTATTGAATTCGATTAACTGCGCGAGTAATTCCCGTCTTCTACCACGCCTTCTTATTCTCCACCATCTCCTCTCTGTTTCCCCCCAATCCCCATGCCACCGGAGCCCCTAGGCTGCAAGAATTTTTGCTCGAACCACCGGTGCCTCCGACGAGCTCCGGCAATAATTCCGCTGAGCACCGCATCCCCCTATGCCTCTGGTTCAAGATATCTTACTCACCATCGCCATGCCCGTCTGCTGACACCAACCACTTGCCTTATCATGCACCAGACGATCGGCAACAACCTCATCTGCAAGCAACTGATGGCTGCCACAACTCTGGCGAGTTCTCCTGGCGAGCCCCGTGCGCGCCTTGTCCTCTAGCTCTTAATGTCTTGTTTTCCACCGTCTTGTGAGTCTCCTGATGCTCGCCGTTCTCTCGCTCGTGATCTGTAGGCTCACCTCCGACGATGACAGCACGCACCCGACGCTGACGTGAACTCCGGTGAGAGATTCCGACCGAACTTGTGCGCCCCTTCGTCAACGGCGACCACCTTGAGCACCCCCTCGCCACGGCGACTCTGGTAATGCCCTGTGCCCTCTCCCTTGCCCCCTACAGTCGCCGAACCGCCATGACAGACGCGCCACCCAATTTTGGTCAGAACCTCGTGAACCGTTAGATCTAGATCCAACAGATAAAACAGATCACTTAAACGAAGGGGTACGACTCGATCGGCACCGTGCGATGTTAGTTAGATCCTACAGCTCGCGATGCTCGATCCACACAAAACAGTATCATCCAGTAAGATTAAGACACGTGGCTAGGATTTTGATTTAAATCCAGAATTTGTTCTGTTAGATGTTTGAATTTGTAAAATCCATAACTTTTGATCTGTATGTCCAAAAATTGCAAATTTGGTGTCTATGGATTCAGAAAATGTGTACTTTGAAAATATGGCCCTGGTTTGGTCATTTCCTTCTAAAAAATTAGGTTTTTATGCAGAAACATTAATAGGACTATTTTGAGTATAAAAATTGTTCTAAAAAGTATTTTTGAGTGAAACATTTTCCAAATGGTTTTGTTTTGAACCTTCTCACCATAAACACTAACATTTGAATTAAAAATATATTTTGTTAAAACTAGAGATTATTACTTTGAATAAAATCATTTCTAGTAAAACAAAAATGATTTAAAAGGCCTATTTTCACTAACTTGGTATCAAATGAACTTTCCACTTTTATAAAAGACCAGTAGGTGTTTTGAAATATTTAGATCCTTGTTAGAAACCACTTTTTCAATAAAACAATGTTTTGCATGATTTCTTGCATTTCTTTGTTCTTACTGTTTTGATTGGAAATTATTTGTGTGCTAGTTTGGAATGAGTACTTTGCTTGATTGTTTGTAGTGAACCTTGAGAAGTGTGACAATTGCAAGTTCAAGGAGAGTACCTAGATTCTCTACTAAAAATCCAAGTGATACTTTTGCCATCAAAAGTCCTATATTTTCAATATTTCATTAGTGCTATTTTTGTAGTATGCATGATAGGACTATTTTTATATTGCTATGCTATAGTAGATCCTATAGAATATATCTTGGGAGGAATCTTCCTAAGTCAAGAGACAAGTTATGATAGTATGATTAACCTAGCTATTAGTTTCACAAGGGTGGAATATTCATGCTATGATATTATGCAAAGTCTATGACTATGTTTTTTATTAATAAAACAACTATATGAATGAAACACCTGGGTGGAATGGTAATTGCTTGGATAGATTTTTGTTGAGTGGTTACCCAGGGCCCATTTCTACGGTTTACCCTGGTGTATCTCACTTGTGGATGGCCACCCAGGAACAAAGAGATTTGAGATGTTTTGTGTTGAGAAGCTTCCAGTGCGGCCATATGGCATATGGGCTCTGCCTTGACCAACTAGGTTGCAAAAACTCAGACAGGCAGACACTTGGTGGTAGTGATGATAGGATGGAACGCTTTTGTGTTGATCTGAGGGGTTGTTTCTGAAAAGTCTCGTCTCGATGCATATCGAGTCTTGTGGGAAAAGTGTAGCACCTCTCGAGAGGGTAAAACCTAAGTACTTAGCCGTGTTCCCGGTAATGGACATTTTGAGCATCAAAGACATTGAAATGATCAAGGATCTCCTCATCCCAATTTCTCTAAGTTAAAACTTGTTGGGTGAACAAGGGAAGCACCTGGTGTGTATCCAGTGTGCCTTGTGTGATGAAATGTTTTGATAAAAAGAAAAAAAATTCAAAGGATAGGGAAAACTTCTTTTATGCAAAGGCCAGCCAAAACTCCACTTAGCCAAATATTCATGTAGATGTTAGATTCTCCATATCAATAAGATATCACTTTCCAATACAATTCAAATGTATTGACCCTTGTGGCTGTAACTTATTTATTGTAGGTTTGTTTGATATTAGTGAAGTGTTTTGAGTAGGGATTACAATTCTACAACCAACATGATTGCATGTGGCATAAGAAGATGAAGGACTCCATGCTATATAGTTATATCTACTACATTGTAATAAGATAGCCATATGAGCTATCTAAGTTGTAATGAATTATTTTTATTCCTAGTTATAAGTTGTAATATGACCTTTGTTTCTTGATATTACATCTTAAACAGTGGGTGCTAGCTATTCGATCCAGGGACTAGCACTGTAAACACAGGGATCTCTACCTTATCAGGTTGCGACCTCTACAAATGGTATCAGAGCATTGTGTTGCTTATAGGATTGTAACCCTAGGATTGGATAAAACCCCTTAGAGAAATAGGAGTTGTATTTGTTCAAACTTATTTACAAACAATCTTGTAAACTCTTTCCTCAACATTTTGTTTTGATTCTACATCTCTCCCTTTTTCTACTGGATGGACAAAAACTTCAACATGAGCAAGGACTTCACCATCACCAATGACTTCAACTTCAGTTTCACCAAAGACTTCAACTTGGACATCACGAAGGACTTCAAGTGAGATAAGAATAATAATCAAGACTTGGAGACTAAGGAAACACAACTTAGAAGGAACCATCATCACCTTTGGAACTTTGTAACCAAGATGCGAGAATTTCTTCCAAGGATACCATGATCTTGTTCCTGATGTATCAACTAAGAAGAATGGAATGATGTCAAGTGATACCCGTAGTTGGACCACCACACTAGTGTTTAGTTTAAATGGATTTATTGATCACACAAACTTATGTGGTGTAGCAAAAATATTTTGTTGCCTAAAAGATGCTTGAATCTTGTTGTTTAAGTGGAATGCATGATTGTGATTTCTTGGACATTGCTTTAAGTGATTGGTTGTGTGTGAGTAGAATTCTTCCTCTAAAAATATTTTGCCTAATATAACACCAACCCAACCCAAGCAGATGACTTCTCCAAGAGACCACAACTCCAACATCAAGGATGGTGATAACAACAACCTAGAGATGCACATGACAGAACAACTGCTAGCAACCCAAGGCCAGTTGAATCAAGTGACCAGACAGTTTTTAGCCAACAACATTGAGTTAGACCCAGCCATGCTAATGTTCTTGGAATCCCAATCTCAATTGTTGCAAAGGATGGCCAATCGGATGATCAACATGAGAAGTAACCCTTCCCAAAGAGATTGTGACAACAAGGATATCAAGGATGATATTATAGAAGGGACTAAAGCCTACAAAATATGTGGAGACATAGAACACACTTATAAAGAGCACATGTACCAATGCCCTAATTGTGAAGAGAAGCATCCAACTAGACAATGCCCCACATCTCAAGTTTCTTGTTTCCTATGTGAAGGAAATGATCATGTCCCTGTCCAATGCTATATCTATCCTATAGTTCAACAGATGAAACATCAAGCTAAGGATGGAAAACATCAAGTGTTTGGAAACATTCATGAAGGTACAACTTCTACCAAGAAGGATGAAGAAAAGTCAAATCTCAGTATGCACCTCCCTACATTATTACCCACTATGGTGGACAAAAGAGGAAACATGGACGTTATCCTAGGAATCGTTCTAAGAACCGAGGAAGTTTTCCCACATTTGTGGTGAAATTAAGAACATGAACTAAGAGATCTCCTAGCTTTGGAGAAACCCAAAAATAAGAAGAGCCAAGGAAACAAACAAGAAATAGTGATACCAAAGATAAAGAGAGATATTATCCAGGTGATGTGCTACACTTGAAAAGAGTTAGGCCATTGTGCGTATGATTGTCCAGAAAAGGAGAAGAACAAGACAAGCAAATTTGGAAAGGACCTCAATCTTGTCACATGTTTCAAATGTGGAAATAAGGGACACTATGCAAACAACTGTCCAGAGAAGTTACATCAAGACACCAAGTAAGCCAAGATGTAATCTGGTTAAAAATCTTTTAAGGGTGGAAGCTAACTTGTTGCTTCTAGCCTTCCCGAATCTCGGGATGAGATTACTTTCAAGGGTGGTAGTCTGTCACATCCCAAAATTCTCCAAATTTTGAAATGTGAAAAATAAACAAACAAAAGAAATAATTGTTGAAATTTAGGGTGAAAAGAAACTTTTTGCTTCTAAATGGAAACATCAAAACCCTACTTGAATAAAATTTGAATAAGAAAGAATATATTCCAAAGATCAAATGCATTCATGCATGGAAAGAATCTTGAATTTAAACACTTGGAAAAGTTAAACCAAAAACCCTAAACCCTAATGAAAGAAATCATCTCCAAGATCACTTTAAGACTATGGCTTTGTTCCATATAAAAATTCATCAACAAACATTTTTAAATGACGAAAAATGGTAAATAAAAATATTATAAAACCATGGGAATTAATTTCACTCCATTTGGAACCATGGATAAAAACTTATGATTTTAATAAGATAAAAGAAAGTAGTTTCCAAGACTAGTAAAGCTCCAAGCCAAAATCAACACCAAATTGTGAACAAAGTAATCCTAAAAGGATTTGAAAAGATAAATAAATATTAAATAAAAATTATACAAAGTGAAATCACCAATTTTGGAACTATAAATAAAAATATATGAATTTTATAAGATAAAGAAATAATTTAATAAATAATAAATTATTGCAAAGACAATTTAAACCATTGGCCAAATCCATAAGTAAAAGGAAGAAAGGTAAAATAAAAGAATAAAAGGTTATTTAAATAAAATTATATGGGTTGAACCATATTCATTTTTTTAAATAAAGACAAAAAGCCTCACTTATTTTAATGGATATTAAATCACAAGAAAAATATTTGAGTTGGATTAAATAAACCACTAATAAATGGTATGAATATACTGAAAAGGTTTGGTAAAAATTTTGAATTCAAATTGGGTTGAAATAAAATTGAATTGAATAAAAATAGAAAACATAAAAAGAAAAAGAAAAAGGTTTTGAAGAAGAAAAAAATAGAAAACGACCCAACCCATCACCCCCAGCCCACCTTGGCCCAACACTAGCCCACCCAGGGTTACACCCTCTCTCTCCCTGTAGATATTTTCTCACCGCTCCCTCTCTACACCCACTCGCTGGCAAGCCGACCCCACTGTCACGCTGTCATCTTCGTCCCCAACACGCTGACCTCGCCCTTCTCCTCTCACCATTTTTGGCTGTTTCAAATCGATTGAATTTGATTAACTATGCGAGTAATTCCCGTCTTCGACAACACCTTCTTATTCTCCATGCTCTCCTCTCTGTTTCCCCCCAATCCCCACGCCACCGAAGCCCCAAGGTTGCAAGAATTTTTGCTCGAACCACCGCTACCTCCCACGAGCTCCGGCAACAATTCCGATTAGCGCCACATCCCCCTCTGCCTCTATTTCAAGCTAGCTTACTCACCATCACCATGCGTGTCTGCTGACACCAACCACTTGCCTTCTCGTGCACCAGACGCTCGTCAACAACCTCATCTGCAAGCAACTGATGGTTGCCGCAACTTTGGCGAGTTCTCTCGGTGAGCCCCGTGCACGCCTCGTCCTCTTGCTCTTACTGTCTTGTTCACCATCGTCTTGTGAGTCTCCTGATGCTCGATGTTCCCTCACTCATGATCTGTAGGCTCACCTCCAACGACGACAGCACGCACCCGACGCCGACGTGAACTCTGGCGAGCGATTCCGACCGAGCCCGTGCGCCCCTTCGTCAACGGAGACCACCTTGAGCACCCCCTCGCCATAGTGACTATGGTAATGCCATGTGCCCTCCCCTTTCCCCTAGAGTCGACGGACCGTCGTCGATAGACGCGCCGCCACCACGCACCGTCGTTTGTGCCGCCCAGTTTTGGTTAGAACCTCGTGAACCGTTAGATCTAGATCCAAGGGATAAAACAGATCACTTAAACGAAGGGGTACGACTTGATCAGCATCGTGCGATGTTAGTTAGATCCTACGGCTCGCGTTGCTCGATCCACACGAAATGGTATCAGCCAGTAAGATTAATACACGTGGCCAGGATTTTGATTTAAATCCAGAATTTGTTCTATTAGATGTTTGAATTTTTAAAATCCATAACTTTTGATCTGTATGTCCAAAAATTGCAAATTTGGTGTCTATGGATTCAGAAAGATGTGTACTTTCGAAATATGGCCCTGGTTTGGTCATTTTCTTCTGAAAAATTAGGTGTTTATGCAGAAACATTAATAGGACTATTTTGAGTATAAAAATTGTTCTAAAAATTATTTTTGAGTGAAACCTTTTGCAAATGGTTTTGTTTTGAACCTTCTGACCATAAACACTAACATTGTTTAACACTAGAAATTATTACTTTGAATAAAAGCATTTATAGTAAAACAAAAATGATTTAAAAGGCCTATTTTCACTAACTTGGTATCAAATGAAATTTCCACTTTTATAAAAGACCAGTAGGTGTTTTGAAATGTTTAGAGCCTTGTTAGAAACACTTTTTCAATAAAACAACATTTTTCATGCTTGCATGCATTTGTTTGTTCTTATTGTTTTGATTTGTAATTATTTGTTTGCTAGTTTTGAATGAGTACTTTGCTTGATTATTTATAGTGAACCTTGAGAAGTGTGACAATTGCAAGATCAAGGAGAGTAACTAGATTCTCTAATAAAAAGGCAAGTGATACTTTGGTCATCAAAAGTCCTATCTTTTCAATATTGCATTAGTGATATTTTTGTAGTATGCATGATAGGACTGTTTTTATATTGCTATGTTATAGTAGATCCTACAGAATATATCTTGGAAGGAATATTCCTAAGTCAGGAAACAAAGTTATGCTAGTATGGTTAACCTAGCTATTAGATTACAAGGGTGGAATATTCATGCTATGATATTATGCAAAGTCTATGACTATGTTTTTGATTAATAAAACAACTATGTGAATGAAACACCTGGGTGGAATGGTAATTGCTTGGATGGATTTTTGTTGAGTGGTTACCCAGGGCCCATTTCTATGGTTTACCCTGGTGTATCTCACTTGTGGATGGCCACCCAGGAACAAATAGATTTGAGATGTTTTGTGTCAAGAAGCTTCCAGTGTAGCCACATGGCATATGGGCTCTTCCTTGACCATCTAGGTTGCAAAAACTCAGACAGGTAGACAGTTGGTGTTAGTGATGATAGGATGTAACGCGTCTGTGCTGATCTAAGGGATTGTTTCTGAAAAGTCTTGTCTCATGCATTGTGAGTCTTGTGGGAAAAGTGCACCACCTCTCGAGGAGGGTAAAACCTAAGTACTTAGCCGTGTGCCCGGTAATGTACATTTTGAGCATCAAATACATTGAAATGATCAAGGATCTCCTCATCCCAATTTCTCTAAGTTAAAACTTGTTGGGTGAACAAGGGAAGCACCTGGTGTGTATCCAGTGTGCCTTGTGTGATGAAATGTTTTGATAAAAAGAAAAACTATTTTTCAAAGGATAGGGGAAACTTATTTTATGCAAAGGCCAGCCAAAACTCCACTTATCCAAATATTCATGTAGATGTTAGATTCTCCATATCAATATGATATCACTTGCCAATACAATTCAAATGTATTGACCGTTGTGGTTGTAACTTATTATGTTGCAGGTTTGTTTGATGTTAGTGAAGTGTGTTGAGTAGGGATTACAAGTCTACAACCAACATGATTGCCTGTGGCATAAGAAGATGAAGGACTCCATGCTATATAGTTATATCTGCTGCATTGTAGTAAGATAGCCATATGAGCTATGTAAGTTGTAATGAATTATTTTTATTCCTGGTTATAAGTTGTAATCTGACTTTTGTTTCTTGATATTACATCTTAAACTGTGGTTGCTACCTATTCGATCCAAGGACTAGCACTGTAAACACAGGGATCTCTACCTTATCAGGTTGGGACCTCTACAATGTTCTTGTTCAACTGGATCATAATTGCTTGGTTTTAACTGATTTTGTTGTGCTTGAGATGCCTGAATATGATAATATGTCCATTATTCTTGGGAGACCTTTTCTTAATACTGCAGGTGCCGTCATCAATTGTAATCAAAGGAAATATAACATTTAATATTAATGACAAAGAGCATACTGTCTATTTCCCGAAGAAGATTGATAAGAGCTATTGTCTGAATTCTATTGAAAATATTGAGAGCATCAAATTTGGAGAAATATATTGTCCCATTCCACAAGAAAGTTTTGAAACTATTATGATTGGGACCATTGGTATCAAGTTTAAGGTAACATAATCATTTAGTGAAATGCAAAGTTTTGTTTCATATAAGATTGTTTTGGTAACAAGACTTGATCAACCTTGTTAACAAAAGGATTTTAATGAACAAAACAATGCTTTCACAATGGTTATACTTGCTCACTTTTACTTTTCTACTTCTTAGTCTTGGCTCTTTCTCTTATTAGCTTTAGTTTTGCTAGTTGTTTGCTTGTTAGAGTGTCTTAGAACTTCTGTAGTTTTGGTTTTTGTTTGCTTTTGATTCTTCTAAAAAATCTTTTTCTGCGAGAAAATCAATTTTCATTGCCAAAAATAAAGTTTCCCGAAAAATTTCAGAAAATTCATATTAAATTTTTCCTCGAAAAAAGGGGCAGAGGGACACCTGGAGTGGCCCAGGGGGACCCACCAGGCCAGCACACCCCATGGTGGCGTGGCTAGCCCCAGGGCGCACCTGGCCTAGGTGGGGCCCACCTATGGCCCTCCAAGATGTCCAATTAGATTTTTGATTGGTAGATTGTATCTTGAGTATTTTGCTGCTATAGGTGTCAGGTTGTGTGATCTTGCATGCTTGTTCTATGCTTAGAGATTTCATTTTGTTGCATGTTTATCCCTCTAGCAAGTTCCTATAGTAGTTCCTCATCATTTATCAACTTGGAAATTACTTGGTTTGATGTTTGTCTAAAAATTTCAGAAAAGAGGATGAGTGCATACCAACTGCATCAACGTGATTTGATGGTACCTGAGCCAATGAAAGAACATCGTGAGGAAGAAGTCTTCCCTTCCATATATCCATGCCCTGAATTTATGAGAGCCGCGGGAATCTTCCAGGATTTCCAAACTATGATTACTAATGTAGGGTTGGAACACTTTGTTGAAGAGGAACCATATCAATATGTTAAGCTAACCATGGATGTGGTGCAGGACTTACGGTTTATTTGATCCTCGTCTAACCCCATGGTCCATTATAAAATCTACAATATAGCTGTTGACCTGCCTTTTGCTAATTTTTGCGCAGCTATTAGAGTGCCACATTGGGGATCTTGTGAGAAGATCAGGGAGAGGCCTAAGCCACTTATGGATTTATATGCTGAAATTTGCCAAGGTTGCGACTTCTCAAAGGAAAGTGGTAAAATTCAGAACATTCAGTTCCCATCCATTAGATATTTTTCCTATTTCATTACCAAGTGTGTTCTTGCTAGAAAGACTACTAGAAAGTTATCTTCTTTTGATCTAGATTTTATCTCAGCTGCTTTGAATAGGGATAGATCTTATAACCTGGGTGCTTTGAT
This sequence comes from Avena insularis, assembly GCA_023614405.1. Taxonomy (NCBI): domain Eukaryota; kingdom Viridiplantae; phylum Streptophyta; class Magnoliopsida; order Poales; family Poaceae; genus Avena; species Avena insularis. The sequence goes on from CM042689.1 coordinate 60,819,291, forward strand.
AGCTTACCATCTCACCACTAACTGCAAGAAGGGTGGAGTCTGTGGAGGTCTCATTGCCTCTAGGTTGCTAGCTTTCCATGGTTTAGAGCCTCACCATTCATACTATCGGTTCCCCATAGAGAGAGTTGATCTCAATTCCAGAGTTTTGATAGCTTACCGTCTTCTTGGGCTACTGTGAGAGATTTACCGTATGAGATATCCTTTGTCAAGCGTGGTTGGAGAGGGGGTAGGATTGAGAAAGTAGTCTATTTTCCTGCACCTGCTTTGTTTAATTTTGATAACAGGCAAGGATGGTTGCTCACGGAGGAAGATTTTGACACCTACGTGGCAGAGCTCTCCCAGCAAGAGGAGAATGTTGGAGAGGATGCCGAAGATGATTCAGTTTAGCCCTCCAACATGGGGGAATCTTCATACCAGCATCCCTCTGATGACCCACAAGTATAGGGGGTGTATCATAGTACTTTTGATAAATAGTAGTGTCGATCCCAACGAGGAGCAGAAGGTGTTAACTAGTGGTATGGAGCAGGAAATCTCTGTAAATACTTAGCAAATGGATTTTTAGGGGTTTTCTGATAAAGCAAGGAAATAAAGTGCAAGTAAATAAAACAGCAAACAATTCCAGCAAGTGGCCCAATCCTTTATTAGCAAAGGACAAGCCGGTGGAAATACTAATGAGGACTAAACGTTCTCGAGGACACATGGGAATATTGTCACGTGTTTTCGCTTCATATAGCTAAGTAGTCATCTTTGGTTTTATAAGTGTTGTGTGGGTGAACCTGTGCTAATGTACCGACCTTACTTGTACAAATACATACTTGTGATTAAACCCGTCGCAAGCATCCGCAGCTACAAGAAAGAAATTAAGGTATAAACCAAACCATAGCCTTAAACTCTGAGATCCTACACTCCCTTGTGTAATGGTTTCCTAACAGGGGTTCAGGTTTATGTCACTCCGGCAACCCCACAATTAGTATCCAAATACACAATGTATTCCCCTAGGCCCATAAATGGTGAAGTATCATGTAGTCAACGTTCGCATGAAACCACTAGAAGAATGGCACCACAACTTAAATATTAAACCATTGAATAATATCTCAACACAAATCCACTACTAACAACATGACTTCTCCCATGTCCTCAAGAACTAAACGAACTACTCACGAGACATCATATGGATCAAGATAAAAGATGATATGGTGATGGTTAACAATCTGAACATAATCAATAATCCAATGGTTCCACTCACAAGCATCAACTATAATAGTAATCAATACCGGGAAAGTTTCCCCTAAGAATTATGCAAGATTCAACACAATTGTTATAGCGGGATGGAGTGGTGATGATGGTGTGGATGATGATCCCGATGAAGTCGAGCTTGATGATGGTGTTGATGGTGTTGATGGCGATGATCTCCCCTCTCCGGGAAGGAATTTCCCCGGCAGAAATATGTCTGCCGAAGAGCTCTTTCTCTCTCGGTGTTTTCTGCCCTGAAGAGGAGGCGGAATCTTTCTATGGTCGCTCCCCGTGTATTAGGGTTTCGAGGAGAAGATATTGGCGAGAGGACGGAGCCAGAGGTGGGCCAGTGTGGCCACACCCCTGTAGGCGTGGCCTAGGGTGGCCCGCGCCTTGGGGGTGTGGGCCCCTTATGGCCAAACCCCGCCTCCCCTTCTGGCATTCTTTGTCTTCTGGGAAAATAGGATTTTCCGTACTTTTTCTGGTATTTTTCTGATCTTCGCGAAATTGCATCAAAACACCACTTTTTCCATCAGAATCCTAACTCCGGCAGTTCATCCTCCAAGAATCATCCAACATGCAAAAACAGATGAAAAACATAAGTAACACCTCTTAATATGAAATATATTAATGAATAGAGGCAAATTATGATATAGAATGGTTATGCAAATTGGACGTATCAACTCCCCCCAAACTTAGACCTTTGCTTGTCCCCAAGCAGAAACTGAGCTTAGTAAACATGTCCACAGGTTTATGGAGTGAAGTGTCGATAAAAAGAATACGGAAAAGAAGCATCACACTTACCAATATACAACTCATAGAAGAAAGCAACTCACCATTATATAACTTAGCTTGCAACAAGTATAGGAGTCAGAATAGAGATGCATAAATATAAATCATAATTGGGATTGGCAAACTTTGTTCTTGGTTAGAGAACAGCTGGCCAACAATTTTCAAGTAAAGCTTTTGTAAAGAAGTTTTATAACAAGAGTACTCTTTGATCAAACATAAAAGTTTTTTCACAATGATAGCTTTGAAAGTAATACTCAATAGATAAGAGGCTTGTGCAAACAATGAAGATAAAGAACATATGATTGAATAAGTCATCATATGAATGCTTGAAACACAACAACTCAAATGCTTGCTGGAGATGGAGAGGAATAGGTTTATTGACTCAACTTAGAGATAGAAGAAAGGCCCTTCATAGAGGGAAGCAGGGATTTCAAGTTCATAAAGAGCTTTCAAAATATTATGGTACTTACTAGCTTTGAGATATCATTGCCCCAATCATAAGCATCTTGAGGTGGTTAAGGTTAAAGTGAACAAAGATGGAGTATATGCTTGACGAAATATAAGTTGGCAATCTCATGTACCTTGAGTGCGAGGGCCACTCCTCATGCTACTCAACTTTAATTACTGGTAAGTTCTTATCATTGTAAGTACATGTGTATCATAGAGAACCGCCAATGAGGTACCCCTTGCACATGATACAGGAGCTATCCCATAATCAAAATGACAAGGCAAGCAAACAGTGATCATCTCAGCAATCTAATATTTACCATGGGAAATGGTGCTTTTTCTCTCTTTCCTCTTTTCATTATGTCTCTTCTTTTTTTATATAAGAATAAAGCTTCATAGATTGCTCACTATGGTGGTGCTGCAAGTTTCCACCATGATTAGACATGGCTTAGGCTAGCGGCCCAGGCATTTCTCTAAAACATATACATAACTCCATGGACATACAGGCTCCTCTTTTATTTCACACTGATGACATCCATAAACAAAAGAGCATGATATCAACTGGGTATGTATTTACAAGTGTTGGAAGCGTTTCCCATGATAGCAAAGTTCTGCTAATCCCATCGTATAGATGCAAGCATATATAACTTCGATGACACAATGGTTCAAGTTTATTAGGAGCAAGAAAATAAGGTGTGCCATCAAGTTCGTGAGAGCTTTACTAACTATTTTTCACATAAAAAAATATTTTTTTAATTTGAAACATAGATGAAGCTTGAGAATTTACTTGGAATAGCAATAATGCTAATAGGTAGATATGGTGGACACAAATGGCACGGGTTTTGGTTTAAAGGGGTTGGATGCATGAGAAGTATGCCTTCTCAAAATAGGTTTTTGGCTATCAAGGCTGGGTAGCAAGCAAAAGAGTTGAAGGAAACAAGCAAACCTATAAGTGATAAAGCCAAACATGCAATCTTCCTTGAAGACACAAAAGATCTTAAATAAAGAATACTAAGCTTATGAGCCAATCAAGAAAGGAAATAAATGATACAAAATACCTGTAAGCTTTTTCTCTCTTCCTTTCAAACCTCAAAAAGTTGTTGCTACAGACCAGATCTTGGTTTTCCAAAAGAAATTTAGATCTACTTGATGCTCCCAAAGTGATACCAATATTGATCAATAAGATCAATCATATAATAGAGATTGCAAACTAAAATAAGAAGTGAAAAAAGTAAAAGATGAAACTTCACATTAATATTCCATAAAGGCACTCACACCAAGGGATACATATAACCAACTAAAGGAGAGTTACTTCCACAATGCAAACCAACCTATAAGATAACTTCTCTACCTAAGATATGAATCTACTAAAAAGGTAAAACAATAGAAGATAATGATGTGATACCACGGCACTCCCCCAATCTTGGAACAAGCCAAGAGGATGTCAAACCTGATGATGAATTACTCCTTCGGTGGTGGTGGTGTTCTCTTGATAAGCTCTTCAATATGTTCCCTCAAATATTCAATCTCAAAGGTTAGAGTATGAATCAACTCCAAATTATGCTCAATGCGGTTCATGATCATGTCGGACCGAGAATCCCAGTCCTTGTTATTCTTTCCCCCCTCTTCCTTCTTAGTATGTTCCTTCCCTGCATGGTTAGAACGAGTCTGATCCCAAAGAGAGGGCAACCTCCCTTGGGGCACCTTTTGGTATTGTTGCTCAATTAAGAGAGTATGGAAGGGATTGTTGGTACGTGGAGGAAGTGAACACGGAGCGAGGCAATGGCGTGGAGGTTTCCCTCCCGTAGACATCTGTGATGTCCTCCTAAGCTTGATAGGGTTTGCCACCACTCCAATGCTTGCAACGGTAGCGCGGGTGTCCAGATTCTCTTCCTCCTTCATGTCTTCTTCATCCCCAACCAAGATCTCCTCCTCCTTGGGGTTTTGAGGATCATATTTCACGAGATTCTTCCCCTTGTCGTTGGCGGAGACCATGGTGCTCTAAAATTGAAAAGATTTCCTGACAGAAACAGATCGAAACGAAAACACGACGAGAACACGATATACGAACCTTGGGGGATACAGGGGTTATATATTACGAAGTTTCAAGACATAAGGAAGGTATTGTGCAAAAACGAGGCGGAGATGGACTCCAGGGGGATCACATCCCCTCTAGGCACGGCTAGCTGGGGCCCGCGCCTAGGGTGGGTGTGGCCCACCTGGCCTCTGTTTCGTCCCGTAACCTTCCGTATGTAACAAAAACATCAAAAATATAAAGAAAAATGTTTTTGCGAACCTTCAGTTTGCAGCACTTTTACCTATTCAAAGACGGACTATGTAGATTCCTTTTCTCCATCTCCTGAAAATTCTTTTCATACAAGGCCTTACACAAACCTCATTGGCAACATTAGTGTATGCAAAAACAATAAACCTTTAGGTACACACTTCAACTGAAAACCATCAAAACAAAAGCTACTGTAGCAACTCCTTTCCAAAAGCCCAAAAAGAATCTGAAAGGGAATCAATATAAGAAGCAAATGCAAATGAAGACAGAAATCTGTCAAAACAAACCAGCAGGTAAGATTGATTTTTTGGAAAAACTTTTGTTGCTCAAATCAAAAAGTGCAAAACTAATAAAAGTTGTATAACAACTTGTAGAATAAGAACAGAAAATTACAGCTCCATCCGTTATACTGAGCTCCTTCAGGAATATTTACAAAGCAGCACAAAAATCTGTCCCAGGACAGCCACTTTTCACAACTCCTCTACTTCTCAAAAGTAGTTGATCTTGACACAAAAACCAAAACAAAAAGGATAAGGAGCGTTTATTACTGAATAAATAACTTCCAAGACTCAATAAAACAAAAACCAAAAGCAAACTAAAACTTCCAAGAATCAATAACTTTAAGATGGGCATGATAGTTTCAAAGATGCTCACATAGGAGATATGGATTTGAAGTGAAAGAGAGCATCAAGAAGAAAATATCCAACACATTTGAGTCCAACCCACTTCCTATGAAAGGGAGTCTCATGAGAAAACAAATTGGTGAAACAAAAGGCCACTAGCATAGGAAGACAAAATAAATGCAACTTCAAAGCTTTCAGCATAAAACGGGGAAACTTAATATTATTGAGATGCATAAAACCATGTTTCTCTCTCTCATAATAACTTTCAGTAGAACTTTGAATAAAGTTGACAATATAACTATCACAAGAAACAACTTTATAATCAGAATGAGCATACTTATAATCATCAAAAAGAGGTCCAAGGTCATAAACCGGATCAATAGAAGCAAGTTGTTCAACCCTGAAATCTTCATTAGGCAAGCTATTTTCATAAGGAGCTTTAGCAAATTTGGAAAAGTTAAACTCATAAGAATCTCCATCAAACTTAGTTAAAACTTTCTCCTTTTTACAATCTATAATATCTCCACAAGTGTTCAAGAAAGGTCTACCAAAAATGATAGGACGAGTTTTACTAGATGTTGAACCAAGCACTAGAAAATCAGCAGGATACTTAATCTTACCGCAGAGGACTTCCACATCTCTTACAATGCCAATAGGGCAAATGGTCTCCTTATTATCAAGGTGAATAACCACATCAATGTCCTCAAGTTCACAAGGACCAATTCCATGCATAATTTACCTGTAAAGCTCATAAGGAATATCACTAGAACTAGCACCAATATCACATAAACCATAATAGAAATGATCACCAATTCTAACAGAAAGCACAGGGACACTAGCTTTTCTAGCTTTTCTAGGATGAGATACTATATTAGAAGCGTCTTCACAGAAGACAATGTGCTCATCCTCTATATTTCTAGTGACAAGATCTTTCACAATAGCTACCACATGTTCATTGTTTATTTGCTCATCAGGTTCCACAGCTTTCTTTGTACCTTTGTTATTCGCACTAATTATCATAGAATACTCCTTTACCTTAGCTGGGAAAGGTGTTTTCTCAACATCAGGTTCAAGCAAAATATGATTATTAGTACAAACTTCAGTATTTCTAGCAGGAACATGATTAAGAACATCTTTATAAGGTGCATGGTACTTATACCACTTCTTTTTAGGAATTTCTATGTAAGAGGCAAAGGCCTTAAAACAATTGGCAATACTTTGCGAATCAATACCATACTCAGTACTAATACCACGGAAGTCATTAGTTCCCATAAAGGATTTAATGCATTCATAATCATAGTTTATACCTGAGTTTCTTCCTTTGTCATTCTCCCATGCTTCAGTGTTTTCTTGAATATGGTCTAGGAGATCCCATTTAGCTTCTTCCTTCATACGTGTGAATGATCCATCACAAGAAGCATCTAGTAAATCTTTATCATAAAGAGAAAGCCTTGCATAAAAGTTATTGATAATAATATTATTAGGGAGTTCATGAATAGGACATTTAAGCATTAGTAACTTCAATCAGCCCCAAGCTTGAGCTCTACTCTCTCCATCACGAGGCCAAAAGTTATATATCAGATTCATATCCTTATGAATCTCACTGGGAGGATAGAATTTAGAATAAAAGAGAGGTACTATTTCCTCTCATTCCATGGATTGTCCATTCTTCGGCAGCTTATACCATTCTTCAACTCTTCCTTTCAATGATATAGAGAGTAACTTCTTCTTCACATGTTAAGTTGTGATACCTGCACACTTAAACAACCCGCATAATTCATGGATAAAAAGCAAGTTATCACCAGGATGGACAGTTCCATCCCCTAAATAATAATTATCCATAACATGATCAACAATACTTGTAGGTATCTTAAAAGGATCTATCTCAACAGGCAGTGGTTCATCTACTACCCTAGCAGTGGTAGTAGTTTTCCCAAACAAAACACCAAGTGGGTTATCCATATTGGAAACAAAGTAACAAACAGAAATAAAAAGCAATACTCACAGTAGATTTTTCCTTTACAAGTTCCACTCTTCAATAGCGCTTCACTCCCGGGAACGGCGCCAGAAGTATAGGGGGTGTATCGTAGTACTTTCGATAAATAGGAGTATTGATCCCAACGAAGGTGTTGACTAGTGGTATGGAGCAGGAAATCTCTGTAAATACTTAGCAAACAGATATTTAGGGGTTTTCTGATAAAGCAAGGAAATAAAGTGCAAGTAAATAAAACAGCAAACAATTGCAGCAAGTGGCCCAATCCTTTCTTAGCAAAGAACAAGCCGGTGGAAATACTAATGAGGACCAAACGTTCTCGAGGACACATGGGAATATTGTCACGTGCTTTCGCTTCATATAGCTGAGTAGACTTATTTGGTTTTATAAGTGTTGTGTGGGTGAACCTGTGCTAATGTACCGACCTTACTTGGACTAATACATACTTGTGATTAAACCCCTTGCAAGCATCCGCAACTACAAGAAAGCAATTAAGGTATAAACCTAATCATAGCCTTAAACTCTGAGATCCAACACTCTCTTGTGCAATGGTTTCCTAACGGGGGTTCAGGTTTTTGTCACTCCGGCAACCCCACAATTAGTAGACAAATACACAATGCATTCCCCTAGGCCCATAAATGGTGAAGTATCATGTACTCGACGTTCACATGACACCACTAGAATAATAGCACCACAACTTAAATATTAAACCATTGAATAATATCTCAACACAAATCCAGTACTAACAACATGACATCTCCCATGTCCTCAAGAACTAAACGAACTACTCATGAGACATCATATGGATCAAGATCAGAGATGATATGGTGATGGATAACAATCTGAACATAAACACTAATCCAGTGGTTCCACTCAGAAGCATCAACTACAATAGTAATCAACACCGGGAAAGTTTCCCCTTAGAACTATGCAAGATTGAACACAATTTTTATAGCGAGATGGAGTGGTGATGATGGTGCTAGTGGAGCTGATGGTGTGGATGATGATGATGATTCTGATGAAGTCTAGCTTGATGGTGGTGTTGATGGCAATGATCTCCCCTCTCCGGGAAGGAATTCCTCGGCAGAAATCTATCTGCCGGAGAGCTCTTTCTCTCTCGGTGTTTTCCGCCACGCATAGGTGGCGGAATCTTTCTGTGGTCTCTCCCCGTGTATTAGGGTTTTGAGGAGAAGATATAGGCGAGAGGGTGGAGCCAGAGGTGGGCCAACGTGGCCACACCCCCTGTAGGCGCGGCCTAGGGTGGCCCGCGCCTGGGGGTGTGGGACCCCTGTGGCCCAACTCCGCCTCCCCTTCTGGCATTCTTCGTCTTCAGGGAAAATAGGATTTTCCGTAGTTTTTCTGGTATTTTTCTGATCTTCGTGAAGTTGCATCAAAACACCGCTTTTTCCATCAGAATCCTAACTCCGGCAGTTCATCCTCCAAGAATCATCCAACATGCAAAAACAAATGAAAAGACATAAGTAACACCTCTTAATATGAAATATATCAATGAATAGAGGCAAATTATGATATAGAATTGTGATGCAAATTTGACGTATCACCCTTCTATGATTGGAGCGCGTCTTCTTCTTCATCGTGAGGGCCTGATTATGATCATTCCTATGATGACCCACCAGCTTGGGGTTACTACCCGTGCTATTGAGCCCCACTTAGGCCAAAAGCCTTATCTTGGGGGATGTACACCGACATCACACTCATCTATATATCATGTTTCGTCGGTTCTTTGTATATCCATGTTTTGCTTTCTTTATGGTTTCTGTTTCTGCTTTCCCAAAATACAAAAGACCAAAAATATTTTCTTTGTTTCTCTTGGTTTGTTTCTTTGCTTTTCAGCTTTGGTTAGCCTTAAAGAAAAATCCAAAAAGATTTTGCTTTGTGTGCTTGCTTTAAAAAATCGAAAACACCAAAAATATTTGTTCTTATTTGGTTTTGTGAAGTTCTTTGCAGGGTTCAACAGTCCTCAGTGGAGTTTGGTTTCATGTTATTATTCAAGCCACACAAGTGAGGAGCAATAATGAAGATTAAGACAACTTGAGGTGTGGTAAGAGGCTGGTAACGAACTCATTTGTTTTCATTTTGGTACATATACTCATCATTGTGGGCATGCTTAGTCTGTTCATGTAAGATGTATGTTATTTACGGATGCTTAGTAGTTCTTGCTTTCTTATGATTAGCTCCAGATTGCTAATAGTTTGTAGCATGTCATATGAATGTTTGCTTGCATTATTCTATTCATAACTTGGTATGATATTGTGGTATCCTCCTCTGAATGTTTCATGTGAATCGATTTGGCACATGCTCACGCATGCATCTGACTGAACAATAGTTAGTAAGCCTCAATGATTTAGTTTGCCTCGGAGTTCTTGTATCAGATTCATGCCATAATTAGTCCTGTTTTGTTGCAAGCATGATTATGACAGTTATTGATCTCTCGTTTGTTGCTCCATCTCTATTGCTAGCCTTCACTTGCACTGAGTATGAGCTCTACTTGTGCATCCAACTCCCGAAAACCAATATTTCCAACAGTGTCCACCATACCTACCTACTAGCATTATTTGCTATTTCCGTGCATATTCATTATGCCTCGTTTTATTCCAAATAAAATGTTTGCTTGTTATGAGAAAGTTAGTTAGTAAAGCTCTCATGAACTTGATGGCACACTTTATTTCTTGCACCTAATAAACCTGAACAATTGTGACTGTCCATGAAAGTTATATGCTTGCAAATTATAGGCTGGGAAGTTAGCAAAACCGTGCTGTCACGAGGAACGCTTTCAACACCTGTAAATATATACCCAGTTGATATCATGCTCTTTTGTTTGTGGATGTCGTCGGTGTGAAATGAAAGGGGATCTTGTAAGTCCATGGAGTTATGTATATGTGTTAGAGAAACGTCTGGGCCGCTAGCCTAAGCCATGCCTAATCATGGTGGAAACTTACAGCATAACCATAGTGATCAATCTATGAAGCTTTCTTCCTATGAAAAAAAGATACATATGAAAAGAGGAAAGAGAGAAAAAAGCGCCATTTTCCCATGGCAAATAAGAAGATTTCTGAGATGCTCATTGTCTGCTTTCCTTGTCATTTTGATTATGGGATAGCTCATGTATCATGTGCAAGGGGTACCCTGTTGGCGATTCTCTATGATACGCATGTATTTACTATGACAAGAACTTACCGATAACTAAAGTTGAGTAGCATGAGGAGCGGCCCTTGTACTCAAGGGACATGAGATTTCCAGTTTATGGTCTGTCAAGTATATAACTCATATTGGACCTCACTTTCACCTTAACTATCTAAAGATGCCTATGATAGGGGCAATGAGAGCTCAAATCTAATGAGTACCATACTTTCAGCATTTGGAAGCCTTTCAAAGTTTTCAAAACCTTTTCACTTCCTTGTTGAGTCACCACTTATTCTATGAGCACTTTCTTGAGAGCATAGTTGTCATTCTTAGTGTAATGTGCTTATTTCAAAACTTGGTTAATTATGTAATTACTTTGATGCTTGTATCGCTGATATCTTTACTTATAGTATTCACTTGAACTTCAGAGGTTCCTTGGCATTTATGTTATTTTCACATCCCAAAATTTTCCAAATTTTGAAATGTGAAAAAGAAATAAACAAAATAAATAATGGTTGAAAATTAGGGTGAAAAGAAACTTTTTGCTTCTAAATGGAAACATCAAAACTCTTCTTGAACAAAATTTGAATAAAATGGAATCCAACAAATTTCAATCAAGTGAAATGCATTCATCAATGAATGTATCTTGAAATTTATACACTTGGAGAAGTTAAACCAAAACCCTAAACCCTAATAAAAGAAATCATTTCCAAGATCTCTCTAAGAATATGGATTTGTTCCATATTAAAATTTGGCAACAAACATTTATAAATGATCAAAATGATAAACAAAAATATTATAAGATCATAGAAATTGGTTTCATTTAATTTGGAGCAAGGGATGAAAACTAATGAATTTAATAAGTTAAAGAGAAATGATTTCCAAAGCTAATAAAGCTCCTATCTAAAATCCATACCAAATTATGAGCAAAATAATCCTAAAAGGCTTTAAAAAGATAAACAAATATTAAAAAAAAATTATACAAATTGGAATCACCGATTTTGTATCTATAAATAAAAATATATGGATTTTATAAGGCAAAGGAAGAAAATTATTTGGAAGACAAATTGGAACTTGAATTAAATCCACAAGCAAATGGAATAAATATAATCCAAATCCAAATAAAATAAAGGGATAAAGAATATTCAAATTAAAGTATATGGGATTAAACCATATTCAAATTATTTAAATGAAGACAAAATCCCTAATATAATGATTAATTAAATCATGGGAAAATAAATAATTGAAATTGCCAAAGTGGTTTAGAAGTTATCCAATCAACTTAAAAAGAATAAAATAATTATTTGAATAAAAATTTATATAACCTTATTTGATTTTTATTTGAATAAAGACAAATGCCCAATTTTAAATAAATATTAAATCATATTAAAATATTTTAAATAATTCAAAGTGAATTATTTGCACTAATGAATAAATAAAACCTACTGAAAAAGGTTTGACAAAAATTGGAATTGAAATAGAAGTTTGAAAACATATTTAAAATCTTATTTAAATAAAGTCAAGTGTCTATTTTAAATAGATAATAAACCATAAAAGAATATAAGAAAATATTCAAAAATGTATTCTAAAATACATTGTTAAAACAATATTAAAACCATACTGAAAGTTGGGAAAAGTTTGAATTCAAACAAGTGTTTGAATCATTTAAATAAATTCAAAACAGAAATCAGAAATAGAAAAAGAAAAAGAAAATAGAGAAGAAAAAAAGGGAAATAAGCAGCCCAGCCTAGCTAGCCCAACAGGCCGAGCGCAGCCCACTCCCTCCCCTCCCTGAACCGTTATTTCTCACTCGCGAAACTACCCGCACCCTCGCTTACCTGACGACCCCACCATACCCCCTCTCATTCGCTGACGAAGTGACCCTACCACCAACTTGGCATCGTCTTCAACCCTGCGACCAGTTCTTCCCATTCTTCGCCCGTTTTCTGCCTTGGTTTCGCGATGTAAATTCCCGTTGAAGGCGCACGTAACTCGCCCAGTAACCCCGCCCATTTAATACCCCTCTCCCCTCTTCATTTTCCCTCAGACTCCATACCTTGAACGCCACCAGGCTGCTGCAATTTCAAGCTCGAGCCTCCTCTGCTCCGACGAGTGTATCGGTGAATTCCGGCGAACCACTACCTTCCCTTGCCCCTGGATGCCACGAGCTTGTTCAACATCGCCAGGCGCACCTCCCGATACCTCCCTTTCGCCTGCGTGTGCTCCAGAGCGTCGACAACGACCAAGTCTGAGCGCCACCGCCTCCTTCTCCAACTCCGGCAATGCCCCCTGGTCTTTTCTGACCTCCCCTCTTCCTCTCGATGATACGCGTGTGACCAGTGACCTCGTGCGCATCTAACGCAAGCGTTTGTTTGCCTTAGTTTGAATCATAGCTTCGCCAACAACGATGGCCCGAGCATACCATCGTCAGCAACATCTCCGACGAGCAATTCAGCCCAACCTCGTGTGCCCCTTCGTCAAATACGAGTACCTTGAGCTTCGTCACACCCCTGCGAACACGGTGAGAACCTTCCCCCTCTTCCTCGCTTCCTGTAATCGCCGGGACATCGCTGACAGAGCGCCGCCGCCGCGCGGTCGCCAGCGCCGCCCATCTATGGTTGGCGAGCTAGGAGCCGTTGGATGATGATCTGAAAGACACGATAGATTCACTGAAACGAAGGGGTATGCTAGATCAACACCGCACGATCCCACTTAAATCCTATGGTCTATATCAATCGATCCACACGAATCGTTTTCATCCAATAGTAACGTGACGCGTGGCCAGCCTTTTGTTTCAAAAACAGAAACTTGTCTATTAGTAGTTTGATTTTGTAAAATTCATAAATATTAATATACACGTCAAAAATTTACAAATTTTATATTACTGGATTCAGAAAAATGAAACCTTTGCAACCATGCCCTTTGTTTAGTGTTTTTCTTCTATAAAAGTAGATGTTTTTGCAGAAACATTATTAGGTCTATTTTGGTTATAAAATTTATTCTAAAAATGTTTTTAGGCTAAAATCTTTTGCAAATGGTTTGTTTTGAACCTACTGGCCATAAAAACCAACTTTTGGATTTAAAAGTATATTTTGTGACACTAAGGAATTGTTCCTTGAATAAAAGCATTTTAGTTAAAAAAAAGGTTGATTATGTTTTAAAAATAGTTTTTGAGTAAAACCTTTTGCAAATGGGTTAAATTAAACTCACTGACCCTAAACACTAAGATTTGGATTTAAAAATGTATTTGATTAAACCCTAGAAAATTATTACTTTGATTAAAGGCATTTCTAGTAAAATAAAATGTTGCTTTGATTTAAAAATGGTTTTTTGAGTGAAACCTTTTGAAAATGGATTTGATTTAAACACTTTGACCACAAACACTAACATTTTGTGTTTAAAAATATATTTGGAAAACACTAGAGATTATTACTTTGGTTTAAATCATTTCTAGCAAAACAAAAATGATTTAAATGGCCCATTTTCACTAACTTGATTTTAAATGGTTTTTCCACTTTTATAAATGACCAATAGGTGTTTTGAAATATTTATATCCTTAGTAGAAACCACTTTCCCAATAAAACAATATTTTGCATGCTTGCATGCATTGTTTTGTTTTCTTTATTTTATGTGGTGAATTGTTTGAATGCTAGATTGAATTTGTACCTTGATTGCATTGTAGTGAAATTTGAAGAGTGTGACTATTGCAAGATCAAGGAGTGAACTTATATTCTCTACCAAAAAGTCAAGTGGTGCTTCATGCATTTTGTCCTAATATTTTGACTATGCATTAGTGATATTTCAAAGTATGACTTGCATGGAAATTTTACTAAGTATGCTATGCCATGGGAAATCCTAGTAGATGATGCCTTAGTAGAATTTTCCCTAAGTTAAGATTCCTACTACTATCATACTTAGCTTAGCTAGTAGAAAACAAGGGTGGATTATATTCATGCTATGAAATATTTCTAAAACTATGACTTGTGTTTTGTTAATAAAACAACTATGTGAATGAATCACCTGGGTGGAATGGAATGAAAGGATTGTGTTGAGTGGTTACGCAAGTCTAGTATATTGGGGAAAACTTGGGGATCACCAAGTCCAGTATACTAGGGAAAACTTGGTATCACACTTATGGAAAGCCACCCAGGAACAAAGAGATTTGAGATGTCAAATGTTGAGAAGCTTCAAGTGCAGCCACATGGCATTATGAGCTCTGCCTGGATCATATAGGTTGCAATAACTTAGCCCGATGGACAGTTGGTGGTAGGGGTGATAGGTTTGGAGCGCGTCCATTTTGGTCTAAGGGAAGGCTTCTGAAAGATCTTGTCTCGATGCATGTCGAGTCTTGTGGGGAAAGTGCACCACCTCTCGAGAGAGTAAAATCTAAGTACTTAGTCGTTTCCCTGGCAATGGACAATTTGAGCATCAAGACATGGAAGCTATCAAGGATCTCCTCATCCCAAATTCTAAGTTAAAAGCTTGTGGTCGAACAAGGGTTAAAGGTTAACCAATTTTATTGGTTGTTCCTTGGGTGATTTGACAAACAAAAAATTAGTGTTTTCAACTTATAAGGAAAACCTATTTTGAGCAAAGCAAGCCTAAGCTCCAGTTAGACAAATTCATATAGATGATAGATACCACTACTCTACCATAGTATCACTTGCCAATACAATTCAAATGTATTGACCCTTATGGCTGTAACTTATTATGTTACAGGTTGTTTGATGTTAGTGAAGTGTGTTGAATAGGATTACAAGTCTACAACCAACATGATTGCCTGTGGCACTTTGAAGATGAAGGACTCCATGCTATAGTTATTTTTGCTGCATTGTAATGAGATAGCCAATGAGCTATGTAAGATGTAATGAATTATTTTATTCCTGGTTATAAAGTTGTATTGTGGCCTTTGTTTCTTGATATTACATCTTAAACTGTGGATGCTAGTTATTGATCCAGGGACTAGCATTGTTAACACAGGATCTCGACCTTATCAGGTTGGGACCTCTACAGATGGTATCAGAGCACTGTGTTGCCTGTAGGATTGTAACCCTAGGATTGGACAAAACCCCTTAGAAACATAGGAGTTGTATTTGTTCCAAAACTTATTTACAAACAATCGTGTAAACTCTTTCCTTAACCTTTTTGGTTTTGATTCTACATCTCTTCCTTTTCAAACTTGATGGACAAAGAATCCAACATGAGCAAAGGACATCACCAATGACTTCACCATCACCAATGACTTAAAATTTAGTTTCACCAAGGACTTCAACTTGGACATCACTAAGGACTACAAGTGAGACAAGAAATGTTACTCAAGACTTGGAAGAGTAAGGAAACACAACTTAGAAGGAACCATCATCACCTTTGAAGCTTTGTGACCAAGATGCAAGAATTTTTCTAAGGAAGCCATGATTTCATTCATGAAGAAACAACTAAGAAGAATGGAATGATCTCAAGAAAATCCTATAGTTGGACCACCATACTAGTGTTTAGTTTAGATCATATATTGATCACACCAACTTATGTGGTGTAGCAAAATATTTTGTTGCCTAAAAAATGTGCTTGAACCTTGTTGTTTGAGTGGAATGTTTGTTTGTGATTGCTTGCACATTGTTTGTGTGAATTGTTGTGTGTGATTATACTTCTTCCCTAGAAATCTTTTGCCTATTCTAATCCCAATCCAACCCAAACAGATGACTTCTCCAAGAGACTCCAACATCAAGAATGGTGACAACAACAAAAACGAAGAGATGCACATGAGAGAACAACTTCTAGCAACCCAAGCCCAGTTGAATCAAGTGACAACTCAGTTTTTATCCAACAATAATGAGTTAGACCCAACCATGCAAAAGTTCTTGGAAACCCAATCCCAATTGTTGCAAAGGATGACCAATCAAATGATCAACATGAGAGACAACCTTTCCCAAGGAGATTGTGACAACAATAATATCAAGGATGATATTATAGAAGGAACTCAATCTTGCAATATTTGTGGAGACATAGAACACACTTATAAAGAGCATGTGGACCAATGCCCTAATTGTGAAGAGAAACATCCAATCAAACAATGCCCCACATCTCAAGTTACATGTTTCCTATGTGAAGGAAATGATCATGTCCCTATCCAATGCCCCATCTATCCTATAGTTCAACAAATGAAGCAAGATGGAATGCATCAAATGTTTGGAAAACTCCATAAGGGAACAACTTCTACCAAGAAGGATGAAGGCAAAGTCAGAACTATGCCTCATAAGGCCACATCCAAAGAGACCACAAAGTGTTGTTACTCTTGTGGAGAAGAAGGCCACATCTCTAGTAACTGCCCCAAAAAGAGAGAAAGATTTCCCACCTTTGTGATGAAGTATGAAGAACATGAACTACAAGAACTCCTAGCTTTGGAGAGACCCAAAAAGAAGAAATACCCCAACCCCAGCAAGCAAGACATTAGCCAAGTGCAATGTTACAATTGCAAAGAGATGGGACACTATGCATCACATTGTCCAGAAAAGAAGAAGAACCAAGTAAATAAACAAGAGGCAATGATACCAAATAAGAAGAAGGATATTATCCAATTGATGTGTTGCAAATGCAAAGAGCTAGGCCATTATGCAAGCAACTATCCAGAGAAGTTACATCAAGACCCCAAGTAAGCCAAGATGTAATCTAGACAAAAATCTTTTAAGGGTGGTAGTACCCTAGTTCTCTTGAAGCCAACTTGTAACCTCTAGCCTTCCCAAATCTCGGGACGAGATTTCTTTTAAGGGTGGTAGCCTGTCACATCCCAAAATTTTCCAAATTTTGAAATGTGAAAAAGAAATAAACAAAATAAATAATGGTTGAAAATTAGGGTGAAAAGAAACTTTTTGCTTCTAAATGGAAACATCAAATCCCTTCTTGAACAAAATTTGAATAAAATGGAATCCAACAAAGTTCAATCAAGTGAAATGCATTCATCAATGAATGTATCTTGAAATTTAAACACTTGGAAAATTTAAACCAAAACCCTAAACCCTAATAAAAGAAACCATTTCCAAGATCTCTCTAAGACTATGGATTTGTTCCATATAAAAATTTGGCAACAAACATTTATAAATGATCAAAATGATAAACAAAAATGTTATAAGATCATAGAAATTGGTTTCATTTAATTTGGAGCCAAGGATAAAAAATAATGAATTTAATAAGTTAAAGAGAAATAATTTCCAAAGGTAATAAAGCTCCTATCTAAAATCTATACCAAATTATGAGCAAAATAATCCTAAAAGGATTAAAAAACATAAACAAATATTAAATAAAATTATACAAATTGGAAGCACTAATTTTGGATCTATAAATAAAAACATATGGATTTTATAAGGCAAAGGAAGAAAATTATTTGGAAGACAAATTGGAACTTGAATTAAATCCACAAGCAAATGGAATAAAGATAATCCAAATCCAAATAAAATAAAGGGATAAAGAATATTAAAATAAAAGTATATGGGATTAAACCATATTCAAATTATTTAAATGAAGACAAAATCCCTAATATAAATGATTAATTAAATCATGGGAAAATAAATAATTGAAATTGCCAAAGTGATTTAGAAGTTACCCAATCAAATTAAAAAGAATAAAAGAATTATTTGAATAAAAATTTATATGGGTTTAAAACCATATTTGATTTTTATTTGAATAAAGACAAATGCCCAATTTAAATGAATATTAAATCATATTAAAATATTTTAAATAATTCAAAGTGAATTATTTGCACTAATGAAGAAATAAAACCTACTGAAAAAGGTTTGACAAAAATTGGAATTCAAATAGAAGTTTGAAAACATATTTAAAATCTTATTTAAATAAAGACAAGTGTCTATTTTAAATAGATAATAAACCATAAAAGAATATAAGAAAATATTCAAAAATGGATTCTAAAATACATTGTTAAAACAGTATTAAAACCATACTGAAAGTTGGGAAAAGTTTGAATTCAAACAAGTGTTTGAATCATTGAAATAAATTCAAAACATAAAATCATAAATAGAAAAAGAAAAAGAAAACAGAGAAGAAAAAAAGGGAAAGAAGCAGCCCAGCCCAGCTAGCCAAATAGTCCTAGCGCATCCCACTCCCTCCCCCTCCCCGGACCGTTATTTCTCACTTTCATGAAACGACACTACCTTCTTTGGCGACCCCACCATACCCCCTCTCATTCGCTGACGAAGTGACCCCACCGCCAGCTTGGCATCGTATTCAACCCTGCGACCAGTTCTTCCCTTTCTTCGCCTGTTTTCTGCCTTGATTTCGCGATGTAAATTCCCGTTGAAGGCGCACGTAACTCGCCCAGTAACCCCGCCCATTTAAGCACCCCTCTCCCCTCTTCATTTTCCCTCAGACTCCATACCCTGAATGCCACCAGGCTGCTGCAATTGCAAGCTCGAGCCCCCTCTGCTCCGACGAGTGTATCGGTGAATTCCGGTGAACCACTACCTCCCCTTGCCCCTGGATGCCATGATCTTGTTCACCATCGCCAGGCTCACCTCCCGATACCTCCCTTTCGCCTGCACGTGCTCTAGAGCGTCGACAACAACCAAGTCTGAGTGCCACCGCCTCCTTCTCCAACTCCGGCGATGCCCCCTGGTATTTTCTGACCTCCCCTCTTCCTCTCGATGATACGCATGTGACCAGTGACCTCGTGTGCATCTAACGCAAGCGTTTGTTTGCCTTAGTTTGAATCGTAGCTTCGCCAATAGTGATGGCCCGATCATACCATCGTCAGCAACATCTCCGACGAGCAATTCAGCCCAACCTCGTGCGCCCCTTCGTCAACTACGAGTACCTTGAGCTTCGCCACACCCCTGTGAACATGGTGAGACCCTTCCCCCTCTTCCTCGCTTCCTGTAATCGTCGGGACGTCGCTGACAGAGCGCCGCCACCGCGCGTTCGTCGCCAGCGCCACCCATCTATGGTTGGCGTGCTAGGAGTCGTTGGATGATGATCTGATGGACACGATAGATTCACTTAAACGAAGGGGTATGCTAGATCAACACCGCACGATCCCACTTAAATCCTACGGACAATTTGAGCATCAAGACATGGAAGCTATCAAGGATCTCCTCATCCCAAATTCTAAGTTAAAAGCTTGTGGTTAAACAAGGGTTAAAGGTTAACCAATTTTATTGGTTGTTCCTTGGGTGATTTGACAAACAAAAACTTAGTGTTTCCAACTTATAAGGAAAACCTATTTTTAGCAAATCAAGCCTAAGCTCCACTTAGCCAAATGCATATAGATGATATATACCACTACTCTACCATAGTATCACTTGCCAATACAATTCAAATGTATTGACCCTTTTGGCTATAACTTATTATGTTGCAGGTTGTTTGATGTTAGTGAAGTGTGTTGAATAGGATTACAAGTCTACAACCAACATGATTGCCTATGGCACTTCGAAGATGAAGGACTCCATGCTATAGTTATTTCTGCTGCATTGTAATGAGATTGTTGGGGATATGCTATATGGGTATCCTCATAGCATGTCTCTTATCCGACTAACCCGGGTGGCCCATAGTCGGTAGCACAGCCTATGGCCTCTGGCGGCGATTAGGTGGATCCAAAAGGGAGGCCCATGCCGGATAAAGGAAGGCTACAGTGAAGTCACCAGCGTACCCGGAGCCTTGGAGTGCAAGATACACAAGACTAGTAATAGACAGTGTAGGACTCTGTAACCTGTCCGGCTAGGACTTTTCCTTGTAACCCTAGGACTTGGCGACTATATAAGTCGGGCCTATGGGAGCCTTTAGGGCACAACTTCAGACAATCTCATACAACCTCGCATAGCACACCTATCTCTGTAACTCGGCGTATCTGCCCTTATAGTGATTTATAGCAGGAGTAGGATTCCGCCACCGTCGTGGGATCTGAACCTAGGTAAGCTGTGTTACCTCGTACCCGTGAACCGTCCGCCTTACCCCACATCTCTAAACACGCACTGTGAGGACCCCGCCATGGCGTACTCGTCGGAAATACCACGACAGTTGGCGCCCACCGTGGGGCAAGAGGCGCTTCAGGCTCTTCAGCGGGCGAGGACCAAGATCTTCACGGGAATCGGCAAAACCGTAGCCATCGGTCGTGTTCTCTTCTCCGGCAACGTTCTGATCGTCCCCCTTGACGAATTCTGGATCCCGGCAAAGACGAACCCTACGCGGTGTTCGATCGTTCCTATCGGAGACATCCACCTCTTCATCGGCGAAACCGACTCGGGCACTAGTTCCCTGCGAGTGGAGGAGCATCAAGACCCGCACGGACCGCCTACGGGCAGGATACGTTCGCGGAAGGATCGATGTCGGATCTCTCTTCAGAGTTCGCCGACAAAGATCGGAAAGCACCAAGGCCCGCACGGACCGCCCACGGGCAGGATACGTTCGCGGAAGGATCAATGTCGGATCTCTCCTCGGAGTTTGCCGGCAAAGATCGGAAAAATTCAAGGCCCACCCAAACCGCCCCTGTGCAGGATATAAAGGTGGAAGATCACTGCAAATCCGCCGGCTTTGTCCGCGCGTCTGGACAGCAGAGATCCAAGTTCGTCGGCATGGTTACCATCTTCGATCTGGCGCGATGCATTCAGAGAGAGGGTGAAAACCCCCGCGACTACCTAGCCAGGTGGCTCCGTATACGAGCCGATCTGGCCAACTACCCCAATGATGATGCCATCTATCACTTTGTGGAAGGACTGGACCATGGCACGCTTCTCCGACATTCTCTAAGGCGGCAGCAGGCGTCAGGACGCCTTACCTTCGAAGGCATGGTGAACACTGTCAACAACTACGCGGAGGCCGAAGCGGCAGCTCAGACAGCGCTTGCGCTCATTGACGGAGCCCCTCCGATTCAGCCACCACCACCGCCTCCGGCCGCCATCGTCGTAGCGGCACCACCACCTCCAGTCATCGTCGAGGCCGCTGCACCTCCACCACCCGTCATCGAGGAAGTCCTGGCACCCTCCGACTCTGTCATTGATGCGCTTTATGCTGACTTCAGTGCGGATTCAGAGGAGATAGATTTCAGTCCAGAAGAGCTAGACTCCGCTATGCAGGAGATGGAGGAGGAGTACTCGCGCGAAGATCAAGCTAACGACACCGTCATATCTCGAGGGGTGTTCGTCACCATTGGGACGGCGATGGATGAAGATCAACCCGGGCAAGCTCCGCCTACAACGCTGGAAAAGGGGAAGGGGCCACTTATTGCTGCTGACGATGATCGCGCAAAGGTCATGCCTCCTCCGCCTAACCCAGTGCAGCAGCCGCAGGAACTCGGCACCGGCCCGAGCAATAACAACACCGCAAACTTGCCTCCTCCAGCATCCACATCGGCAGCAGCCCATGTTACTCCAGCTGATAGAGTGATGTACGGCCATCTCCTCGTCGAGCCACTAACCGTTGCTCATATCCGGAACATGACTCAGCTAGACGAGAAACGCCAGCAGCTGCTGGAGGAGGCGCAAGCCATCGCGGAGAAAGGCGCTAAACTAGATCGAGATCTGGTCAATGCGCAGAAGTCCATAGAGAAAGCTAGAGCAATGGAGGCCGAGTACAAGACTCTGTTACAGCAGCAGAAGGCAAAGAAAGCTCCGGCTCGCATCATCAACGATCCTGGTGTACGGCGCAACCTAGGATGGGCTCCCTCGAAGCCGGCACAATCCAAGCCATACATTGACAGTGAAGGCAAGCAGGTGATGCCCACCCCACTCCTTAACCTCGCCGTCGCCAAGACCCTTCTGGAGGAGGATAGATCGCCTGAGGCAGTAGAACAGGTCTATTACCTAGTGGCCAAGCCGGTAAAGCATCAGGAAAACGCCACCTCCCAGAGGCTTGAGTCTGACCCAGCGCTCTGCCGATCTAGCCAGTACAAACCGCCAAGGGACAGATCTCCTCAGGATGTCGGGTCACGGACGGGTTCACCAGAGCGACGACGGAGGGATCGCTCAACAGGAAGGATGCTATCCCCATATCCTCCGACCACGGAGAAAAAGCCCGACCTCGTCGCCCATCGCCACCGCCCCGATCCCCCGACGTCAGGAAGACTACAAGGCTCACCATCATACGGATATGCCCCCACCAAAGCAGTGCAGCATCGCCATCCGCGACAATGCGGCACAGACCCATCATGATGAAGAGCGCCACCAAGGACATAAGAACAGGTCACACCATGACCCTCCACGTCCGACAAGCAACCACGACAGGCGCGAGGCGTCGCGGGAGGGTAACAGCAAGAAGGCTAACCCACCGCCACCTCCGCCTCCATCGCCGCCAAGCAGTCACCATGGCGGAAGAGGCCCGTGTCGTTCACGCAGCCCATCCCCTGTTGACACAAGAAGAAGAACTCGGAGCCGTACGATGCATGTTCGCGGATCGATAAGATCCACGAGGCCCGGGAAGGACCATACCTGGGACCATGTTACTTTGGACCTGCAATACGGTCCGCAACTTACCCCAAAGGTTTCTGGATTAACAAGACCATCAAGCCCTATGACGGCACCGCCAAGCCTGCCACATGGTTGCAGGACTACGGCAACGCGGTGGAGATTGCCGGAGGCAACCCCAACGTCGTCGTCAAGTACCTCCCGTTAATGTTGGCGGGCACGGCCCGTCAATGGATCGACGACTTGCCGGAGAAATCTATCTACAACTGGTTGGATATGCAAGAAGCATTCACCAAAAAACTTTGAGGGTACATACAAGCGTCCCTGCACTGTGGGCGATCTACAGCGGTGCGTGCAAGAAAAAGACGAGACATCTCGCGCCTACCTCTCCCGCTGGCTGGATATGAAGAATTCTTGCGCAGGAGTGCATGCTCAGACCGCCATGGCCGCCTTCATTGACGGATTGGAAAGGGGCACGTTGCTCCGACATAAGCTGAAGCGCTTGCAGGACAATCATCAGCTTGACTTGAATCAGATTATTCAGTTAGCTAGTGAGTTCGCAGCTGCCGACGATGATGCTCGTGGCTCTTTGCTGGCAACAACCGTTCCAACCCAAGCTCGGAGGAACAGCAGAACAAAGCGAGAGACCGCTCCAGAAGAAAAGCAATCTACCGACATGGTCGCTATGACTTTTGCAGGACGAGGAGAAGGCGGACAACGTGGCCGAGGAAGAGGAGCGGGCTGCGGGCAGCAACGAGGAAGTGAAACCACCTCGGCATCGCTCCGCGTTCCCCAAACCTATGAGGAGTACCGCGATATGTCGTGCCTCGTACACCTCGACGCCAACGGCAAGGCCACCCATACCAATCGACACTGCAAGTTCGTCAACGACCTCAAGGAAGACCTGGAGTTCGGCTACAAGCGAAGTCGGAAGAACAGACCGTGAGGCAAGGGCAAGGGGAAGAAGAAGGAGGAGGAGTCCAAGGATTCAAGTGACATGGACGAGGACGTTGACCCCAAGCACGCCGCCAAGAGCGACGACAAGGGCAAGAACCCCTTCGCAAAGAAGGCCCCAGTCTACCACACTTTCCTTGGCACCCCCACCGTCCGACAATAGAAGACCTCTCTAAGGATCCTGATGGCCACTCTCCCCCCAGTTCCCCAGTACTTACGCTGGTTGGAGGTTCCAATAACTTGGGACAGGACGGACCACCTAGACCTTGTGCCCACGGAGAACCAATACGCCATGGTCATCAACCCATTGATTGACGGCGTGGAGTTCACCAAGTGCATGGTGGATAGTGAAAGCAGCATCAACATCATGTACATGGATACATTGCAGAAGATGAACTTGACGGAGGCAAACCTAAGGCAGACCAACACCGTTTTCCACGGCGTAGTTCCTGGTCGGGAGGCTCGGTCCCTTGGGTGCATTACGCTTCAGGTAGCCTTTGGCGACGTTAATAATTACCGCCAAGAGCGCATGACCTTTGAGGTGGTCCCCTTCAAGAGTGTGTACCACGTCATATTCGGCCGCGACATATTCCACACGTTCATGGCCAAGCCATGCTTTCTCTACAACAAACTCAAGATACCCAGACCAAACGGTGTCATCACCGTATCCGGAAGCTTTACCAAGGCCAGGGACTGCAAGATCAATGAAGCAGCCGTTGCAGAAGTTGTCCTCTACAGCGAAGAATTCAAAGAGATCCAGAGCAAGGTCAATGACTCAGAGATGCCCGCGTCGAAGAAGCAGATCTCCGACTCCGCTCCTGCGTTCAAGGCCGCCATCGAAACCAAGCCGGTGGAACTTGTGGTAGGCGATGCCTCCAAGACCGTCGCCATTGGGACGAACCTGGATCCCAAATAGGAAAGCGCTCTCGTCGAGTTCCTCCGTGAGAATAGGGACATCTTTGCCTGGCAACCTGCCGACATGAAAGGTGTACCTAGGGAACTTGCCGAGCACAGCTTAAACATAGATCCAAATTGTAAACCAGTGAAACAACCTCTACGACGCTTCGGAAATGAGAAGATACGCGCCATTGGGAAAGAGATAGCTAGGTTACTTAAGGCTGGGTTTATCCGAGAAGTCCTTCACACCCGATGGGTGGCTAATCATGTACTTGTCCCCAAAAAGGGAACCAATGAATTAAGAATGTGCGTTGATTACACCAGCTTGAACAAAGCATGTCCCAAAGATCCGTTTGCTTTGCCTCGCATTGACCAAGTCATTGACTCGACGGCTAGCTCGGAAGTTTTGTGTTTTCTCGATGCATACTCAGGATACCACCATATCAAGATGAGGAAGTCGGACCAATTGGCCACTTCGTTCACTACTCCATACGGCACGTTTTGCTATGTCACGATGCCCTTTGGGCTGAAAAACGCAGGTGCTACCTACCAGCGGACAATGCAACATTGCCTTCACGACCAAATTGGTCGGAACGTTCACGCCTACGTGGACGATATCACGGTGATGTCTAAAAAGTCAAATGACTTAATCTCCGACTTAAAAGAAACCTTTGATAATCTCCAGAAATGCAACATGATGCTCAACCCTAAGAAGTGCGTCTTCGGGGTTCCAGCCGGCAAATTGTTGGGCTTCATTGTTTCCCAACACGGAATCGAGGTCAACCCGGAGAAAATCAAGGCCATCTTAAACATAAACCGTCCGACATGCCTAAAGGACATTCAACAACTAACAGGTTGTGTTGCAGCAGTTAGTCGGTTCGTCAGCCGACTTGGACAGAAGGCCTTGCCGCTGTACAAGTTGCTGAAGAAGGCGGACAAATTCACATGGACGAACGAAGTAGATGCAGCATTGAAGCAGCTCAAGGAGATTCTTTCCTCAGCGCCCATCCTTGCAGCACCCGAGCCTAGTGAGCCCCTGTTAATTTACATGGCGGCAACCAACCGGGTTATCAGCATCATCATCGTCGTCGAGAGGAAGGAACCAGGCTATTATCACGGAGTTCAACGACCAGTTTACTATGTGAGTGAGGTCTTGACGGAGTCCAGGCAGCGTTACCGTAGTACCAAAAGATAGCTTACGGAGTATTCCTCGCTTCTCGGAAGCTAAGGCATTACTTTCAGGAGCACCCAATCATAGTGGTGAGCAAGACTCCACTGTCGCGAAGTGGGGCATTGAACTTGCCGCCTTCGAGATCACCTACAAGAGATGCGACGCTATCAAGTCACAAGCCTTGGCAGATTTTATTGCAGATTGGACGGAGATACCAAATGCTACTCCGTTGCCAGAACCAGAGTACTGGGTGATGCACTTTGACGGATCAAAGCTGCTCAACGGCTCGGGGGCTGGTGTACTGCTACAGTCACCAAAAGGAGACAAGCTACACTACGTTCTGCAGATCCACTTCGAGGCTACAAACAACATGGCGGAGTATGAAGCACTCATTCATGGACTACGTGTAGCCAAAGATATTGGCATCAAGCGCATAGTTTGCTGTGGAGATTCCGACTTGGTTGCCCAGCAGGTGGCTGGCACCTGGAATGCGTGGAACCCTATGATGGCGGCATATCGAGACGAAGTGGACGAGATAGCCAAGAGCTTCTTGGGCTACGAAGTCAAGTATGTGCCTAGGGAGCAAAACGAGGCGGCTGATCTACTGTCTAAGCTTGGATCAGGGCGCAAGCAAATTCCGCCAGGAGTTTTCCTAGAGCATCTACGCACACCATCCGTGAAGGGCGCCGACATCGACAACCCGGATAGGGCTGACTCTTTCATCAACATGGTGACAAAGATCCCTCCGGCTTGGACAAAGCCGTTCATGGAATATCTCGAACACGGAACTTTGCCCGACGACGAAGTCGAAAGACGACAAATAGTACGACGAGCAAAGGGTTATACCATAATCAATGGGCAACTCTATAAAAGGAGCACTACTAGTGTATACTTAAAGTGTGTTTCCCAGCTAGAAGGTATGGAAATTCTGCGCGAGATCCATCTCGGAGATTGCGGGCATCACGCCGCTCCCCGATCATTGGTCACGAAAGCCTTCTGGCAAGGATTCTACTGGCTGACAAGCTGGTTGAGACATGCACAGGATGCCAGTATTATGCCCGACAACCACATGTTCCTGCTGAAGAATTACGAACAATACCAATAACTTGGCCGTTTGCAGTTTGGGGGCTGGACATGGTGGGACCGTTACAGACGGCACCGTGTGGATTTGTGCATCTGCTTGTAGCAGTTGACAAATTCACCAAATGGATAGAAGCTAAACCCATTAGAAAGCTTGATGGGGCAACTGCCCTCAGGTTTGTTCGGGATCTAGTGGTGAGATTTGGTCTCCCACATAGCATCATCACCGACAACGGAAGCAACTTGTCACTCGGAGAAGTGGAGGCCTATTGCTGGGACAAAGGCATCCGACTTGACCTTGCTTCTGTGGCACACCCACAATCCAATGGTCAGGTTGAGCGAGCCAATGGATTAATTCTGCAGGGAATCAAGCCACGTCTTGAGGCACCGCTACATAGAGCAAATTGGAGCTGGCGGAAGAATTGCCATCTGTGCTGTGGAGTTTACGAACTACACCCAACAGATCCACCGGCTACACCCCTTACTTCATGGTATATGGAGCAGAAGCCATCCTACCTTCCGACATCCTCCACGATGCACCGAGAGTTGCCGCCTACGACGAAGATGATGCTGAAGAATCTAGATGCCTAGATGTGGACCTCCTCGAGGAGGAGCGCGTTTTGGCATGCCAAAGATCCGCCATCTACCAGCAGGAGCTACGCAGCTACCATAGTCGCCGCGTTCGGCATCGCTCGTTTAAAGAGGGGGATTTGGTGCTCCGACTCAAGCAAAAGAAGTCGCACAAACTATCCCCGCCATGGGAAGGACCGTTCATCATAAGCAAGGCGCTGCTCAATGGGTCTTGCTGCCTTGTTGACAATCGTGAACTCAAGGATAGACCCAACGAGGATCATAAGCGTAAGCGACGTGACCCGGATGATGACTACCAGGAGCTTGATCGGCCATGGAACATAGCACAGCTACGTCCTTTCTACACTTAGAATTTTTTATCTAATTGTGTACCTCTTATATGATCAATGAAATAAAGCTCTTTGGTTCACTCATATTGCTGAGTCTTTTACCTCCTTTAGTGTTCATTTTTGGATCATGTAAAACCTTTATGCACAAGTTTTGCAATTACACTTGTCAAAATGCCGCCTAAGGGTGTTAGCTTAAGTTTTCTGGTCTACACATTCTTTGTCGTTTTTATGTGGATTTTGGAGTTGTGACTTTTGGCACTTATTGTCGGCGATTTTGTGCTCAGGTTATTGATGGTGCCATTGGGCATCATCACCTAAGCACATGGTTCCGACAACGAGTCTACCGACTCACGAAAAGTCAAGCATAAGAACCAGAGTAATGGATAAGCCAGCACTTGCTTAAAAAATATATACATACTGGGAATTAGTTCTTAAGTAGCAGGACATAACAATCATTGTTTTTCGCCTTAAGATTACATCACCAAGCTTTTCCCGTGCACACACCAAAGGTAAAACAGAAATTACAAAGTGTTTTTCATTCTTTGGGCGCAGGAGACTTGGAAGCCGCATCATCACCAGCCGGAGAATCACCCTCAACGTCGGTGTTGTGATGAGACTCGAAGGAATCTTGGTTGACGCTATCGATGGTGTTCCTGGGCACGAAGACGTAAACGTCCACCAACTCGGCAACCCTGGTGTCATAACCCGCGAGTGATGACAGGATGGCTTCATGATCAATCTCCTTGCCATCATCATCCACGTCGGGGATACCAGAGGTCACCGTATCGATGTCGGCATCGTCGTAATGTGCCTTCACCATTGACAGCGCCATCCTTGCGCCAGCCCGTGCACATGAAGCTTTCCATCTCGTGACACGCTCAGGTGCTCGGCGCAGAATCTTCGAGTACTTCGTCACGGAGTCCGATGCCTTGATGTATATTTGAAGGGGCTTGGCAATCTCTTTGGCCTGCGCGATGGCGGTGTTGATGAAGTTGCCGGCAAGAACCATGCATTCCTTGTCCGAAGTAGGCGAGTGGGTTAAACCCATAGGAGCTGCAAATTCCGACAAGGAGCGCGTGAGTTTAATAAACTCTAAGTATCCAGACTACAAAAATACAAGGCGGAGGAAACTTACTGAAGATGCTGGCCTTGGCTTGCCAGAGGGTGTCCGCCAAGGATTCCTTCTCTTGTTGGAGGAGCTTAAACGCCTCGATGTGGCGTTGGTTTTCCTCATCAGCAGCTTGCTTCTGATCCTTTAGGATCGCAATCTCCTCCTTCAAGCGATTGATTTCCGCGGAGGAGGAATCCTGCAGGGCCTTCATGGAATCCTCGTGCATTTTCAGCATCTCCTTCCTCTCCTCCTTAAGGATCTTCTTCTCGCTGTCCAGCTGCTGGATGTTCTTGGACTGCTCGACAATGTCCTTGGCCTTGGTGACATGTTCTGCAAGTCGGAGCAAACAAAGTACACAGTGAGTACTCAGAAATTTTGGGCACAAAAACAAGACGGAAATGCGCAAAAAGAAAACAGACTCTTGTTTTTGATGATCTGTTCCTTCAAGATGGCAGTTTTACCCTTTTCGGCTTCAAGATCTGCACGCATCTTCTGGTACTTGTCGTTGTCCATGCCCCTCCGAGCATTCTCGTTCTGTGGAAACAAGTATAAAGTTAAATCGTTGTTTGGTCTACTTGGAGCATCTAGCCGGAGATTTTCCACCTAAACGCTCGGGGGCTACAGCGAGAGTTTTTAACTTAGAAATCTGCTTAGCTTTTCTTTAAGCATCTAGTCGGAGCTAATTCGGTTCTCGATTAGAAGCTTGGGGGCTATAGTATAAAGTTTTTAACTCGGAATCTGCTTAGCTTTTCTTTAAGCATCTAGTCGGAACTAATTCAGTTACAACTAGAGGCTTGGGGGCTACAGTATTTAAATTTATAAACACTGCTTATGCTACTCTTAAAGCATCTAGTCGGAGTAATTCATTCTATCTAAATGCTTGGGGGCTACAGTGAGAGTTTTTTCTAACTTAGTCACTCTTAGAGCATATAGATACAAAACCTATGGTTTTCCGTCTACATCCTCGGGGGATACAGTGGGATATTCATATGAAATGCAAAAGGCAAAGTAAAAACTTACAAGTGCAATAATCTTGAGGTTTGTAGCACTCTCGGCTAGCAGCTTGCCGAAGGAAATGCTATTTCCTCGCAAGATATTCGCTTGTCGGAGCAGCTCCTCAAGACCGCACGTCGGAGATGACAGTACTCCTCCAGGAACCAGAGTTGTGTTACTCAGCATGAGCGCCGGGTAAACTATCTTCGAAAACTCAAAAGGTTTCTGGGGAGTAGAGGCACCTCCTTCGGCAGAGGTACCAGCTCCCACCACCGCCTTGCCGCTACTGATGGCATCCTTAGCCGAAGCTTCAGCCATTTGAAGAGCAGCGCTCTCCTGCGTCGCCTGCTCGCCGACAACAGTGAGCTCGGTAGAGGCGCCAGAATCCACTTCCATGGCGGAAGGGCCTGGTGCCTCCTGGACTTGAGAGCTTGTTGGAGAAGAGGAGGTCTTGATGGCAGGAGTAGCAGGGGCGATGGGGGGGGAGGAGTCGCGATGCAGCATATCTTTGATATTTCTAGTAGCCCCAGGGCCCCAGAGTCTTGGAGGTATTCTTGAGGCTGGTTGTGGCTTTCTTCCTGAAGCGTGCAAAGTGCATAAGTACAGGAACAAGACAGATAAATAAGAAAATGTCGGAGAATGACAGGCTTACACTAGGGGGCGCTTTGGCAAAAATCCCGGTGGCTTTTCTCTTTTCCGCCTCCAGGGCGGCGGTAGTCTTCTTGGAGGCTCCACCCTCCATCTTCTTCTTGCCTCCGTCGGCAGCGTTAGAGGTGGAGCTCTTCCGCTTTCGCGCCAACGGGACATCGTCGTCGGACACGACCGTGACTTCCTTCATCTTTGGATCGTAGATTTGGGCAGCCAGGTTGCCCTCATCTAGATCGCTAAGCTGTTAAGTGAGAAATCACCGTGTTAGATAAGATAGTATTGACAAGACGGAAAAACTGGAGCAATGTCATACACGGAAAATAAATACCTACCTTTGGGCACTTGCCGTCTACGAACATGTCGTAGGTGATGGTGAAGCCACGCTTCTTATCCTTCACCTTGACGATGTCCTTCAGGCGAAGCTTGACGGAGTCGCTCGAGAAGTTATCCACGGAGATCCGGAGGGTATCCCTTCGATCACTGGTGTACTCGTGCATGAACTTAGCGCGGTTCTGCAGAGGTTGGATTCGCCTGATGAACCAGCACATGGCTAGGTCCAAGCCGGTCAAACCCGTCTCTACGAACCATTCGATCCGCCTTATTGCGCGAGAAGCGTCGAGGTCGGAGGGAAGGGAGGCATGGGATCTCCATGTGGAAACTTCAGCGGAGGCTCCATCCACGAAGTCCGGGTACGTCACTTCTCGGCCCGCCAAAGGAATGCCGGGGCCATAGAAGTACGTCCGCTGCCAGTTTCTGCACGACTCGTGGCTGACGATGTCGGGGAACCGCCGGCCAGGTCGGATCTTTAAGCTTATGGTGCCGCAGTTCCTAAGCTCCTCCCTACTATGTCCAGCTTCACGTTTGACGGTGAATAAGTACACGAACAATTCTAACCTAGGCCTTATCCCTAGGTAACCCTCACAAAGTGCCACGAAGTTGCTAAGCACTAAGATGCTATTGGGGGAGAGGTTGTGGGGTTGGACCTTATAGTGATTCAAGACGGAGAGAAAGAAGTGGGAGATGGGCAGAGAAACGCCGCGTACCAGCTGAGCCTTGAGGTACACCTTTTCTCCGGCTTGGGGAGAAGGTGTCACCTCGCCGGCCGGCGCCGCCCGCCAGGCGAGCCCCTCCGTCGCGGGGAGGTAGCCTTCGGCGACCATCTCTTGGATGTCACGGTCGGTGATGTCCGAGCCGCGCCAGTCGCCCTTGTGCGAGTCTGACTCTTCTTCTAGAGGCTCTAGCACCGCCAGATTATGGTCGCCGCCAGTGGTTTCAATCAACACCGATACGGGAATGACCAGGCCCTCTGGGGGCACGACGACGGAGCTCACCGGCTTCGCCGCGGCTTCGCTCGACGCTGCCATTGATGGGGAGGAGCTGCTGCTGGCCATGGAGAGTTGGAAGGATGTGATTGACACGGAGGGAGGCTAGGGTTTTCGAGGTTTTCTGCGGAGAGCTCGAGGAGGCGTGCGGCTGGAGGAAGAACACGATGACACGAGAGAATGAGGTAAAAAGTGGCAAATGTCCCAGGGTTACTATTTATCTTGCTCTGCGTCAAGATTCGTGCAGCTAATCGGACGGTTGCCGCGTAGACGACGTGTTCGTGAACGTGCGCGGTAATTTTGCCACGTCTCCAACCGCCGCCGCCAACAGTTCGTATAGCTCGCGCGGGAAAATCAGATATGATTGTGTTCTCTGCATGTGTGAGTTACGAGGCGTCGCTGACCTAATCCTACGTCGTCATAACTGACATGGTAGATGAGCCGTCGCATCGAAGATTCCGACATGGACGGATTTAATCCGACTACGGAAGAGTATGATGGAAGATTCGGCATTTCTCCGTCTGACAAATCGAAGACGGATAAAAACTTGTAGGGTTCTTTGGGAGGACTACAAGATGTTGCTTGACGATTTGCCGACATCCATCTAGAAGGAGTATTCCACGTGAAGAGGCAAGACGACGCAAGATCTCGGAGTTCTCCGGGGTCTACTGTTGGGGATATGCTATATGGGTATCCTCATAGCATGTCTCTTATCCGACTAACCCGGGTGGCCCATAGTCGGTAGCACGGCCTATGGCCTACTGGGCGGCCCAGTTAGGTGGATCCAAAAGGGAGGCCCATGCCGGATAAAGGAAGGCTACGGTGAAGTCACTAGCGTACCCGGAGCCTTGGAGTGCAAGATACACAAGACTAGTAATAGACAGTGTAGGACTCTGTAACCTGTCCGGCTAGGACTTTTCCCTGTAACCCTAGGACCTGGCGACTATATAAGTCGGGCCTATGGGAGCCTTTAGGGCACAACTTCAGACAATCTCATACAACCTCGCATAGCACGCCTATCTCTGTAACTCGGCGTATCTGCCCTTATAGTGATTTATAGCAGGAGTAGGATTCCGCCACCGTCGTGGGATCTGAACCTGGGTAAGCTGTGTTACCTCGTACCCGTCAACCGTCCGCCTTAGCCCATGTCTCTAAACACGCACTATGAGGACCCCTCCATGGCGTACTCATCGGCAATACCACGACAGAGATAGCCAATGAGCTACGTAAGATGTAATGAATTATTTTATTCCTGGTTATAAAGTTGTATTATGGCCTTTGTTTCTTGATATTACATCTTAAACTGTGGATGCTAGCTATTTATCCAGGACTGGCATTGTAAACACATGGATCTCTACCTTATCAGGTTGGGACCTGTACAGTTGTGCTCTACAAACAAAGGCAAGGGATATACCACTCTATCATACCTTATTATGAGCATTGCAATGTTGCTTATGTTTATGTTTCATGCTAATTATTATTATTGAGTTGGAATCTCTTCATAGCTTGCAATGACTATTGAGTATACTTAGTTTCATACTCCTTATTATGAATTGTCTAAGTATCTACTCATGTGCTGAGAATATATACATCATATGAAGCAAATGTGTTCGTGAAAGCTCTTTTATCGCACTTAGTTTTCAACAGAATTGCTTGAGGACAAGCAATAACCTAAGCTTGGGGGAGTTGATACGTTTCTCGAACACGTTTGCTATTATTTCTCCTCTAAACTTGTGTGATTTGGATAGAACTAACACGGACTGGCGATGTTTTTAGCAGAATTACCTTGGTGTCTAGTTTTTGTGCAGAAAATCAACTATCAGGAAAAATCCCGGAAAATATGCGAAAAATCCTATTTCACCAGAAGATTCATGGAGCTAGAATACGAGACGGAGTGGAGGTCTGAGGGGCCCCCACACCCCCTTGTCGCGCGAGCTAGGCCTAGCCACGCCTAGAGGGGGTGTGGCCGCCTCAGGCACCCCCTCGGCCTCCCTCTTCGCCAATAAGTTGCCTTCTGACCTAAAAACTCAGGGGTGTTCGATGTTTTTCCAGAAAGAGTTTCGCTGCGCCGCCACCACCAGAAACCGCGATTCGGAACCAGAAACTCCGTTCTGGCACCCTGCCGGGATGGGGAATTTGGAGAGGATCATCGCCATCATCATCAACAACGCCTCTCCATCAACCATCCATGTTTCCCTCATCCATG
The DNA here is from genome assembly GCA_023614405.1 of Avena insularis. Classification (NCBI taxonomy): domain Eukaryota; kingdom Viridiplantae; phylum Streptophyta; class Magnoliopsida; order Poales; family Poaceae; genus Avena; species Avena insularis. Next base: position 60,853,510 of record CM042689.1, read on the forward strand.
AGTGAGTAATCCCCCGCTATAGGCTATGGGGATGGTAGGGATTGGATGAGTTCTATCATGTAATCGAATAAGATTCTTAGGGAATGGTGCCTAGTATCTCTATTAGTGCTATTTGACTTTGTTGCAACTTGTTGTGGTTAATGCTTGTCACTAGGGCCCGAGTGCCATGATCTCATATCTGAACTTATTATTGATTCATGATGATAGTATTTTTTGTGATCTTATCTACAAGTTGTGTACATATATCATTGTCCGGATCCAAAGGCCCCAAAGTGACAGAAATTGGGACAGTCGGAGGGGATGGCTGTGAAGTGAGGATCACATGTGTTCATGGAGTGTTAATGCTTTGCTCCGGTGCTCTATTAAAAGGAGAACCTTAATTTCCAGTAGTTCCCATGAGGTCCCGCTCCAACGGGCTGGCAGGACAAAATATGTTGTGCAAGTTCTCATTGCGAGCACGCATGACTATATATGGAGAACATGCCTATGATTGTTTAGTACTTGGATGCTTTACCTTGTTTATCTGCAATTGCCCTATATCTTGAAGTTACATTTTTAGACTTGTCCATGCAACGCCCTTCCATCCATCCCTATGCATACCGCACTCATATCCTACTGTTTACTACTACTGTTACTATTTCTCTTGTGTTACTGTTGTTGTTGCTTTACTTTTGCCACTACAAAACTGTTTCTACTGATAAACTACTGTGAGCAAGTCTATTTCTAGGTGTAGCTGAATTGACAACTCAGTTGTTAAGGGTTATAAGAATTCTTTGGCTACCCTTGTGTCGAATCAATAAATTGGGTAATACTACCCTCGAAGACTGTTGCGATCTCCTATACTTGTGGGTCATCAGGGGTGTATAGTAATAATTTCGATAAATAGGAGTGTCGATCCCAACGAGGAGCAGAAGGTATTGACTACTAGTATGGAGCAGGAAATCTTTTCAAATACTTAGAAAATGGATTTTTAGGGGTTTTTGATAAAGCAAGGAAATAAAGTGCAAGTAAATAAAGGCAGCAAAAAATTGCAGCAAGTGGCCCAATCCTTTCTTAGCAAAGGACAAGCTGGAGGTAATACTTATAAGGACCAAACGTTCTTGAGGATACATGGGAATACTGTCAAGTGTTTTCGTTTCATATAGTTGATTAATCTTCATTGGTTTTATAAGTGTTGTGAGGGTGACCCTGTGCTAATGTACCGACCTTACTTGGACTAATACATACTTGTGATTAAACCCCTTGCAAGCATCCACAACTACAAGAAAGAAATTAAGATAAAAACCTAACCACAGCCTTCAACTCTGAGATCCTACACTCTCTTGTGCAAAGGTTTCCTAACGGGGGTTCAGGTTTATGTTACTCCGGCAACCCCACAATTAGTGGCCAAATACACAATGCATTCCCCTAGGCCCATAAATGGTGAAGTATCATGTAGTCGACGTTCACTTGACACCACTAGAAGAATAGCACCACAACTTAAATATTAAACCATTGAATAATACCTCAACACAATTCCACTACTAACAACATGACTTCTCCCATGTCCATAAAAACTAAATGAACTACTCACGAGACATCATATGGATCAAGATCAGAGATGATATCATGATGGATAACATTCTGAACATAAAAATAATTCAATGGTTACACTCACAAGCATCAACTACAATAGTAATCAACATCGGGAAAGTTTCCCCTAAGAACTATGCAAGATTCAACACAATTGTTACATCGGGATGGAGTGGTGATGATGGTGCTGGTGGAGATGATGGTGTGGATGATGATGATGATGATCCCTATGAAGTTGAGCTTGATGATAGTGTTGATGGCGACGATGTCCCCTCTTTGAGAAGGAAATTCCCCGGCAGAAATTTGTCTGCCGGAGAGCTCTTTCTCTCTCTCTATAGTTTTCGCCCCGCAGAGGCGGCAGAATCTTTCTATGGTCGCTCCCCCGAATTTAGGGTTTCGTGGAGAAGATATAGGCGAGAGGGCGGAGCCAGAGGTGGGCCAGGGTGTCCACACCCCCTGTAGGCGCGGCCTAGGGTGTCCCTTCTTCTTGTTTCTCTTGGACTTGTTATTGTTATTGGAGTTGAATCCAAGTCCACTTTTATCATTAGGGGATTTTTGCACACTCAAAATATTATCGAGTGTGGATTTCCCTTCATGACTCTTTTCCAAGTCATTCCTCAAGGAAGTGACTTGGGCCTTGAGCTCTTTGATTTCCTCTACATGGTTAGTAGAAATACAAGTACTAGAGGAAGTAGAAGCTTCATTGTTAGAGCAACAAGGCAAAGCAAGTAATCCAACACAAGGTTTATCAATAGTATGGCTAGATGGATTACTAGGACTAGCACATGGCAAAATAGCATTTGAGTAGAAGTTGTGCTAATGTCCAAAAGAGGCTCACAAGATGTTACCTTGGTAATACTTGCCTCACGAGCTAACATTAGCCCATCATGGGAGATTAGAAGATCATTATGAGAGCCCGAGAGCTTTTCATGACTTTCTTCCAATTTCATATACTTGCTAGTTAGCAACTCAAGTTGAGCCCTTAGCTCAACGTTCTCCTTTAGGGTAGATGCTTCACAAGAAGTAGAGTTAGTAGCACAAGCATCATTAATGGAATTTTTCTTTTCAAGCTCATAAGATTCAATTTTTTGTGTGAGGAGACAACTAGTGCGCTTCTCCTCGGCAAGCTCTTGCTTAAGGAGATTGAATCTCCGACTCCCATCATCAAGTTGGAAATCCAACTCCTCTATGGTTCCCGTTTGTCTAGTTATGGTGTCCATAACATGTTTGAGACGAGTAACGGCCTTATTATTACCATGAAGAGAGGTACACAAAAAAGTTAACTCAAGCAAGAGAGCACTAGTATCCTCATCAATGTCATCATCACTATCATTATTATCATTGCTATTATCTTTAGAAGATATATTGGGATCCAAAGTAGGAGATACCTTTGATCCTCTTGCCATAAGGCACATGTGAGCACGGGAGGATGAAGATGAGGATATTCTTGAATCTTCATTCATGATCATGTCTTGCTCCATAGAATGTTTGATTTCCTCTACATTGTTAGATAAGCAACTAGAGAAAATAGAAGCATTTTGTTCATGGGAACAAGGCAAATCAAGCATATCATCTACACTAGTACTCAAATAATTTCTAGATGATATACAAGGACTAGCAACACAAGGGGATATAGCATTATTGTTGCAAGAAGTTCTTAAGTCCAAAGAAGAAACATTGCAATGGGATAGAGATGAAGGATCATCATTAGCAAGAACAATATCAACATTGCAATTCCCAACACCACTCACCATATATTTACCTTGTGGCTTGCCACACGTTGGTGAAGTGAGTGAAGATGAGAACTCATCGCGGCCGGAGGTGGAAGCAACTTGGAGATCTTCATGATATGAAGGAAAAGAGATCTCCTCGGAGAAACCACCGACAATATTAGAAATGGAACCACCAAATATTTCTTTAAGCTTGGTCCACTTCTCATGAGACAACTTACGCTTTACAATCGTCAAGAACAAATTAACTATGGGGCTCAAAGAGAAAATAATCTCATTAGATACTTGAGCTTTGAGATGTAAATTTTTCTCATCCTCTAAAGATAGATTTTGAGGATCCATCGGAGGAGAAAAACCTACATCTAGAAATCGCTCAATATTTGGACACAAGGTCCTAAGATTACAAAGCAAGCAATTTCTCCACAAAGCATAATTTGTGCCATCAAAGATAATTGTGTCATTATGCACTATAATCCTAGTCGACATCTTTACACTCTAGGCGGTGAAACCTAAACAAGGAGAGACCTTGCTCTGATACCAATTGAAAGGATAGATATGTCGCCTAGATGGGTGTGAATAGGCAATTTCGAAACTATTACGGTTTTGGCTTGATAGAATGCGGAATTAAACTAACGTTTATTTTACAAGCACAAAACATAAATACACTAGGCTCAACTAAGTGCACCAACAACAAGTTAAGATAATCAAGATAGCACAAGATAGATATACCACAAGTGATAAGCAAGATATAAGTACTTCAAGCTCGATGGCTATCATAAGGAAAGTAAGCTCGAATATAGAGATAATCGAGGCACTCAGAGACGAAGATGTATTCCTGTGTTCCCTTATAAGTAAGGTACGCCATGTTGGAGAGGTGTGGGATTCCATAAAGGATTTCCCAACGCCACGAAGGCTCACCTTCTTCTCCGAGTCTATCCCACGAAGGAATAGGCCCTTTCCTTATGGCTAGCTTTTCCTCCACTCTGGAGATGGCAAGCTCCACGAAGGAGAAGCCCGGGTCTCTTCACAATCTTTCATGAAGAGGACACCGTGGTACCAACCGTCAAGCCAACTAGGAGGACACCCTCCAAGAATAACAAGCTCACGGTCTCTCACTCGAACAAATCGTAATGGAGAGCTCAACACTTATGCAAGAATGCAAAGCAAGAACACCAAGGGTGCTCAAATCCTTCATTCTTAAATCCCACCAAAGCAACAAGTGCTAGGGAGGAATTAGAGAGGAAGAACAATGGTGGAAACCAACAAATGACTCCAAGATCTAGATCCAATGGGTTCCCCTCACTTAGAGGAGGAATTGATTGGTGTGGATTGTAGATCTAGATCTCCTCTTCCAAAGCCCTCAAAAAGATGCAAGAATCATAGGAGGGAAGGGAGAGGAAGAAAGCTCAAAGGGGTCAACAATGGAGGTCAAAAACGTGCTCTCAAGCCTTAGAACTTTGGGGAAGAAGCCCCCTTTTATACCCCTTCAAGGGAGATGACCGTTGGAAGCAAGATGCGCTGGGCGAACACGTTCCGGCAATGAAACCGGCGCTGCCAGATCAACCGCCGGAATTTCCGGTCAAAACCGGAAGTTCCGGTACAAACCGAAACAGCATACAAAACAGTTTTTTGGCAATTTGCCGGAAATTTCCGGCGGTCGCCAGAAATTCCGTCCACAGACTCAGTCCGCCGGAATTCTGTTGGAACCAAACAGGACACACGAAAACAGCGATAACTTTTGCGTCCGGACTCCAATTTCGATGATATTGGGCTTGTTTTGACGAGGACAACAAGCCCTACAATATGGTGCATAGAAAAATCATAGTACAATAGAGTAGGATAGAACCAAATGAATAAAGTTAAGAAGCCTCCCTATAAGAAGAACCGATAAAACCTTCAAACTCGAAAACGCCATAGAAGATACATACGAATTCCGTTTTCAATGAACTTGGGCTTGTTGAAGAGCTAGCAACAAGATCAAGAACCTCACATGGAGAAACACCAAGAAGCAACAAAATGGGAAGATGCAAAGAATGCAAAGGATTGAGCTCCCTATGATGATGTGATCAAGTTACCCAACCGAAAGCCCCTCTTAATAGTGCGGCTATGTATCCTATAACCCGGTCTCCCAACAACCACCTTGATACCGGTAAAAGGAAACCTTGATGACGATCACCACTTGATGTCATCCTCTCATGGGCTATATAAGATCTTTAATTTTGAAGCATTCCCATGGAAAGATACCTATCCGATATAGAAAACGCAAAGACACATATATGATGGGTTAGTTCATAATGCATAACTAACAAGGCTTACCATACCACCAGATCCATGTGGTACATTCTTTATGCTTCATGTGTTGACAAACTTGAAATCACTCTTCACTCTTTGTATAGGTCAACCATGTATCTTCTCATGCTCCATCGCAATATCTTGAGGTACATAAAGAACTCTTAATTTGATTACATGCTCTAAATATTAGTAAATCATAGCTTAACTAATGAGGCTATCATGACACCGTCTTAGATCCATATCTTGAATTCTTCTATTGAGATCACACTCTCAAGATCTTGATCATATCATATTCTTCTCTTCAACTCGATGATCTTGATGCCAATACTCAGGGTATATCTTTATCTTCATGGCATCCATTTTGAATCCAATACATAGACTACAAGCATGACCTATGGAATATTCCTTCATATAAAACTCAGTGAAAACATTAGTCCATAGGGATTGTCATTAATCACCAAAACCACACATCGGGCAATTACTCTTTCAATTATGATATAGAATGGTGATGAAAATTGGACGTATCACCCATTTGCGTGGCCAAACGGAAGATTTGTTGAGTTAGGAATAGGGTAGCTCTAGAGAAGAAAAAAATTCAATCATATACACACGATTCTTCTAATGTGAGGCTGGCATATGGGATTCACCAGCCTGAATAAACGGCTGATGTAGTGAGCAACGCTATCAAGTTAACGCGGAGGCACGACCGAGGGGAAAAATTCCATCATGCACACGTTTCTTCTAATGAGAGGATGACATGTGGGCCTAGCTGCGTGATTAAACGATAGATGCATCTAGCAGCGCAATAATGTTCGAAATAGGGTAGCGGGAGCGAAGGGAAAAAATCCATCCTACACACGATTCTTCTAATGAGAGGCTGGCAAGTGGGACCCAGCAGCACGATTAACGGTAGATAGATCAAGCAAGGTTATCGAGTTCAAATCAGGGAGTCACGAGCCAAGGAAAAAAATCATCCCGCACATGTTTCTTCTAATGTGAGGATGACATGTGGAGCCCAGCTACGTGATTAAACTGTAGATGCATATAGCAACTCTATCAAGTTCAGAACAGGGTAGCGGAAGAGAAGAAAAAATTCCATCATACACATGATTCTTGTAATGAGAGGCTGGCATGTGGGACCCAACATCATGATTAACGGCAGATAGATCGAGCAACGTTATCTAGTTCATATCTGGGAGGCACGAGCCAAGGAAAAAATCCATCATGCATATGTTCCTTCTAGTGTGAGGATGGCACGTGCGACCCAGCAGCCTAATTAAACAGCAGATTCATCGAGCGACGCTATCAAGTTCAGAATAGGGAAGGAAAAAAATTCCATCATACACACGATTCCTCTAATGTGAGGCAGACATGCAGGACCCAGCAGCCTGACTAAATGGAAGAGGCATCGAACAACGTTATCGAGTTCAAATCAGGGAGGAGTGACCAAAAAGTTTGGTTTGTAGAGTCACCGACGTCTGGAATCCACATGCAAAAAAAATACTTCGCTGAGTCAACATCTCGCGAGGAAGCGGAAATATTACTTCTGCCATGCGCCCATCGAGCTTCGTCCACGTTTTTAGCGGTTTCGTCGTAGTAGAGGGGCGTGAAACCGGAAATAAAAAGTTTTGCATCGGCCACGATCGAGCCGAGATTTTCGTCGCAGAAGACATGCCTTCTACGATGATCGGCCCAGTCAGTGCGAAAGAAAACATTTCTTGTAGTGCTTCTTGATTCATATTTTTATAAATTCTTTCAAGAAGGGGTTATATTATTTATCGTTTTCCTCGAGAGCACCTGATCTATGTCTATCCTACCTTCCTTGTTCGCCACAATCTTTCTTTTCTTCAAGTTCCTTGTTTCAAGAAGCAAAATGCAAAACTCGCAAGAAGTCTAGCAAGTTTTCCAAGGTGTATTGGTCGCACTATTCCATTCAGAAATCAACTTGAGAACATAGGGATCACATGTAGCACCCCGGGTAAACCCACTACCAGAAAATCGCGTGCTAATTAAGACTGCATCATGCATGCTTTGCCTAAAACTATTTTCGAAAAGCCCTATTTTATTTTCTAAAAATATCCCTCTCTTTATTTAAATGCGAAACCCTAATATTTTTCGATATTTTATTTGTCTAAAAACGTCCTGCAAAAATCCTTTAAAACAAAAAAGGTTTTATTAGGGGAGGCAGCCAACCAGCATATGACCCCAAACCCTAATTATACTCTACCCACCTACTCCCCTTCCCTGCCAACGCCGCCGCCAGCAGAACCCATGGACGCACTTCGACTCTACTTTGCCTCTCCCCACAGACACCCAAGCCCCACCACGCGCCAACCGTCCACCCAGTGAGCCAATGCGCACCCGCGTGTACGCCAACTCCATCCGGCCCGAGACCATCCTGCAAACCCCACCAACCGTGGGCCCACCACGATGTCACGCAACGCATGCCATGCTCGGGGCCGGGGCTTGCCTGCGCCCCGCGCTTGCTCCCATCGGTGCGCCCAGGACACGCGTCCGTCATCTAGCGCTCCCGCATATCCCCGATTTTTATCGGCAAAAGAAAAGAAAAAACGACTCAATTGAGAGATTGCTCAGATGGTAGAACACGACTAATGCAGCAGATTCTTTTAGAGAATGGAGCATAGCATGTCTCCACATACGCAAGAGAAGGGAGAGAAGATGGCCATGGGGATTGAGTACTAACTGACCTTGCACGAAAAAGAAGAAGCCGCTCCTCCTTGGCTTGGAGTTAGGACGGACTGACACCACGCTCGGGTGCCAGACACGCCCAATCTTCTCCGAGCATCAAGCAAACTTTGTTGCTCCAACACCCACTCCTCCGGCAGCGTCGGCAGCCTCATGTCTCCGGCGACGCCCGCAGTAGCTCGATCCGGCAAAAGCGGCTGCGCCATCGAGGCTCCTCTCCTAGGTCCGGCCTGCCGCGCTCGATTTCATCCCCTCCGGCCTCCATCCTGCTCAGCTCCAAGTTTCCGATAGGAGATAGAAGAGGATTGGGGAGTGGAGGCGTCCGTCCTCCGCGTCCGCGTATGATATGACGGAGACGACTGTGTCGGGTACGAGTATTTTCAGATTGTTTTTTCTTTTGTTTTGCCGATAAAAATCGGGGATATGCGGGAGGGCTAGATGACTGACGCGTGTCCCAGGCGCACCGATGGGAGCAAGAGCGGGGCGCAGGCAAGCCCCGTCCCGCCCCGATCGAACCCCACCTTCCCGTTCGTAGCCACCAACCCCCATCCCCAACCTCTCCATCCCCATCGCGAAGCCTCTCCCCCCATCAATCCCGAGCGCGGCCAGGATCTCGGGTCGCCTCCTCCTCGTTGCCCAGCGATGCCTCCAAGATCCGTCGCTGCCGCCTGCGCGGAACCTCGCCCAGGTCAACCTTCCTCGCTGCCACGCGTGGGCCCGTCTGCAAGCATCAGCCGCCGTCAGCCTTCCCTCGCCCCAGCCGCACCGCAGCACCTCGCCGTTTCCCGCGATGCCCTGTGTGCAGTCATCTCCGTCTTCGAGCTCCTCGTGCCGCAAGTCGCCGTCGCCCGATGTCTGCCTCCGCCCTAGCGCGAGAAGCCGACGCCCTCTCCCCTGTGCAGCGGTACCCCCTCCTGCGAGGGGCATCACCGCCACCGCGTCCCCGCCTCCGGCCGCCACCCCTCTGTCCCGTCGTCATCGCCTGGCCCCCATGCCCGCTTGACCTCGCCGCCTTCCTCGCCCTTGTCTTTGTGTCGACACCAACCTGGGCATGCCCACCTCGTTGTGGAGGCTCATGTCAACCTGCAGCGGGTTCAAAGCCACCACGTAGCCACGCAGGGACGCCCCTGTAGAAGAATCTCGTTCCCCTTGGCCTCAATGTGGTCACGGCTCTGTGGAGATGTAGGTGTTCGTCCTGTCTAGCTGATGTTCCGGAGCCGAATTTCTTCTATCCTCGACTCACGGTGGTGAGGTGAAGACATAATATGGTTTCATTGGGAAGATGGTATGATACCACCCAAATAATACCGAAGACCCGCCAAGATCCGCGTCGGCTTACCGATAAACATGCACCCGAAGGATTCCGAGAAGGCACACAAGGTCTCCTTCATGGTCACAATAACCCGAAGACCATCAGCATCGATAACCAAGCTCTCCTTCACGAAATCGGTCAAGATGGAACGCCAAGTTCTCCATCCCGGATACGATGACCGAGATCATGAATGCCAAGATCGCCCACATGGAAACCGAAGGCCCGTTCCCGGCGAACCCGAACCTCGTCGAACCCTAAACCAAGATCTCCGGATCACCATGTGTGACCTCTATCTGAGACTGTATTTTTATAATATGACATTATAACCTATTGCATATCATTATTCATGTTTGCACATATATTATGTGGTTTGGGAGCCTTATGCCGATTCACATCATAATTAAATATGAAGGCCATATGCGCCTTTTTCTAGTCTTATATTGACTCTATTTAAATTTGTGTAGCGAAACGATGACATATTTTGCCTTGTTAAAATAAATTTAAATTGTGGGGTATCTAAATAACATGAACCATCTAATTAAATTTCGGAACCCCGGTTCCTCATAATATTGTCTAATTGCATCGTATCTTTTCCATGTCATGCATCATACATGCATCATGCCGATCTTCTGCCGTAGTATTAAAAGTGCATCCAGTGTCTCTTCTAGTGCTTTGCTTCTCCACGGATTAGGCCGATGAGTTGATGCGAGTGTCGATCCGATCTTCGGATGCATCTTCGGTTATGTTTCTCAGGCGAGCATTCTCCCCCTTTCTATCTATTTTACATTTATAGTCTTTACTTCCTCATATTGATCTATTGCTATCCCTGCTATGATGCTTTAGTTTCCATGCACCATTTATATTCCTTACAGTCTCTATATTGTGTTGGACACCTCCTATTGCTTGTTTATTGATAGACAGTCGGCCTTGCGAGTCGTAGTTGCTTGCTTAGGTGCTGCTTCATGTCGTTGATGTTCCACCGTTGTTGGGTGGTTGGCACAAGCTTAATGGTGGAGATGATTATGGCTTTAATTATCGTTTAATAACTAATATTGAAAGTAGGTAAATAATGCAGAGACACCAGTGGGTAATAGACAATATTTTGTTTTAACCTCCCACTAGTGTCCACCTAGGACCCGAGTTCTTGACACCTGTTCCGAGATCGAGCGCGCTAACCATGGGTGGAGTGTGTGAGCACCCCCATCGATTTAGTACCTGATTTTAAAGTATTGTACCGGAGGCCACAAACTAGTTTGTGTCGTTATTACTATCATGTATTTATGCCATGCTTTACTCCTTTATTTACTATTGCACGTGGAGCGCTGATGACTGCAAGTGCACAGATCGGATGTAACTAGTTTTAAAATAAAGATATCGATCCCACAGGGAGCAGGAGTCTGAAGTCTAAGAATTCTTGTAATAATACTGGAACTAGAAATGCTAAGTAAATTTCTAAGTGACAATATAAAATGCGAGTAATGTGTAAAAAGGTGTTTTTGGGTTTTGGTATAAGAGAACAATGTGTAAAGTACATAAAACTGAATACAGAAAGTAAGTGTCGCGTATGTAAAAGAGATTTGAAACTTTGGTGGGAGAAAGCGTTCTCAGGGATTGGCGGATACACCACTAGCATTATAAAGGGCTAAGGTAAAGATTATTATCATGAACATTCTCAACTATGTATGTGTGGGAGGAACTTCGTATTTGGACAAAGAGGCAGCAATCACTGCTTAAATCATCCTCATAACCACAACAGACAGCAATCAACATCAATTGAATTACCGCGCTACTAAGGGACATAATCCCGCAAGACGTATCCCATGGCATGGACAGTGTTTTGTGAGTTTTCTCGATTCCCAAGTTGATACGTAAGGGGTGCCAACAGGTTATAGTCACCATAAGTGCTAACATCCCTCCGTCTACCAACAAGTAGTTCCCTACATCAAGTTCCTGTAGGGGTTCGTAGCATGGAAAACAAAAAAATTCTACTGCATGCACACAAACAAGCCAAGATCTATCTACTAGATTGTAGCAACGAGTCGATAGTAGCACTCACCCTCGAAGATTCCAAAGAGGTTAACGAGAGCAAATTCTCGTGGGTGATGTAGTTGTACACTTGTCGATCTCAAGATCACGTAGACGATCCTTCCGGCGCTGCGTTCCGGCAGCGCTTCCGCAGTCGGTCACATGTTCGGTACTCGATGAAGACCTTCCTCTCCCTTGTTCTAGCAGGCAGCGGAGGTTGTAGCACTCTCCTCGTGATTCCGGCAGCACGACGGCGTGGTGTCGGAAGTAGAGGGAAGATCCCGCAGGGCTTCGCCTAAGCCGGAGCGAGTATGGTGGAGTAAGAGAGGGCCTTGGCGATCTACGGTTTAGAGGCGCCAAGGGGAGGTGGTGTGGCCGGAAGCTAGGGCTTGGGGAAGCCCAAGTCGGCGACTTGGAGGAGGCTCTGGCGGCGGTAGCACCTGGAGGTGGTGGCGCCTAGGAGCTAGGGTTTGGGTGTGAGGGGTAGGGGTGCTCCCTACACCTCCTTATATAGGGGGAGGCGGTTTGGGAGGAGGGAGTCCTCCTCCAACTCCTCCTCCTTGGCCGGCGGGTGGAGGGAGTGGGATTTCTACCCTAGGTAGGTTTCCTACTCTCCCTCCAACAAGCAATGTTCGGATTTGACTTTTTCAAATTCGCGTTTGACTTTCAAACTTGAATTTGATTTCTCTCTTCATATTGCCCAGCCAAGTGACCTAGTACATGATGCAACCATTCCACATTGTCATGACACATAAATGTACCCTTCCCTTCAGTCTTGGGACCTTCCAGACCCTTCTAGAACATTCCCGGTGAAAACACCGAAATCATTTCCGAACTCCGAAACAGGACTTTCCTTATATGAATCTTATTCTCCGGACCATTTCGGATATCCTCGTGATATCCCGGATCCCATCCGAGACTCCGAACAACATTCGGTCTCTTACTCATTATTCCATAACTACACAACAACATCGAATCCTTAAGTGTGTCTCCCTACGGTTCGTGAATTACGCGGACATGACCGAGACACTTCTCTGATCAATAACCAATAGAGGAATCTGTAAATTCATATGGCTCCCACATATTTCAACGATTACTTTGCGATTGAATGAACCACTTACATATGATACCAATTTCCCTTTATCTCACGATAGTTTACTTATCCGAGGTTTTGATCGTTGATATCTCTGCATCCCTAGTTCACCCTCGTTACTGATAAGTACTCTTTTCTCGTTCCCGTGATATGTGATCCCTTGTGAGCCAGTCACATGCTTGCAAGCTAATTGGATGACATTCCACCGAGAGGGCCCAGAGTATATCTATCCGTCATATGGATGGACAAATCCCACTCTTGATCCATGTGCCTCAACCCATACTTTTCGAACACTCAATGCCACCTTTATAGCCACCCAGTTATGGTGTGGTGTTTGATGTCATCAAAGCATCCTTCCGGTGATGGTGATTAGCATGATCTCATGGTCGAAGGAATTAGGTTACTATGTATCAGAAAGCTTATAGCAATTGAACTATTAAAATGACTTGATCTTTATGCTACGCTTATCTATAGGAGTATGTCCATCATAACATTCTCCTAATGATATGATCTTGTTATTAACAACATCTCAATGTTCATGATCGAGAAACCACGATCATGTATTAACCAACAAGCTAGTATTATTAAAGAGGCTTTACTAGGGACTCTAATTTAGTTTACAAATCACACAAGTATTAATGTTTCCTGTTAATACTATTATAGCATGAATGTAAACATTTATCATAAACACAAAGATATAATAATAACTGCATTTATTATTGCCTCTAGGGCATATCTCCAACAGTTCCCACAAGAGGCAAATATTGGAGAGGTCGACTTCTCCCAACATCAAGATGTAGATAATCTAACACATGGTCACACGATGAATATCATACTAAACTTTATCTTATTCCAATCTTATACTAGGGTTTATCCATCTCCCCAAGAACTAATGATCTACTCAGACATGGAGGCGGATAGCATCATCATAATAGTAATGGAAGCGATCATTGATGAATAGTACTTGTATAAATCCACAACTAGTACAAGAATTACAACAAGATCTAGATGGGATGGATGGAGATGATGGTGGTGATGAAGATGCAGCGGTTGATGAAGATGGAGATAGATGCCTTGGCCTCCCAGATCTGCGTAGGGCGAAGATGGATCCCTAAGGAAAGTTTCCCCTCCAGATGCCTTCCGAAGGTTAGGTTTCGGCGATTTGTAGGTGTTCTGTATGTCGTCTCTCCAAACCAGTTGCACGGGGTAAAACTATTTGAGGAGGCGGTGGCGGCGCCAAATATATGGCGGCCCACCGTATATTTGGTCGTCAACTCTTCTATCTCCGCTTCTCGCTTCGGGTTTTCTTTTGGTATTATTAATATTCCCAAAATAAGAGATTTACGTAGTTTTTGGCTCCTTTTATTGTTGGGCCACGCAGAGATAAAAACAAAATTTTCCCTCTAACGTGGTGATCCCAAGATCTAGCCGAGGTAGAAGGCCACGAGGTTTACCACTAGACGCGCGGTTGCGGATTACTGATGAAGCGTGTCAGTTGATGCAGTGCAGTCCTCACGATCCGATCGTCCTGGTGCTGATCGCACATCACCTCTGCTGGTATCCACACGTACAAGGAGGAGCACCGGCGGCGAACTGCTAGGTTCGTTATGGCGGTAGGACTGCTGTGGAGCTAGGGTTTCCAACACATGGAATGACCTAACCGAACAACGATTAACCTTTCTGGGTTACGGTGCTCCACTATATATAGGGAGTGAACGTGGGCTCTACTCGCGCGACCCATTCACTAAAGCCCATATAACACTAGTCACCGTGAGTCCAACTCACTAACTTAGTCCTAATCTGGTTTAGGTCCAACCCAACCAGATTACAGGTTCAGATCCAATTCGAACTTGCTCCCGCTCTTAAGTGTGAGACCCCGCAGGCTCATGGCTACTTGGACACGATTGGAGTCCGACTCTCAATCGATCAGTCGGTAGCGTCTCCTAGCAGAACATGCCGACTCCCAAGTACCAAAGAGTCATAACGACTTGCCTTTCCAATGCGACTTGCGTCCGAGTCCCTTTTGCCTCACGATATACCTTGTCAGACTATAGGTGAATAATTATCATCCTTTAAATAGTCCGACTCTCTTCTCGATCCGAGATAAGTGATTCACCCGACTAACTCTTAGTCGATCGCCTCAGTTAACACTTAATCGAGTCGTGCATGGCCATGCTTTCCGAATCATATCTCACGAGAGGGCCCAGAGAATATCTCTCCAAGTGGAGGGGCAAAATCCCATCTTGGTTATTCATATCACGCAGCTTGATTCTCAGTCGACCCAAACTCTGCCTTTATAGCTGCCCAGTTACGAATCAGTGTTTGACAGAACCTAAGTCGGTGATCCTCAACTCGGATTATGCAACAACCTCAGGTCTAAGGATTACATTGATTGAGATATACAAATGACAACTTGTTCGTTGTACCTCAATATGGGTCAATCCGACTCGCTAAACTCTTTAGTCGAATCTGTGTAAGTTGGAATAGCATCTCCATGCCCATGACAAGTGAAACCGAGTCATCAAGCCAACTTTCACATTGGTCTAAGTTGTGTGTCCAGCACAACCTCAATGACCAAGGATATTTGGTACAAACATGAATGCATAGTTCCACAACCGAATCACATATTCAATGATAAACATCAGATGTTTATACAAGGACTACTTAATATCTTTATGAATACAATGGGAAATCTCATCATACATGATTGCCTCTAGGGCATATTCCCAACAGTCTCCCACTTGCACTAGAGTCAATCTTCCGACATCACATGTCTAGGCATCTAATACCCATGGCTCTCAGGTGCGCCTCATGCTTCGGCTGTGGTAACGGCTTTGTCAACGGATCCGCAATATTTGCATCTGTGTGTACCTTGCATAACTTGATATCACCCTGATCCACGAACTGGCGAATCAGGTGGTACCGCATGAGTATGTGCTTGTTCTTTTGGTGCTGTCTAGGTTCCTTGGCTTGTGCAATAGCACCATTGTTGTCACAATACACGTCTAACGGATTGGACGAGCCCTGAACCACACCAAGATCCATGAGGAAATTCCTCATCCAAACAGCTTCCTTTGCTTCCTCCGAGGCGGCAATATACTCAGCCTCTGTTGTAGACGCTGACACAGTCTCTTGCTTGGAACTCTTCCAGCTCACAGCACCTCCATTTATAATAAACACGTATCTGGACTGCGAACGAGAATCATCAGTCGATAAGATAACTTCGCATCCGTGTAACCCTTTACACCGAGTTCATCTTCACCACCATAAACCAAGAACATATCCTTAGTCCTTCTCAAGTACTTTAGGATATTTTTAGCCATCGATGGATTTCTCGAGATCGCCTGGTATCGCTCACAACACTTAGAGCATATGAAACATCCGGCCTAGTACAAATCATGGCATACATGATGGATCCGATATGAAGCATACGGAATCGCACTCATCCGACTTCGCTCATCAGTTGTCGAAGGACACTGAATCTTGCTAAGTTTTACACCATGGGACATCGGTAAGAACCCCTTCTTAGACGATTCCATGTTGAACTTCTTCAACACTTTGTCCAAATAAGTACTCTAACTCAATCCAATGAGCCTCCTTGATCTATCTCTATAGATCCGGATTCCGAGGATGTATGTTGCCTCACCCAAGTATTTCATTGAGAAACTCCTTTCCAACAATTCCTTGGTCTCTTGCAACATCTGGACATCATTTCCAATCATTAATATGTCATCCACATATAAGATTAGAAAATTTACTTTGTTCCCACTAAACTTCTTGTACAAACAAGAATCATGATCACTCTTGATGAAGCCAAACGATTTGACTACCTAATCAAAGCGAATATTCCAACTCCGAGATGCTTGCTTTAACCCATAAATGGACTTCTGAAGTTTGCATACCTTTTCAGCACTAGCCGGATCGATAAAACCCTCGGGCTGTATCATATACACGTCCTCGGTTAAATTTCCATTAAGGAAAGCCGTTTTGACATCCATCTGCCATATCTCATAGTCAAAATAGGCCGCTATAGCTAACATGATCCGAACTGATTTAAGCATCGCTACGGGCGAGAAAGTCTCATTATAATCAACTCCTTGAACTTGTCGGAACCCCTTCGCGACAAGGCGTGCTTTATAGATTGAAACATTTCCATCCATATCAGTTTTCTTCTTAAAGACCCATTTGCACTCGACGGGTCTTGCACCGTCTGGCAGATCAACCAAGTTCCAAACTTGATTTTCATCCATGGACTTTATCTCGGATCTCATGGCTCCAAGCCATGACTCGGAATCAGATCCCACCATCGCTTTCGAATAATTTGCCGGCTCATCACTGTCTAACAGTAACACATCACGAACACTTCGTAATCTTGCCAATCTTCGTAGTACAGGTGCTGCCGCCGGCTCAGCTACCACGATCGGCTCAACCTCCAAGGTTTTTGCCGACTCGCTACTAGCCGGTTCCTCTCGAATTTCTTCGAGCTGCACCATGCTCCCACTTACTCCCCGACTGAGAAACTCTTTCTCAAGGAAGACACCGTTCTGAGCGACAAACACTTTGCCCTCTTCTCGGTTGTAGAAGTAGTAACCCAAGGTTTCCCCCGGATACCCCACGAAAATGCACTTATCCGACTTGGCTGTAATCTTGTCCGACTGAAGTCGCTTGACAAATGCTTCACAACCCCAAATCTTAAGAAAAGACAAACTCGGCTTTTTGCCTATCCACATCTCATGCAGTGTCTTCTCTACCGATTTTGATGGTACTCTGTTTAGTGTGAACGCTGCTGTTTCTAGACAATAACCCCAAAATGATAAAAGCAGATCTATCCGACTCATCATTGACCGTACCATGTCCAACAAGGTCTGATTCCGCCTTTCCGAAACACCGTTCCTTTACGGCGTTCCAGGCGGAGTAAGTTGAGGAACTATTCCACAACTTTTCAGATGGTCATCAAACTCATGGCTCATGTACTCACCTCCTCGGTCCGACCGAAGAAACTTTATTTTCTTGTCGAGTTGATTCTGTGCTTCATTCTGGAATTCTTTGAACTTTTCAAAGGCTTCCGACTTGTGTTTCATCAAGTACATATATCCATACCTACTCAAATCATCAGTGAAGGTAATGAAGTACTCATAACCACCCCTGGCTGTCGTGCTCATTGGTCCACATACATCACTATGTACTAGTCCCAACAAGTCGGACGCCCTTTTCAACTCTTTGCAAAGGTGTCTTGGTCATTTTCGAGTAGGCAAGATTCGCATGTCTCGAACGACTCAAGTCGAGCGAAGTGAGGAGTCCATCATCATGGAGCTTCTTCATGCGTTTCCAACTTATATGACCAAGTCGAAAGAGCAAAAAGTAAGTCATATTTATATAATTTGGTTTCAACCTATTAAAATATATGTTATAAACCTACTCAACAAAAAGAATCAAAATAAATAACCCGTCACGGGCGGGTGCAAAGCTGAAACATATCATTCAAATACAAAGAACAACCATTATTCTTGATATTCGACTCATAGCCTTGCCTCATCAAACATGAAGCGAAATAATGTTTTTGAGCACTTTGGAACATAATAACAATTATTTAGTTCCATAATGAATCCAGAAGGTAAATGAAGTTGCATCGTGCCGACTTCCAACGCAGCAACTCTTGCTTTGTTGCCGACTCTAATGTCAACCTTGCCTCTTGCTATGCTCCTAGTTCTTACCAGTCCCTGCAACGAGTTGCAGATGTGAATAACTGATCCGGTATCATATACACAAGAACTATTAGGTGCATCAGCAAGATATATGTCTATAACATTGCAAACAAGTGTACCTGAGTCGGAAGTCATACCTCCACTCTTGGCTTTGTCGGCCAAGTACTTGCTGCAGTTCCTCTTCCAGTGGCCATCCACCTTGTAGTAGAAGCAAGTGGATCCGGCTGAAGGAGATGGCTTAGTCCCTGAGGAAGCGCTTGGGACTGGGTCTGAGCACCTTTCCTCGACTTAACCTTCTTCTTAGTCCAAGAACTCTTCTTGAACTTAGCCTTATTCGCACCATCAACACTTTGGTGCCCTTCTTGAGATCCGCCTCTGCCTGCTTGAGCATCCCATGCAATTCAGTGAGCTTCTTATCCATACCATGCATGTGGTAGTTCGAAATGAACTTCCCATATGCACTAGGAAGAGAGTTCAGAATTATATCCGTAGAGAACTCTTCGCTTATGGGGTAGCCAAGCCTCTCCAGAGACTGCACGTAACCAACCATTTTGATCACATGCGGACTCAGTGGATCACCATCCTTAATCTTGCAACTCAGCAAAGCCTGAGAGACTTGATACCTCTCAGTCTTACTTTGAGCACAGGAACATACTTTTGAGGCTTTCGATCATATCGTAGGCCTCAACATGCTCGAACTACTTTTGCAAGTCCGGTTCCATGTGAGCAAGCATAAGACATCTAATATCCGTGGACTCATCCTTAGCCCGACGGTAGGCATTTGTGGCTGCGACAGTCGCATTCTCATTCGGCTCATCTAGAAGTGGGTTGTCTAGGACATGGTCCTTCTTTTCTTGTTTGAGAACAATTCTCAGATTTCGATACCAGTTGGTAAAATTAGTGTCGTTTAGTTTATCTTTATCAAGAATGGTTCTCAATGCAAAACCGGATATCTGAGAGTGACTGCTACTTGGTGCCATGATCTACAATAGAAAATATGCAAAACACTTAAGACATGTATTCATAAAAGAGAAAGCATATTAAACATTTTAATATTTTATGCTCCCACTAGAACCAACACCCCTCCGATGGTTACTTAGTGATTCAGGATCCTAAATAAGCAAGTCGGCTAGTGAGCTTTAGCATCACCTCTAGCCGCCAAGTGATCTAGGTAGATAACTCCTTGTCAATCGCATCTCATGCGACTCCTGTTGGACGGGTGGCATCACATGCCCCGGCTCCCATACGACTTTTCCCCGAGTCCCACAACCGTTGTGATAGACCCGTCTAGCTTACCGAGTGTTTACGCAGTAAGAGTCCGACTCAAACCCACCTAGTCGAAAAGAATTGGCAACACCTCAATTTAATGAGCCCACTACCAAAAATGTCCGACTTGTGATGGTGCAAACACTGGCGAGAAAACCGACTAGACCTTCTTTGAGGGATTAAATTTTACCGACTATCTAATAGAGGTAAAACTGAGACATAACAAAACACAAAATAAAGCATTTATAATGTGAAATGGTATGGCTCTCTTCATGGCGATCTCCATCTCCACAAAGCCTGTAATCCGACTCGTGCCAACTCTTGTCACTTGCCGTCTTACTCCATGTCGCCGACATGTACAACGCCTTGCATGCCTTCCGGGTTATCCAAACAGCTACACTAGCTTAGTAAAGTAAATTACATAGAGAATCCGACACGCAGGTCGTTATACAATAAAAAGACAACACCTAGGCTCCAGCTGGCTGACAAAAACCGTGATTCGCAGATCACGTATGGATTACACACATACATCACATGCACATGAACCATACCATTCACAACTTCCTACAAAAACAAGTTATGCATAGATACAATATCTACCGGCGTTGTGAAACTCGCAACGACATCTAAGGCGCTACGACAGGGCGAAGCCGGCGGTCCCGATTCGATATCATCTACAAAAACGCAGAACTCATCTACGATCCGAACATGGATTCCGACCATCGTTCCGATTCGATCAAACTCTTTGATATTCGATCACCGCTTCTGGATTTACGTGTCACAGTCTACCCCGATGGCGGAAGCCGACCGGTAGGGGTATGTCGTTCCACGACATCAGCAGTATGATCACGAAAATCAGATCTACCATTCCCCGAGAACAGTTGAACCAATCAACTTCGTACAAAACCGATCTATCTCATATATCGACCACCAAAATAGCACATAGATCTCATCTACAGCCAACCACATATCACATATGCGAGATCTCGAGCCTAAAACCAGAAGCTATCGCTCTGATACCACTGTTAGGCCACGCAGAGATAAAAACAAAATTTTCCCTCTAACGTGGTGATCCCAAGATCTAGCCGAGGTAGAAGGCCACGAGGTTTACCACTAGACGCACGGTTGCGGATTACTGATGAAGCGCGTCAGTTGATGCAGTGCAGTCCTCACGATCCAATCGTCCTGGTGCTGATCGCACAGCACCTCTGCAGGTATCCACACGTACAAGGAGGAGCACCGGCGGCGAACTGCTAGGTTCGTTACGGCGGCAGGACTGCTGTGGAGCTAGGGTTTCCAACACATGGAATGACCTAACCGAACAACGATTAACCTTTCTGGGTTACGGTGCTCCACTATATATAGGGAGTGAACGTGGGCTTCGCTTTGGCGACCCATTCACTAAAACCCATATAACACTAGTCACCGTGAGTCCAACTCACTAACTTAGTCCTAATCTGGTTTAGGTCCAACCCAACCAGATTACAGGTTCAGATCCAATCCGAACTTGCTCCCGCTCTTAAGTCATGACGACTTGCCTTTCCAATGCGACTTGCGTCCTAGTCCCTTTTGCCTCACGATATACCTTGTTAGACTATAGGCGAATAATTGTCATCCCTTAAATAGTCCGACTCTCTTCTCGATCTGAGATAAGTGATTCACCCAACTAACTCTTAGTCGATCGCCTCGGTTAACACTTAACCGAGTCGTTCATGGCCATGCTTTCCGAATCATATCTCACGAGAGGGCCCAGAGAATATCTCTCCAAGTGGAGGGGCAAAATCCCATCTCAGTTATTCATATCACGCAGCTTGATTCTCAGTCGACCCGTACTCTACCTTTATAAGCGCCGATTCGGATCAGCGTTGATGAACCTAAGTCGGTGATCCTCAACTCGGACTATGCAACAACCTCAGGTCTAAGGATTACATTGATTGAGATATACAAATGACAACTTGTTCGTTGTACCTCAATATGGGTCAATCCGACTCCCTAAACTCTTTAGTCGAATCTGTGTAAGTTGGAATAGCATCTCCATGCCCATGACAAGTGGAACCGAGTCATCAAGCCAACTTTCACATTGGTCTAAGTTGTGTGTCCAGCACAACCTCAATGACCAAGGATATTTGGTATAAACAACATGAATGCATAGTTCCACAACCGAATCACATATTCAATGATACACATC
Source organism: Avena insularis (assembly GCA_023614405.1). Taxonomy (NCBI): domain Eukaryota; kingdom Viridiplantae; phylum Streptophyta; class Magnoliopsida; order Poales; family Poaceae; genus Avena; species Avena insularis. The sequence continues at coordinate 60,875,399 of CM042689.1, forward strand.
AGATGTTTATACAAGGACTACTTAATATCTTTATGAATACAATGGGAAATCTCATCATACATGATTGCCTCTAGGGCATATTCCCAACATTTCTCTCCAGCACAACTGCTCCAAGAATTGTGTCCTTTGGATCCATCGTCTGGTCTGATCCTAGTGAAAATAAACATAAAAAGTGCATGCGAACGCCGTAAAATTCCAAAATCCTACAACTACAATGCAAAATAACAATGTAAAACATGATGCAAATATGCACTCATCAAGCGCCTATATTGTTTTGGACCGCGTGACAATTTTAAGGTATCGACAAGCCCAGTCACACTTTCAGGTACCCAATCATTTACCGCCGTTCTCGCAAACCCTGGGTCCGTCTCGAATACCGTCCGACTTTGTTACGGGTAGCTTAGTGGGGTGGTCCCTATGTGCTTACTTTGGGTCTGGTAAACGTCGTGTCTGAAACCCCGTCGACATACTATTGGGTGTATGTTTTGTAATCTTGTACCTATTTGATCGGACAACAAGGGTGTAGGTGTGTGTGGAAACTTTGGTGCACCCCTACAAGGTTTAATCTTTTTGAAAAGCCGTGTCCACAGTTATGGATGATTTGGAGAACAGCTCTCGATCATAGACAACTATAACTAAAGTTTACTGTTATAATTTGACTTGTATCTGATATGACTAGTAAGTTGGATAACCACCACGGAAAGAATGAATAAAACTGCCAATCGTGTGAGTTTCCTCGGCAGGACATCCTCATTTGGTCTCGAGGGGGAAAATACCAAGATGGGTATGTTTGGTGGTAGTATCATCTTGGTTCCGAATAGGTCCTTCTTATCCCTCTCTGATAGCTGACAGTTATTTCGAGTCTCTAAAGGTTGTTTAGTGCATGCTGCGTTGCGGCTTCAGTCCACCATACCTATGTCGGCGAGAGCCGCCGAATTCTAAGACTCGCCGTGTACTGGCGTCAGTACTGACCGCTCTCTTTTTATTTTGCCCTTTGTCGGCACCCCTTTTGTTTAAGCGGGTTTTGAGACCAACGTCGTTAGCAGGGTTACCCTTCCGGCTTGGCCTGGGCAGGGATATGGACGTCATTGGTTATTCTTCAGGGCTCTTAGCCCAATTTGCATCTTGTCCGTACTCGGACGTGGTATCGCTTTCAAGGTGATTTGGATATGTGTATTGTATATCTGTATTCTTGACTCGTCGAGTCGCTGTTGTATATATCTATTCTGTGGATTCCATCGTGGACTATTGTGTAATGGTATTACTTCGTTTTCCACCCGCACGCAAGTGCCTGGGGGCAACTTTGAATCGTTTCTATGGGGGTTTGGCGGGAATCGCTAAAAATTACATAGAGCCGATCTGAGGGTGTTACATCACCTTCGTTCTGAACACCCGCCTCTCCTTGGTCTTTTTGTTTTCCTAGGAATCTCGGGGCGAGAATCTTGTTTAGTGGGGGAGAGTTGTAGCATCCCAATTGTCTAACAATTGCAATGCTACTTGCCTAGTCTATATTTTGCTACTTCCTACACATCATTTGTGCATTGCATTATATCATGATCATGTCACCATGCCACCTTGCATTTGAGCATCATATAAAACCCACCTATTTAGTTCTCATCCCATATGCATTATATATTGTGTCACTTGTATTTGCCTCTTGATATATTTTATTTGCTTCTTGATAAATTGCTTCATATAAGAGGATCAACCGAGCCTTTTTTACTTCTTCCTCTCTCTCTCGCCCGCTACAGTAAACCTCCTAGATCTCGCGAGACCGGGCCGATCCCGAGCCCCCTTGGCGGCCATGGTGGCCAGAGGTGGCGCAGGGGAGGCGCCGGAGTAGTTATAGGGTTGCGGCCGTTGTGCCTATAGTTGTGGAGTAGGGTGCTGAAGCTGGGGGTCGAGCTTGGCACATCCGGTGGTGGAGATTGGGCGCGGTGTGCTCCGATGGCCGGAGTTGGTGTGCCTCGTCTCTGGATCCGGGATCTCCGTAATAAGACCCGCTGCTCCGCTTCAAGCTTGTGGTGGCTCTGATCTCCCGCTCCCGGCCGGCCATGGTGGTGAGGGGGATTGGCAGAGCGATCCCTCCTCAGCTTGATCTGGTGGTGGAAGGGGCTCCTCTTGGTGCGTTGGCACGGCGCCAAGGATTCGCCCTAGTCGACCTCCACTTTGATCGATGGTGGATCCAAGTCGGAGACCTACTGGTGGCAAGCCCTATCATAAGGCGCCTAGGAGCTGGTGCTTAGTGTGTGATCTGGTGCCTCTTCGCCCTCCTCAGCCGGCCTTGGTGGCGAGGGAGGTTGGCGTGGAGGCGGCTGCGTGGTTTGCCCGATTCCCAGCCGGCCGTGGTGGCGAGGGGGGTCGAGTGGCTGCGTTGTCCTTTTCTTTTTGTCCAAGTGCTAGTGTTGTCCATGCCGCGGTGAGCTTCTCTCCTGTCTGCTTCAGCGCCCAGGGTGGTCGCTTCGAGTATGCAGTCTGGGAATCCGCGGCGGCGGTTTCATTGGAGCTCCTCTCCGGTGTTTCGTAGCGGCTTTTCCCCGTCCTTGCGCCGGACCGAATGGCAGTAGGGCTGCCGCTCCGCCGCTGCTCTGCTCCGTCCGTCGGATTTCTTCTGCTCTCGTCTCCAAGTGGCATTGGAGCCGCCGTTCTTGACCAGGAGTTCTTGGTTCTGGAGGAGGAAGAGGAACGGGGACTTGATTGCTTCTCAAGTTTTTCCCCAAGGTTCTTTCTGCTTATTTTTTGACCCCTGTGTAATTTTATGTTATTTTGGGTTTCCTTGTACTCCAGAAGTTTATTAATAGCAGCATCTTGTCGGGTGGGTTCCACCCGTTGACCGTTCAAAAAAAAAGAAAGATAAATTGCTTTATGCCCAAGTTAAGTTGTGGGCATATCTCTTTTACAAATCCACCACTTTTCTTGTCACCACCTTATACTTCCACCATCCAAACTATATATGAGCAATTGCATTTCTATTTGTATTTAAGTCTAGCTCCTATGTGTTGGGTTGGATCCATTTCTATTTCTACATGTTCTCATATATGAAACATGTTGTTTTCACAATATGGGGTACGGGGCACCACATGACTACCTTAACATTCTATGTGGGTAGAATACATTCTCTATCTTACATATGGCTTATATTGAACATGTGAGCATGCTAGAATATATATGAGGCTACATAATCACCTAGTGGCACACACACACTAGCATTACCCATTTATATTCAATTATGCTTATTATCATCCAATCCATATTTGAAGCAAACTTGTTTTGTGTGTTGGCCTTTATTCAAATATTTGAATGCATGCATGGAGTCTATGCCATATTGATTATAGTTGTTTTCACAACTTAAGGGTGGCATTCAATATATGTGCATGGCCCATGCAATCTTGTCTCACTTCTATTTATTTGAATCCTTTTGGTTGTTTGAGGGATTGCTTGTTAAAACCATCCATTCTTTTGACCTAGTTGTTTTCACAACTTCTTCATCCAAGCAATGCATGCATGTTCCATGCACCCCAAGCTCATCACCCCACCTACATCCCTCTCATGGGAACCTTGTTTGTTTTTGTATGTTCTTGAACACAACTTTTGGGCAAACAAAAGGAACGACTATAACTAACCTAAACCCTTCCCACCATATTTTTCCTCTGTGCTTTTCATCTGCTTTGCAAGCTGTACCTGTTTTCAAATTTAAAACAAACAACCAAAACAAATTGATACAAAAAAAAGAAAAGCTTTCAGCAGAAAAAACAAGCAGAGAGCATATCCGCTCGCAGCAGCCCAGTAGCAGAGCCCACCCGGAGCAACCTTCCTCTTCCTGGGCGGGCCATCGCTCCCCTTCTGCCCTGATACCGTTTTGCGAAGCAAGGGGCTCGACGCCGTCCTGTTCATCTTCATGTCCATCGGTCCCCTCTCTCTCAGCGCCTGATGGAGAGCGGCAGGTCGCCGTTGCGCCCCGTTTGCTCGCGTCAGCAGCACGCGCTGCGCGTGACCCTCCCTCGCCCTTATCTTCCTCGCCTTGCGCCGTCCTGAACCCTAGCTTTCCCCTCGCTGTTTCCCCTCTTCCTTTTCCCCACCACACCATGGCCGCCGCCTCGAACCACCCTCCGACGCCGCCATGTCCTACGCCGCCAAGCACCGTGCAGTAGCGAAGGAGTGTCGCCTGCGCCCTCCTCGTCGAACCCGCAGCAGTAGCAGAGCTGGGGCAGTCAGGAACTTCTCCCCTCCATTGCCCTGCACCGCCCGAGCAAAGTCGCCACCCTCAATGTCGCCTCCTACCGTCCCTGACCCCGATTCCAATGGGAATCGGCAAAGGTGAGGCCCCTCTTTAACCCTCGGCCTCGTTGCATCCCTGCCGTGCCCGCCGTCGCCTCCCGCGCCTCGCCATCGTCGCTGCCGAGCACCCCTTTTTTCTTCTCTGCAACGAAGCGTCACCGCTGAGACCTCAACAACACCGGCCGACCCTATTTTCCCCGGCGCTCACCGACGAGGCCCAGTTGTACCTGGATGTCCAGGATTCCCCTGCACCGTGTTTTCCTTCCTTTGAATCCCCACAGTGTCCGGCCGCGTCGCTACCGTCCTCGTCAAGCCGCTAGCTATCTCTGCCTGTCGGCTTTTCTTTGGAGCAGTGCCCAACACAGCCCTGAATCGTGCAAGATCTAAATCGATAAATACCTCCTCCAGTGAAAGTCTATCGGAAGTTTATGTTCTAGGCATCACCCGCTTGCTCCCGGCGAAAACCGCAGCACAATCGGAGAACCACGGCGCTCGCAATTCATCTCTAAACCTGACCATTTTTTCCACCGGTGGCCGGTTAGTAGAATCGAGCAATCACCTGGATACGACAACCTTCCCCCAGAACGCCACACGGAAACTGATGCGTGCACTTCATTTACACGAAAAAAATTCAAAAAGTCATAATGCTGGAACTGTAAGTCAGAATTGTGTTCCGTTTTACAATTGAGTTTCTCGCAATGAAATCTTCGAAACTAGATCTTATTTGTATATATTTTGATAAACTTTTTTTTAAAACAACTTAGTGTCATAAGAAATCAACTTCCAGCAAATAGTTGCTTACACTAATTTTTTGGATATTTTGTATTCAACTTAGTTTTCAAGATACCGGCCGAGTAACAACAGCCAACAACTTCATAGTCTTGAGACACACAACTTTATAATACTAGTCGCCGACCATATTTCATAGTATTATTGGCATTTTAGTTACTGAGATAAGACAACTTAGTATTAACAAAAATACAACTTAATAATAAACAATGTGTAACTTAGCTGCCAGCGGTCAAACTTCATGACAATGGTACGAAACTTTACAACACTGATGCTACTCTATTACTGGTACGCAGCTTAGACATAGTGATAGGCAAGTTCATGACGATGGTGCACAATGGAATAAGTTGTTGTTCATCATGTCACTGGGTTGCAACTCGAGTAGCCACCCTCTTTGGCGTAATCATGACATCACCACCACCCCCATTGTGACCCCTGACTCCATCAGCAGTAGTGGCCTCCGTCCTAACACCCTCGACAACAATAGCTCGAGAAGGCAACCACTAGAGGTAGAGGGAGAACGAGGAGACCTATACTGCAGAACAGGTCACGGCCCATCCGAGCTCCATAGCATCAGAACACAAGGCACATGTGTGAAGAAACATTTTAATGTCAGGAAATGTAACTTATCATTCTGACATGCAACTTCTATTGTTACGTCAAGAACCCAATTGATAAACGAATGCAAGTTGAGATAAAATAAGCAACTTCATGTTGGTTGTGTTTAAGTTGCAACCATGCCCCACTAAATCGCATTTGGTGCAGACTATATCTGAAGCCGAAGGGTTATCGCTTCGATACCAGAAGTTCACAACCCTCCATGAAATAAGTTGTTACCACTTTGGTGTAGAGGTAGACAACTTTATAGATGGGGTATGCAACTTAGCACCGGGTACACAAATTAGTAAATACTTGGTATGCAACTTAGCACCGGGTACACAAATTAGTAAATACTTGGTATGCAACTTAGCACAAATACATTACAAAACTTAGTAATAATGGGCATGCAACTTCACGAATACAGTATACAACTTAGCAATAATGGGTACGCAAATTATCACATGCGTAAACCAACAATTTGTTGTCAACAAATGCAACTTATCAACATGCAACTTTTCTTGTTCGAGCTACAATCTAGTTGGTAAATAACATGGGATAAAAAGCAACTTATTGATGGTTATGTTTTAATTACAAACATACTCGCATGCTATATGCATGCTATAGTTGTTGTCGGTTCTTGAAATAAGTTGTTGTCACTCAAGCTTGAGTAGGCAACTTCACTGATTGGATATGAAACCTAGCACTATGGGTATATAACTTATCAATAGCATGTATACAACTTAGCACATGTTTAAGAAACATTTTTTTACGGCAGTTAAGCAATAATTTAGTGTCTACAAAACATGAATTAGCAAATGTATGAGATAACAATTTATTGTATGCAAAAATACAACTTAACTCATTTGTGAAACCAATAATACTGTTCGCAAAATACAACTTAGCACGTGTGAAAAAAACAAGGACGCATCTGGAAAACTTTAGGCAGACTGAGAAAGTAACTTAGTTTAAATGTAACAGCAAGTTGATAAGTTAAATGTAACAGCAAAACTAAACAAAGAATTTTATGGATAGGTTAAAAGTCACAAGACAACTTAATCATATTGATAAAGCAACTAAATTAAATCAGTATCCAACTAAAAAGCTACCTGGTAAATCGGTAAACCTAGATAAGCATGATGATTGATGAGGGAAACAACTTAGTAAGATTCAGTAGACAACTTCAAGCATACAGAGAAAGCAACTTACTTCAAATGTAATAGCAAGTTGATAAATAGCAAAACTTAACAAAGAATGACATGGAGGAGCAACTTAATTAAAAGTCACAAGCCAACTTAAGCATATTAATTGTGCAACATAATTAAAACACGTAGCCAACTAAGATCAAGATGATAAAAAAAATAACTAAATCGGTAAACCTAGGTAAGCATGATGAGAAAAAACAACCTAGTAAGATTCAACATCCAACTTTAGGCATAATGATAAATCAATTTTTAAATCTAAGAAGAAGTTAAAAAATAACTAAGCAAAATATGGAGAAGCAACTTAATTAAAAATCAATAATGAAAATGAACACAACTTAACGGAAATCAATAACAACAGTCGATACGCAACTTAATAATAAAAATAGTAAGTACAGCGACAACGACGGATGTGCGATGCCTGGATGGACAATTGTTAATGCTAAAAATGGGATGGGAGTGCATGAGTATTGTTGTGGGTGCTGCAAAATGGTCATGCATGACATCACGAGATGGACCTAAATTGCTACGATGCTGCTGCAAACACTCATGCACAAACATGTTATTGTGGGTGCTGCAAAATGGTCATGCATGACATCACGAGATGGACCTAAATTGCTACGATGCTGCTGCAAACACTCATGCACAAACATGTTAGTGACGCCCACTGCTTGACAACGCTGTGGTTGACCTAACCTTGCGAGAATCAAGATTAAAAGTTGTAGTCACACCCCAAAATATCATTATAGTTGCTTCGGGAAATACACAATGATCTAATTGCCACACTTGACAATTCCTCTAGTGCAAAAGCAGACCTACACACTTATTGATACTCCTACTACTTACTGCTACGCTGGTACTAACAAAAATAGATTTGTGTGGTACTAGATCGAAGTAGATGTGCGTAGAGGAGAGATGCGGGTGTTGAAAACGATAATCACAATCCGAGGCCAGCAACGCGTGGCATGTATCCTGTAAGAGTAGTACAGACATGTGCGAGTTCAGTTAGTAGCTAGATTCTATGAGGGTGTAATCTCCTAGCTTGCAACGACACTATGACTTCAATGAATAAAGCAGGCACGGTAGATGCTTGTCAGCAAAATCTATTCTTGTTGCCGTGTTGTGTGTGTGTTGTGTTCTAGGCTGCTAGCTACCTAAAAGATCAGGTCCGTATAAAACAGCTAGCTAGCTTCTGCCTTCTGGTACCTGTGCGTCTTGCCGAACTCATCATCGTCGGCGGAAGTACTCGGCACATAGGGGCCGGGCCAACAACGGGAGCCTGAGACCATGGTGGTGCTCTTCCTGCTCCTGACGCCAACCGTAGCCACAGGTTCTGGTGGAATCTAAAAATCAACCACCCCTTCCGTGAGAGGACATCAGGAGCTTGCCGAGGTGGCAGACGCAACTCCTCCGTTCGGTTGAGGCAGTCGTGTAAACCAGAAAGTAAGTGCCGATGGAGAGGAAGTAAACTGTGGCTAGGATCCACCATGGAGACGAACCAAATCGAATTGGACCCAGAACATTGAGACCAATCAATTTCAAGACACAATTATAGTCCAAAACTATCCCCATACGGACTGAACAAAGATCTTGATCTATAAGGATGAATCAACCATTAGACGGTAAAGCTCACCTCGTAATCTCGAGCTGGCCGAAGACGAACAGATCCACCTCGCGGTCTCCTCTGAATGCTCCTCCACCGTGAACTGGTACAGACCCAAGTTCACCACCATCCATCGCACGGACTGACTCCGTCGACAAGATGCGCGCCCTTATGAACGGTCGTACTCCACCAATGAGATCCACGCCCTCACAAAAAGCCGGTTTCCCACCACAGAGTTCCTCTCCCCTGTCTCCGCCGCTGAGCTCCCCGCCAAGACGCGCGTGTCGATTTCCGTCGCCGAGCTCTGTCGCCCTCGCCTGCGCTAATTTCCCGATTTGCGGGACCTAGCGAGCAATGGATTTGGGGAGACATGGGAGGGGAATGGAATGAATAGAGGGAGAGAGCGGCACGGACATCGCTGTCGGAACAACCCGTCGTCACGCCTTTTTGACCGACTGCATCGGACGGACCAGAAGCGATGGCTCGTTCGTGCAATCCAGCCACCGAGCACTTTTTAGCAATTGTTTTTTTTTTTCACCGTAGGCGTTTACCACTACAGTTTTCGTGAGACATCTGTTCTAGGTCTTTTTCACAAAACCCCCTATAGATTTCTCTTCAGCACGCCCAAACCCTGCCTCGCAGAATCTTTGCTAGATAAACTCCTGTGTTTTAACCAAAGCAACCCGCAGTCCCCCAGTGCGCTGAAATCCGTGTAGAAGTCCCTGGCGCCTAGTCAGCTGGTTTAGGGATGGTAAGGTGGTCGAGGTTCTCGTCCTTCTCTTCGTAGAATTCCTCATCGTCGTAGCTCGGATTGATACTAGCGTCTATAAATAAATATAAAGTACACAATCACCAAACAATACTTAACTACTTTTATTTATCACATAAGGGTCACACTAGATGATCTAGTATCATCTCTATCATTACAAGAAAGGGTAATAAGATTTTATTTATCTTATTTTTACAAAAGTAATTTTTACTCATTGAAAGTTTACTTAAGATTTAATATTCTTCAATTCAAAATATGGGATCATATTGACACATGTCATCACCACATATTCCAATACTTGGAAATGTGATTTAAAATGGTTGGCCTAAATTATAAAGCTTAACACTATTATTTAATAATATTTAAGTGGCTAAAAATGACTATAAATTCATTCTTAAATTTTGGTCCAGAACTACTGTATGTAAGTATGTAGATTTTTACATATTCAGAAAGGCCTTGTCTAATATGATTTTTGAGAGTTGGAATTAACTCAAAATCACTTATGGTTGATTTTAGAAAAATGTGTGAAGTTGCAAAAGCTACTGTCTTATTATTTTACCAAGGGTGATCCATAATTTCAAACTGTTTGAATACAATGGGAGTGATTAGAAATTTTCATCTACTTTCAAACAAAATTGGATTCATTCAATTTGGTGTAGTGAATCTCTCTGAATTGATTTTTTAAGTTAACTATAGAATGGGATTTTCAAATAAAAGATAAAACTAGGTTTGAATTGACGGGTTGTGCACGAGAACGCTAATGAGCTGGCCCAACTACGCAACGCGCGCGTAGCGCGCTGCTCCAGGGTTGGTCCTACCTGTCAGTGGCTCATCTAGCGTGAAGCGGTATCGGTGAATCTAGGCCTTACGATTAGAGAGCGATCAACGGCTGGGCGCCGTCGTCTCCGTCGCAGGGCACGCACTAGTTAGAACCCTAGCGCTACGGCGGGGGTCGTCGGGGGCTTACGAGGGCTCTAGCTAGGACAAGCAATTGGGGCTAACGAATGAGTCGATGACGGCGGTTCGAACGGTGGTCGCGGCAGCTCCTGGGGTAGCTCCTAGCTTCGGATCCTTCCTTCCTCTGCAGCGGCGAACTCCAGTGAAATTCCGGCACGGTGGTGCTCGCCTTGCTCCAGGGTTGGGTCAGAAAGGTTCCTGGGTGAGAGAGGAGAGGAATGGTGTGCGTTTTGGGGTCGGGGTGGTCTCTATTTATACGACGGCGAAGGGGGCACGATGGCATGGCTCGGGAAAGCTGGCGATGCAGTTACATTGAGCTACAGGTATGGCCACAGGCATAGGTCGACGCGGTGCTTCAGGGAGAACGTCATATGCATAGTGGCACGGCAAGGCGCGGTCTAAATCGTTGGGGAACCTCCGTGCTCTATGACTGTACCGACGGCATTTTTCACGGTGTACGGTGGTCACGGCGATCGCGCGGTCAAACGATCATGTCTGGGAGCTTGCTGGAGTCATGGCGGACGTAGTGGCGCAAGGTGAGGGTGAGACGCGGCATGTGCGCACAGGATTGCTTGGCGTGGCGACCGGCAAGGTTCGGTGTTAAATGGGCATGGCGTTGCTGGTGTCTCCTCGAGCTGTGTTTGGTCGGGGCGTGCGCAGGCAGAGGCGGTGAGGTTAGGGCTACCTCCTAGACATCATGGGAGAGGGGATCATGATCTGTGGCATCGTGTCCATGTCGGGGTGGCAAGGTGAGCTCGGGTACCACTTTGCACGGGTCAAACGGCGAGTGAGATGAGCTCAATTGTGCAGGTCTATACTGGGTGAGTTAAGTGCATGACGTGTGAGCTCGGTGAGGTCACAATGGTGAGCAAAGGATTGATCAAAATAGTAGATAGTTGGTAGAGTTGTACTATGATCCCCAAGTGTTCGATCAAATGGCCGCATGAACTAAATCATCACCTTTTCTAGTGATTTTTGGTGGGTGTTCTGATACTAATCTTGGTAGTCTCTGGGTGCAATGGTTTGCTAAGTGGTGAAGGTTTGAATGGTTTCCAAAAATGGCTATCTTGATACATAAGATAGATTCAAATTTGTATTGCCTCTCAAAAGAGTTTGAAAATGTTTCTGACAAGTTGGAGAGCTCCCTTGGGTTCAATGTCACTAGGTATAGCAAGGGGAGAAAAGAAATGGGCAAGTTTCTGTTTGAGATTAGTTGCTAGAGATGCTCAAACTGAGCTAGTGGTTAACTTGGGCAGAAATGACCATTAGGTCTTAGGCTTCTTATTTTAATTTTCTTTTGTTTTGATCTGGTTTGATAGTGACCTAGATGATATGGTTTTGATCTTTGAACCATTTCTCATCATTCACAACAATCATACATGGCATTGCAAGCATTCATACGCACAAGCATTGAGATTTGAATTTAATTAATATTTTTTTTTGTTAACCCTAATCTTGATTAATTAGGAAATGATCCTCATTAATATTTTTGGGGTGTTACAAACCTTCCCGCTTTAAACAGAATTTCGTCCCGGTATTCAGGAAAAGCTAGGAACTAAAGATATTGGGAAACTCCGTCCTCATGTAATCCTCACGCTCCCAAGTGGCTTGTTCTTCAGTATGGTTGCTCCATTGGATCTTGATAAACTTGATACTTTTGGTCCGGGTGGTCCGAAAAGCTTCTGATCTATCAAGGTGGGTTGAAGTTCGATACTAGCTAGGAATCCATCGCTAACTAGCTCCATTCTGAAATCTCCCAACTCCTTATGCAAACTTAGTTGCTCTTTCAAAACCATGGTGTTTAATCTACATGGCAGTTTACTAAGAGAATCCGCTACCACATTGGCCTTGCCGAGGTGGTAGTGAATGTCAAGGTCATAATCCTTGATTAACAATATCCATCTCCTTTGCCTCATATTCAACTCCTTCTGATTAAAAATATACTTCAAGCTCTTGTGATCTGAGTAAATCTCACAGCGATTACCCATAAGATAATGACGCCATGTCTTCAAGGCTAAAACAACGACGGCTAACTCTAAGTCATGGGTGGGGTAATTCTGCTCATGTTGCTTCAGTTGTCGGGACAAATATGATATCACTTTGCCTTCTTGCATCAACACACATCCAAGACCAATCTTGGATGCATCACAATACACATCAAAGGGCTTGGTGATATCCGACATGATCAAAATTGGGGCTGAAATCAATCTCTTCTTGAGCTCTTGAAAACTCGCTTCACATTTGTCCGTCCATTCAAACATCTGATCTTTCTTGAGTAACCGAGTCATCGGCCTAGTGATGCTTGAAAATCCTTCAACAAACTTGCGATAATATCCCGCTAATCCAAGAAATGCACGAACTTCAGTTTGAGTGGTTGGTGCTCTCCATTACTCAACATCCTTAATCTTGGCGGGGTCAATAGCAACTCCTCCGGCTGATAAGATATGTCCTAGGAATCCTACTTCCTTTAACCAAAAGTCACATTTGCTGAACTTGGCATACAACTGATGCTCTCTCAAGGTTCCAAGGATGGTTCTTAGGTGATGTTCATGTTCTTCCTCCAATTTGGAGTAGATTAGAATGTCATCGATGAAAACAACGACAAACTTATCCAAGAAGTTCATGAAAATCTTATTTATGAGGTTCATGAAATAAGCGGGGGTAAATCCAAAAGACATGACCTTTTACTCATACAATCCATACCGGGTAGTGAAAGCAGTCTTTGGAATATCCGTTGCGCGAATTTTTAGTTGATGATAACTAGTTCTAAGATCAATCTTAGAGAATACTCTAGCACCGGTCAACTGGTCAAACAAGTCTTATATCTTTGGCAGCGGGTACTTGTTCTTGATGGTGACGTCATTCAACTTCCGATAATTCGTACATAAACGGGTGGCACCATCTTTCTTATCCACAAATAGAACAGGTGATCTCCATGGCGATGCACTTGGTTGAATCAGATATTTTCTAATCATGTCATCAAGTTGCTTCTTGAGCTCCACTAACTCATATGGGTTCATACTATAGGGTCTCTGAGCTATGGGTCCAGTTCTAGGGATTAGTTTAATGATAAACTCGATATCCCGATCTGGGAGCATACCGGGCAATTCATCTGGGAACACATCGGGGTATTCATAGACTACTCTGACTTGGTCTAGGGTTGGTTGGGCTAAACTCTTGTTGCACTTAAATTGATGGGGCAAGGTCTCAGACACATGCTCAACTGATACTCCGCTGCTACTGGTCATGGTTATGGCTTTCTTAGCACAATCTATAAGTCCTTTATGTTTCGACATCCAATCCATTCCTAGTACTACTTCCAAACCTTTTGTTCCGAGTACTATTAGATTGGCATAGAAATCTATTCCATGAATTCTGATAGGTATGTCCTTGCAATTTTTTTAGATTTGGTAGTTGACCCAGGTATTTGAACTATCATGACATGCTTCAAATTTGTTGGTTGAATCTTACTAGTGCATGCACATTCTTCCATAACAAATGAGTGCGATGCTCAAGAATCAAACAACACTCTTGCAAGTACTGAATTAACAGAAAACATACCCAACACGACATCTGGAGCTTCTTGGGCTTCTTCAGCATTCATGTGGAATAGACGTCCAACACGATTGTTCGGGTTACCTAGGGCAAATCTCTTTCCAGGTTGGACACGATGTTGCTGCTGGGCGGGTGCAGTGGCATTGGATGCTGCAGCAATCTTCTTGGGGCACTCATTGGAATAGTGACCCGTCGCTCCACACTCAAAGCAAGTGATTGTTGACTTGTCCTTTCCTGCAACAGGTACGACATTACTTCCAGTCCTTGGGGAAATATTGTTATTGGGGTTGGTGGGCCTTGGCGGTGCACAGTTGAAGTTATTGGGGTTGCCATGGTTGTAGTGGTTGTTGCCTCCAGGACTTGGGTTTCCTCCGCTACGGTTGGGAAAGTTCGGGCGTGACATCGGGGGCCTAGTGTTTCTTGGTGCAAATCCAGTAGAAGAACTGGGGCGATACTTTGGGGTATGGTGGGGTCCAGGTTGGTGCATCATACGACGCTTACGGTTTTTAGTAGCTTAGTTGATCTTTCCTTCCATCTGGATTTCTAAATCAACCAAAGCTTCTAGATCAGAAAAGGGGATATTGACTAACTCTGTCTGCATCTCATCATGCAAACCATTCAGAAATCTCTCCTTTTTCTTGGCTTCAGTACCAATCTCATCAGGGGCATACCTAGACAGAGACAGAAATCTGTCACGGTACTCTACCACAATCATCCTTCCCTGCTTCAGCTCCTTAAATTCATCCCTCATCCGCAGAATCAAATTAGGTGGCACATGGGTTCGGTTGAACTTGAATTTTAATTCATCCCAATTCATCATCTATCCTACATTCATGGTATGGGTGCTATTCCACCATGCTCTTGCAGAACCAGCCAGATAGTGGGTGGCGAACAGTACTTTCTCGGCCTCCTCTACTCCGGAAACTTCCAAGTTGTTCTCCATGGTCTGCAGCTAGTGATCGGCATCTAAGGGCTCTTCTGATTTCCTAAAGATAGGGGGATTGGTGTTCTGGAAGTTCTTAAGTTTGGATACATGATGATCCTGATTTCCATGGCCTTGGTTGTCATGAGATAGTTGGGCGATCTGTTGAAGAGTGGTTAGACTGGCTTGACGCTCGGTTCTACCGGCTTCTCGGTCGGTACTAACATTTGCAAGATTTGGACCATCAGGTCTTGAGATGATCTACTCCCTCCGTGAGGCATCTGAAGATTGAGATAGATCATGAGACAATAGGGAAATTTTTCTAAGGTTTATGGGTTTGGTTTTAAAAGCTTTTAAAATATTGAGTAAGGCTAAGGTTGGAAAGCCAACAACTCATTCTCATTCATTTCAAAGTCACACCATACAAGAAACACATTCCAACACATCACAACAACAAACATATGGTTTTAAGAACCATTCTGGCAAGCTACGATACAGTGGGACCGGATACAACTCACACCTACGACAGTGATCAAGTACAACTACTCATCAGAACCGGTGGCTTCTTCATCATCAATGAAGTCGTGGTCCTCATCATCAGTGTGGATTTCCTGGTCCATGTCCTCAAAGTAGTCATCATCATCACTGAGATACGAGTAGGGATCTCCACGAATACGGCGACCGACAAGGTTCGGTATTAAATGGGCATGGCTTTGCTGGTGTCTCCTCGAGCTGTCTTTGGTCGGGGCGTGCATAGGCAGAGGAGGTGAGTCTAGGGCTACCTCCTTGACATCGTGGGAGAGGGCAGCATGGTCTATGGAATCATGTCCATGTCGGGGTGGCAAGGTGAGCTCAGCTACCACTTTGCACGGGTCAAACGACGAGTGAGATGAGCTCAATTGCGCAGGCCTATACTGGGTGATTTAAGTGCATAACGTGTGAGATCGGTGAGGTCACAATGGTGAGCAAAGGATTGATCAAACCAGTATATAGTTGGTAGAATTGTACCATGATCACCAAGTGTTCAATCAAATGTCCACATGAATGATGACCCACAAGTATAGGGGGTCGCAACAGTCTTCGAGGGTAGTATTACCCAATTTATTGATTCGACACAAGGGGAGCCAAAGAATACTTATAAGCCTTAACAACTGAGTTGTCAATTCAGCTGCACCTGGAAATAGTTCTTTCTCATGGTAGTTTATCGGTAGCAACAGTTTTGTAGTAGTAATAGCAACAGTAGAACAAAAGCAATAGTAACAGTAGCAACAAACAGTAGGATATGAGTGCGGTAGGCATAGAGATGGATGGACGAGCGTTGCATGGATAATACTAATCATGTAACTTCAAGATCTAGGGAATTTGCAGATAATAAGATAAAGCATCCAAGAACTAAATAATCCTAGGCATGTGTCCCAAATATAGTCATACGTGCTCATAATGAGAACTTGCATAACATATTTTGTCCTGCCAGCCCATTGCAGCGGGGCCTCAAGGGAATCTACTGGCAATTAAGTCACTCCTTTTAATAGAGCACCTAAGCAAAGCATTAACACGCCGTGAACATATGTGATCCTCATATCACAGCCATCCCCTCAGGTTGTCCCAATTTCTGTCACTTAGGGGCCTTTGGTTCTGGACAATAATATGTGCACACAACTTGCAGATAAGACCACAAACAATACTATCATCATGAATCAATAACATGTTCAGATTTGAGATCATGGCACTCGGGCCCTAGTGACAAGCATTAAGCACAACAAGTTGCAACAAAGTCAAATAGCACTAATAGAGATACTAGGCACCGTGCCTTAATAATCTTATTCGATTACATGATAGAACTCATCCAATCCCTACCATCCCCATAGCCTACAGCGGGGGATTACTCACTCATGGATGCTTGATGGAGAGTGATACGTCCAAAACATATCTACTTTCTCGAACACTTTGCTATTGTTTCTTCTCTAAACTTGTGTGATTTGGATACAACTAACATGGACTGACGCTGTTTTCAGTAGAATTATCTTGGTGTCTTGTTTTTGTGCGGAAAATGAACTATCGGGAAAAATCGCGGAAAATATGCCAAAAATTATATTTCACTAGAAGATCCACGGAGCCAGAAGAAGAGACGGAGGGGAGGCCTGGGGGGGCCAGACCCACCCCATGCGCGGGCCCACCTGACCCTGCGCCTGGTGGGGGTGTGGCCACCCCAGGCAGCTCCTCGACCTCCCTTTGTGCCTATAAGTTGCCTTTCGACCTAAAAACCGAGCGGGGTTTGATAGTTTTCCAGAAAGAGTTCCGCTCCGCCGCCGCCACCAGACACCAAGATTCGGATCCAGAAACAACGTTCTCGCACCCTGCTAGGACCGGGAATTTGGAGAGGATCATCGTCATCACCAACGCATCTCCATCAACCACCGATGTTTCCCTCATCCATGAGTGAGTAATCCCCCGCTGTAGGCTTGGGGATGGTAGGGATTGGATGAGTTCTATCATGTAATCGAATAAGATCTATTAGGGCATAGTGCCTAGTATCTCTATTAGTGATATTTGACTTTGTTGCAACTTGTTGTGCTTAATGCTTGTCACTAGGGCACGAGTGCCATAATCTCAGATCTAAACTTATTATTTAATCTTTATGATAGTATTGTTTGTGATCTTATCTGCAAGTTGTGTACACATATCATTGTCTGGATCCAAAGGCCCCAAAGTGACAATAATTGGAAAACCGGAGGGGATGGCTGTGGTGTGAGGATCACATGTGTTCACAGAGTGTTAATGCTTTTCTCCGGTGCTTTATTAAAAGGAGCACCTTAATTGCCAGTAGTTCCCTAGAGGCCCCGCTGCCACGGGCTGGCTGGATAGAAGATGTTGTGTAGTTCTCATTGCGAGCACGTATGACTATATTTGGAGCACATGCCTAGGATTGTTTAGTACTTGGATGCTTGTTATTATTTATCTACAATGCCATTGATATTGAAGTTACATGTTTAGACTCGTCCATGCAACGCCCGTCCATCCATCCCTATGCCTACCGCACTCGAATCCTACTGTCACCGTTACTGTTACTATTGCGATTGTTTCACTGTTGCTGTTGCTATTACTGTTGTTGTTGCTTTGTTGTTGCTACTGATAAACTTCTGTGAGCAAGAACTATTTCCAGGTGCAACTAAACTGACAACTCAGTGGTTAAGGCTTGCAAGTATTCTTTGGCTCCCCTTGTGTGGAATCAATAAATTGGGTAATACTACCCGCGAAGACTGTTGCGATCCCCTACACTTGTGGGTCATCAAGCCTATTTTCTGGCGCCATTGCCGGGGAGCATAGCTTTATTTGTAAGTTCACTTGGATCTATTATTGTTCACTGCTACTCCTTTCGTCATGGTGAAGTCTGGTGATGGAAAGTTACCTATTTTACCATCCACTACAAGAAGAGGTACAATCCTAAACACCTCCGCTACTCATTATTCACCATCTGTTATAAGTAAGGTTGTTACACCACCACATACTCATGCTACATAAACTGCTACTACTGCTGAGTCTGAAACTGCTTTTGATACTCATGATGTTACTTCTACTGTGCTTGATGCGAGTGGTTCATTAGGTCCTTTTCTAGATGCTACTATGGCTAGTCTAGGAAATACCGAAACTCCTAGGGAAGACATTGTTACACCTGTTATCTCAGCTGAGCCTAGTGAGAGTTATGATATTAATGATTGTTACATTGAGTTCACTGATGATTTTGTTGAAGAGTGCCGAAACACACATGGTACTAGTGTTATTAAGAGTCTCCTTGCTAGATGTACTATTATGCCTAAGCTGTCCTCTGATCCTAAGTTTGCCACTTCTCCCATGGATATTAAAGATGAAGATTATGATTTCTCTCTTGATTTATCTTATTTAGATATTGTTGAGAAAGAACCTTTTTGTGGGACTGAAAATGAGAGTGTTGTGGCTCATATGAATGAGCTTTCTAATATGAGTGCTTTATTCTCTGATGATTTTAAGATGCGCAAGTACTTTGTTACTAAGATCTTCCCTTTTTCACTAAAAGGAGAAGCTAGGGTTTGGTTTAATAGATTACCTCCTGGTTCCATTGATAGCCCTGATTGCTTGATTGCTTCTTTCTTCCAGAAATTTTTCCTCGATGCTAGACATTACGCTGCGAAACTTTTGATTTTAAACAGGGAGAAGAAGAGAAATTGCCTGAGTCATGGACAAGGTTTTGTACCTTGATTCATGCACATCCTGGATGTCCATTACCTAAGAATGCACCTCTTGATATTTATTATAATGGAATAACTGATGATTCTAGGACTTACCTAGATAGCTTTGCTGATTGTGTTTTCGGGAAAAGGACTCCTACAGATGCTGAAGAATTAATGACCAATATAAGCAAGAATTATGATGATTGGACTTCAACTGAGCTAAATACACCTGAGCCTATTACTCCTGAACCAGTTATGCCTGAACCAGTTCCAACACCAACAACAAAGAAGAGGGGAGTTATTGCATTAAATGATGAACTGATGAACAAAGCTAAGAAGTGTCTAAAGGAGAAAGGTATTAGAGTTGAAGATGTGAAGAATCCACCTCCTATAGAAGAATTATGTAAGCCAATTCCCCACTCATCTACTATTGAGGTACACTCTCTCCAACACTTTGATGAAGGTGATATTCCTTATGGTAAGCCTCCTTATCAATGCTTAGAGGAACTTGACATTTTTATTGTTAAACAAGGTCATTTTAATAAACAAGTTCAGAATCATTTAATGGAAAACTCTAGAGCTATCCATGAGTTGAAAGATATTGTGGAAAGAACTTCTAATGACATTAAAATGCTTTGTAAACACTTTCAAATGGTTCAAACCCAACTTGATCAACTTGCTAAGGTACAAAAGGATATGATAGTTAATGCTTCAGGAGATAAACATGCTTATGGAACTAGAACTAGGAGTGGTATAGCTACTCAAGATCCTTTATATCCTGAAATACACCCTAAAAGAATTGATCAGGATTATCAACAAGGTGAGGATAGTGGTAGTCCTCGTAAGAGGAAGAAAAGGAAACATAACATAGTTGAGTAACCACTTGAACCTATCCTAATAGTATATCTGTCTCTGATGCTGAAACTGAGAGTGGTAATGATAAAAATGAGTCTCCTAATAAGGAGGAAGGTGAGGAAGAACCTAAGAAGCACACTAAGAACACCAGGTACACAAAGGAAGATTTTATTGCTAATAAACATGGTAAAGAGAGAGAACCTTGGGTGCAGAAACCTATGCCTTTTCCAGGTAAGAAACACAAGTCAAAGGAGGAAGAACACTACAACAAGTTTTCTGAGTGGATGAAACCTTTATTTTTGCAAATTCCTTTGACTGATGCTATTAAGTTGCCTCCTTATTCAAAGTATATGAAGGATATTGTCTCTAATAAAAGGAAGATTCCTAATGAGGAGATTTCTACTTTGCTTGCTATTTACTCCTTCAATGGTAAGGTTCCAAAGAAACTTGGTGATCTAGGTATACCAACTATTCCTTGCTCTATTAAGAATAATTATGTTAGAACTGCTTTATGTGACTTGGGAGCTGGAGTTAGTGTTATGCCTTTTTATCTCTACAAGACGCTCCAGCTAGAAAAGTTGATACCAACTGATATATCTTTGCAAATGGCTGATAACTCAACTACTATTCTTGTTGGTATATGTGAGGATGTTCCTGTTCAAGTAGCTCATAATTGCATGGTTCTAACTGATTTTGTTGTGCTTGAAATGCCTGAAGATGATAATATGTCTATTATTCTTGGGAGACCTTTTCTTATCTGCGGTCTTGTCATCAATTGCAATCAAGGAAAAGTAACATTCAATATTAATAACAAAGAGCACACTGTCTATTTCCCCAAGAAGGTTGTTAAGAGCTATTGCCTGAATTGCATTGAAAATATTGAGGGCATCAAGGTTGGAGAAATATATTGTCCCATTCCACAAGAAAATTTTGAACTATTATGATTGAGACCATTTCTATCAAGTATGAGGTAACATAATCGCCTTGTGGATTACAAAAGTTTTGTCTCATATAAGATTGTTTTGGTAACAAGACTTGATCAACCTTGTTAACAAAAGGATTTTAATGAACAAAATAATATTTTCACTGTGGTTATACTTGCTCACTTTTATTTTTCTCCTTTCCAATCTTTGCTCTTCGTCGTGCCTAACTTAAAGGCGTTAAAGAAAAGTACTTGTTGGGATAACCCAAGAGTTTTCTTGAGTCTTGGAAGTTATTACTTTAGTAATGACCTCTCCTTATCCTTTTTGTTTGCTTTTTGTGCCAAGATTGACCTCTAATGAGAGGGAAGTAAGATTTGGGGAGTTGCTGTCACGAAACATATTTCTGTCCTCCACCATAAAAATTTGCGAGGATTCTCTGTAAGTCGGATTGAGTAGAAAATTTATGAATAAGTCCCCCAGTATGTTAGATAACTTTCGCTAGTTTAACACTTTTTGATTTGAGCAACAGAAGATTTTCGAAAAAATCGGTTTCTACCTGCTGGTCTGTTTTGACAGATTTCTGCCATTATTTGCATTTGCTTCTTATTGATTCCTTTTTGAGTTCTCTTTTGGGGAATTGAGCTTTTTGAAGGAGTTGCTACAGTAGCTTGTGTTTTTAATGAAAAGTTTTGCTATTCCAAAGCTAAACCCGAAGGTCTATTATCTTTTGAATACACTAATGTTGCTAATGAAGATTGTGTGAAGGAAAAATTTCAGGTGTAGAGAGAGAATGATGTAATGAGATGAAGAATATACAAAAGCTCAAGCTTGGGGGGGGGGGCACCCCGTGTCACCCCAAGAAATATTTCAGAGGTATAAGCTTCAAAGCTTGGGGGTGCCCAAGGCATCCCCTTCTTCATCAATAAAAATCTCAGGTCTTTCTAGACGCTTCGTTTTTATTGTTTCATGCACAGTTGTGTTGTTCTTGGAGCGTCTTAGTTTTTGTTTTTGGTTTTCTTTTGGTTTTATTGATTTTGCTTTGTTTGCCTTCAAAAAAAATCGAAAACACCAAAAATATTTGTTCTTCTTCTTTGGTTTTGGGAGTTCTTTGCAGGGTTCAGCCATCCTCAGTGGATTTTGGTTTCATGTTAATTATGCAAGTCACACAAGTGAAGGGCAATAATGAAGATTAAGGCAACTCGAGGTGTGGTAAGAGGTTGGTAACGAACTCTAGTTGTTTCATTATTGTACATATACTCATCATTGTGAGCATGCTTATCCTGTTTGTGTAAGGTGTATGTCATTATGGATGCTTAGTAGTTCTTGCTTGTATGTGATTAGCTCCAGCTTGCTAATAGTTTGTAGCATGTCATATGAATGTTTGCTTGCATTGTTTTATTCATACTTTGGTATGATATTG
Organism: Avena insularis; assembly: GCA_023614405.1. Classification (NCBI taxonomy): domain Eukaryota; kingdom Viridiplantae; phylum Streptophyta; class Magnoliopsida; order Poales; family Poaceae; genus Avena; species Avena insularis. The sequence goes on from CM042689.1 coordinate 60,897,477, forward strand.
TGGTATCCTCCTCGGACTGTTCATGTGAATCGACTTGGAACATGCTCATGCATGCATATGACTAATCAATAGTCAGTAAGCCTCGATGATTTATTTTGCCTCAGAGTTCTTGTATCACTTTCATGCCATAGTTAGTCCTGTTTTGTTGCAAGCATGATTATGACAGCTATTTCTCTCTCGTTTGTCGCTCCCTCTCTTTTGCTAGCCTTCACTTGCACTGAGTATGTGCTCTACCTATGCTTCAAACTCCCCAAAACCAATATTGCCAGTTGTGTCCACCATACCTACCTATTAGCATCATTTGCTATTTCAGTGCATATTCCATATGCCGTGTTTTCTTCCAAAATAAAATGTTTGTCTGTTTTGAGAAAGTTAGTTAGTAAATCTCTCACGAACTTGATGGCACACTTTATTCCTTGCGCTTAATAATTCTGAACCATTGTTACTAGTCCATGAAAGTTATATGCTTGCTAATTATGTGCTGGGAGTCAACAGAACCGTGCTGTCACGGGGAACGCTTTCAACACTTTTTGGATATCTCATCCAGTTGATTCCTTGCTCTTTTGTTTACGGATGTTGACGATGTGAAATAAAAGGGGAAGTTTTTAGTTCATGGAGTTTATACATTGTGTTAGAGAAATGCCTGGGCCGCTTGCCTAAGCCATGCTTAATCATGGTGGAAACTTGCAGCATCACCATAGTGAGCATCTATGAAGCGTCCTCAATAAAAATCTATGCATATGGTAAATGAAAAGATTGCTGAGATGCTCATTGTCTGCTTTCCTTGTCATTTTGGTTATGGGAAAGCTCATGTACCATGTGCAAGGGGTACCCCGTTGGCGGTTCTCGATGATATGCATGTATTTACAATGACAAGAACTTTCAGGTGACCAAAGTTGAGTAGCATGCGGAGCGACCCTCATACTCAAATGACTTGGGATTTCCAGTCTATGGTCTGTCAAGCATATGATTCATAGTGGACCTCATTTTCACCTTAACCACATGAAGATGCCTACGATAGGGGCAATGAGAGCTCAAAGCTAATGAGTACCTTCCTTTCAGCATTGGGAAGCCTTTCAAACCTTCACAAAACCGTTTTCACAACCTTGTTGAGTCACCACTTATTATATGAGCACCTTCTTGAGAGCATAGTTGTCATTCTTGTGTTTGTTCCAAAACTTGGTTAATTATGTCATGATTTTGATGCTTGTATCTCTGATATCTTTATTTCTAGTCTTCATGTCAACTTCAGAGGTGCCTTGGCATTTATATTGTGCTCTTCAAACAAATTCAAGCGAGATACCACTCTATCATACCTTATTATGAGCATTGCAATGTTGCTTATGTTTATGTTTCATGCTACTTATTATTATTGAGTTGGTTTCTTTTCATAGCTTGCAATGACTATTGAGTAGACTTAGTTGCATACTCCTTATTATGAATTGTCTAAGCATCTACTCCTGTGCTGAGAATATTTACATCATATGAAGCAATGTGTTTGTGAAAGTTCTTTTATCGCACTCAGTTTTCAACTGAATTGCTTGAGGACAAGCAATAAGCTAAGCTTGGGGGGAGTTGATACGTCCAAAATGTATATACTTTCTCCAACACTTTGCTATTGTTTCTTCTCTAAACTTATGTGATTTGGATACAACTAACATGGACTGACGCTGTTTTCAGCAGAATTACCTTGGTGTCTTGTTTTGTGCAGAAAATGAACTATTAGGAAAAATCCTAGAAAATATGCCAAAAATTATATTTTACCACAAGATCCATGGATCCAGAAGAAGAGACGGAGGGCACCCCAGGTGCGGGCCCACCTGACCACGCGCCTGGTGGTGGTGTGGCCACCCCAGGCAGCTCCTCGACCTCCCCCTGCACCTATAAGTTGCCTTTCGACCTAAAAACTGAGGGGGGGGGGTCGATAGTTTTCCAGAAAGAGTTCCGCTCTGCCGCCGCCACCAGAAACCAAGATTCGGATCTAGAAACTCTGTTTTGGCACCCTGCCGGGACGAGGAATTTGGAGAGGATCATCGCCATCGTCATCACCAACGCATCTCCATCAACCACAGATGTTTCCCTCATCCATGAGTGAGTTATCCCCCGCTGTAGGCTTGGGGATGGTATGGATTGGATGAGTTCTATCATGTAATAGAATAAGATTGTTAGGGCATAGTGCCTAGTATATCTTGTGCTATTTGACTATGTTGCAACTTGTTATGCTTAATGCTTGTCACTAGGGCCCAAGGGCCATGATCTCAGATCTGAACTTATTATTTAATCTTTATGATAGTATTGTTTGTGATCTTATCTGCAAGTTGTGTACACATATCATTGTCCGGATCCAAAGGCCCCAAAGTGACAATAATTGGGACAACCGGAGGGGATGGCTGTGGTGTGAGGATCACATGTGTTCACGAAGTGTTAATGCTTTGCTCCGGTGCTCTATTAAAAGGAGCACCTTAATTTCTAGTAGTTCCCTAGAGGCCCCGCTACCACGGGCTGGCTGGACAGAAGATGTTGTGCAAGTTCTCATTGCGAGCACGTATGACTATATTTGGAGCACATGCCTAGGATTGTTTAGTACTTGGATGCTTGTTATTATTTATCTGCAATGCCTTAGATCTTGAAGTTACATGTTTAGACTCGTCCATGCAACGCCCGTCCATCCATCCCTATGCCTACCACACTCGATCCTACTGTTACCGTTACTGTTACTATTGCGCTTGTTTCACTGTTGCTGTTGCTATTACTATTGTTGTTGCTTTGCTGTTGCTACTGATAAACTTCCGTGAGCAAGAACTATTTCTAGGTGTAGCTGAACTGACAACTCAGTTGTTAAGGCTTGCAAGTATTCTTTGGCTCCTCTTGTGTCGAATCAATAAATTGGGTAATACTACCCGTGAAGACTATTGTGATCCCCTACACTTGTGGGTCATCAGGGAGGCATTGGTGATGATGATGGAGATGATCCTCTCCAAATTCCCCATCCCGGCAGGGTGCCAGAACGGAGTTTCTGGTTCTGATTCGCGGTTTCTGGTGGTGGCGGCGTAGTGGAACTCTTTCTGGAAAAACGTCAAACACCCTTGAGTTTTTTGGTCAAGAGGCAACTTATAGGCGAAGAGGGAGGCCGATGGGGTGCCCGAGGCGGCACACCCCCTGTGAGCGGTCAGGGGGTGTGGGGCCCTCGGAGCCCCACTCCGTCTCGTCTTCTGGCTCCGTGAGTCTTCTGGTGAAATAGGATTTTTGGCATATTTTTCGGTATTTTTCCTGATAGTTGAATATCTGTACAAAAACTAGACACCAAGGCAATTCTGCTGAAAACAGCGTCAGTCTGTGTTAGTTGTATCCAAATCACACAAGTTTAGAGGAGAAACAATAGCAAAAGTGTTCGGGAAAGTAGATACGTTTTGGACGTATCAAATCCCCCCAAGCTTAGCTTATTGCTTGTCCTCAAGCAATTCAGTTGAAAACTGAGTGTGATAAAAGAACTTTCACGAACACATTTTCTTCATATGATGTAAATATTCTTAGCACATGAGCAGATACTTAGACATATCATAATAAGGAGTATGCAAATAAGTCTACTCAATAGTCATTGCAAGCTATGAAGAGATTCCAACTCAATAATAATAAGTAGCATGAAACATAAACATAAGCAACATTGTAATGCTCATAAAAAGGTATGATGGAGTGGTATCTCTCTTGCCTTTGATGGTGGAGCAAACATAAATGCCAAGGCACCTCTACAGTTCAAATGAAGACTAGAAGTAAAGATATAAGAGATACAAGCATCAAAGTCATGACATAATTAACCAAGTTTTGAGACAAGCACATCACACTAAGAATGACAACTATGCTCTCAAGAAAGTGTTCAAATAATAAGTGGTGACTCAACAAGGAAATGAAAAAGGTTTTGAAAAGTTTGAAAGACTTCCAAATGTTGAAAGTATGGTACTCATTAGCTTTGATGTCTCATTACCCCTATCATAGGCATCTTTAGATGGTTAAAGTGAAAGTGAGGTCCAATATGAGTTATATGCTTGACAGACCATAAACTGGAAATCACATGTCCCTTGAGTACGAGGGCCACTGCTCATGCTACTCAACTTTAGTTACCGGTAAGTTCTTGTCATAGTAAATACATGCATATCATATAGAACCGCCAACAGGGTACCCCTTGCACATGATACAGGAGCTATCCCATAATCAAAATGACAAGGCAAGCAGACAATGAGTATCTCAGCAATCTTCTTATTTACCATATGAAAATGGTGCTTTTTTCTCTCTTTCCTATTTTCAATATCTCTCTATTTTTTTATAAGAATAAAGCTTCATAGATTGGTCATTATGGTTATGTTGCAAGTTTCCACCATGATTAGGCATGGCTTAGGCTAGCGGCCCAGGCGTTTCTCTAACACATAAACATAACTCCATGGACTTACAAACTCCCCTTTTATTTCACACCGACGACATCCGCAAACAAAAGAGCATGATATCAACTGGGTATATATTTACATGTGTTGAAAGCGTTCCCCGTGACAGCACGGTTCTGCTAACTCCCAGCCTATAATTTGCAAGCATATAACTTTCATGGACAGTCACAATGGTTTAGGTTTATTAGGTGCAAGAAATAAAGTGTGCCTTCAAGTTTGTGAGAGATTTACTAACTAACTTTCTCATAACAAGAAAACATTTTTTTGGAAGAAAACAAGGCATAATAAATATGCACGGAATAGAAAATGATACTAATAGGTATGTATGGTGGACACTTTTGACAATATTGGTTTTGGGGAGTTGGAAGCACGAGTAGAGCTCATACTCAGTGCAAGTGAAGGCTAGGAATAGAAAGGGAGCAACAAACGAGAGAGCAATAACTGTCATAATCATGCTTGCAACAAAACAGGACTAATTATGGCATGAAAGTGATACGAGAACTCTAAGGCAAAATAAATCATCGAGGCTTAACTGACTATTGTTCAGTCATATGCATGCGTGAGCATGTGCCAAGTTGATTCAAGTGAAACATTCAAAGAAGGATGCCACAATATCATACCAAGTTATGAATAGAACAATGCAAGCAAACATTCATATGACATGCTACAAACTATTAGCAAGATGGAGCTAATCACAAGAGAGCAAGAACTACTAAGCATCCATAAATAACATATGCCACTCGTGAATAGACTAAGCATGCTCACAATGATGAGTATATGTACAAAAATGAAAACAAATAGAGTTCATTACCAGCCTCTTACCACACCTCAAGTTGTCATTAATCTTCATTATTTCTCTTCACTTGTGTGGCTCGAATAATACAATGAAACCAAAATACACTGAGGACCGGTGAACCCTGCAATAACTTCACAAAACCAAAGAAGAACAACAAATATTTTTGGTGTTTTCGATTTTTAAAGCAAGCACTAAAAGAAAAAACAAACAAAGCAAAATCTTTATGGATTTTTTTGTTAAGGCAAACCAAAGATAAAAAGGAAAAGAAACAAACCAAGAGAAACAAAGAAAATTTTTGGTCCTTTTGTGTTTTGGGAAAGCAGACACAAAAACCAAAAAGAAATCGAAACATGGATATACAAAGAATCGACGAAACATGATATATAGATGAGTGTGATGTCGGTATACCTCCCCCCAAGCTTAGGCATTTGGCCTAAGTGGGGCTCAATAGCGCGGGTAGTAACCCCAAGCTGGTGGGTCATCGTAGGAATGATCATAATCAGGCCTTCGCGATGAATAAGAATACGCTCTCCAATCATAGGAGGGCTGCTGGTATGAAGAATCTCCCATGTTGGAGGGCTGAACCAAATCATCTTCGGTATCCTCTCCAACATTATCATCTTGCCGAGAGAGATCCGCCACGTATGTGTCAAGTTCTTCCTCCGTGAGTAACTGTAACACACCAAAAATCTTGATCATGATTATCAAATTCTAATCACTAAAATTAGGGTTAACAAAAACTTTGATTAAATAAAAACCAAATTAATGCATGTGTGTATGTGATGATGGTATGAATGCATGAATGGACTTGTGTGCTTAACCTAAATGCATGAAGTTCAACAAGAGTATAGCCCAGCCAACCATTGACCAAGTCTGGATAGTCTGTGAATACCCCGATGTATTTCCAGATGTTTTGCCCGGTATGCCCCAGATCGGGATATCGAGTTTATCATTGAACTAATTCCTGGAACCGGACCCATAGCCTAGAGACCATATAGTATGAACCCGCCTGAACTAGTGGAACTTAAGAAGCAACTGGATGCCATGCTGGAAATAGGATTGAGCCAACCAAGTGCATCGCCATGGAGATCACCTGTTTTATTTGTGGACAAGAAGGATGGAGGTAACCGTTTATGTACAGACTATCGGAAGTTGAATGATATCACCATCAATAACAAGTACCCGTTGCCAAATATAGAAGACCCGTCTGACCAGTTGACTGGTGCCAAAGTGTTTTCTAAGATTGATCTTAGGACTCACTGTCATCAACTCAAGATTCACACAGAGGATATTCCAAAGACTGCCTTTACCACCAGATATGGACTGTATGAGTATACTGTCATGTCTTTTGGATTAACCAATGCCCCCTCTTATTTCATGAACCTCATGAATAAGATTTTTATGGACTTCCTGGATAAGTTTGTTGTTGTTTTCATCGATGACATTCTGATTTATTCCAAATCAGAAGAAAAACATGAGCTACACCTAAGGACCATCCTTGGAACCCTTAGGGAGCATCAGTTGTATGCCAAGTTTAGCAAATGTGAATTCTGGTTATAGGAGGTAGGATTCCTCAGACATATTGTATCAGCCGGAGGAATTGCCGTTGACCCTGCAAAGGTGAAAGATGTTGAAGGTTGGAAAGCCCCAACCACTCAAACCCAAGTTCGTGCATTTCTCGGATTAGCGGGATACTACCGCAAGTTCGTAGAAGGATTCTCGAGTATCGCTAGACCCATGACCCAATTGCTGAAGAAGGACAAGAAGTTTGAATGGACGGACAAATGTGAAGCGAGTTTTCAAGAACTCAAGAGGAGATTGATTTCAGCCCCAATCTTGATCATGCCGGATATCATGAAGCCCTTTGATGTATATTGTGACGCATCCAAGATCGATCTCGAATGTGTGTTGATGCAAGAAGGCAAAGTTATATGTTACCTATCCCGACAGCTGAAGCAGCATGAACAAAATTATCCAACCCATGACCTTGAACTAGCAGCCGTAGTTCTAGCCCTGAAGACATGGAGGCATCATCTTATGGGAAACCGTTGTGAGATTTATTCGGTTCACAAGAGCCTTAAGTATATATTCACTCAGAAGGAGCTGAATATGAGGCAGAGAAGATGGATTGAGCTAATCAAGGACTATGATCTGGACATTCACTATCACCCTGGAAAAGCCAATGTGGTAGCAGATGCCCATAGCAGATGGCCGTGCCGCTTGAACTCCATGATCCCGAAGGAGCAACCAAGTTTGCACAAAGAGATGGAAGATTTAAGAATGGAATTAGTAAGTGAAGGATTTTTGGCTAGCATAGAACTTCAACCCACTTTGATCAGTCAGATCAAGGAGGCACAGAAAGGAAATGCTAGTATCGACGGAATCAAACGTCGCATCGGTACAAGCAAAGTACCCGGATTCACCGAGGATGAAGAAGGAGTTCTGTGGTACAAAGGACGTCTCTGTGTACCAGCAAATTCAGAGTTGAAAGAAGTTATTTTGAAGGAGGCCCATGATACTCTTTATTCTATCCACCCCGGAGGAACGAAGATGTATCAGGATTTGAAGGAGCAATTTTGGTGGCATAAGATGAAGAGAGAAATCGGAAGCTACATCGCCAAGTGTGATATTTTTCAGAGAGTCAAGGTGGGACATCAAAGACCCGCAGGACTATTGCAACCATTGCAGATTCCGGAATGGAAATGGGATTTAGTTGGAATGGACTTTATCACCGGATTGCCTACTTCTAGTAGGGGAAATGACTCTATTTGGGTCATAGTTGACAGATTGTCCAAGGTAGCCCATTTCTTACCAGCCAAGACCACCTACCAGAGTTCGAAGCTAGCAGAGTTATACAGCGCTAGGATCATCAGTTTGCACCGAGTCCCCAAGAACATCGTATCAGATCGAGGAAGTCAATTTACCTCGAGATTCTGGAAGAAAGTCCAAGAAGTACTAGGAACAAAACTGGATTTGAGCACAGCTTATCACCCTCAAACCGATGGACAAACGGAGCGAGTAAATCAAATACACGAAGATATGTTGAGATCATGTGTGCTAGAGTATGGATCTAAATGGGAAGACTGTCTGCCGTTCGCAGAATTTTCTTACAACAACAGTTATCAAGGTAGTTTGCAAATGGCCCATTTGAGTTCATGTATGGAAGGAAGTGTCGTACCCCTTTGAATTGGTCGTAAGTAGGAGAGAGTAAGATCTTCAGACCCGACATCCTATGAGAAGCAGAAGAGAAAGTTCACAAGATTCGTGAGCACCTCAAGACCGCCCAATCAAGACATAAGAGTTACGCCGACAAGAGACGTCGAGACCTCGCTTTCAATATAGGAGATTTTGTGCATCTCAAAGTGTCGCCTTTGAAGGGAATGCATCGTTTCCAGCTCAAAGGAAAGTTAGCCCCCAGATATATCGGACCTTTCAAGATTTTGAATCGTCATGAAGTATCGTATCAAATGGAACTGCCAGAGGAGATTTCAGAAGTGCAGAATGTGTTCCATATATCGTTACTTCGCAAATACCTTGAAGTTCTAGAGAAGACAGAAGTTTTCAAGAACATTGATCACCGCACCATAGAGATCAACGATGACCTGACGTATCGCGAAGTACCCATACGTATTTTGGAGGAAGCTTTCAGAACAACCAGAACCCGAAGTATCAAGTTTCTCAAGATTCAGTGGAGCAACCACACTGAAGAAGAAGCTACCTGGGAGCAAGAAGATCACATCAAGATAGAGTTTCCCAATCTCTTTAAATCCTAGGTAATATTTTTTATTCTTTTTCAAATCTCGGGACGATATTTTGTTTAAGGAGGGAAGGTTTGTAACACCCCAAAAATCTTGATCATGATGATCAAATTCTAATCAGTAAAATTAGGGTTAACAAAAACTTAGATTAAATAATAACCAAATGAATGCATGTGTGTATGTGATGATTGTATGAATGCATGAATGGACTTGTGTGCTTAACCTAAATAGCAAGGAATGGTTTAAAGATTAAAATAACATCATCTAAAACATTTCCAAGCAGAAACAAATCAAGAGAAAATCAAAAACAAAACAAATAAAGCAAATGGTCATTTTTGCCAATCTTGCTCACTAGGTCAATTTGAGTGTTTCTAGTCCAAGATTTCAAACAGAAACTTTTTAATTTCTTTTCACCCCTTGCAAGACCAAGTAAAAGTGAATCAAAGACCTTCTTTCAAACTTACAGAAACATTTGGCAACTTGATTCAAATGACAATTGAAAATTGAATCTATAACATATGTGAAGATCAGACATTTTCAAAATCCAACCAGACCAGTGCCCCTTGAGCAATCCAACTAACCTAAGACTCCCTAGTATGTACCTAGCAAACCCACCAAGTTTGAATCCGAAATTCAAATTTGAATTTCTTTCGGCCATTTCATCAAACACCTCGTGATCAGCAAACAAACAAACATCAAACACTATTAGTAGCAGTAATTTTGGCCAACCTTGTCCCCTCTCTAACTCACTCTACACTCTCAGTAGATGATCAAACTAATCTAACTAGCCTTAGCACCACTGTGAGCATGCATAGCCATCAATGATGACCATGCCGAGAGCAACATTGCCACCCCATGTCGCCAACAAGCTAGGAGAAGCTCTAGCCTCGCCAACCTTGTCTAGAGCACTAACCACCGTCCATCGCCACCCCCTGTCCAAGCCTCGAGTGAAGCCAGCCCCTGGACCACACAGCCCGAGCGCGCCCAGCTTCTCTGCGAGTGTGCCGAGAGCGCGCCAGAACGCCGCACGCGACACGAGCCCATAGACCGCGTGCCGCCCTCGCCGCTTGAGTGCGGGATCGCCAGCACCCCAGCAACCCGCCAGACAGCCCCGTTCACCGCCGCGTGGACCATGGACGTTGTGCGCCATTAAACTTGCCGTCGGACCCGCCCAGAGCGCCGCGACGTTCCGACCATTCCTCACCGCCCCACACCGCGCCATCAAGCCGTTGAGCTTCACCAGGAGGCAACGCACCGCCCCCTATCGTCGCCGATGCCATTAGGGCGTTGTTCCGATGACCACGCCGAGATCCATCCGCGCCCATCGGTCCCCTTCAGGCACTATAAAAGGAGGCCACCCCCGTTCAATTTGAGCACACCATGTCACTCCCCACCTCCCATTGATCACACCCACTCACCCCCGGAGCAAGGCGAGCACCAGGTGGGCGGAACACCGGAGTTTGCCGCTGCAGAGGAGGAGAGGCACCGTCGATTGGAGCCGCCCCAGGAGGAGCTGTTGGTACCAGGAGGATCGCCGTTGTCGACTTCGTCATTCGCCCCCATTGTCGACCATCGCCGGAGCCCCGGTGAGCCCCCGTCGACCCCCACGTGCTACGCTAGGGTTCAACCTCGTCGCATCCTGTATAGGCGTGGACGATGAACCACAGCCGTAGGATTAGAACTAGATCGCACGGCCCTAATCGCCCCGTACCGCTTCGCCACTCTCTGTCTCACTGATGAGTGGGGACAATCACTTACTCAGCCCCCGCACGCGCTGTGCGTAGTGGGTCCTCGGCCCAGTTAAACCTCCCGCGTGACCCAGCAATTCAAACTTATGTTTATTTATTTAGTTTCAAAATCAGTTATGTACCTAGATTCAAAAATTAACCCAGCTCGATTCACTGAACCAAAATGCATGAAACCACAGGTACAGGAGTGCTTAATCCAAGCCTATTGGATTCAAACCAATTGGATTTGTAGATGATCTATAGTAAAAAATAACAAGGCAGAAGATTTTCTGCATTCAAACATTTTTCAAAATTCAACCATGAAGGCTTTTGAGTTGATTCCAACTCACAAAAATCTCGTTTAACCATACCTTTCAGAATATATAAAAATATATAGGTTTACTTGCAGAAATAATAATCAAGTGATAAAAGAATGCCTCATAGGCATTTCTAGTCACTTTAATTAAATAAAATAAAAGGTTAAACTTTATTAAATTGTGACACCACTTTAAATCACATTCCCAAGTACTGAAATATGTGGTGATGACATGTGTCAACATGATCCCATGTTTTAGTTGGAGAATATTAAATCTTAAGTAGTTTTTCAATGAGTAGAAATTACTTTTCTAAAATAAAATAAATAAGACAAGTGTTTTAATCTTTGTGATAATATAGATGATTCTAGATCATCTAATGTGACCCTTTGTGTGCTAAATAGAGTAGTTAAGAATTGTGTGGTGATTGTGTACCTCATATTTATTTATAGATGCTAGTACCGACTAAGGATACGAGGAGGAAGGAGGATACTACGAGGAAGAAGCCGAGGAGAACTTCAACCACTGCTCTGCACAAGGCAAGCTAACACTTTCAAGTTATCTTACCTATGCAAGCCTAATACTACTAGTTGAATTAGCAAGCTATTGACTTTGCAAGACTATACTTGCAATCTTGCAAGCCTTACTATATAAGTTGACCTAGCAATCTTACACCTTGATGACACACCATCCTAGTTTTACTTGCAAGCTTAGTATTTTATTTTCTTTTTCAAAGCTTTCTATCAAAAGTTTACTTAGTGGCTTGTAGATTTCATAAAGGTATTTAAAGATAGCATAAAGAGCATAAAACTTGGCCTAAGTTAGATAATCTTGATGTCATCCTAAGGCATGAGATTGAACTTAGATAAGATACACTTGCTTATCACCCCTCATTAGTGTTTATCCCCCAGTTGTAGATGCTAGTGCTAAGCATAAAACTTTATCAACTTTAGATGGGAATACTTGGTGAAAATGGTTATGAAAACCTTAGAATGATGAGTCATTCTATTGAAATATTTTGACATGTGTTCTTGAACACTAGATGATTTTGAGGATGAAAATGTTAAGGCATGAGCCTTAGCCCTTTATAAAACTGATGGTTGTCTGGATGCGATACCTTTCCAATTTTACCGTACAACCACAATACCCGAAAATTGGGTAGGGCTCGACTGGAAATTTATATACCTTAGTATGGGTTCCCTTGCGGCCAAGGTCTGAGCTGAGGCTACCTTGTGAAGATTGTCCACCTGTGCAGTTCCCAAGATGACAATTGTTCATGGTTGGGAGGCCAAACTCACAGGAGAGGTCCCTATACTAGGGCGTGTAATTGAAAGGTTAGGATTGATTATCCGCATATTGAGTATGGTGAATGAAAGATTGTTCCTGACGGATGTATTGAATGTTGTGGTGAGAGTGTACCACCTCTACAGAGTGTCAAACTATTCGAATAGCTGCATCCGCGGTTCTGGAGAGTTGGAGTGGCCATACTGTTCCGTCGTCAGATGTTTTCAAAGTGACTTGTGAAATGATTTATGACTTTAACTTGACCACAACAGAGTTGTGACATGAAATTCAAGTTCCCACTTAGGTGTTATAAAACTTTCATTTAGCTTTCTTGCTTCTGAACTTAGTAGAGGTAAATCTGTATTTTTGCAAAACAACCTAGAGCTTAGTGTCCTACTCAAAACCACTTCACTTGTTAGTATTAGTTTGCGAGTACTTAAAGAGTACTCATGGCTTTGTCCCTGGCTATACTCGTGGCCATACTATGAAGAGGACTATCAGGAGGACGGATAACAGGAAGGTTGTGACAACTAGGATCATCTCCCATCGTCAGCATTGCCTGTGACCATGAAGATGGAGCCTCGCCTATGCTATCATTATTATTACGTTATTCTGTTGCTTGCATTGTATTAAGACTGGATCATGTGATCCTTATTGTTGTAAGATCTTATGTATGGTTTGTAATGGATGATGTATTCTGATACCCAATCTGTTATGTCTCGCAAAAATGGTAATCCAGGGATTACGAGGTATGGCATAATAGGCATCTGGGATTAAAAATCCGGGTGTTGACAAGTTGGTATCAGAGCCATCCTGACCATAGGAGACCCTAGTTTAGAATGGATGTTTCAATCAAAAACTTAGTTTCAAAACCAAGGAAGTGAGTATTTATGAAAACTTATTCTCATTCTTATCACTTAGACTCTTTCATGAAAATTCATGTTCCTCAAAAATTCTTGCAAAATTACATAAAATTTGACACACTTGATCACTCTACTAACTTACTCATCCTATATTCTGTAACATCCCAAAAATACTAAACTTGGATCGTCAAACCCTAATCATCAAAATTAGGGTTAACAAAAACTTTTCCAATTAAAAATATGAAAGCATTCATATGGGTGTGTATTAAAATTTGGATTCTTTTGAATTGCCATGGTTCTGTGTTTCTTTGCTTGTAAAATGATTCTTAGGTGAAATAAACATCATCTAAACAATCCCCAAACTTTTCCCAAAGACAAACAAGTCAAAATAAACAAATTAGGTGAATGGTCACTTTGGCCAAATTAACTCCCATGCCTACTTTGGCTATCCCTAACTTTTAGAACTTAATAGAAACATGTATGGATCTTTGCACCCTTTGATAGTACTCATAATAAGGTACCAAGGCCCACACTATGAACATCCAAAAACATTTAAATGCTTAGTTTAAATGACAGTTTAAAATTGAATCTATTTCATATGGGAAGATCCCACTATTTCAAAAACCACTCAAACAAGCTCAAATTTCAAAACCCAAGCATCCAAAGAACCCTTAACACATGCCTAGCACACCCACCAAAAATCTTTTCAAAATGCAAAACTTAAGTTCATGCGGCCATTTCATCAAACAGGTTGCAGATTCAAATCAACAAAATCAAAAACACTATGTTGAGAAGTGTTTTGGCCAACCTTGTTCCCTCTCTGGTTACAACTAGACTTAGTAGATCATCTAGCAACCTTAACTAACCTCTAGCACCACTGTAAGATGGCCATTGTCATCAATGGTGAGCAGGCCGAGAGCACCCATGTCACCCGAGTGTGGACAACAAGCTAGGAGAAGAACTAGCCATGCCAACCTTGTCTAGCATGCAGCCCATGCCTCACCGCCCCATCTCGACGAGCCCTAGCTCGAGAGAGCGCCAGAACGCCAGCATCGCCGAGGCATGCCGACGCCAAGACCGCAGCACGCCAGCTGCTCCCACGCCACCCGACCACCTCGAGCCCTTGCCGCCCGCCAGCATGCACCCCACCGTCCTAGGAGACCACCAGACATGCTCGTTTCACCGCCCGTGCCCCGTAGCCACCGCTCGCCGCGGAGTTCGCCGCCTCTGCCTCACAGAGCATCGCGCGTTCCCGACCATTTTCCACCGCCCTATACACGCATTTAAGCTCTAGAGCATCGCTAGGAGACCACCCGTCGATCGCCAACCTCGGCCATGCCTCTAGCCGCCCGTAGCCGTGTCACCACCGTCGCCTGCCCATCCCTCTCGGTCTCGCCGTCGAGCCTATAAAAGGAGTCGACCCCCGCTCGTTTTCTTCACACCATCTCACTCCCCTCATCTCACTGATCATTCCACCCCTTAGCCGAAGCACGAGGAGCAGCAGTTCGCCGGAATTGCGCCGGAGCAGGCCGCCTCTAGAGAAGAAGGGAGCCGTTGATTTCGACCACCCCCGGAGCTGCCGCGACCACCCCTGAGTTCACCGTCATCGACTTCGTCGTTTCCCTGCCTCGCCGTCGTCACTGGAGCCCCGGTATGCCCCTTATGCACCCCCACCGAGCCGCTAGGGTTCGAGCTCGCCGGTGACTTGTTCATCGCCGATGACGACCCTCAGCCGTTGATCTCACTTCTAATCCAACGCACCACATCGCCCGTGCAACCGCATTTATGATCCAACCCCAGTAGACCCCCAGCGTTGCAGAGTGACACTGGGTCGGCCCAATAACCCTTCCCGCGCAGCCCATTCGTTTGAATTTAGCTTTTTCTATTTTCATCCAAACTCGGTTCTGTACCTAGTTTCAAAAATCAACCCAGCTCGATTCAGTGAACCAAATTGCATGAAACCAATTTTGTTACCAAGTGTTGAAATGCTTAATCCAAGCCCGTTGGATTCAAATCATTTGGATCTGTAGATCAACCCTGGTAAAAATAACAAGTCAGAAGCTTTTCTGCATTCAAACATTTTTCAAATTTCAACCATAATAGCTTTTGAGTTGATTCCAACTCTCAAAAATCACATTTGATCATACCTTTTAGAATATATAAAAACATATGGGTTTACTTACAGAAATAATGTTCAAGTAATAAAAGAATGCCACATAGGCATTTCTAGTCACTTTATTTTATTTAAAATAAAAGGGTAAACCTTATTAAATTGTGACACCACTTTAAATCACATTCCCATGTACTGAAATTTGTGGTGATGACATGTGTCAACATGATCCCATGTTTGAGTTAGATAATATTAAATCTTAAGTAGTTTTTCAATGAGTAGAAATTACTTTTCTAAAAATAAAATAAATAAGACAAAGGCTTTAATCTTGAATGTTAGTGATGATGCTAGATCATCTATAGAACCCTTTTGTGTGATGATTGAAAGTAGTTAAGTATTGTTTGGTGATTGTGCACCTCGTATTTATTTATAGACGCTAGTACCGACCAAGGATACGAGGAGGAAGGAGGATACTACGAAGAAGAAGCCGAGGAGAACTTCAACCACTGCTCTGCACAAGGCAAGCCTATACTGATACTGATGCAAGCTAATACTTGCTTGTTACCATGACCATTAGATGCCTTAAGCATATGTGATCATACCCACTTGATACCCCCTCCTAGTTTTACTTGCAAGCTTTATACTTCATTTCTTTATCAAAGCTATTACTTAGAGTCTACTTAAGTGACTTGTAGATTCTAGGAAGATAACTGAAGGTTGCATAAAGAGCATTAAATTTGGCCTAAGCTAGATAATCTTGATGTCACCCTAAGGCATGAGATTGAACTTAGTTAAACTCCACTTGTTTACCACCCCTCATTAGTACTCACCCCCACTTGTAGATGCTAGTGCTAAGCATAAAACTTGGCCAACTTTAGATGGGAATACTTGGTGGAAAATGGTTATGAAAACCTTAGAATGATGAGTCATTCTACTGAGATGTTTTGACATGTGTTTCCGAAAACCAGATGATTTGGATGATGAAAATGTTAAGGCATGAGCCTTAGACCTTTATAAAACTGATGGTTGTCTGGATGCGATACCATTCCAATTTTACCGTACAACCACAATACCCGAAAATTGGGTAGGGCTTGACTGGAAACTTATATACTTTAGTATGAGTTCCCTCACGGCCAAGGTCTAAGCTGAGGCTACCTTGTGAAGATTGTCCACAGCACTCCAAGATGATAGTTGGTCATGGTTGGGAGGCCAAACTCGAGGAGAGGTGCTTATACTAGGGCGTGTAATTGAAAGGTTAGGATTGATTATCCTCATCTTTGAGTATGGTGAATTCAGGATTTGTTCTGACGGATGTATCGAATGTTGTGGTGAAAGTGTACAATCAGAGAGTATCAAACTATTGAATAGCCGTGTCATGATTATGGACAGTTGGAGTGGCCATACTGTTCCCCCGTCAGATGTTTTCAAAATGACTTATGAAATGAATTGAGATTTTGACTTGACCACAACAGAGTTGTGATATGAAATACAAGTTCCCACTTAGGTGTTATAAAATTTCAACTAGCTTTTCTTGCTTCTGAACTTAGTAGAGGTAAATCTGGATTTTTGCAAAACAACCCTAGAGCTTAGTGTCCTACTACAAAAACCCCCTTCACTTGTTAGTATTAGTTTGCGAGTACTTAAAGAGTACTCATGGCTTTGTCCCTGGCTATTCCCATGGCCAGACTATGAAGAGGAGTACCCGGACGAAGGACCCCAGGAAGGTTACGACAACTAGGATCATCTCCCATCTTCAACATTGCCTGTGACCCCGAAGATGGAGCTTTCCCTACGCTACTTTTATTATTACATTATTCGGCTGCCTGAGTTGTATTAAGAACTGGATCATGAGATCCTTATCTGTGTAAGACTTTATGTATGGTTTGTAATGGATGATGTACTGTGGTATCCAAATCTGTTATGTCTCGCAAAAATGGTAATCCTGGGATTGCGATGTATGCCATAACAGGCATCTGGGATTAAAAATCCGGGTGTTGACAAGTTGGTATCAGAGCCATCCTGACCATAGGAGACCCTAGTTAGACTAGCCGTTTGAATCAAAAACTTAGTTTCAAAACCAAAGGAAGCAAATATTTACAAAAACTTATTCCCATTCTTATCACCTTGTTTCTTTCATAAAAATTCATGATCCTCAAAAACTCTTGCAAAATACCTAAAATTTGACACACTTGATCACTCTACTAACTTACTCATCCTATATTCTTATAGATGGACGTGAAGTACAACAAGTTTTATCAGTTGGGGAATGGAGGAGACCTTATCTTTGAGCTGGATTTGGACCAGCTTTCGGAACTTCTGGAGCGTCCGCACCCCGAGTTCTTCGGAGCTCAGGTCAATGATCAAGGAAGAGAAGATCTGAAGTGGGTAATTGTTGCAAGTCTCCGAGGAAAGATTGAACCTACCACTGCCGAGGGAATTCAGTTCACCTTAAGAGAGAACAACTGGCTCGATGGACTTACCAGGGCCATGCAGGAAGCTCTTACCCGTCTGTGTGGGCAGAGTATCAACTAGATCAAGGGTACCCGCTTTGAGTTTTGTCCAAGGCGTGATGCTATGGGATAGCCACTGGAAGCCCCATACCACCACGAGCTGAAGACTTAGTTGGACCACCTCAGCTTCATGATGTATGATCGTTAGCAGGAATTGGATAATTGCCGTGACTACTCCAACCACAAGTCCGCCATCATCAAGACGAAGGATCAGACCATCGCCATGCTAGCGAAGGATCGCAAGTCTCGCCGCTGTCAGCTCGACAAGGAGTGCATCATTGCCCATCTTCGCCACCGTATCTCGGATTTGGAGGAGACCATCCACGAGAGAGCCATGCCTTTGGAGGAAAGAGAGAATGCCGGAGAGGATCGTCGTGGAGACCCCTACTCCTATCTCAGCGATGATGATGATTTTCTGGAGGATCAGGCTATGGACTTCTTCACCGATGAGGATGATTTCGCCTTCATTGATAACGATGAGGATGATGAGGATGATGACTACACCGACTCCGAGGAGTAGTAGCACTTGAGCACTAGCGTAGTGAGTTGTATTCGGTCCCACTGTATCATAGTTTCCAGAATGGTTCTTAAAACCATCTGTTTTTCTTGTTTTGTGGTGTGTGTTTGTATCGGGTGCTATGAATGAATGAATGAAAAGCAAGTTGCTAAAAATCCGAGTCAAACTTTAAAAACTTTTCAAAGTCCCTGAACCTTAGAAATTTCCCTCTTTTCTCATGATCTATCTCAATCTTCAGATGCCACGCAGAGGAAGTGGTTCATCCTCGGACCTGATGTTGCAGATCCTGCAAATGTTGGTTTCTGACTGCGAAGCTGAAAGAGCCGAACGTCAAGCTGAAAGAACATTTTATGATCCCTAGTGTTTTGTGTGTTAGATAACAATATCAAGGATTATTTGATGTGTGTTGAAGTGTTGCAGCTGTCTCTGAGAAAAAGGGAGAAGGATTCTGCATTTGGGGGGCGGATAATCCGCCCCTCCCTCTTCCCTAGCAGGCGCAAGCCCCAGAAGGGGGGCAGTGTGTTGGCCGGATTTTCTGGCCCCGCCGGATAATCCGCCCCTCAGGGGGGGCGGATTGTCTGTCCTCCTTGCTCACCGCCAAGGCGCAAGCCCCAGAGAGGGGGCGGAGTGTTGGCCGGACTTTCTGGCCTGGCCGGATAATCCGCCCCAGGAGGGGGCCGGATTATCCTCCCCCCAAGATCTTCACCAAGTCACGCAGGCGCCAGCCCCAGAGAGGGGGCGGAGTTTCCCCCGGAAAATCCGCCCTTGGGGCGAAGTTTCCCAAGGGGCGGATAATCCGCCCCTAGTGGGGTGCGGATAATCCGCCCCCAAAGTTGCTCAACGGCCAGATCTGGGGAGGGGGTATTTAAGCCAGCCTTCCCCCTCCTTCCAGAACTGTTGATTCACTCGAAAAAGACGAGATCTGATCTGCAACCTTCATCCAAGAGAGCTCCACCTAGATCCACCCAAAGGCCCCGTCCCTTGGGGAATCGAAGGAGGAGAACTCGATCTTCATCATCAGCAATCAAGCGCTTCATCTCCTCTCCATTCATTTGGAGAACCCCCGATCTAGTATTTCTTGCAAATACCTAGATCCTTGTTTTTGTTTATATTGACAAACCTTGTTCTTGTGACAGCTTGTTGTAATCTCAGGAGACCCCAATTCGGTTGTGGGTGTGTGCCTCGATAGTGTTGTAAAAGGCACCGGTTCCTGCCTCGAAGGGATCCAATAGTGGAGAAGGTGGATCAGGCCTCTCGTGGCAAGATCCATCGGAGAATAGGGTGAGGCCTATTGTGGCGTGGTGGTCTTAGAACCGCCCACCCCTCCAACACAGATGTACTTCCCTTAACAAGGAAGGAACCACGGTAAAACAAATCCCTGTTTCTCCGCGTGCTCCACTACGGTTTCCTCGCTCCTCTCTTTACGTGCTTAGTAGTTAGGGTTGCATATAGGGAAATTCTTGTAGTTGCATATCTAGAGAATTTACTTTGTGTCAAGCCTAAAATTGAAAAAGTATTAAAAATTGGTTAGCACCTATTCACCCCCCCCCTCTAGGTGCCCATACGATCCATTTCAATTGGTATCAGAGCCTCGACTCTTATTTCGGGCTTAACCTCCTAAGAGAAGTATGGGTTCCAAGGTAGATGGGAGTGATGCTCCGGAGGTAGTAACCATGAACGATCTCAAGACGTTGTAAACAACCTTGGTGAGTTCAATGGAGGCTAATATGGAAGAGATGCGTCAATTGATAATGCGTCTCTCCACATCCGCAGCATCACCTCCATCTAAATCTGAGGATACCACTCTGCAATCCAAGGAAACGGGTAAAACTGTTTCCAAAGATAACGAAGTGGTTGGTGATGACACTAGCAAGAGCTCCTCCTTGAAAAAGGATAGTGGTAAGGATGGATACAATGAGGTTTCTCATGTGTATTCTCCTGATCCACCTATCCCTCACCGAGATATACATAATAGGGGTGATCCACCCAAACTTTTTGCATCTACTTTTTCTCAATGGCAATTTTTGATGAAGTATCATGTGTGCAGTTCCTCCATTGAGTTGTGGAAAATCATAGAAAATGGTCTTCATGTTGGAAACCCCAACAATCTCACAAGAAGAGAAATTGTTTATAGCCAACTCAACACTACAGCTCTACACATGATACAGCTTGGTGTGGGTGACAAAGACATGCCACACATTCAGCATCTTAGCACAGCTAAGGACGCTTGGGATGCCTCACCGAGCTCTTCATCGGAAATGAAAGTATGAGAAGGAATAGATATGATGCTTTGAGCAACGAAGCTGAAGGATTCTATATGTTGGATGGAGAAGACCACGGGGACATGTATAGAAGGCTTAAGGCAATAGCCACAACCTTCAGAAACCACGGTGCAACTCATGTTGATGATGCTTGGATCAAGCGAAAATATGTCAGTGCTCTTATGCCATTTGAGCCCAAAGATTTGAAAAGTCTCCAAGGTAGGCATAACTATCACCTCATGTCATCCAATGAGGTAATGCAAGAAATGGCCGCTTTCAAAGTGGCTGCCAAGAATGCCGAAGATGCTCGTGCTCGATCTATGGGGATGCAAAAGGGGGTCAATAGAAGACTAGTGTGGTTGATCATGATGAATATGCCATAGAAGGTCTAGACTGTCCCGAGGATATAAAAAGGATCCACGGACAATACTTGGCTCTTTATGCAAGAAACTTTTGGAAAGATCCAGCCAAGGCTAAAGCTGAACTAGAACGCAAGAGTGGAGCCTATGGAAGAAAAGAAAATGGCCCCAAGATGAGAACATTCTTCAACCGTGGTGACCGGCTGCACTTTGTAGCTGAGGGTCCATACCAAAGTAGGGAAGATAATGGAGGAAGAATTATTTTCAAGGACAAGTCAAAGGCTCCACGCAAGAAACAGTTTGTAAAGAAGAATGCTCCCTTCAAGAAGCAACCGAAGATTGTTCTAGTGGCTCAAGAAGAATATTCATCGGGAAGTGAAGATGAGGACGAGGACGATAGCTCTCAAGAGGTGGCTGCTATAGCCACCACATCTACATCAACATCTCTCTTCGACTCTCTGAATGAAAACATCATCAACAAGAATGCTACTTGCCTCATGGCAAGAAGCTTCGAGGTAAAGACTTCTAACTCTTCTTTTCCTAAGGCTATGATTGACATGGATGATCCTACTAGTCTTAAGGTTAAAGAAGAGATTATTGCTTTGGATTACTTCTACACTAACTTGCAAGGTGAGCACAAAGTTCGTTTTGAAGCTCTTATGGATCAGCTGGCCCAAAACGAAGCACTCCTCGAAGAAAAGGGCAGAATTGAAAGGGAGGATGCAATGGAAATTGCATCCTTAAAAAATGCTCTTGAGGAAGAAGAAGAAGCTCGGGTATCTCTTGAAGAGAGGCTTGAGTCCATTGAAGAGTCACATGAAGAAATTGTAGCTAAACTTGTTAAGGAACGTGCCAATGCAGTCACCAAAGCAAAGAAGTTAAAGAAGGAAAAGATTGACTTTGGGGCTGCTCATGATAGACTCTCCAAGGAATTGGAGAAACTTGACAATGCTCACAAGGCGTTGAAAAACGATTTCTCCATTCTCAATGAGTCACATGATCAGCTTCAAAGTCGATTGGCCAAATATGATGCTCCTAGCTCATCCAACTCAACACATAGTCACAAGGAAAATGCTAGTGTGGAAAAAGAAGTGCTCAAGGACATCACTCCCAAGGATAAAGGTGTGCTTGATGAAGTCCTTGGTAAGCAAAGGACAAATCATGGTAAAGAGGGACTTGGGTATATCACCAGGTCCAAGAAAAGGAAAAACAAGAAGAACAAGACCAAGAATGTGCACTCAAAGACAAGCACCGCTGAGAAGAATGTCACAAAAGACAAGACTAATAATATTGGTTTTGTAGGGTCTCACAATCCAAATTATGAACTCTTTTGTGATGATTATGGCGACCTTTGATGAATATATTGCTTGGTCTATTTGGGTCCCAAAGACCCTTGTTACTAACATGAAAGGACCCATTGAAAAATGGGTACCTAAAACCAAGAAGTAATTCTCTTGCAGGGCTATGCTTCCGGTGGGTCGAAATGGGTGCTGGATAGTGGCTGCACTAGTCATATGACCGGAAGCAAGGAGATCATCACGGAGATGCGTCCAAATCATGATAATATCACAGTCTCCTATGGTGATAAGTCTAAATCTTAGGTATTGGGTCTTGGCAAGGTTGTGGTTGCCCACGATATCTCTCTCGTGGACGTCATGCTTGTTGAGACCCTCGGTTACAACCTTCTTTCTGTTCATGCCCTTGGCAAGATGGGTTTTGCTGTCTTTATCGATGACGATTTGGTGGTACTCTTGTGGAGCAAGTCTCTAAAGGTCGCTTTCGTTGGATACGTCGAAAATGACCTATATGTGGTGGACTTCTCGGGGAAAACCACTTCGGGTCCGATGTGTCTATTCGGAAAGGCCGACGTGGGCTAGATATGGCATCGCCGTCTAGCCCATGTCAACATGAGAACTTTGCAAAGTCTCCAGAAGGATGGCCACATCCTTGGACTAAAAGACAATGTCTCCTTTGCCAAAGATCGTGTTTGCAGGGCTTGTGTTGAAGGAAAAATGCATGACTCTCCCCACAAGAGGAAGACTATTGTGTCATCAAAGAGGGCCTTGGAATTACTTCATGTGGATTTATTTGGTCCTCCCTCTCATGCAAGTCTTGGTGGGAAGAAATATTGCTTGGTCATTGTCGATGATTACTCAAGATATACATGGGTCTATTTCTTCAAGCTAAAAAGTGAGACTCAACAAACTGTAATTGACTTTGCCAATGAAGTTCAACGTCAACAAAATGTTCCTATCTTGGCAATAAGAAGTGACAACGGCTCCGAATGCAAGAACTACACTTTGAATGAGTTTCTTAGCGAAGAGGGGATTAGACATCAATATTCCGCTGCGTACACCCCTCAACAAAATGGTGTAGCCGAGAGGAAGAACCGGACTTTGATGGATATGGCAAGATCAATGTTGGCTGAATTCAAGTCTCCTTATAATTTTTGGGCTGAAGCCATATCCACTGCCTGTCACTCATCGAACCGGCTCTACCTCCAAAAGATTTTGGACAAGAATCCATATGAAATACTTACCGGTAACAAGCCCAACATCTCATACTTCAGGGTATTCGGGTGTAAGTGTTTCTTTCTTATTAAAGGTGTTCGTTTGTCAAAATTTGAGTCCAAGGCTTTAGAAGGTAT
This sequence comes from Avena insularis, assembly GCA_023614405.1. NCBI lineage: Eukaryota > Viridiplantae > Streptophyta > Magnoliopsida > Poales > Poaceae > Avena > Avena insularis. Next base: position 60,921,059 of record CM042689.1, read on the forward strand.
TTTTGTTGGTTACGGTGCCGAATCCCACACTTATAGAGTCTACAACAAGCTCACTGGGATTGTTGTAGAATCTTGTAGTTTGGAGTTCGATGAAAATAACGGCTCCTTTGTAGGGAAAGTTGATGTTTGTGATGCAGATGTTGAAATACCCCAAGAAGCCATAAGAAGAATGGGCGTGGGATTTTTCCGCCCCATTGAGGAACCCCTTGTGGCGGATCGGGAAGGACAATGCTCCACTCAAGTGGAGCCCTCATATACACAAGATCAACAAGCTCCTACTATTGGAGAAACCTCTGTACCAACACCGCAACCTGCTGAAGATCATCTGTCTCCTGGACAAGCTGGTAGTCCCAGGCCGGACTATCCGCCCCCTACAAGGGGCGGACAATCCGCCCCTGGCACTCCAACTCATTCCAGGGGATCCGGAGGAGAAGACAACTGCCAAGAATCTCCCAGGCCGGATTCTTCGGCCCCCGAGGGTGGATTATCCAGCCCTGATCTCCAAGTCCTGTCAGGCATGCTCAGGAAGAAGCCACTGGTGTTTCATCTCCCAGGCCGGATAGTCCGGCCCCTCCAAGGGGCGGATTATCCGGCCCTGAAGATCAAGCTCTGCAGCAACCTCCTGGTGTTAACTCAGTTCAAGATCAAGGGCAAGGCAGTATCAAGACAAGGATACAAATACTGAATCAACTCCATCTAGAAACAATAAGGACATTGAGGCTCGTCGCAAGGCTCGTGCTGATCGGAGCCTTGAACTAAGGGGTCACACTCTTGACAAGGTTGTTGGTGATCTACGAAGAAGGGTATCTACTAGAAGAGAACTTGCAAGCTTCTGTGATCATCAAGCTCACATTTCCATGGTTGAACCGAAGAAGGTCTTTGATGCTCTTGAAGACCCCGATTGGGTTGTTGCAATGCATGAAGAATTAAATAACTTCGAACGCAACAAAGTTTGGAAGCTCGTAGAGAAACCCAAGGACTGCCGCAATGTTATCGGTACCAAGTGGATCTTCAAGAACAAACAAGATGAAAATGGCATTGTTGTGAGGAATAAAGCACGACTCTGGCTCAAGGATTCTCTCAAGTGGAAGGAATTGATTTTGGCGAGACTTATGCTCCTGTGGCTCGTCTTGAGTCCATCTGTATCCTTCTTGCATATGCAGCCCATCATAATTTTAAATTACAACAAATGGATGTTAAGAGTGCATTCCTTAATGGTCCTCTACATGAGTTAGTATACGTCAAGCATCCCCCGGGTTTTGAGGACCCCAAATTTCCGAACCATGTCTAAAAACTCGATAAGGTGCTCTATGGCCTTAAACAAGCCCCACGTGCGTGGTATGAGCACCTTAAAGAGCTTTTGCTAGACCGTGGATTCGAAGTTGGGTAAATCGATCCCACTCTTTTTACTAAGAAGGTTAATGGGGAGCTTTTTGTATGCCAACTTTATGTAGATGACATTATTTTTGGCTCTACTAACCAAGCTTTTAATGATGAATTTTCAAAGCTTATGACTGACATGTTTGAGATGTCCATGATGGGTGAATTGAGGTTCTTTCTTGGATTTGAGATCAAACAACTTAGAGAGGGAACCTTCATTAATCAAGCTAAGTACATCCAAGACATGCTCAAAAGATTGAAGATGACAGATCTCAATGGCGTTGCTACTCCAATGCAAACAAAGTGTCATCTTGAGCTCAATCCCAAGGGTAAAGACATGGATCAAAAGGTATACCGATCCATGATCGGCTCTCTCCTTTACCTTTGCGCATCTAGGCCCGATATCGTGTTAAGTGTAGGAGTGTGTGCAAGGTACCAAGCCGCTCCTAAAGAAATCCACTTAGTGGCGGTCAAACGAATCTTCCGATATTTGGTTCATTCCCCAAATTTTGGGTTATGGTATCCCAAGGGTTCAAGTTTCTCTCCATGTGGTTACACTGATTCAGATTGGGCTGGTGACAAAGATGATAGGAAATCAACCTCTGGTGCATGTCAATTCTTGGCCAGGTCTCTAGTGTGTTGGTCTTCAAAGAAACATAATTGTATTTCACTCTCAACCGCCGAAGCTGAATATGTTGCTGCTGCAAGTGCTTGCACACAATTATTATGGATGAGGCAAACTTTAAAGGAATATGGTGTCAATTGTGAAAAAGTGCCTCTATTATGTGACAATGGAAGTGCTATCAAAATTGCTTACAATCTCGTGCAGCATACAAGAACAAAACATATAGAGATTCGCAACCACTTCATTCGGTATCATGTTGCTCGTGGTGATATTGCCCTATCCTTTGTGAGCACGAAGAACCAACTGGTTGATATTTTCACGAAGCCTCTTGATGAAGCAAGATTTTGTTATTTGAGGAATGAGCTAAATATCATAGATTCAAGGATCTTGGCTTGACTACCCTTGCACACTCACTTGCTCTTATTCATGTATTTGGTTTAGATGCGGGCATAGACATAGGGGGAGTGTGGTCCTAATTGATTGGGCCAACCCTCCCCCCATAATGCCGAAAGAAAGTAAACTCATTTCCCTTAATATCATTTTGTGATATGTGGGACATCGATGAGAATTGGTTTTGAACTCAAGATACATATTCGCGGTGTCATGCCATGCGCTCCAACATGGTGGCTTCGGCCATCGCCCTCTTCCTACCGAAGAGTTGGTTTCTCATGGGTCTCTTTGGTTTTTCTTGCATATCTTCTGTTCTTATGGAAAACACACTCAATTTTGGCCTTTTTTTAATTTGATTCTTGCAAATTTGGGTCTGTAGTACCATCTCAGTTTGATTCTCTCAACCCAAGCCTTTCTTTTCCTCCTTGAACCATCTATTCTTGCACACAAGTCCTCTAAAACACCATCGAGGGGTTTTGCTAGGTTGCTCCGGCCTGAATCTGTATTTTATAGAATTTTCAGAGGGGGGGGACTTTCTGCCCTAAGTGGGGGGCAGATTATCCGCCCCGGGCGAAATATGCTTGTTAAAGGCAGGGTTGGGGAGGGCAGGCTCAAACAGAGCAGCCAGTCCTCCTCCAACCCTACCTCAGCCCCCAGCCGCTGCCGGAGCATCCGCCCCTCCTAAAGTCGATTTGACCACCGGATCCTCCGGGCTCTCCCCGGATCTTCTTCACCTCGCCTCCGGGTACCTTCTCCTCCGCGATTTTCCTCCAATGAGTGAGGGTAACTCCCTCATCTCTCTCCTTTTGTATGGGATGCATTTTGTTTGGTGGAAATCTTGTTGTAGAAGATACTTGGTGTTGTTCCTTACATGCTAGAATCAGTAGAATTGCAACCCTAGTGCCCGATCTGTTTTGCCATGGTAGATCTGGGCCAATCCAGAAAATTTCTGCGGGGGGCGGATTATCCGCCCCTGCCAGGGCCGGATAATCCGGCCTGGAGATTAACCTCTGGTCTGTTTTGGTCCTGCTCCTGCAATGCACATCATTGGTTATGGGTTGCTTTGCTACTCTTTCTCGTTGTTTTCTCCTCGACTTGTGTGTATGCTTATCTCCATGATATCCCTCTAATGCTTTTCACAGGTGGTTTCAAGCCGACCAAGACCTTCGCCCGTCGTTCCCGTGCCCGCTATCTCAAGCCTACTGCAGACAGGAAGTTCATTGACGAAACAGAGGTCAGTAGAGCAGCAAGAGAGGCTGAACGGATGGCAGAGGAAAGTAAGAAAACTAAGAGGACCGCATCTCGCAAGGGCAAACGGTCTCGGCCCAATTACAAGGCTATGGACAGTCTTCAGTATGCCACCATTCGCCAGATTGATTACTATGATGAGGCTGACAGTGATGGTCCCCCCGAGGACTCTATGTTTTGGAATGCCCACTTTCGGGCTATTCATGATGATGTGTATGCCACCCTCCGGATTCTCCCCATGCACCCAATCAACTTGACTGAGGCTCAATCCAAGGCAAGGCTCCTGGAGGCATTGGATGTGACCAACAAGATGGGGCTCCACCACCTTATGACCGTTCAATGCAACTATGACTCTTCCGTGGTGCGGCAGTTTTTCTCCACACTTGTGATTTGCGGTGATGAGCGCCGCACTATGAAGTGTATGACCAGGACTACAATGATTCAGTCGGAATTTCGCACCTTTGGGCAGGTTCTTGGTTATGCATTCTATGGTCGTGACACTCCCTCTGGCCACCACATCATTTCTCCACTAAAGCCATCCAAGGACACTATGCTCGCTCCATGCCTTTCTTCTGATGGTATTGCTGGTACTTTCGCTGGAATCTCTCCCTTGTATGCCTCCCTTGTTGGCATATTTAGGGACTGCATCGCTCCTAGTGGTGGCAACAATGACAAGATCTGTGGCCACCTGGTTCCTCTCCTTGCTTTTGCTCATGAGTGTGCCACTAACTCTGGATCAGCCACAGGTTACAAACTGGATGTCATGGACTATATTTATCATGAGATGACGGATGCTATGATCAACAGGCTCTCTATTTCTTATGCTCCTTTCATTATGATGCTCATCAAGCATATGTTTCCCCATGATGCTCTCTAGATGGGGTTCACAAGCCCAAGAAAATCTACAACAAGGCTCAGAAGACCCATCACCCTTCCACTGCCCCGGAGTCCCTATGCGTGATGCACGGGCTAGTGGTCGTCATTCCACGGTGCCCCCAATGGCACGCGAGGTTAAGCATCTCACTTGGTTCCATCGGCACATTCTTTGCATGGGCATTGACACTCACAAGGGCCAATATGAGGCGTACCGCAGGGATCATGAGAGGGATCACACACAGCAGCTTATTCTCCACCATGTCTCAGGTGCCACTGGCCATCCACCTCCTCCCACTGGTCCAGAACCGTATGCTCTGTGGAACACTTCAGGGATCAACTATGGCGAGCTCGAGAGTTGCCTCTTTCCTCCACCACCGAGGGCACCCACTCCTCCAGCTGATGACAATGATGATGAGTATGATGAAGAGGAAGGGGACGGGAATGACTACGACGAGGATGAGGAGGAGTGATCTTCAGGGGCGTTAGCATCGCTCTTCTTCCTTTTTGGCGTCTCGATGCCAAAGGGGGAGAAGTAGTTCTATTAGGTCTCGTGGATTTGCAAGGGTTGGGCGCAAGCATCTTTATTTCAGTCGTTTTATTTGCTTGCTTGTGCCTTTTTAGCATGAACTTATTTGCTATTTGTGTTTGATTTTGTAAGACTATGTCGTGCTCCACTATGTTTGGTACTATGTGTGGTATTCATGGAATTCTGGATTTATCTATTATGGATGTCATGGAATTCTGGATTTATCAATGGAGCATATTTGATGGCATATGGAATCATGGGCCTATCTAATGTATGCATCAATATTGTTGGTATTGTTGGGATGTGCTTGGAGGCTATCAAACAAATTATATTCTTTGGCTATATTCACATCCCGGTGGTATGACCTTGTTTCCCAAACCACCTTGTTTCAATTATCTTTGCTATGGAAGTTGTGTTCTCTCTAGTGTGTGTATTTGTATTCAAATGCAAATTTTAAATATGCACACATCTAGGGGGAGCGTCTCTCATTATTTAAGGTGGCATTAGCCGGTTTCATTGCAAATCCTAATATTGTCATCTAACACCAAAAAGGGGGAGATTGAAAGAACATTTTATGATCCCTAGTGTTTTGTGTGTTAGATAACAATATCAAGGATTATGTGTTGTGTGTTGAAGTGTTGCATCTCTCTCTGAGAAAAAGGGAGAAGGATTCTGCCTTTGGGGGCGAATAATCCGCCCCCACCAGGGGCGGATAATCCGCCCCTCCCTCTTCCCTAGCAGGCGCAAGCCCTAGAAGGGGGGCGGAGTTTTGGCCGGATTTTCGGGCCCCGCCGGATAATCCGCCCCTCAGGGGGGACGGATTGTCCGCCCCCTTGCTCACCTCCAAGGCGCAAGCCCCAGAGAGGGGGCGGAGTGTTGGCCGGACTTTCCGGCCTAGCCGGATAATCCGCCCTAGGAGGCGGCCGGATTATCCGCCCCCAAGATCTTCACCAAGTTACGCAGGCGCCAGCCCCAGAGAGGGGGCGGAGTTTCCCAAGGGGCGGATTATCTGCCCCTAGTGGGGGGCGGATTATCCGCCCCCAAAGTTGCTCAACGGCCAGATCTGGGGAGGGGGTATTTAAGCCAGCCTTCCCCCTCCTGCCAGAACTCTTGATTCACTCGAAAAAGCCGAGATCTGATCTGCAACCTTCATCCAATAGAGCTCCACCTAGATCCACCCAAAGGCCCCGTCCCTTGGGGAATCGAAGGAGGAGAACTCGATCTTCATCATCAGCAATCAAGCGCTTCATCTCCTCTCCATTCATTTGGAGAACCCCCAATCTAGTATTTCTTGCAAATACCTAGATCCTTGTTTTTGTTTATATTGATAAACCTTGTTCTTGTGGAAGCTTGTTGTCATCTCGGGTGCCCCCAATTCGGTTGTGGATGTGTGCCCCGATAGTGTTGTAAAAGGCACCGGTTCCCGCCTCGAAGGGATCCAATAGTGGAGAAGGTGGATCAGGCCTCTCGTGGCGAGATCCATCGGAGAATAGGGTGAGGCCTATTGTGGCGTGGTGGTCTTAGAACCGCCCACCCCTCCAACACAGATGTACTTCCCTTAATAAGGAAGGAACTGCGGTAAAACAAATCCCTGTGTCTCTGCGTGCTCCACTACAGTTTCCTCGCTCCTCTCTTTACGTGCTTAGTAGTTAGGGTTGCATATAGGGAAATTCTCGTAGTTGCATATCTAGAGAATTTACTTTGTGTCAAGCCTAAAATTGAAAAAGTATTAAAAATTGGTTAGCACCTATTCACCCCCCCTCTAGGTGCCCATACGATCCATTTCACAAGCCAACCTATACACCCTTCAGCAGATAGCCCAGCTAGCCCACAACAATCAAGGCCAAGGAAATTAGGACAACCATGGATCTAAGCTCAAGAATTTCCAGAACACCAACCCACCATTTTCACTAAGTTAGAAGAGCCCTTAGACGCCGATGATTGGCTGCAAACCATGGAAAACAACCTGGAAGTCACCAGAGTGGAAGCTAACGAGAAAGTTATGTTCGCCACCCACTATCTAGCCGGAGATGCAAGAGCATGGTGGAACAGCGTTCGTGCAATGACCGGAGGACAGATGATGACCTGGGAGGAATTCAAGGTCAAGTTCAGCCGAACCCATGTGCCTCCGGGTTTGATCAAGAGGATGAGAGATGGGTTCAGAGAACTGAAGAAAGGAAGGATGACCGTAGTGGAATACCGTGACAAATTCTTGTCATTAGCTAGGTATGCCCTGGATGAGATCGACACTGAAGCCAAGAAGAAAGAAAGATTCCTGAATGGTCTGCACGATGAGATGCACACGGTATTGGTCAATATCCCCTTTGCGGATATTGAAGCTCTTGTCGACTCTGCCATCCAGATGGAAGGAAAGATTAACCAGGCCAATGAGAACCGCAAGCGTCGCATGATGCATCAGCCAGGAACCTATCAGACCCCAAAGTATCGCCCTAACCCATCTCCAGGATTTGCCCCGAGAACCAACCGACCCCCGATGAACCGTCCGACCTATCCCAACCGTGGAAACCCGAGGCCCGGAGGAAATCACAACAACCCCGGCAACTCTAACAATTTCAACCGTGCACCACCCAAGTTCAACAACAACAATGCTGCCGCCAACACCAACACTGCCCCGAGGACTGGAAGCAATGTTGTGCTCAGACAAAAGGACAAGTCGCAAGTGACTTGTTATGACTGTGGAAATAAAGGCCACTACTCCAATGAGTGCCCCAAGAAGAATGTCGCAGCCCCCAATGCCAATGCCCCAGCTCAGCAATAGCGTCGTGTTCAACCCGGAAGAAGCTTTGCCCCAGGGAAATCGCTCAACCGCAACAACCGTCTTTTTCTCATGCATGCTGAAGAAGCCTAGGAAGCGCCCGATGTCGTGCTGGGTATGCTTTATGTTAATTCAGTACTCGCTAGAGTGTTGTTTGATTCTGGTGCATCACACTCATTTGTCACCGAATAATTTGCATGCACTAGTAATATTCAACCAACTAAACTGAACCATGTTATGATTGTTCAAATCCCTGGTTCAACCACCAAAGCTAGGAAAATTTGCAAAGCCGTCCCTATCCGAATCCATGGCATAGATTTTTATGCTAATCTGATAGTACTTGGAACTAAAGGTTTGGAAGTAGTACTAGGAATGGATTGGATGTCCAAACATAAAGGATTGATTGACTGTGCCAAGAAAGACATAACCATGACCAGTACAGCCGGAATATCAGTCGAGCATATATCTGAAACCTTACCTCGACAATTCAAGTGCAACAAGAGTATAGCCCAACCTACCATTGACCAAGTCCGGATAGTCTGTGAATACCCCGATGTATTTCCAGATGTTTTGCCCGGTATGCCCCCAGATCGGGATATCGAGTTTATCATTGAACTAATCCCCGAAACCGGACCCATAGCCTAGAGACCATATAGTATGAACCCGTCTGAACTAGAAGAATTGAAGAAGCAACTAGATGCCATGTTGGAAATTGGATTGATTCAACCAAGTGCGTCACCATGGAGATCACCTATTTTGTTTGTGGACAATAAGGATGGAGGTAACCGTTTGTGTACGGATTATCGGAAGTTGAATGATGTCACTATCAAGAACAAGTACCCATTGCCCAAGATAGAAGATTTGTTTGATCAGTTGACCGGTGCCAAAGTGTTTCTAAGATTGATCTTAGAATAGGCTATCATCAACTCAAGATTCGTGCAGAGGATATTCCAAAGACTGCCTTTACCACCAGATATGGATTATACGAGTATATGGTCATGTCTTTTGGATTAACCAATGCCCCCGCTTATTTCATGAATCTCATGAATAAGATTTTTATGGACTTCCTGGATAAGTTTGCCATTGTTTTCATCGATGGCATTCTGATTTATGCCAAATCAGAAGAAGAATATGAGCTACACATAAGGACCATTCTTGGAACCTTTAGAGAGCATCATTAGTATGCCAAGTTTAGCAAATGTGAATTCTGGTTACAGGAGGTAGGATTCCTCGGCCACATTGTAGCCAGAGGAATTGCACTTGACCCTGCAAAAGTGAAAGATGTCGAAGATTGGCAAGCCCCAACCACTCAAACCCAAGTTCGTGCATTTCTTGGATTGGCAGGATACTACCGCAAGTTCGTAGAAGGATTCTCGAGTATCGCCAGACCCATGACCCAATTACTGAAGAAGGACAAGAAGTTTGAATGGACGGACAAATGTGAAGCTAGTTTTCAAGAACTCAAGAGGAGATTGATTTCAGCCCCAATCTTAATCATGCCAGATATCACGAAGCCCTTTGACGTGTATTGTGACGCATCCAAGATCGGTCTCGGATGTGTGATAATGCAAGAAGGCAAAGTTATATCTTATCTATCTCGACAACTGAAACAACATGAGCAAAATTACCCAACCCATGGCCTCGAACTCGCAGCCGTAGTTCTAGCCCTGAATACATGGAGGCATTACCTGATGGGAAATCGTTGTGAGATATATTCGGATCACAAGAGCCTGAAGTATATATTCACTCAGAAGGAGCTGAATATGAGATAGAGAAGATGGATTGAGCTAATCAAGGATTACGATCTGGACATTCACTATCACCCCAGTAAAGCCAACGTGGTAGCAGATGCCCTTAGCAGATTGCCGTGCCGCTTGAACTCCATGATTTTGAAGGAGCAACCAAGTTTGCACAAAGAGATGGAAGATTTCCGAATGGAATTAGTGAGTGAAGGATTTTTGGATAGAATAGAACTTCAACCCACTGTGATCAGCCAGATCAAAGAGGCGCAGAAAGGAAATTCTAGTATCGACGGAATCAAGCGTCGTATCGGTACAGGCAAAGTACCCAGATTTACCGAAGACGAAGAAGGAGTTCTGTGGTACAAAGGACGCCTTTGTGTACCAGCAGATTCTGAGTTGAAAGAAGTTATTCTCAAGGAAGCTCATGATACTCTTTATTCTATCCACACCGGAGGAACGAAGATGTATCATGATTTGAAAGAAAAAATTTGGTGGCATAAGATGAAGAGAAAAATCGGAAGCTATATCCCCAAGTGTGATATATGTCAGCGAGTCAAGGCGGGACATCAATGACCCGCATGATTGTTGCAACCATTGCAGATTCTGGAATGGAAATGGGATTCCGTTGGAATGGACTTTATCACCGGATTGCCTACTTCTAGTAGGGGAAATGACTCTATCTGGGTCATAGTGGGCAGATTGTCCAAAGTCACCCATTTCTTACCAGTCAAGACCACATATCAGAGTTCGAAGCTAGCAAAGTTATACATCGCTAGAATCGTCAGTTTGCATGGAGTCCCCAAGAACATCGCATCGGATCGAGGAACTCAGTTTACCTCAAGATTTTTGAAGAAAGTCCAAGAAGGTTTAGGAACCCGACTAGATTTCAGCACCGCGTATCACCCTCAGACCGATGGACAAACAGAGCGAGTAAATCAAATACTCGAAGATATGTTGAGAGCCTGTGTGTTAGAATATGGATCTAAGTGGGAAGACTGTCTTCCGTTTGCATAATTTTCATACAACAACAGTTATCAAGCCAGTTTTCAATCGGCCCCATTTGAATTCATGTATGGAAGGAAGTGTCGCACCCCTTTGAATTCGTCGGAAGTAGGAGAGAGTCAGATTTTCGGACCCGACATCCTACGAGAAGCAGAAGAGAAGGTTCACAAGATGCATGAGCATCTCAAGTCAGCCCAGTCAAGGCAGAAGAGCTGCACCGACAAGAGACGTCGAGACCCCGCCTTCAATATAGGAGATTTTGTGTATCTGAAAGTGTCGTCATTGAAGGGAATGCAGCGTTTCCAACTCAAAGGAAAGTTAGGCCCCAGATATATCGGCCCCTTCAAGATTCTGAACCATCGAGGAGAAGTGTCGTATCAATTGGAACTACCCGAAGAGATGTCAGCCGTGCACAATGTGTTCCATATCTCATTACTTCGCAAGTGCCTCGAAGTCCCGGAGAAGACTGAAGTGTTCAAGAATATTGATCACCGGACCATAGAAATCAACGATGACCTGACCTATCCCAAAGTACCCATCCCTATTTTGGAAGAACCCTTCAGAACTACCAGAACCCGAAGCATCAAGTTTCTCAAGATTCAGTGGAGTAACCACACAAAAGAAGAAGCTACCTGGGAGCGCGAAGATCACATCAGGACGGAGTTTCCCGATCTCTTCAAATCCTAGGTAATCTTTTTGTCCTTTTTTAAATCTTGGGACGAGATTTTGTTTAAGGGGGGAAGGTTTGTAACATCCCAAAAATACTAAACTTGGATCATCAAACCCTAATCATCAAAATTAGGTTTAACAAAACTTTTCCAATTAAAAATATGAAAGCATTCATATGGGTGTGTATTAAAATTTGGATTCTTTTGAATTTCCTAGGATCCCCGGTTCTGTGTTTCTTTTCTTGTAAAATGATTCTTAGGTGAAATAAACATCATCTAAACAATCCCCAAACTTTTCCCAAAGACAAACGAGTCAAAATAAACAAATTAGGTTAATGGTCACTTTGACCAAATTAACTCCCATACCTACTTTGGCTATCCCTAACTTCCATAACTTAATAGAAACATGTATGGATCTTTGCACCCCTTGATAGTACTCATAATAAGGTACCAAGGCCCACTTTGTGAACATCCAAAAAATTTAATGCTTAGTTTAAATGACAGTTTAAAATTAAATCTATTTCATATGGGAAGATCCCACTATTTCAAAAACCACTCAAACAAGCTCAAATTTCAAAACCCAAGCATCCACAGAACCCTTAACACATGCCTAGCACACCCACAAAAAATCTTTTAAAAATGCAAAACTTAAGTTCATGCGGCCATTTCATCAAACAGGTTGCAGATTCAAATCAACAAAATCAAAAACACTATGTTGAGCAGTGTTTTGGCTGACCTTGTTCCCTCTCTGGTTACAACTAGACTTAGTAGATCATCTAGCAACCTTAACTAACCTCTAGCACCACTGTAAGCTGGCCATTGTCATCAATGGTGACCAGGCCGAGAGCACCCATGTCACCCCGGTGTGGATAGCAAGCTAGGAGAAGAACGAGCCGTGCCAACCTTGTCTAGCATGCAGCCCATGCCTCACCGCCCCCTCTCGACCAGCCCTAGCTCGGAGACAGCCACCAGAACCGCCAGGAACGCCGCGCCTGTGCCACTGTCGACCATGCCGACGCGCACCGCAGAGCACGCGCCGTTCCCACGCCACCCGACCACCTCGAGCCCTTGCCGCCCGCCAGCATGCACCCCACCGTCCCAGGAGACCACCAGACATGCTCGTTTAACCGCCCGTGCCCTGTAGCCACCGCTCGCTGCGGAGTTTGCCGCCTCTGCCTCATATAGCACCGCGCATTCCCGACCATTTTTCACCACCCCTACACGCGCATTTAAGCTCTAGAGCATCGCCAGGAGACCACCCGTTGATCGCCAACCTCGGCCATGCCTCTAGCCGCCCGTAGCCATGTCACCACCGTCGCCTGCCCATCCCTCTCGGTCTCGCCATCGATCCTATAAAAGGAGACGACCCCCGCTCGTTTTCTTCACACCATCTCACTCCCCTCATCTCACTGATCATTCCACCCCTTAGCCGGAGCACGAGGAGCAGCAGTTCGCCGGAATTGCGTCGGAGCAGGCAGCCTCTAGAGAAGAAGGGAGCCGTTGATTTCGACCACCCTCGGAGCTGCCGCGACCACCCCTGAGTTCGCCGTTGTCGACTTCGTCGTTTGCCCGCCTCGCCGTCGTCACTGGAGCCCCGGTATGCCCCCTATGCACCCCCACCAAGCCGATAGGGTTCGAGCTCGCCGGTGACTTGTTCATCATCGACGACGACCCTCAGCCGTTGATCTCACTTCTAATCCAATGCACCACATCGCCTGCATCTTCAGGCGTTTATGAGCCATCGACCAGTAGACCCCTCTGGCCATGCCTGCTATGGAGTGACACTGGGCCGGCCCAATAACCCTTCCCGTGCAGCCCACTTGTTTGAATTTAGATTTTTTCTATTTTCATTCAAACTCAGTTATGTACCTAGTTTCAAAAATCAACCCAGCTCGATTCAGTGAACCAAATTGCATGAAACCAATTTTGTTAGAAAGGTGTTGAAATGCTTAATCCAAGCCCGTTGAATTAAAATCATTTGGATCTGTAGATCAACCCTGGTAAAAATAACAAATCAGAAGCTTTTCTACATTCAAATATTTTTCAAATTTCAACCATAATAGCTTTTGAGTTGATTCCAACTCTCAAAAATCACATTTGATCATACCTTTCAGAATATATAAAAACATATGGGTTTACTTACAGAAAAATGTTCATGTAATAAAAGAATGCCACATAGGCATTTCTAGTCACTTTATTTTATTTACAATAAAAGGGTAAACCTTATTAAATTGTGACACCACTTTAAATCATATTCCCATGTAATGAAATATGTGGTGATGACATGTGTCAACATGATCCCATGTTTGAGTTAGAGAATATTAAATCTTAAGTAGTTTTTCAATGAGTAGAAATTACTTTTCTAAAAATAAAATAAATAAGACAAAGGCTTTAATCTTGAATGTTAGTGATGATGCTAGATCATCTATAGAACCTTTTGTGTGATGATTGAAAGTAGTTAAGTATTGTTTGGTGATTGTGTACCTCGTATTTATTTATAGACGCTAGTACCGACCAAGGATACGAGGAGGAAGGAGGATACTACGAAGAAGCCGGGGAGAACTTCAACCACTGCTCTGCACAAGGCAAGCCTATACTGATACTGATGCAAGCTAATACTTGCTTGTTACCATGACCACTAGATGCCTTAAGCATATGTGATCATACCCACTTGATACCCCCTCCTAGTTTTACTTGCAAGCTTTATACTTTATTTCTTTATCAAAGCTATTACTTAGAGTCTACTTAAGTGACTTGTAGATTCTAGGAAGATAATTGAAGGTTGCATAAAGAGCATTAAATTTGGCCTAAGCTAGATAATCTTGATGTCACCCTAAGGCATGAGATTGAACTTAGTTAAACTCCACTTGTTTACCACCCCTCATTAGTACTCACCCCCACTTGTAGATGCTAGTGCTAAGCATAAAACTTGACCAACTTTAGATGGGAATACTTGGTGGAAAATGGTTATGAAAACCTTAGAATGATGAGTCATTCTACTGAGATGTTTTGACATGTGTTTCTGAAAACCAGATGATTTGGATGATGAAAATGTTAAGGCATGAGCCTTAGACCTTTATAAAACTGATGGTTGTCTGGATGCGATACCATTCCAATTTTACCGTACAACCACAATACCCGAAAATTGGGTAGGGCTTGACTGGAAACTTATATACTTTAGTATGAGTTCCCTCACGGCCAAGGTCTAAGATGAGGCTACCTTGTGAAGATTGTCCACCTGTGCAGTACCCAAGATGACAGTTGGTCATGGTTGGGAGGCCAAACTCAGAGGAGAGGTGCTTATACTAGGGCGTGTAATTGAAAGGTTAGGATTGATTATCCTCATACTGAGTATGGTGAATTCAGGATTTGTTCCTGACGGATGTATCGAATGTTGTGGTTAAAGTGTACAATCTCTGCAGAGTGTCAAACTATTCGAATAGCCGCGTCCGCGGTTATGGACAGTTGGAGTGGTCATACTGTTCCCCCGTCAGATGTTTTCAAAATGACTTATGAAATGAATTGAGATTTTGACTTGACCACAACAGAGTTGTGATATGAAATACAAGTTCCCACTTAGGTGTTATAAAATTTCAACTAGCTTTTCTTGCTTCTGAACTTAGTAGAGTTAAATCTGGCTTTCTGGAAAACAACCCTAGAGCTTAGTGTCCTACTACAAAACCCCCTTCACTTGTTAGTATTAGTTTGCGAGTACTTAAAGAGTACTCATGGCTTTGTCCTTGGATATTCCCATGGCCAGACTATGAAGAGGAGTACCCGGACAAAGGACCCCAGGAAGGTTACGACAACTAGGATCATCTCCCATCGTCAGCATTGCATGTGACCCCGAAGATGGAGCTTCGCCTACGCTACTTTTATTATTACGTTATTCCGCTGCCTGAGTTGTATTAAGAACTGGATCATGAGTTCCTTATTTGTGTAAGACTTTATGTATGGTTTGTAATGGATGATGTACTGTGGTATCCAAATCTGTTATGTCTCGCAAAAATGGTAATCCTGGGATTGCGATGTATGGCATAACAGGCATCTGGGATTAAAAATCCGGGTGTTGACGTATTCTTATACATGGACGTGAAGTACATTAAATTTTATCAGTTGGGGAATGGAGGAGACCTCATCTTTGAGCGTGACTTGGACCAGCTTTCAGATATGCTGGAGTGTCCGCACCCCGAGTTCTTCGGATCTCAGCTCAATGATTAGGAAGGATAGGATTTGATGTGGCTAGTTGTTGCAAGTCTTCGGGGAAAGATTGAAGCCCCCACCTCAGAGGGAATTCAGTTCACCTTGAGAGAGAACAACTGGCTCGATGGACTTGCTAGGGCCATGCAGGAAGCTCTTGCATGTCTGCGTGGGCAGAGTATCAATCAGATCAAGGGTACCCACTTTGAGTTCTACCCAAGACGTGATGTTATGCGACAGCCACTAGAGGCCCCATACCACCACGAGCTGAAGAGTCAATTGGACCACCTCAGTTTCATGATGTATGACGTCAGAAAGAGTTGGACAATGCCCGCTCCTACGCCAACCACAAGTACGCCATCGCCGCCAAGAATGATCAGACCATTGCCATGCTAGTGAAGGTTCGCCAGTCTCGTCGCCGTCAGCTCGACAATAAGGAGTGCATCATTGCCCGTCTTCTCCACCGGATCACGGGTTTGGAGGAGACCATCCACGAGAGAGATATGCAGTTGGAGGAGAGGGAGAATGCATGGTAAGACCTTGGTGGAGACCCCTACTCCTATCTCAGTGATGATGAATACTTTTTGGAGGATCAGGCCATAGACTTCTTCACCGATGAGGATGACTTCGCCTTCATCGATGATGATGATGATGAGGATGATGAGGACCCTGACTCCGAGGAGTAGTAGCACTTGAGCACTAGCGTTAGTGAGTTGTATTCGGTCCCACTGTATCGTAGTTTCATAGAATGGTTCTTAAAACCATCTGTTTTCCTTTGTTGTGGTGTGTGTTTGTATCGTGTGCTATGAATGAATGAAAACCAAGTTGCTAGAAAAACCTGAGTCAAACTTTAAAAACTTTTCAAAACCCCGAACCTTAGAAATTTCCCTCTTTTCTCATGATGTATCTCAATCTTTAGATGCCTCGCGGAGGAAGCAACTCATCCCTGGACCCGATGTTGCAAATCTTGCAAATGTTGGTTTCTGACCGCGAAGCCGAGAGAGTCGAACGTCAAGCCAACTTAGCTACCCTTCAGAACATCGCCCAGATGGCCAACAATAACAATCAAGGCCATGGAAATCAGGACAACCATGGATCTAAGCTCAAGAATTTCCAGAACACCAATCCACCCGTTTTCACTAAGTCAGAAGAGCCCCTAGATGCAGATGATTGGCTGCAAACCATGGAAAACAATCTGGAAGTTGTAGGAGTGGAAGCTAACGAGAAGGTACTGTTTGCTACCCACTACCTGGCCGGAGATGCAAGAGCATGGTGGAACATCGTTCGCGCAATGACTGTAGGTCAGATGATGACGTGGGAAGAGTTCAAAGTCAAGTTCAGCAGAACCCATGTGCCACCGGGTTTGATCAAGATGATGAGAGATGAATTCAGGGAACTAAAGAAGGGGAGGATGACCATAGTGGAATACCGTGACAAATTTTTGTCATTGGCTAGGTATGCATCGGATGAAATAGATACTGAAGCCAAGAAGAAGGAGAAATTCCTGAACGGACTGCACAATGAGATGCAGACGGTCTTAGTCAATATCCCATTTGCTAATATTGAAGCCTTAGTTGACACTGATATTCAGATGGAAGGCAAGATCAACCAAGCCAATGAGAACCACAAGTGTCGCATGATGAATCAACCAGGAGCCCACCATACACCAAAGTATCGCCCCGACCCATCTCTAGAATTTGCCCAAAGAACCAACAGACCCCTGATGAACCATACGACCTACCCCAACCATGGAAACCCAAGGCCCGGAGGAAACCACCACAACCCGGGCAACCCCAGCAATTTCAACCATGCACCACCTAAGTTCAACAACAACAATGTCTCCACCAACACCAACACTGACCCAAGGACTGGAAGCAATGGTGTGCCTATTGCAGCAAAGGACAAGTCCCAAGTGACTTGTTATGAATGTGGAACCAAGGGTCACTATTCCAATGAGTTCCACAAGAAGATTGTCGTAGCCCCCAATGCAAATGCCCCAAATTTCAGCAAAGCGGCCGTGTTCAACTCAAGAAGGTTTTCCTGTGGAATTTGCTCAACCGCAACGGCTGTCACTTTCTCATGCATGCTGAAGAAGCCCAAGAAGCGCCAGATGTCGTGCTGGGTATGTTTTTTGTTAACTCAGTACTTGCAAGAGTGTTGTTTGATTCTGGAGCATCGCACTCGTTTGTTACTGAAGAATTTGAATGCACTAGTAAGATTCAACCCACCAAATTGAAGCGTGTTATGATAGTTCAAATACCTGGTTCAACCACCAAAGCTAGACAAATTTGCAAAGCCGTACATATCCGAATCCATGGCATAGATTTTTATGCTAATCTAATAGTACCCGGAACTAAAGGTTTGGAAGTAGTACTAGGAATGGATTGGATGTCCAAACATAAAGGATTAATCGACTGTGCCAAGAAAGCCATAACCATAACCAGTACAGCCGGAATATCAGTTGAGCATATATCTGAAACCTTGCCTCGTCAATTCAAGTGCAACAAGAGTATAGCCCAGCCAACCATTTACCAAGTCCAGATAGTCTATGAATACCCCGATGTATTTCCAGATGTTTTGCTCGGTATGCCCCCAGATCATGATATTGAGTTTATCATTGAACTAATTCCTGGAACCGGACCCATAGCCCAGAGACCATATAGTATGAACTCGTCTGAACTAGTGGAACTGAAGAAGCAACTGGATGCCATGCTGGAAATAGGATTGATCCAACCAAGTGCATCGCCATGGAGATCACCTGTTTTGTTTGTGGACAAGAAGGATGGAGGTAACCGTTTATGTACGGACTATCGGAAGTTGAATGATGTGACCATCAAGAACAAGTACCCGTTGCCAAATATAGAAGACATGTTTGACCAGTTAACTGGTGCCAAAGTGTTTTCTAAGATTGATATTAGGACTGGCTATCATCAACTCAAGATTCGCGCAGAGGATATTCCAAAGACTGCCTTTACCACCAGATATGGACTGTATGAGTATACTGTCATGTCTTTTGAATTAATCAATGCCCCCGCTTATTTCATGAACCTCATGAATAAGATTTTTATGGACTTCCTGGATAAGTTTTTCGTTGTTTTCATCGATGACATTCTGATTTATTCCAAATCAGAAGAAGAACATGAGCTACACCTAAGGACAATCCTTGGAACCCTTAGGGAGCATCAGTTTTATGCCAAATTTAGCAAATGCGAATTCTGTTTACAGGAGGTAGGATTCCTCGGACATATTGTATCAGCCGAAGGAATTGCCGTTGACCCTGCAAAGGTGAAAGATGTTGAAGATTGCAAGCCCCAACCACTCAAACCCAAGTTCGTGCATTTCTCGGATTAGCGGGATACTATCGCAAGTTCGTAGAAGGATTCTCGAGTATCGCTAGACCCATGACCCAATTGCTGAAGAATGACAAGAAATTTGAATGGACGGACAAATGTGAAGCGAGTTTTCAAGAGAGGAGATTGATTTCAGCCCCAATCTTGATCATGTCGTATATCACGAAGCCCTTTGATGTATATTATGACGCATCCAAGATCAGTCTCGGATATGTGTTGATGCAAGAAGGCAAAGTTATATATTACCTATCCCGACAGATGAAGCAGCATGAACAGAATTATCCAACCCATGACCTTGAACTAGCAGCCGTAGTTCTAGCACTGAAGACATGGAGGCATCATATTATGGGAAACCATTCTGAGATTTATTTGGATCACAAGAGCCTTAAGTATATATTCACTCAGAAGGACCTGAATATGAGGCAGAGAAGATGGATTGAGCTAATCAAGGACTATGATCTGGAAATTCACTATCACCCTGATAAAGCCAATGTGGTAGCAGATGCCCTTAGCAGATTGCCATGCCTCTTGAACTCCATGATCCTGAAGGAGCAACCAAGTTTGCACGAAGAGATGGAAGATTTCAGAATGGAATTAGTAAGTGAAGGATTTTTGGCTAGCATAGAACTTCAACCCACTTTGATCAGTCAGATCAAGGAGGCGAAGAAAGGAAATGCTAGTATCGACGGAATCAAACGTCGCATCGGTACAGGCAAAGTACCCGGATTCACCGAGGATGAAGAAGGAGTTCTGTGGTACAAAGGACGTCTCTGTGTACCAGCAGATTCAGAGTTGAAAGAAGTTCTTTTGAAGGAGACCCATGATACTCTTTATTCTATCCACCCCGGAGGAACGAAGATGTATCAGGATTTGAAGGAGCAATTTTGGTGGCATAAGATGAAGAGAGAAATCGGAAGCTACATCGCCAAGTGTGATATTTGTCAAAGAGTCAAGGCGGGACATCAAAGACCCGTAGGACTGTTGCAACCATTGCTGATTCTGGAATGGAAATGGGATTCAGTTGGAATGGAATTTATCACTGGATTGCCTACTTCTAGTAGGGGAAATGACTCTATTTGGGTCATAGTTGACAGATTATCCAAGGTAGCCCATTTCTTACCAGTCAAGACCACCTACGAGATTTCGGAGCTAGCAGAGTTATACATCGCTAGGATCGTCAGTTTGCACCGAGTCGCCAAGAACATTGTATCATATCGAGGAACTCAATTTACATCGAGATTCTCGAAGAAAGTCCAAGAAGGACTAGGAACAAGACTGGATTTCAGCACATCTTTATCACCCTCAAACCGATGGACAAACGGAGCGAGTAAATCAAATACTCGAAGATATGTTGAGAGCATGTGTGCTAGAGTATGGATCTAAATGGGAAGACTGCCTGTCGTTCGCAGAATTTTCTTACAACAACAGTTATCAAGCTAGTTTGCAAATGGCCCATTTGAGTTCATGTATGGAAGCAAGTGTCGTACCCCTTTGAATTGGTCGGAAGTAGGAGAGAGTCAGATCTTCGGACCCAAAATCCTACGAGAAGCAGAAGAGAAAGTTCACAAGATTCGTGATCACCTCAAGACCGCCCAATCAAGACAGAAGAGTTACGCCGACAAGAGACGTTGAGACCTCACTTTCAATATCGGAGATTTTGTGTATCTCAAAGTGTCGCCTTTGAAGGGAATGCAACGTTTCCAGCTGAAAGGAAAGATAGCCCCTAGATATATCGGAACTTTCAAGATTTTGAATCATCAAGGAGAAGTATCGTATCAATTGGAACTGCCAGAGGAGATGTCAGCAGTGCACAATGTGTTCCATATATCGTTACTTCGCAGATGCCTTGAAGTTCCGGAGAAGACAGAAGTTTTCAAGAACATTGATCACCGCACCATAGAGATCAACAATGACCTGACGTATCCCAAAGTACCCATTCGTATTTTGGAGGAAGCTTTTAGAACCACCAGAACCCGAAGTATCAAGTTTCTCAAGATTCAGTGGAGCAACCTGTAGCACCCCGAGTAAAACCACTACTAGAAAATCGTTGTTGTTTTTATTTTTGCATCATCATGATACCATCATGCATCTTTTAACCTAAAAACTATTTCTCCAAAAACCTATCTGTTTTTCTAATTACCTCCCTCTTTATTTCAACTGCAAAATCCGGTCTGTCAGAATATTTTGTTTTGTCTAAATAATTACAAAAATATTTTTACAACTAAATATATAATAAAAACTATTTTTGTGGGAAGGTAGCCCAGTCGGCCAGGCCCAAAGGCCCAGCCAACAGGCCACCTATAACCCACTAAACCAAACCCTAGCTCTAAACCCTAATCCCACTCCCTCGCCCCTTCCCAGCCGCCAGCCTCCACCCCACTCCCCACACCCGCCGCCACCCTCTGGAAAAACACGCATGCACCCCACCTCCTCCCGCCCCCTGGACTCACTCCCGGTCCCGCGCCCGGAATCCTCGCACGAGATCCCGTCCCCTTGGCGAACCACCCACCTCGCCTCCACTGTCCTGCTCGATCCATGAGTCCTGCTGCCGCCTCTCCTTCGCCTCGAGCTCCGCGCCCTTTCCTCTTCGTGGCCGGGCCGTCAGTCCTCGCCACCCGAGCCATGAGCCGACACTGGCCTGCCAATCTTCCAGCCTTGCTCTGCATGTCCTCCGCCGCCCCGGCGCCCTCCTCTGCAGCATGTCTTGCCGATCCCCCGTCGCCTTCTCCTCGACCTCCTGACCGCCGGCGCCCCCTCGGGTCCCTGCCGTTCCGCCTCTCCGAGCCGCAACCGTCGCCTGCGTCCTCCTCCCTCGGCCACCTGGCCATCGTTGGCATCAACCTCCCCACGTACAGAGCTCCGTCCCGCCACCTCGAGCACCTCCCTCAGGCCGAGCTGAGCTCCCGCCGCCGTCCCGCAGGCCCTGCGCGGCGTCGCTCCTGTGTCTCCATGTTTCTGTTTGCTGTCGTGCTTCTGTTGGACATCGCCCAAGCACGTCTGGCTAAACGATGCCTCGATGGCCTCTTGTGCAGCCGCAAGCATGCCTCCGACTGGTGCCTTGCATGGTTTGGGTGCCTCGAACATGAACCAAACTGTGTGGTGGCTTAGGTCGTCGACAGGACCGTCACCGATCATGAGTCTATGTTCAGACTAAACAAGATCTCCATCTCCGCCTGTCGGAAGGACCAAGACCGAGAACCAAACACGAGAATCCGAAGTCTGCCACTCCGTCACGGATCCCCAAGTTCTCCTTCCTGGATCCGAAGACCCGATCCCCCGTCGAACCCTCGGACCCCAAGATCTTCGATCGCCATGTGTGTTTTACCGAGACCCTATTTTTATAAATGATATATACTTGATTGCATCTAATCATTCATACTCGCATACATATTATGTGGTTTGGGAGCATTATGCCGATTCACCTCATAATTAAATATGGGGACCATATACGGGCTTTTCTAGTCTTATATTGGTCCCATTTAAATTTGTGTAGCGAACTGATGCTATATTTTGCCATGTTAATACAACATTTAAATTGCGGGGTACCTAAACAACTTGAACCTATTAAATAATTGTCGATACTTCGGTTTCGCTTAATATTGTCTAATTGTGTCGCACATTTGCCATGTCATACATCATACATGCATCATGTCCGGTTTTTTGCCATAGTAATAAATAGGGCATCCGGTGTTTCTTCTAGTGATTTGCTTCTTCACGGATTAGGCCGATGAGTGGATGCGAGTGACGCCCGTTCTTCGGATGAACCTTCGGCAATGTTTTTAGGCGAGCATTCTCCCCCTTTCTACCTATTTTACTTTATAGTCTTTATTTCCTCCTGTTGATCTGTTGCTATCTGTGTTGCGATGCTCTAGTTTTCGTACCCGTGATATCCCTTGCAGCCATTATATTGCCTTGGACACCTCATATTACCTGTTGTTTGGTAGATAGTCGGCCTTGCGAGTTGTAGCTTGCTTGCTCAGGTGTTGTTTCGATATTTTTAATACCACCGTTGTTGGAGTAATGCCGCATGTTTAATGTTCGAGATGATCTTGGCTTTAATTACCGTTTAATAACTAAAATTGAAGTAGGTAAATAATGTAGAGGCATAGGTGGGCAATAGATGTTATTTGGTTTTTAACCGTCCACTTGTGTCCCGTAGGACCCCGAATACTTGATACCTGTTCTTTGAATGTTCGCACTATCCGCATGTGGGACCATGAATCCCCCTAGCAAGAGCTTGAGTCATTTATTATTTCTTGGGGCCACAAGTAGTTTGGGGCTTTATTACTATCATGTACTTATGCCATGCTTTACTGCTTTATTTATGATTGCGTGTGGAGCGCCTGTACTGTTTTGGAACCCCGTGCCACATTTTCGCGGTATCGACAAGCCCAGTCACACTTTCGGGTTCCCAGTCGTTTACAGCCGTCGTCACAAACCTCTGGGTCCGTCTCGGAGCCGACCAACTTCGTAGCGGGTAGCTTGGTGGGGTGGCCCCCTGAAATTTATATGAATCTTGCAATTGCTCTGTCGTGATCCCTCGTTGGGTTTTCATTTGGTTTTTTCCGAGGTTGATCATGCGTGTGTTGCTATTTGTGCCCCCTGCAGGGTAAAACTTTCTGAAAGCCGTGTCCGCGGTTATGGACGACTTTGAGCACAGTATCTCGGTCATAGACAACTATAACTAAAGTAGTGCTATAAATTTGACTTTATAATGACTAGTAATCAGTTTCACTATAATGGAATGGCTAAATAAAAGTGTCAACAATTGCTGGTTTGGGTTGTCACCTGTTACCATTGTATCTGAGTAGTAAGTATTGCAACTACAACGGAATGGCTAAATAAAAGTACCAACAACTGCTGGGTTTTTGGGATGCCTCATGCTATATGTATCTGACTAGTAAGTACTACAACTACAACGGAATGGTTAACTAAAACTTCCCACTGCTTATTATATCAGGATGACTCATGCTATCTATATTTGACTAGTAAATGCCGCAACTATAACGGAATGAATAAAACTGCCAACTGTGTGAGTTCCTCGGTTGACTTCCTCGTTTGGTCTCAAGGGGGAAATACCAAGATGAGTATGCTTGGTGATAGTTTCAGTTTGGATCCGAATAGGTCTTTCTTACCCCTATCTGATAGCCGCCAGTTGTATTGAGTCTCTATAGCTTGTTTAGTGCATGTTGCGCTGCCGCTTCAGTCCACCATACCTATGTAGGCGAGGACCGTCGAATTCTAGTCTCGCCGTATCGGCCTCGATCGACCGCTCTCTTTTTCCTTCGCCCTTTGTCGGCACCCCTTTTGTTAAGCAGGTTTGAGATCGACGTCATTAGCAGGGTTACCCTTCCGGCTTGGCCTGGGCGGGGTTATGGACACCATTGGTTATTCTTCAGGGCTCTTAGCCCCATTTGCATCTTGTTCGTAGTCGGACATTGTATCGTTTTCAAGGTGATTTGGATGTTTGTACTGTATATCTGTATTCTTGACTCATGGAGTCGTGTTGTATATATCTGTTCTGTGGGTTCCATCGAGGACTATTGTGTAATGATATTACTTCATTTTCCACCCGCACGAAAGTGCCTGGTGGGCACCTTTGAATCGTTTCTATGCGGGTTTGGCGGGAATCGCTGAGACTTGCATAGGACCGATTCTGAGGGTGTTACACAACCACACTGAAGAAGAAGCTACCTGGGAGCGAGAAGATCACATCAGGACGGAGTTTCCCGATCTCTTTAAATCCTAGGTAATCTTTTTTTATTATTTTTCAAATCTCGGGATGAGATTTTGTTTAAGGAGGGAAGGTTTGTAACACCCCAAAAATCTTGATCATGATTATCAAATTCTAATCACTAAAATTAGGGTTAATAAAAACTTTGATTAAATAAAAACCAAATGAATGCATGTGTGTATGTGATGATTGTATGAATGCATGAATGGACTTGTGTGCTTAACCTAAATAGCAAGGAATGGTTTAAAGATTAAAATAACATCATCTAAAACATTTCCAAGAAGAAACAAATTAAGAGAAAATAAAAAACAAAACAAATAAGGCAAATGGTCATTTTTGCCAATCTTGCTCACTAGGTCACTTTGAGTGTTTCTAGTCCAAGATTTCAAACAGAAACTTTTTCATTTCTTTTCACCCCTTGCAAAACCAAGTAAAAGTGAATCAAAGCCCACCTTTCAAACTTACCAAAACATTTGGCAACTTGATTCAAATGACAATTGAAAATTGAATCTATAACATATGTGAAGATCAGACATTTTCAAAATCCAACCAGACCAGTGCCCCTTGACCAATCCAACTAACCTAAGACTCCCTAGTATGTACCTAGCAAACCCACCAAGTTTGAATCCGAAATTCAAATTTGAATTTCTTTCGGCCATTTCATCAAACACCTTGTGATCAGCAAACAAACAAACATCAAACACTATTAGTAGCAGTAATTTTGGCCAACCTTGTCCTCTCTCTAGTTCACTCTACACTCTCAGTAGATGATCAAACTAATCTAACTAGCCTTAGCACCACTGTGAGCATGCATACACATCAATGGTGACCATGACGAGAGCACCCTTGCCACCCCCATGTCGCCAGTGAGATAGGAGATGCTCTATCCTCACTAACCTTGTCTGGAGCACTAACCACCGTACACCCCCACCCCTTGTCCAAGCCTCGAGTGCAGCCAGCCCCTGGACCACATAGCCCGGGCGCGCCTAGCTTCTCTGCGTGCGTGCCGAGAGCGAGCCAGAGCGCCGCACGCGACATGAGCCAACAGACCGCACGCCGCCCTCGCCGCTTGCGTGCGTGATAGCTAGCACCCCAGCAACCCGCCAGACAACCCCGTTCGCCGCCGCGCGGACCATGGACGCTGTGCGCCATTAAACTTGTCGTCGAACCCACCTAGAGCACCGCGACGTTCCAACCGTTCCTCACCGCCCCACGCCGAGCCATCAAGCCGTTGAGCTTCACCAGGAGGCAACGCATCGCCCCCTATCGTTGCCCATGCCATTAGCACGCTGTGTCGACGACCACGATGAGGTCCACCCGCGCCCGTCGGTCCCCTTTAGGCACTATAAAAGGAGGTCACCCCCGTTCAATTTGAGCACACCATCTCACTCCCCACCTCTCACTGATCACACCCACTCACCCCCGGAGCAAGGCGAGCACCAGGTGGCCGGAATTTCACCGGAGTTTGCCGCTGCAGAGGAGGTGAGGCGCCGTCGATTGGAGCCGCCCCAGGAGGAGCTGCCGGTACCAGGAGGATCACCGTTGTCGACTTCGTCGTTCTCCCCCATCACAGACCATTGCCGGAGCCCCGGTGAGCCCCCCTCGACCCCCACTAGCTGTGCTAGGGTTCAACCTCGCCGCGTCCTGTTCAGGCGTGGATGATGAACCACAGCCGTAGGATTAGAACTAGATCGCACGGCCCTAATCGCCCCGTACCGCTTCGCCACTCTCTCTCTCTCACTGACGAGTGGGGACAGTCACTTACTCAGCCCGCGCGCGCTGTGCATAGTGGGCCGGCCTAGTTAAACCTCTCGCGCGACCTAGCAATTCAAACATAGGTTTATTCATTTAGTTTCAAAATTAGTTCTGTACCTAGATTCAAAAATCAACCCAGCTCGATTCACTAAACCAAAATGCATGAAACCAATTTTGTTAGAAAGGTACTAGAGTGCTTCCAAGCCCGTTGGATTCAAACCAATTGGATTTGTAGATCATCTATAGTAAAAATAACAAGGCAGAAGATTTTCTGCATTCAAACATTTTTCAAAATTCAACCATGAAAGCTTTTGAGTTGATTCCAACTCTCAAAAAATCACATTTAACCATACCTTTCAGAATATATAAAAATATATAGTTTTACTTGCAGAAATAATAATCAAGTGATAAAAGAATGCCTCATAGGCATTTCTAGTCACTTTAATTAATTAAAATAAAAAGGTTAAGATTATTAAATTGTGACACCACTTTAAATCACATTCCCAAGTACTGAAATATGTGGTGATGACATGTGTCAACATGATCCCATGTTTTAGTTGGAGAATATTAAATCTTAAGTAGTTTTTCAATAAGTAGAAATTACTTTTCTAAAATAAAATAAATAAGACAAGTGCTTTAATCTTTGTGAT
Source organism: Avena insularis (assembly GCA_023614405.1). Taxonomy (NCBI): domain Eukaryota; kingdom Viridiplantae; phylum Streptophyta; class Magnoliopsida; order Poales; family Poaceae; genus Avena; species Avena insularis. The sequence goes on from CM042689.1 coordinate 60,947,981, forward strand.
AATAGTGATGATGCTAGATCATCTAGTGTGACCCTTTGTGTGCTAAATAGAGTAGTTAAGAATTGTGTGGTGATTGTGTACCTCGTATTTATTTATAGACGCTAGTAACGACCAAGGATACGAGGAGGAAGGAGGATACTACGAGGAAGAAGCCGAGGAGAACTTCAACCACTGCTCTTCACAAGGCAGGCTAACACTTGCAAGTTATCTTACCTATGCAAGCCTAATACTACTAGTTGAATTAGCAAGCTATTGACTTTACAAGCCTATACTTGAAATCTTGCAAGACTTACTATATAAGTTGACCTAGCAAGCTTACACCTTGGTGACACACCATCCTAGTTTTACTTGCAAGCTTAGTATTTTATTTTCTTTATCAAAGCTTTCTATCAAAAGTTTACTTAGTGGCTTGTAGATTTCAGAAAGGTATTTAAAGGTAGCATAAAGAGCATAAAACTTGGCCTAAGTTAGATAACCTTGATGTGATCCTGAGGCATGAGATTGAACTTAGATAATATACACTTGCTTATCACCCCTCATTAGTGTTTATCCCTCAGTTGTAGATGCTAGTGCTAAGCATAAAACTTGATCAACTTTAGATGGGAATACTTGGTGAAAATGGTTATGAAAACCTTAGAATGATGAGTCATTCTATTGAAATATTTTGACATGTGTTCTTGAACACCAGATGATTTTGAGGATGAAAATGTTAAGGCATGAGCCTTAGCCCTTTATAAAACTGATGGTTGTCTGGATGCGATACCATTCCAATTTTACCGTACAACCACAATACCCAAAAATTCGGTAGGGCTTGACTGGAAATTTATATACCTTAGTATGGGTTCCCTTGCGGCCAAGGTCTGAGTCGAGGATACCTTGTGAAGATTGTCTACCTGTGCAGTTCCCAAGATGATAGTTGATCATGGTTGGGAGGCCAAACTCATAGGAGAGGTGCCTATACTAGGGCGTGTAATTGAAAGGTTAGGATTGATTATCCACATACTGAGTATGGTGAATTCAGGATTGTTCCTGACGGATGTATCGAATGTTGTGGTGAAAGTGTACCACCTCTGCAGACTGTCAAACTATTCGAATAGCCGCGTCCGCGGTTATGAACAGTTGGAGTGGCCATACTATTCCGTCGTCAGATGTTTTCAAAGTGACTTGTGAAATGATTTATTACTTTGACTTGACCACAACAGAGTTGTGACATGAAATTCAAGTTCCCACTTAGGTGTTATAAAACTTTCATTTAGCTTTCTTTCTTCTGAACTTATTAGAGGTAAATCTGGCTTTTTGCAAAACAACCTAGAGCTTAGTGTCCTACTCAAAACCACTTCACTTGTTAGTATTAGTTTGCGAGTACTTAAAGAGTACTCATGGCTTTGTCCCTGGCTATTCCTGTGGCCATACTATGAAGAGGACTATCAGGAGGACGGACAGCAGGAAGGTTATGACAACTAGGATCATCTCCCATCGTCATCATTGCCTGTGACCATGAAGATGGAGCCTCGTCTACGCTATCATTATTATTACGTTATTCCGCTGCTTGAATTGTATTAAGACTGGATCATGTGATCCTTATTGTTGTAAGACCTTATGTATGGTTTTTAATGGATGATGTACTGCGCTATCCAATCTGTTATGTCTCGCAAAAATGGTAATCCCCTGGGATTGCGAGGTATGGCATAACAGGCATCTGGGATTAAAAATCCGGGTGTTGACAGTGACCATCCTTGTCAGTTATCAAAATTAAACAAAGCAGGTGCAGGCAAATAAACTACTTTCTTAGACCTACCCCCTCTCCAACCATGCTTAACAAAGGATATTTCATACGGTAAATCCCTCAAAGTAGCCCAGGAAGAGACAAAATTATGCTGAACCATGGAATTGAGATCAAGTCTCACTATGGGGAACCGATAATCTGAATGGTGAGGCTCTAAACCATGAAAAGCTAACAAACGAGAGGCAATGGGACCTCCACAAATTCCACCTTTCTCGCGGTTAGTGGTAAGATGGTTAGCCATCAAATCACCCAAGTTATAAGATCTATCCCAATTCAAAGCAGTTGAGATAAAAGCTAGATCAAATGAAGATAATTTTCTAGCAGTCTTTCTAGCTAGAACACACTTGATAATGAAATAGGCAAAGTATCTAATGGATGGGAACTAAATGTTGCGAATTTTACCACTTTCCTTTGAGAAGTTGCAACCTTGGAAAATTTCATCATATAAATCGATGAGTGGCTTAGGCCTCTCTCTAATGTTCTCACAAGAACCCCACTATGGCACTCTAATAGCTGCACAAAAATCAGCAAAAGGCAGGTCGACAACTATATTGTAAATCTTATAATGGACCATAGGATTAGACAAGAACCAACTAAACCGGAAGTATTGCACCACAGCCATGGTTAGCTTAACATATTGATATAGTTCTTCTTCAACAAAATGTTCCAATCCTGCATTAGTAATCATAGTTTGGAAATCCTGGAAGATTCCCGCAGCTCTCATAAATTCAGGGCATGGATATATGGAAGGGAAGACTTCCTCCTCATGGTGGACTTTCATTGGTTCAGGTACCATCAAATCATGTTGATTCAGTTGATATGCACTCATCTTCTTTTCTGAAATTTTTAGACAAACATCAAACCAAGTGATTTCCAAGTTGATAAATGATGAGGAACTACTATAGGAACTTTCTAGAGGGCTAAACATGCATCAAAATAAAATTTCTAAGCAGAGAACAAGCATGCAAGATCACACAACTTGTCACCTATAGTAGCAAAATACTCAAGATACAATCTACCAATCACAAATCTAATTGGACAAGCGAAGGAGGCACATACCAAGGAGCAATCCCTCCAAAAATCATCAAAAAAGATGGACTAACCAAGGACATCCAAAATCGGGAGCAAGAACAGCAGGAACTCGAGCTTGAGAAAGTTTTCTAGTGTTTTTCGGGAGAGATAAAGAAGTGGCTAGAAGGAGACACTTTGGAGGGCCACAGGTGGGCCCCGCCTAGGCCAGGTGCGCCCTAGGGCTGGCCGCGCCACCAGGGGGTGTGCTAGCCTAGTGGGTCCCCATGGGCCACTCCTGGTGTCCCTCTGCCCCTTTTTTCGAGGAAAATTTTAATATGATTTTTCTAGGATTTTTCGGGAAACTTTATTTTGGCCAATTTTTAGGTTATGAAAATTAATTTTCTCGCATAAAAATATTTTTTTAGAAGAAAAAGCAAACCAAAACTACAGAAGTTCTAAGACACTCTAACAAGCAAGCAACTAGCAAAACTAAAACTAACAAGACACAAAGGAAAGATTGGAGAGGAGAAAAAATAAAAGTGAGCAAGTATAACCACTATGAAAGCATTGTTTTTGTCCATTAAAATCCTTTTGTAAACAAGGTTAATCAAGTCTTGTTACCAAAACATCTTATATGAAACAAAACTTTGCATTTCACAAAGTGATTATGTTACCTCAAACTTGATAGCAATAGTCCCAATCATAATAGTTTCAAAACTTTCTTGTGGAATGGGATAATATATTTCTCCAACTTTGATGGCTTCAATATTTTCAATTGAATTCAGGCCATAGCTCTTATCAATCTTCTTTGGTAAATAGAAAGTATGATCTTTGTCATTAATGCTAAAAGTTACTTTTCCTTGATTACAATTGATGACAGCACATGCAGTATTAAGAAACGGTCTCCCAAGAATAATGGACATATTATCATCTTCAGGCATCTCAAGCACAACAAAATCAGTTAAAACCAAGCAGTTATGAGCCACTTGAACAGGAACATCCTCACATATACCAACAGGAATAGTAGTAGACTTATAAGCCATTTGCAAAGATATATTAGTTGGTATCAACTTTTCTAGCTGGAGTCTCTTGTAGAGAGAAAAAGGCATAACACTAACTCCAGCTCCCAAATCACATAAAGCAGTTCTAACATAATTATTCTTAATAGATCAAGGAATAGTTGGTATATGTCACATCCCAAAATTTTGCAAATTTTGAAATGTGAAAAATAAATAAACAAAATAATTAAATGATGAAATTTAGGGGGAAAAGAAACATTTTGTTTCTAAGTGGAAACATCAAAACCCTACTTGAAAAAAAATTGAATGAGAAAGTAACAATTTTTTTTTCAAATAGATCAAATGCATTCATGCATGGAATGTATCTTGATATTGAGCACTTGGAAAAGTTAAACCAAAAAAACCTAAACCCTAATAAAAGAAAACCATGGCTAAATATTACAAAACCAAGGGAATTGATCACTCCAAGACTATGGCTTTGTTCCATATAAAAAATTAGCAACATCATCCCTAAATAATCAATAATGGTAAACCACAATATTACAAAACCATGGGAATTGATTTCACTCCATTTGGAGCCATGGACAAAAACTTATGATTTTATAAGACAAAAGAAAGTATTCGAAGGCTAATAAACCCCATAGCTAAAATCAATACTTATTTGTGAACAAAGTTTTTCAAAAAGGATTTATAAAAATAAATAATTATTAAATAAAAATTATTCAAATTGGAATCATCATTTTTGGAACTATAAATAAAAAGATATGAATTATATAAGACAAAGAAAGAGATAAATAAATAAGAATTATTGCAAAGACAATTTAAACCATGGCTAAATCCTTGGCCTCTTGGCCTCTAAACCCTAAACCCGACGAGCTCGGGCGACCGATTGCGGTGAGTCCTGTGCGCCCCTTGGCCTCTGGTTCAAACGAACTTGCTCGCCATCTGCTTGCGCACCTCCTAACACTCGCCATATGTTTTATTTTGCACCAGAGCGTCGCCTTCGTCAAGCTCTGTAAGCACCTGACGCTCGGCTCTACTCCGACGAGGAATTGCCGCCGTGTCCGTGCGCCCCGCCCTCGTCCGCAAACACCTAGAGAACCACCCCTTCTCCGTGACTCGGTATAGCCCCTGTACCCCCTCCCTTACCCCCTAGCCTCACTGGCATGCCGTCGACAGACGCGCCGCCACCGCAGTCACCATTTGCGCCGCTAGGATTTGGACAGAGCATTTTGATCCACTGGATCTAGATCCAGTGGCTAGAAGCAGATGCCAGCGCGAAGCGGTATGTTTAGATCCGAGCCGTAGGGTTTCATTTAGAACTGATAGTACGCGCGCGTGATCCGCGCGAACTGGTACCAGTTAATCAGGAAGCGCCGCGTGTCAGGGTTTTCGATTTAAAATCCACATTTGATATATTAGATTATTTAACTTGTGAAATTCATAACTTTTGATCTGTTAATTTAGAAAATACAAATTAGGTGTCTATAGATTCATAAAAATCTATACTTTAATTCTATGGCCTTACTTTGGAGTTTTGCTTCTGTAAAATTAGATTTTTGTGCAGAAACATTTGTAGGACTATTTTGGCTATAAAAATTGTTGTAAAAATTATTTTTGAATGAATCTTTTTGCAAATGGTTTTTTTTGAACCCTCTAACCATAAACACTAACATTTTAAATTAAAAATATATTTGGTTGACACTAGAAATTATTCCTTTGAATAAAATCTTTTCTAGCAAAAAGAAAAATGATTTAATTAACCAAATTGCACTTACTTGATTCCAATTAGAATTCCACATTTTTATAAGGACCAATAGATGTTTGTAGTGTTGAAATCTTTGCTAAAACAATTTCTAAAATAAAATGACCTTTTGCATGCTTGCATGCATTTCTTTGTTTTCTTGTTTTGTTTTGTTATTTTGTGTGGTAGTTTTAAGTGTGTGCTTTTTGCTTGTTTGTATTGTTGTAGTGAACTTTGAGGAGTGTGATATTTTCAAGATCAATGAGAGTACCTAGATTTTCTACTAAAAAGGCAAGTGATACTTTGGTCATCAAAAGTCCCATCTTTTCAATATTGCATTAGTGTTATTTTTGTAGTATGCATGATAGGACTATTTTGTATATGTCTATGCTATGCTAAACCTATAGTATCTAACTTGGTAGTATTTCCTATAGATAGGAGACATGGGAAGTTTAAAATGCTTAGTCTATCTACATAGATTTGTGGGTGGAAATCATGACATGATGTCTTATGAAAATGACAAGTATTGTTTTCGGACTAATGAAAACAACTGATGTTAATGAAACACATAGGTGGAAATGGGACTTATATGGATTTATGTTGAGTGGTTACCCAGGACCCATTTCTATGGTTTACCCTGTGTATCTCACTTGTGGATTGCCACCCAGGAACAAAGATACTAGAGACATTCTTGTCGCGAAAGCTTCCAGTGCAACCACATGGCATATGGGCTCTGCCTTGACCAACTAAGTTGCAAGAACTCAGCCACATGGACAGAAGGTGGTAGATGACAAGATGGAACGCGTCGATGGTGGTCTGAGGGATTGCTTCTGAAAAGTCTCATCTCGATGCATGTCGAGTCTTGTGGGGGAAGTGCACCACCTCTCGAGAGGGTAAAACTAAGTGCTTAGCCGTGTCCCTAGTTATGGACAATTTTGAGCATCAAGACAATGAAGCAGTTCAAGAATCTCATCATTCTAATTTCTCTAAGTTAAAACTTGTTGGGTGAACAAGGGTATCACCTGGTGTGTATCCAGTGTGCCATGTTTGAGGAAGGTTTTTTGAAAAAAGAGAAAAAAACTATTTTTCAAAGGATGGGGAAAACCTATTTTATGCAAAGGCCAGCCAAAACTCTACTTAGCCATATATTCATGTTGATGTTAGATTCTCCATATCAATATGATATCACTTGCCAATACAATTCAAATGTATTGACCCTTGTGGCTGTAACTTATCATATTGCAATATTTCTTGTTGATAGTGAAATTTGTTGAGTAGGGATTACAAGTCTACAACCAACATGTTTGCATGTGGCACATGAAGATGAAGGACTCCATGCTTATTAGATATATATGCTGCTCTGTAATAAGATAGCCATATGAGCTATGTAAGTTGTAATGAACTATTTTTATTCCTGGTTATGAGTTGTAATATGACCTTTGTTTCTTAATATTACATCTTAAACTGTGGGTGCTAGCTATTCGATCCAGGGACTAGCACTGTAAACACAGGGATCTCTACCTTATCAGGTTGGGTCCTCTACAGTATACCTAGATCACCAAGTTTCTTTGGAACCTTACTATTGAAGGAATAATTGGCAAGCAAGGTGGAAATTTCCTCATTAGGAATCTACCTTTTATTACAGACAATATCCTTCATATACTTTGAATAAGGAGGCAACTTAATAGCATCAGAAAAAGGAATTTGCAAAAATAAAGGTTTCATCCACTCACAAAACTTGTTATAGTGTTCTTCCTCCTTTCACTTGTGTTTCTTATTAGGAAAAGGCATTGGTTTCTGCACCCAAGGTTCTCTTTCTCTACCATGTTTATTAGCAATAAAATCTTCCTTAGTGTACTTAGTGTACCTAGCGTTCTTAGTGTGCATCTCAGGTTCCTCTTCAATTTCTTCCCTACCAAGAGCATCATTTTTATCATTACCACTTTCAGTTTCAGCATTAGAGACAGATATACTATTAGGATCTATAGCAGGTTCAGGAGGTTCCTCAACTATTTTATGTTTATTTTTCTTTCTCTTATGAGAACTACCACTATTTTCAACTTGTTGAGAATCCTGCTCAATTCTTTTAGGATGTCCTTCAGGATATAAAGGATCTTGACTGGCAGCACCACTCGCGGTAGGCATAGGGATGGATGGACGGGCGTTGCATGGAGAAGACTAATCATGTAACTTCAATATCTAGGGAATTTGCAGATAAATAAGATAAATCATCTAAGTACTAAACAATCCTAGGCATGTGTCCCAAAGATAGTCATACGTGCTCGCAATGAGAACTTGCACAACATCTTATGTCCTGCCAGCCCATTGCAGCGGTGCCTCAAGGGAATCTACTAGAAATTAAGGCACTCCTTTTAATAGATCACCAGAGCAAAGCATTAACACTCCATGAACACATGTGATAATCTTATCATAGCCATCCCCTCAGGTTGTCCCAATTTCTGTCACTTTGGGGCCTTTGGTTCTGGATAATAATATGTGTACACAACTTGCAGATAAGACCACAAACAATACTATCATCATGAATTAATAACATGTTCAGATATGAGATCGTGGAACTCGGGCCCTAGTGACAAGAATTAAGCACAATAAGTTGCAACAAAGTCAAATATCACTAATAGAGATACTAGGCACCATGCCCTAACAATCTTATTCGATTACATGATAGAACTCATCCAATCCCTACCATCACCATAGCCTACAGCGGTAGAATACTCACACATGTATGGGGAAACATGGATGGTTGATGGAGAGGCGTTGGTGATGATGATGGTGATGATCCTCTCCAAATTCCCCGTCCCGGCAGGGTGCCAAAACGAAGTTTCTGGTTCTGATTCGTGGTTTCTGGTGGTGGCGGCGCAGCGGAACTCTTTCTGGAAAAACGTCGACCCCCCCTCCCCTGAGTTTTTAGGTCAAGAGGCAACTTATAGGCAAACAGGGAGGCCGAGGGGGTGCCCGAGGCGTCCACACCCCCTAGAGGCGGCCAGGCCTGGCCCGTGCGGCCAGGGGGTGTGGGCCCCTTGGAGCCCCACTCCGTCTCGTCTTCGGGCTCCGTGAGTCTTCTGGTGAAATAGGATTTTTGGCATATTTTCCAGGATTTTTCCTGATAGTTGAATTTCTACACAAAAACTAGACACCAAGGCAATTATGCTGAAAACAGCGTCAGTCTGTGTTAGTTGTATCCAAATCACACAAGTTTAGAGGAGAGACAATAGCAAAAGCGTTCAGGAAAGTAGATACGTTTTGGAAGTATCAATGAACTAAATCATCACCTTTTCTAGTGATTTTTGGTGGGTGTTCTGATACTAATCTTGGTAGTCTCTGGGTGCAATGGTTTGCTAAGTGGTGAACGTTTGAGTGGTTTTCCAAAAATGGCTATCTTGATACATAAGATAGATTCAAATTTGAATTGCCTCTCAAAAGAGTTTGAAAATATTTCTGACAAGTTGGAAAGCTCCCTTGGGTTCAGTGTCACTAGGTCTAGCAAGGGGAGAAAAGAAATGGGCAAGTTTCTATTTGAGATTAGTTGCTAGAGATGCTCAAAGTGAGCTAGTGGTTAACTTGGGCAGAAATTACCATTAGGTCTTAGGCTTCTTATTTTAATTTTATTTTGTTTTGATCTGGTTTGATAATGACCTAGATGATATGGTTTTGATCTTTGAACCATTTCTCATCATTCATAACAATCATACATGGCATTGCAAGCATTCATACACACAAGCATTGAGATTTGAATTTAATTAATAAAAGTTTTAGTTAACCCTAATCTTGATTAATTAGGGAATGATCCTCATTAATATTTTTGGGGTGTTATAGGTGTTCTTCCGCCTTCTCATTCGGGAACGGGAAGGTAGGCAAGCGATGTTTATTTATGTTGACATATATTTGTTGGGTAATTCACTTTTGTTTATTTAACGAGTATCCGTCTATCATTGGTTAGGCAAATGTTGTAGCGTGACTGTATAGAACGACTAGGTTTTATTTTTGCCGCAATTTGTCAACACCCGGATTTTTCAATCCTAGATGCCTGTTATGCCATACATCGCAATCCCAGGATTACCATTTTTGCGAGACATAACAGAATTGGATACCATAGTACTTCATCCATTACAACGATACATAAGTTCTTACACAAATAGGGATCTCATGATCCAGTTCTTAATACAACATCAAGCAGCGGAATACGTAATAATAACGGTAGCTTAGGCGAAGCTCCATCTTCGGGTCACGTGCAATGACGATGGGAGATGATCCTAATTGTCGTAACCTTCCTGGGGTCCATCTTCCAGGTACTCCTCTTCATAGTCTGGCCATGGGAATAGCCAGGGACAAAGCCATGAGTACTCTTTAAGTACTCGCAAACTAATACTAATAAGTAAAGGGTTTTTTTGGATAATAGGACACTAGGCTCTAGGGTTGTTTTGCAAAAAGCCAGGTTTATCTTTACTAAGTTCCAAAGCTAGTCACAATTTTATAACTCCTAAGTGGGATCTTGTAATTCAGGTCACAACTCTGTTGTGGTCAAGTCAAAGTCGCAATTCATTTCACAAGTCATTTTAAAAGGTCCGTGGGGAACAGATGGCCTCTCAACTGTCCATAATCATGGACGCTTATTCGAATAGTTTGACACTCTGCAGAGATTGTACACTTTCACCACAACATTCGATACATCCGTCAGGAACAAATCCTGAATTCACCATACTCAGTATGCGGATAATCAATCCTAACCTTTCAATTACACTCCCTAGTATCAGCACCTCTCCTGTGAGTTTGGCCTCCCAACCATGACCACTGTCATCTTGGGTACTGCACAGGTGGACAATCTTCACAAGGTAGCCTCAGCTCAGACCTTGGCCGTGAGGGAACTAATACTAAGGTATATAAGTTTCCAGTCAAGCCCTACCCAATATTCGGGTATTGTGGTTGTACGATAAAATTGGAATGGTATCGCATCTAGACAACCATCAGTTTTATAAAGGGCTAAGGCTCATGCCTCAACATTTTCATCACCAAAATCATCAAGTGTTTGGAAACACATGTCCCAAACATTTCAATAGAATGATCCATCATTCCAAGGTTTTCATAACCATTTTCACCAAGTATTCCCATCTAAAGTTGATCAAGTTTTATGCTTAGCACTAGCATCTATAAGTTGGGGTAGGCACTAATGAGGGGTGGTAACTAGTGGAGTTTCAACTAAGTACAACCTTATATCTTAGGATGATATCAAGGTTTTCTAGCTTAGGCCAAATTTTATGCTCTTCATGCAATCTTCACATATCTTTCTAGTATCTACCAATATCTTAAGTAAACTCTAAGTAAGCTTTGATAAAGAAATAAAGTAAGAAGCTTGCCATAAAACTAGGATTGGTTTAGAAAGTGGGTATGATCACATATGCTTAAGGCATATAGTATTCATATCACAAGTATGGGTTTGTGGCATCAGTAGGGTATCTTGCAAGTGTTAGCTTGCATAGGTCAACTTGATTAGTAAGGCTTGCATCAATGTCAATATAAGCTTGCATAGTTACTAGCTTGCCTTGTGCAGAGCAGTGGTTGAAGTTCTCCTCGGCTTCTTCTTCGTAGTATCCTCCTTCCTCCTCGTATCCTTGGTCGGTACTAGCGTCTATGAATAAATACGAGGTACACAATCACCAAACAATACTTAACTACTTGCAATCATCACACACAAGGGTCCTATAGATGATCTAGCATCATCTCTAACATTACAAGGTTAAGGCTTGGTTTAAATATTTTTATTTTAGAAAAGTAATTTCTACTCATTGAAAAATTACTTAAGATTTAATATTCTCCAAACTAAACATGGGATCATGTTGACACATGTCATCACCACATATTGTAGTCCATGGGAATGTGATTTAAAGTGGTGTCACAATTTAATAAGGTTTTACCCTTTTATTTTAATTAATTAAAGTGGCTAGGAATGCTTATGAAGCATTCTTTTATTCTTTGAACATTATTTATGCAAGTAAACCTATATATTTTTATATATTCTGAAAGGTATGGGTAAATGTGATTTTTGAGAGTTGGAAACAACTCAAAAGCTTTTATGGTTTAAATTTGAAAAATGTTTGAATGCAGAAAAGCTTCTGCCTTGTTATTTTTACTATGGGTGATCTACAGATCCAAATGACTTGAATCCAACGGGCTTGGATTAAGCATTCACAGACCTTTCCAAAAAAATTGGTTTCATCAAATTTGATGCAATGAATCGATCTGGGTTGATTTTTGAAGTTGGGTACAGAAGTGTGTTTGAAATGAAATAGAAAAAGGTTTAATTTGAATTACTGGGCTGCGCGGGAAATTCTAACGGGCCGGCCTGCTAAGCGCAGTGCTCCCGCGGGCTGCTTAAGTGGGTGTCCCCACTTGTCAATGACACGGGGCTGGGTGAAGCGGTATGGGGCGACGTGGATCGTTCGATCTAGTTCTAATCCAACGGCTGAGGGTCATCATCGACGCGAGACAACTCCGGCGAGAACGAAACCTAGCGCGGCCAGTGAGGGGTGCTGGGGGCTCACCGGGGTACGGGCGAAGGTCGGCGAGGCGGGCGAACGACAAAGTCGACGACGAACCTCCTGCACCGTGGCTTCTCTGGGCGGCTCCAATCGCTGGCTCCTTTCTTCTCCAGAGGCGGCGGGCTCCGGTGAAATTCCGGCGAGGTGGTGCTCTCCTTGCTCTGGGGATGGTGTGGCACGGTCAGTGGGGAGAGGGGAGTGAGATGGTGTGAAGAAATCATGCGGGGGTGGCCTCTATTTATAGTCGAGCGAGGGGACCGTCGGGGCGCAAGGTGAGCTCGTCGGGGGCAACGTTACAGGCGGCTAATGGCATGGGCAAGGGTAGGGGACGGTGCTGTATCTCCTGGCAATGCTCAACGACATGGTCGCGAGGCATGGGGCGGTGTGGTTTGGTCTGGAACGGGTGGTGCTCTGCACGGCAGAGGCGGCGTCTTCGACGGCGGGCAGTGGTTGGCGGCACGGGCGGCAAACGGGGTGTCTGGCGTCTCTGGGTCGGTGGTGATCGTGTGCACGCGGTGAGGGCGGCGCGCGGTCTGGGGACGCTGGTCGAGGGTGGCGCTCTGGCGCACGCTCGGCATGGTCTGGGCGTGTCTTGTGCGCGTGGTCCAGGGCTTGGCAACGCTCGCGGCTGGGATAGGCAGTGGCGGTGGACGGTGGGCTGCCTCCCAGACATGCTGGCTAGGCTTGCTGCTGCTCCTAGCTTGCTGTCCACAATGGGATGACATGGGGGTGCTCGGCTGTTCACCATTAATGGCAATGGCAAGCTCACATGGGTGCTAGTGTTGGGCTAATCTTTCTAGATGATCTACTGAGGTGTGTGTGAGCTAACTAGGGAACAAGTTAGGCGGAATCATCGCACACTATAGTGTTTGATGTTTTGTTTGATTTGTGTCTGCAACCTGTTTGATGAAATGGCCACATGAAATCAAGTTTTGAATTTTGAAATGAATTTTGGTGAGTTTGCTAGATTGGTTCTGGTGAGTCTGCAGATGCTTGGGTTTTGAAAGTTGAGCTTGTTTGAGTGGGTTTTGGAAAAGTGGGATCTTCCCATATGAAGAAGATTCAATTTTGAATTGTCATTTAAACTATGCATTTGAAAGTTTCTGGATGATCACAAAGTGGGCCTTGATACCTTGTTATGAGTACATTCAAGGGGTGCAAAGATCTAGAAAAGTTTCTGTTAGGTTTTGAAAGTTTGAGACAGCCAAAGTAGGCATGGGAGTTAAATTGGTCAAAATGACCATTCACTTAATATATTTGTTTTGATTTACTTGTCTTAAGGAAAAGTGTGGGGAATGTTTTAGATGATGTTTATTTCACCTAAGAAACATTTTACAAGCAATGGATCACACAAACAAAGTGGTTTTAAAGAAATTCAAAAACTATGCATACACATATGCATGCCTTCATGGGTTTACTCAAAAAAAAAATTGTTGACCCTAATCTTGGTGATTAGAAATTTGATGATCTAAGTTTAGAAATTTGGGGATGTTACACAATTGTGTCATCCTCAGGTTGTTTCCTTTAGATGCATAAAGACTTGCTGAGTCCCTTAGGGTCTCACACAATAAAATATTGGTTCAGATGGATAGGTATACTCTGAGGAAGTTTACTGGTTAGAAGTGGTTGATGATGGTGGAAACGACCGTCTGGTGTAGATCCGTGAGATCTGTGGGCGGGATGTGCTTATTTTCAGGGAATCTTATGCCAATTTGCTTCTTATATGTACTCGGATCTTCTCTTCCACTTCCGCTTGATACTGTGATGTGTGATTTATGAGGATGTATCCTAACCTATTATAACTATCTAGGATATTTGGATCTTGCTGTATGGTGTTGAATATTTCTATTTCTTCTAGATGGTTTGGATCTGATGTACTCTTGTATGTTGTTAGCATACATACTCATTTGTGTATGCTTGACTCGCATTACAGCCAGATGTGTCTCTCGCACTTGAAGCTATAACCACGAGAAGTGGGTAGGGTGGTTGACCGGTACCGTGCCCTGCTCCGCTTAGACGGGCCTGCACGTGGGTGGCCTTTGGGCATCCGCAGTAGCACCACCTTATGCACTTTTGGGTTATACCGGCTTGTGATTTAGAGCGTAGGGTCCATAGGATTACAATAATCTCCTTAGCAAGTCTTGTGGTAAGACTGTCGTTACATGTGAGGCGATGCGAGCTTCCTAAAAGGAACATTTTTCAAACCAAGATTGTGTTGTTTATCAGTTGTTTTGTACTACGATGATGTTGTTTGAGCTACAGATTTTTTCTAGACTGTAATAATTTACTATTTTACAGTTATAAGTTTTTTTCCACAGTTCCAGGATTGTAATAATCTAGTATTGGGAATATGTCCTAATTTTCACAGGATTGTACCAGCCCTTGATGGGCCGCCAATCAACAGTGACGGTCCTTCCGTGCCGCCATGTAGTAGCGGGTTGTTACCTGTATCCGTTAAAAATTAAAAGGCCATAATAGTAACTTACCATAATAGTAAAAGGCAAGAACAGTAAAAGGCAAGAACAGTAAAAGGTCAGAATAATAAAAGGCCAGAACAGTAAATGGCCCGAACAGTAAGAGGCCTGAATAGTTGATGTCTATGCACTTCTATTCTTGTAGACAGTTGTTGGGCCTCCAAGTGTAGAGGTTTGTAGAACAGCAGCAAGTTTCCCTTAAGTGGATTATCCAAGGTTTATTTAACTCAGGGAGGAAGTGGTCAAAGGTATCCCTTTCAAGAAACCCTGCAATCAAGAAACAAGAAGTATCTTGTGTCCCCAACACTCCCAATACACTTGTCAGGTGTATAGGTGCACTAGTTTGGTGAAGAGATAGTGAAATACAAGTGGTATGGATGATTATAAGTAGTAACGGTGCCAGAAAAGAGCTTCTGACGGGGAGGAAAAGACTAAAGGCAAAAAGATGGAAGCAAGCAAACATGTAACAGATCTAGATGCAAACGGTGTTTCAATCCTTAGAAACAAGGCCTAGGGATCATACTTTCACTAGTGAACACTCTCAATAAATATATTCTCTTTATGATACTACCCTGAACTACTCTCCAGTTGGACACTCTAATCCATAGTAGGGCTATAACAGCACACCTCAAAGTCTGCCTATCCCATCTAGATAACCCCACACTGTCACCTTGAGTGCTAGATGGTTCCAACAAACACCACAATTTCATAAAGACAACCAACTCAAAATATACTCATCATAAATATTTATGAACTCTAGCCTAAGTGCCACCACAGTGTGCACGCTGCCACTTTCACACACGTGGGGAGAGCAGAGATCTATTGAAGCACTTGAGTATTTATGTAGACTCTAGCCTAAGTGCCACCACGGTATGCATGCTATCACTTTCACACACGTGGTGAGAGCCAGAGATCTATTAAAGCACTTGAGTAGCAAAGTAGATCTACTTGATTTCAAAGCTTATGACCACAAGATCATGCATAGAGAGAGAGTTAAACACATAGCTACCGGTAGAGCCCTTAGCCTCGAGGAAGAACTACTCCCTCCTCATCATGGGAATCAGCAATGGTGATGGATATGGCGACGGAGATGGCTTCGGGGGCACTTCCTCGTCCTAGCAGGGTGTCGGAACAGATACTTTATGTCCCCTGAATCTCCCCTTCGGTGGCAGCAGCGTAGCGGAACTTTTCGTGGCTTTCTCCCAGATTATTTAGGGTTTTTGGGTAGGAGGCTTCTTATAGGCGAAGGAGGCAAGGTCGATGGAGGGCCAGGGAGCCCACACCCCCTGTGGGCGCCATGAGGGCTGGCCCTCTCCCACCTAGGGTGTGGCCACCCTGGTGTCCTCCTCCAACTCTGCTTCGTGGTTCCATGTTGCTCCGGGAAAATAGTGACTTTGGCTTTTGTCCCGTCCAATTCCGAGACTATTGATTTTCTGCCTTTTCTGGAACCAAAAACAGAAGGAAACAGGCAACTGGCACTTTGGCATCTTGTTAATAGGTTAGTACCATAAAACATATAAAAATACCTGAAAGTGTAGACAAAGCAAACAAAAGTAGATACTAAACAAGCATGGAACATCGAAAATTATAGATACATTTCCGACGTATCAAGCATCCCCAAGATTAACTCCTGCGCGTCCTTGAGTAGGTAAGTGATAAAAATAAAAAAATTTGAGGTGACATGCACCATCACAATCATGATCAAACCATTTGTAAAGCATTGAAAGCTGGGATCAAAGTACTCTAAACATGAGCATGAAAGATGTAGTTCTAACAATAATACAAAGCAACTATGTTGCAACATGAAAGGTTACAAACAAAGATTCATGAATAACAATGCATTTAAAGACGTTTGTTTGTTTCACATATAGAAAACATAGCATGGTGGCATTCAGCTTGTCCCTCATGGAGTGGAAACTAGATGCATAGGACACCTTCAAAGTTCATAAGAGTGACTAGATACGAATAACACAAGAACAAGTAATATCAACAATAAGCATCAATCAATAAGTTTTGGGACAATGCACAAAGAACTAAGGATGGCAACTATGCTCTCTTAATTGGTGCCTAAGGATAGAAGGTGGAGACTCAATATAATAGTGGAATAAAGGCCCTTCATAAAAGGAAGCAGGGATTTCAAGCTTCATAAAGAGCTTCCAAAAATTATGGTACTTGTTAGCTTTCATCTCTCATTTCCCCTATCATAAGCATCTTGAAGTGATTAAGGTTAAAGTAAACAAACTATGGAGTATATGCTTGACAAAGTATAAGTTGTCAATCTCATGTCCCTTGAATACGAGGGCCGCTCCTCATGCTCTCAAGTTTAGTTACTTGCAAGTTCTTATCATAGTAAGTACATGTGTATCATAGAGAACCACCAATGGGGTACCCCTTGCTCATGATACAGGAGCCATCCCATAATCAAAATGACAAGGCAAGCAGACAATGAGCATCTTAGCATTTTATGCGTGTTGATGCCCCATTGATAAACCCCAAGAGCAAGGTATGATTGTAACATCCCAAATTTCATCAAATGAAAAGTCATATCATTGCATTCATATCATCATAGCATATTTGTCTTGCACAAAATTTTCAAACCAAAACCCTAAATAAAACCATATTTAACCCCTCTTTATATGTTACATATGGGGCATGGTTTTATTTTTATTTTTCAAAGGACCAAAGTGTTTTTGAGTGAACAAGTGTGTTTGGTACACTTTTGAATGCTAGGATCACAGTACAAATGTTGGTGAAGGTTTGAATTCAAACATATTTGAATTAGAGTTTCAAAATCATTCTTGACAATCAAATTAGAAAATAAAAAGGAGAAGGAGAAAAAATAAAACCTGCGCAGCCAAACTGGCCCCGACCCACATTTGGCCCAACAACCCACCCGGGGTTTTCCCCCTCTCCTCCCTCTCTCACCCGCACGATCCATACCCCACACTCGCTGACCACTGGGCCCAGTGCCACCTCACCTTTGTCCCCAAAATCCCGCGCTCGCAGACGACGTCATCGCTGCCCGTTTCTCCCCTTCACTGCCGCGAATGAATTCACTTAAATTCCATTGATTTGCCGCGCAATTGCCGCCCCTGCTCTGGCTACTTAAGCACCACCTCGTCGCGGTCATTTCCCCTCACCTAGTCCCCACTTAGCGCCCCCAGGCTGCCAGTATTCGAACTTGCACCGCCGCTGCCCGACGAACGCCGGCGAGTAATTACGGTGAGTTCCGTCCACCCCTCCTGTAGAGGTCCCAACCTGATAAGGTAGAGATCCCTGTTTTTACAATGCTAGTCCCTGGATCAATAGCTAGCATCCACAGTTTAAGATGTAATGTCAAGAAACAAAGGTCATGATACAACTTTATAACCAGGAATAAAATAATTCATTACATCTTACATAGCTCATTTGGCTATCTCATTACAATGCAGCAGAAATAACTATATAGCATGGAGTCCTTCATCTTCAAAGTGCCACATGCAATCATGTTGGTTGTATACTTGTAATCCTATTTAACACACTTCCCTAACATCAAACAAACCTGCAACATAATAAGTTACAGCCACAAGGGTTAATACATTTGAATTGTATTGGCAACTTTCACTACTATGTATAAATAAGTGGATCCTATCAATACAAGCATATTTGGCTAAGTAGGGTTTAGGCTCATTTTCAGAAAGCAATATAGTTTTATCCTATCTTTTAAAAATAGTTTGATCTTTTGACAATCTTTCTGAACTCCTTGGAAAACTCCAAGTGCTTCTAATCCCTTGTTGTCACCATCAAGTTTTACTTTGAGAAATTGGAATGTCGAGATCTTCCATAGCTTCAGGCCTTAGTTGCTCAGAGTTGTCCGTAACGGGGGACACGACTAAGTACTTAGAATTTGATCTTCTGCAGAAGTTGTACACTTTACCCACATGACACAATCTCGTCTTGATGCCACCAGTGGCCGCTGGATAAGTACACACCAAATGGAGTATCGGCAGATCGAGAATGTGACAAAGTCTTTCCATAGAAGTCCTCCCAATACACAATGCTAGCTTGTCTACCAGGCACCAATGTATGGATATATTTCCAATACACAATTCTGGTTAACCTGAAGATGCCAATGCAAGGGTCTTCCACTATGTAGTTGACTAAGCCAGAGCCCATTTATCATGTGGCTGTACACAGAAGCCACTGTACGAGAAACATGTTCAATCTCTAAGTCCCTGGGTGTTTTCCTTCTAGTGCACATACAAAAAGATAGCCATATAAACATGGTTCCCTTTGTTGCCACCTTGTCCAAAATTGAGTATCCTAATTCCATCCAGGTGGTTCATTGAGTACTTGTTTTATTATATAAAACATATATTTTTCCCACACTTCATATAATCATGATATAATATTCCACCCCAAATATATAGCAGGGCTAAGCATACTATAACTACAATGTTTTCACTAAGGAAGATATAAGGATATCCTAATAGGGCATAGCATAGCATAATAACATAGTAGCCCAATCATGCATACTACAAAAATACCACTAAGTGTAGTGAAAATAGTAGGACATGGATGATAGTGTCACTTGACTTTCTAGTGGAGAATTATTGGTTCACTCCTTGTTCTTGCAAATATCACACTCTTCAAACTTCACTACAATTCAAGCAAGCAAGCACATTTTCAAACCAACATTCAAACAATTCAACACATGAAATGATAAAACAAAGCAATGCACGCAAGCATGCAAAAGATGGTTTTATTTGGAAAAGTAGTTTATATTAGTCTCTAATCATTTTAAAGCTCCTATTGGTCATTTACAAAAGTGTAAAACCATTTTAAAATCAAGTTGGTGAAAATGGCCATTTAAATCATTTTTTTTTGCTAGAAATTATTTAAATCAAAGCAATAATTTGTACGGTTAGCCAAATATATTATTTAAACACAAATGTTAGTGTTTAAAGGTTAAGTATTTATTATTAAAACCATTTGCAAAAGGTTTTTACCTATAAACCATATTTAAATCAAAGCCATATTTTATTTTGTTGGAAATACCTTTAAACAAGGTAATAATTTTATAGATTTCACCAAATATATTTTTAAATCCTAAAACTTGGTGTTTACGGTCAGAGAGTTTCAATCCATTTCGCAAAGGTTTTACTCAAAAATCATTTTTAAACCATATTCAACAATTTTATTTAGCTAGAAATGATTTAATTCAAAGTTTTATTCCTTAGCCTGACAAAATATGTTTTTAAGTCCAAAAGTTGGTTTGTATGGTCAGTAGTTTCAAAACAAACCATTTATAAAAGATTGTATCCTAAAAACATTTCTAGAATAATTTTTATATTCAAAATATGCCTACACATGTTTCTGCAAAAACAACTAAGTTTACAGAAGCAATTCACTAAACAAAGGTCATGGTTGGATAGGTTTCTTCTTTCTGATTCCACTGATATAAAATTTGCAAAATTTGGACGTGTGGATTTAAAGTTATGAATTTTGCAAGTTTAATCAATCTAATTCTTTTTCTGGAAATTTAATCAAACAGAGCAGACACGTGTCCTAATCTTACTGGCGCGTACCTGTTCGCGCGGATCATGCTCCGTGGGATGTTGGATTTAAAACGCATTGCACGGCTCAGGATCAAACGTACCCCTTTGACTAAAATCTAACCCCACTCCTTCGATCAAGATCTAACGGACCACAACAACTGGCGGCGCTGGCGGCGGCGGCGCGCGCTCAGAAGGTGATGTTGCCGATGAACTAGGTCGCGCGGGAGAGAGAGGATGCTCACCAGACTCGCAGGAGTGTAGTGATGATCAACGTTGCCTCAGTTGGCCAAGGGGCGCACGGACGCGTTGCTGCAGACCACGAGAAGGCAATTGGGAGGGGGAGTTAGAATCACGTGGCAACAGGGAACATTTGAGCGTCATCTAGAGAGAGAGGAGGGTTCAGGATCACCTGGAGAGGTCACCGGAGCGATGGCAGACACGGCGGCGCTCGAGTGTCGAAGTTGTCGAGCCTCTGGGGCACGCGCGGGCGAGAGGGGGTTATAGGCGGGTGCGACTGATGATGGGGACCAAGATCGAAGAAACTAGGAGGCAAGAGGAGGCGAGGGGCGGTCGGAATTGTCGCTGGAGTGCGTCGGAGCTGTGGCAGCACGGGTCCAATTCAGGGCAGCCTGGGGGCTCTTTGATGCGGGGAAGGGAGGAGAATGGGGAGGAGACAGAGGGGGTTAAGATAGCATGGTTGAGGGGGAGGATTTATCGCGCAATCAAACGAATTCATGAAGATTAAACGGAAGCGATGTGACAGGCGTGTGGGGCCTGCCGCTCATGAGAGAGAGGGAGTGGGTGTGGGGTCATAACGTCAGTGAGGGTGTGGGTCGAGGCTGTGGTGAGAAATGAACGGGTAGGGAGAGGGGGAGTGCCGGTGGGCTTCTTGCTGGGCCAGATGGCTGGTTGGGCTGGGTTCGTTTCCTCTCTTTTTTATTCAGAATCTTTTCCCTTTTCCTTTTCTATTTATCTGTTTTGATTTTTATTCAAATAACTCAAACTCCATTTGAATTCAAACCTCTACCAAACTTTGAGTAGATTTTAATACTGTTTATTTACATATTGTAAAATCCAATTTAGAGTATTTCTTTTATTTTTTTAGGGCATATAATTATTTTAAAATAGGCCCTTGTCTTAATTCAAATAAGATTTTATTAATGTTTTAAAACTCTATTTGAATTCTAAATTTTACCAAATATTTTCCAGTAGGTTTTATTTAAAAATAAATCACTTTGAATTATCATTTAAAATACTTTAATATGTTTTAATGTTCATTTAAATTGGGAATTTTCTTTACTTAAATGAAATTGGATATTAATAAATCCTTATGATTTTATTTAAATAATCCTTTACTTTTTTATTAAACAAAAAAATATAATCTCAATTGTTTTGGCCAAGATTTAATTTGGCTTTTTAAAGTAGTTCTCATTTGTTTATTTCTTCCTTTGCTTATAGAATCCATATCTTTTTATTTAAGGATCCAAAAATGGTGATTCCAATTTTTATAATTTTATTTATTATTTGTTTATCTTTTTAAATCCCTTTTCATTCACAGTTTATTCAAGATGGGTCTTTGATGTTTTGATTTGGAAAAAAAAAGTTTCTTTTCACCCTAAATTTCAAAAATTATTTACTTTGTTTATTTATTTTTTTCACATTTCAAAATTTGGAAAATTTTGGGATGTGACACCTCCCCCTCTGGTTGATGCGAACTTGTTCGCCATCCTCTTGCACTCCTTCTGACACCCCTGGTTCGTCCTATATCCCCCAGGTCGCCGTCCCCATCAACCGCCGCGAGCACCCGAGGCACCAACCAACTCCGGCGAGCGATTCTGGTAAAATTCACACGCCCCTTGCCTTCTAGTTCAAACCATTTTGTGCTTCGTGTCTTTGTGCAGCCACTAATGCCACTCGTTTGCACTATGGTTACGTAGGTCATCGTCGTTGTCCCCGCCAGCAACCACCCGACGCCAGTAAGGTTTTCGACGAGCTCCCACGGCCGCAGCAGCACGCCCCTGTCTAAACCAAGACCACCTTGAGCTTCCTCGCACCCACGCGACCTTGGTAAGCATCATCACCACCCCTAGCCCCCTCTGGATTCGTCGGAACATCGCCGGAAGTAGCGCCACCGCCGCCAGCGCCATCAGCGTCGCTCGCTTTTGGTCAATTGGATCTGGCTCGTTAGATTTGGATCTGGCAGTTAAGATTAGATTTAGAGCGAAGGGGTAAGTTTTGATCTGGCGCGTTGGATCTGACTTGATCCAATGACACGGAAACGTGATCCGCGCGAAGAGGTACGGGCCAATAGGAACGTGCCGCGTGTCTGGCTATTTGATTTAAAATCAGTTTTTGATTCTATTAGTTGATTTAACTTGAAAAATTCATAACTTTAGTTCTGTTTGTCCCAAATTTTCAAATAATATATCAATGCATTCAGAAAATCAAGCCCTACACTTCTGTGGCCTTGAATTAGTATTTTCCTTCTGGAAAATAGGATTATTTGCAGAACCATTTATAGGCCTATTTTGCATATAAAAATTATTTAGAAAATGTTTTTAAAGGAAATTTGAGTTTGTTTAGACATTAGAAAGTTTACTATGAGTTCAATACTGTTTAGTTTGACTTGTTTGTATATAAAAATAATTCCATTGCATTTTCATGCATTCATATATATTTTTGTTTGAATTATTGAATGTGAATCTGGTGTTATGATTTTATGTGTAGATTTTGGTGATTGTGGTGATTGTCATTGTGAGGACTATTGCTACTCTCCCAACTATCAAGTCAAGTGATGATTCATACTTTTTATCCCATTATTTTGACTATGCACTAGTGATATTTTGAGTAGGACTTGCATGGAGTTCTTTTCTAAATATATACTATGATATGCCTTGGGAAATCCTAGCAGTTGTAGTCTTAGTAGATTTTTCCCTAAGTTAATAAAACTTGTTATGCTATCATGATTAGCCTAGCTAGTAGAAAAACAAGGGTGGAATATTCATGCTATGAAATTTTGCTAAGTCTATGACTTGTGTTTTTGATTAATAAAACAACTATGTGAATGAATCACCTGGGTGGAATGGTATGGTTGGTTTATGTTGAGTGGTTACACAAGGACCATGTCTATGGTTTACCTTGTGTATCACACTTGTGGATTGCCACCCAGGAACAAAGGGATTTGAGATGTTTAGTGTTGAGAAGCTTCCAGTGCAACCACATGGCATATGGGCTCTGCCTTGACCAAATAGGTTGCAAGAACTTAGCCAGATGGACAGTTGGTGGTAGGGTGATAGGATGGAACGCGTCCATGGTGGTCTAAGGGAATGCTTCTAAAAAGTCTCGTCTCGATGCATGTTGAGTCTTGTGGGGAAAGTGCACCACCTCTGTAGAGGGTAAAACCTAAGTACTTAGTCGTGTCCCCGGCAACGGACAATTTGAGCATCAAAGACATTGAAGCAATCACAGATCTCCTCATCCCAATTTCTCTAAGTTAAAAACTTGTGGTTGAACAAGGGTAAAGGATCACCAATGTCTATTGGTGGTTCCTTGGGTGTTTTTCTCAAAAAAAACTTAGTGTTTTCAACTAATAAGGGAATCCTTATTTTGAGCAAAGCAAGCCTAAACTACACTTAGCCAAATTCATATAGTTATTAGATATTACTATTCTACTATGGTATCACTTTCCAATATAATTCCAAATGTATTGACCCTCTATGGCTGTAACTTATGATGTTGCAGGTTACTCTAATGGATATTAGGGTTGTGAGTCTACACTCAACATGTTTGCCTATGGCACATCAAGATGAAGACTTATAGTTATTTCCATTATGTTGTGAACTCTATGTTATAGCCTTGGGCTATTGAGTTGTAAAGACTATGTTATCTCTGGAATGACGATGCAATAATGACCTTTGTATCTGTGTACTTCATCTTAAACTATGGATGCTAGCATGTTGATACAGGGACTAGCATTGCAATCATAGGGACCTTTACCTTTAAAAGGTGGGGTATTACAGATGGTATCAGAGCACTGTGTTGCCTGTAGGATTATGACCCTAAGATGGATTAGACTAAGGAAACCACTAGGAAGAAAATGCAACTCTTTGCAAAAATTCCACACTTCTCTTTTTCTTCTCGTAAACCTCTCCTAATCTTCTTTCTCATCTCTATTTGTAGATGGACGCCATCAATGAAGTCGTCAACAAGGGACCACTCATGACCATGACCTTAGAATGTGAGAGGGAGTTTCCCAAGGCACTCAAAAACCTCATGGTTAGCTTGGGAATACATGGTGAAGCCGTGTACAAAGGATTTCCAGTGATGGATGAAGGAGAAGAATATTGGTGGGTGAAACTCCACTTGTACAAAAACAAAGGAGACAACCACAAAGAGTCGGGGTTCTGCATGATCACCAACTCAGAAATGTATATGTCATTCTTTGACTCTGCAAGAAATGCAGCTTGGAATGTAATCAAGGAACTTGGTGAAAGACTCAAGTGTAGAATGCTCAACAGTCGAAATGATCTTAGAGAAGAGAAGAAGTATACCCAAGACTTAGAGACCGCCATAAAACGTCTAAGGGAAGATATCATAGACTTAGCATATGAGTGAGAATTGTGTCGTACTCCAATAGTTGGACCACCACACTTGTCGTTTTTCTCACGTTAAATTTTTTGATCATACCAACCTATGTGGTATGGCAAGTTTTTGTCTAAGTTATGTTTGAACCTTAGTGCTTCTGGTGGATTTTTGTGTGCCATGACTTGTATGTTTTATTGTTGAATGTATGCTTTTGGCTTTTGTTTTACTATCTTATGTTTTCTTTTACTTGTGTTGATTCTAATTTTCTCTATCCTATGCAATAGATGCCTAGGTTTGTTGTCAGCACTGCCGAGGAGTTCAAGGGAACTCGTTTTGGCTCTCGTCTCGTGGAGCTCACTAGTGTGCTCAATCTCCCACTTCCTAGCATTAAGGGACTTTAGCTTACGAAGTTCAAGAGGAAGGATCTTTGGGGCTTTAGAGTCTCGCATCTAGGACGCCAGACGGAGCCACTCACCGAGGAGATTACCTTCAAGTTGATGCATGATGACAAGGAGAAGGGACTAGACGTAGTCATGCAGGAGCTACTTGGACGTCTCTGCGGACGTCACTCCACCGAGCTCAGGGACCTCTACTTCCACCCATTCGGGAGACGTGACGAGCAGGGAGAGGTTGTAGTGTATGATGACGCTACTAGAGAGACTATCGAGTCGGTACGTCTGTATCTCCAGGACCTAGAGAGCCTCGTTAGACACCTCGACACTGATAGGACCAATGTCATGCTTAGCAATGACGAGCTTAAGGTTCAGTTGAGGGAGAAGGACAAGCTCTTCGCGGAGCAGGACGAGATCATCAAGGAGATGGAAGCTAGATTCGAGAGCCAAGACAAGAGGATCAAGAATCAAGAGAAGAGAGTGCAGGATAGGAACAAGAAGATCAAGGAAATGAGGGCCGAGATAGAGCTCAATGACCTTGAGATAGAGACTCAGCAGGGAGTGATAGAGAGGCTACGCTCGCAGAAGAGAGCCCTTCGTGCGAAGATCGATGGCTTGACCACCAATGTGGATGAGTACAAGACAGCCATGGAGACAGCTCGACTTACTCTAGTGGACGAGGAGGTCGACATGGAGGGGTAGTGTTGACTGCTCGGCCATCTATTTATCTATCATCCTTTTATTTCTCGAGTCGCAATGATCATCCAACATGTGGATGGCTTTCTAGTGTGTTTACTTTTCCAAAACTTGTTGTTTACGTTGTTCAAACTCTAAGTTTATCTTGTGCTTGATTATTTTGTGATTGTTGCTATGTGATGTATTGTGCATGTTAGCATCTATGGGTTATATCTCATTACTTATCCTTATTGAAACCACAGATGCCTCCCCGTCGTGCCAATCCCAACCAAAACAACAATAACAACAATGGCAATGAGATGCAGCAGATGATGACCTAGTTCATGGCAAATTAGAATCAAAACAACAACAACAACAACAACAATAACAACAACAGCAACAACACCAACAACAACAACAGCAACAACAACAGCAACAGCAACACCAGCAACACCAGCAACAACAGCAACACCAGCAACACCAGCAGCAGCAACACCAGCAGCAACAACATCATCAACAACAACAACAACAACAACAACAACAGCAACAACAGCAGCAACAACACCACCAACAACAACAGCAGCAGCAGCAACAACAACAACAACAACAACAACAACAACAACAACAACAACAACAACAACAACAACAACAACAACAACAACAACAACAACAACAACAACAACAACAACACCAACATCAGACACCAACACCAAAGAACAACAACGTTAACGAAGACAAAAGAACAACATAAAGACAGCAACAACAACAACAACAACAACAACAACAAAGACCAACACCAACAACAACAGACAACAACAATGACAACAAAGAATAAGAAAGAATAAAGACAGAAAGAACAGCAACAACATCAACAACAACAACCACAACAACAATAACAACAACACCAACAAGAAAGAAGAAAGAAGACAAAGAATAAACAACAACAACAACAACAACAATGACAACCACAACAACGACAACGACAACGACAACGACAACAATGACAACGACAACAACAACAACAAAAACAACAACAACAACAACAACAACAACAACAACAACAACAACAACAACAACAACAACAACAACAACAACAGCAACAACACCAATAGCAACAACAATAGCACCAACAGCAACAACAGCACCAGCAACAACAACAACAACAACAATAGCAACAATGAAAACAACCCAGCAGCCTTTGATATGCTTACTAGGTTTTTGAGGTTGAGGCCAGCCAAGTTCTCGAGAACCACTAATCCTATGGTAGCCAATGACTGGTTACGCTCTGTGAACAAGGACTTGGTCACCGTGGGCTGCACTGATGAAGAAAAGGTCAGATTTGTAGTACATCTGCTTGAAGGACCAGCAGCCACATGGTGGGATAACTTCCAGATCATCACTCCTATTGAGGCTATGACTTGGGCTATTTTTGAGGATGGATTCCGCACAGCTCATATCTCTTCAGGAGTGATGAGTTTGAAGAAGAAAGAGTTCCACAATCTTAAGCAGCGTCACCATAGTGTGGCAGAATATATTGAGGAGTTCAACAATCTGGCATGCTATGCATCGGATGATGTTGATACTGATGCTAAGAGGAAGGAGAAATTCCTCGAAGGACTAAATGATAAGATGTGCATGCAGCTATATGTTGCATATGTCCCAACTTATCAATCACTGTGTGACAAAACCACCATCTTGGAAAGCAAGATGAAGCAGGTTGAGAACAGGAAGAGGAAGCATCACTTTGATAAGCACAGCCCGGGATCGTCTCACAAGCATTCCCATGGTGATGATAGTGGAGGTTCTGGGTCCCACAATCATGGGAAGTATAATAGCCACCACAACAGTAACCGTCACCATGACAACAAGCACCACCACAGTCATGACAATGATAGATATAAGAACCAAAAGAGTGGACACAAGAGCCATCATAGTGGTAATGGCAATGGAAGTCAGCCTGCTAAGAGAGACATCAGTCAGGTTGAGTGCTTCAAGTGCAAGAAAACTGGGCACTAAGCAAATGAATGCCCAGAAAATAAGACTGAGGGAGCCAACAAGCCAAACCCTTTCCAGAAGGGACAAGTGAACCACATCAATGTGGAAGAAATCTATGAGGAATCTGATGTTGTGGCTGGTAAGTTCAAGCTTAATTCTTTTCCAGCACTTGTTCTTTTTGATACTTGCGCATCGCATTCATTCATATCAAGAGCATTTGTTGATAAAAATGGACTTCCACTGAAACTATTTGGTGTCCAATTAAAGTAAGCTCTCCCGGTGGAGAGATGATAGTGAATTTTGGATGTCATGATCTAGTGATAGAATTTGGAAAGTATAAGTTTCCAGTTAGTCTGATAATCTAAAGGATTAGGTTAGCATAGACAAAGGTTTTGATGCCAATTAAAGGATTAGTTTCCATAGTCTGACAAAGATAGAATTTTGGATGACAATCTAAAGGGAGTAAGCTAAATTCTCTTAAGGGGGTTAGCATAGACAGTGTACCAGTTGTGAAAGAGTACCCATATTTGTTTCCGGAGGAATTACCAGGAATGCCACCAGATAGAGATGTGGAGTTTCTGATTGACTTACTGCCAGGATATGGACCAATAGCAAAGAGACCCTACAAGATGTCGGTTGATGAGTTGAAAGAACTCAAGAAACAACTTGGAGGACAGTTGCAGAAAGGATTTATCCAACCAAGTTCTTCGTATTGGGGTGCACCAGTTCTATTTGTTGAAAAGAAGGATAGAAGTCAGAGGTTATGCACAGATTATCGTTCACTCAATGAGGTGACTATAAAGAACAAGTACCCTTTGCCTAGAATCAATGATCTATTTGATCAGCTAGAAGGAGCCCGTGTGTTCTCAAAGATTGATCTCCGATCAGGCTATTTTCAACTAAATATTAGAGAGCAAGACATACCTAAGACTACTTTTAACACAAAGTATGGATTGTATGAGTATACCGTGATGCCATTTGGATTGACAAATGCACCAACTTATTTCATGAACATGATGAACAAGGTGCTCATGGAATTCCTTGACAAGTTTCTCGTCATAATCATCGACGACATTTTGATCTATTCCAAGAGCAAAGAAGAGCACGAAGAACATTTGCGTTTGATACTTGAAAAGCTCAGGGAGCACAAGTTGTATGCCAAGTTCAGCAAGTGTGAATTCTGGTTGAATGAAGTTTGATTTCTCGGACATATTGTGTCAGGAGATGGTATAGCTGTCAATCCCGCAAAGGTGTCAGCTGTAACTGAATGGGAATCTCCCAAGTCAGTTAATGAAGTTTGTAGTTTCCTAGGCTTGGCAGGATACTATAGAAGATTCATTGATAATTTCTCAAAGGTAGCTAAGCCAATGACGGAGTTACTTAAGAAAGAGAAGAAGTTTGATTGGACTGAAGGGTGTGAAA
The DNA here is from genome assembly GCA_023614405.1 of Avena insularis. NCBI lineage: Eukaryota > Viridiplantae > Streptophyta > Magnoliopsida > Poales > Poaceae > Avena > Avena insularis. Next base: position 60,977,174 of record CM042689.1, read on the forward strand.
TTAGTTTCCAAGAATTGAAGAAGAGACTAGTATCAGCACCAGTCTTATGTCTGCCGGATTTAGAGAAGGATTTCCAAGTCTATTTGATGCATCTCACCAAGGATTGGGTGGAGTGTTGATGCAAGAAAGGAAAGTTGTGGCTTATTCCTCGAGACAACTCAAAACTCATGAAGTGAACTATCCTACTCATGATTTAATGTTAGCCTCTGTTGTCCATGCACTCAAAACATGGAGACACTATCTTTTGGGAAAGCGTTGTGAAGTGTTCAGGATCATAAGAGTTTCAAATATATTTTCACCCAGAAGGAACTCAATATGAGACAAAGAAGGTGGCTAGAAATCATCAAGGACTATGACTTGAGTTTGCAATACCATCCCAGTAAAGCAAATGTTGTAGCAGATGCTTTAAGCCGTAAGGTTTATGTGAATGGCCTTACTAAAAGTAGAATTGCTTGATGACCTATGTGCCCAATTCAAAGATCTCAGATTGGAGATAGTGCCTGAAGGATATCTCATGTCATTGGATGTTCAACCAACATTGTTGGACAAGATCAAAGAAGCCCAAAAGTTGGACAAGGAAATAGAGGAGATTAAGAGTAAAATTAGTAAAGGGAAGGCTAAAGGATTCCATGAAGATGAACAAGGTACTTTATGGTATGGAAAGCGTATCTGCATTCCACAAGATCCGGAGCTTCGGAAATTGATTCTGCTAGAAGTACACAACTCACCATATTCCATTCATCCAGGTAACACCAAAATGTACATGGATGTGAAGGAAAGATTTTGGTGGAATAATCTCAAGAAATAGATCGCGGAACATATTGCATTATTTGATGTATGTAGTCGAGTAAAAGCGTGTAACATCCCTAAAATCATGTTTTCAAAGCTTGCATATCATTCATGCATGCATAATCATTTTAGGATCAGTTACAAAGTGATTACAAAATCAGGAGCATTTGAATGCCTATTATTTTATGTAAGCAAGGCATTGATCCAATGTTACTCTCTAGAAAGAGATTATTTGTTCTAAACCAAAGATGTTTGATCATAGGTTTGTTTGATAATTTCCAAAGCTTTGACAAAGATTTCAAAACAAAGAAACAAATTTAAAACCATTTCTATGTCTTTATTAAGGAATGGGTAAAAACATTGTTTAATTTAAAATTCCAAAGTGCCAAATTATTTTCAAGAGTACAACATTGTTCTGCAAACAATGGTGTACAAATTTCACTTTACAAAAATCTAGAAGTGGTTTGAATTCAAACTAATTTGAAATTCATTTGAAAATGTTTCCTGGAAAATCAAACAGAAATAGAAAAGGATAAAAGAATTAGAATTGGGCCGACACCACCATCTCGGCCCAGTAGCCAAAACAGCCCACCCGGTCTCCTTCTCCTCTGCTTTCACCAAGCAAGACACCCACCCGCTGACATCTGGGACCCACCTTGCCCCATCATCATCGTCCTCAATCACCGCGCGACAACCGCTCCGCCGTTACCACCACGCCAGTGCCGCCGCGTTTAAAACCTCGTTTAATTCCATTGATTCAGCGTGTAACTCTTGCCCCGCTCTTGGCTACTTAATCCCCTCGCCACCGCGGTCATTTCCCCCACTTTCCTTGCTCACTCCGCCACCAGGCTGCGCGCAATCGAGCTCAGACCACGGCTGTACCGACGACCTCTGACGACTGATTCCGGTGAGACTCGACCGCCCCTTTGCCTCTGCTTCAAACGAGCGTGACCAGCATGTTCTGGCGCATCCCCTGACGCCTTTCGTTTGCTTTCTCGTGACCCAGGTCGTCGTCCCCGTTCGTGCCCGCAATCATCAGTGTCGCCGCCCAACTCCGACGAGAAATACTGGTAATCTTCGAGCACTCCTTGCTTCCCCTTTGACCCTGTCGTGTTCGCCACAACCTTGCGCACCTCCTGGCACAGCTGGTTCGTGCTAGGGCGTGCTATATCATCGGCAACGTCTTCGTCTGCAAGCACCCGACATCGTCTGCAAGTCCGACGAGCCCCAGCACCCTCTACAGCGCGCACCAACCCTGCCCGTCTACACGTTGAGCTTCCTCGTGACCTCGCAAGTCTGGTAAACTCCACTGCTGACCCCCAGCCCCCTCCGTAGCCACCGGAACACCACTGGCAGAGCCGCGCCGCCGTTGCTAGCGCCGCCCATCCGTGGTCGCGTGCTCAACAACCGTCAGATCTGAATCCAGCGCTTAGGGTTAGATCTATAGCGAAGGGGTACGTTTTGATCTGGACCGTGCGCAGTTAGTTAGATCCAACTGTGCGCTAGCTTGATCCCGTGCGAAGCGGTATCGTCCAATCAGACGCTTCCGCGTGGCCTGTTATTTGTCTTAAAAATCAAATTTAGATCTATCAGATATTCAAACTTGCAAAATTCATAACTTTTGATCCACACGTTCAAATTTTGCAAATTTTATATCATTGGAATCAGGAGAAAGAATTCTATCCATTTATGCAATGTGTTTAATATTTTGATTCTGTAAAATTGATTATATTTGCAGAGACATTTATAGGCTTATTTTGGGTATATAAATTATTTGAAAAATGATTTAGAGACTAAATAAAGTTTTTTTAGTGTGTATTTGTCTTGTTTTATGATTCAGTACTGTTCCACTTGTCTTGTTTGATATATAAAAATCATCACATAGCATTTGCATGCATTCATATATTTTTTCTTGTATATTTTGATATGTGATTTTGGTGCCAATATTTTATGTGTAGATTTTGGTGCTAATAGTGATTGTGGTTGTGAAGATTGTTGTTGCTACTCACCCAACTACCAAGGCAAGTGGTGCTTCATATATTTTTGTCCCAATATTTTTGCCTATGCATTAGATATATTTTGTATAGGTCTTGCATGAATATTTTGCTAAGTATCTATTGTTGGAGATATGCCCTAGAGGCAATAATAAATGTAGTTATTATTATATCTTTGTGTTTATGATAAATGTTTACATTCATGCTATAATAGTATTAACAAGGAAACATTAATACTTGTGTGATTTGTAAACTTAAATTGCAGTCCCTAGTAAAGCCTCTTCATAATACTAGCTTGTTGGTTAATAAATGATTGTGGTTTCCCTATCATGAACATTGAGATGTTATTAACAACAAGATCATATCGTTAGGAGAATGGTATGATGGACATACTCCTATAGACAAGCGTAGCATAAAGATCAAGTCATTTTTAATAGTTCAATTGCTATATGATTTCTGATACATAGTAACCTAATTCCTTCGACCATGAGATCATGCATATCACCATCACCGGAAGGATGCTTTGATGACATCAAAGACCACACCGTAACTGGGTGGCTATAAAGGTGGCATTGAGTGTTCGGAAAGTATTGGTTGAGACACATGGATCAAGAGTGGGATTTGTCCATCCATATGACAGATAGATATACTCTGGGCCCTCTCGGTGGAATGTCATCCAATTGGCTTGCAAGCATGTGACTGGCTCACAAGGGATCACATATCACGGGAACGAGAAAAGAGTACTTATCAGTAACGAGGTTGAACTAGGTATGCAGAGATACCGACGATCAAAACCTCGGATAAGTAAACTATCGTGAGACAAAGGGAAATTGGTATCGTATGTAAGTGGTTCATTCGACGCAAAGTAATCAGAGAAATATGTGGGAGCCATATGAATTTCCAGATTCCTCTATTGGTTATTGTTCGGAGAAGTGTCTCGATCATGTCCGCATAATTCACGAATCGTAGGGAGACACACTTAAGGATTCGACGTTGTTGAGTAGTTATGGTATGATGAGTAAAGAGACCGAATGTTGTTTGGAGTCTCAGATGGGATCCGGGATATCACGAGGAGATCCGGAATGGTCCAGAGAATAAGATTCATATAAGGAAAGTCCTGTTTCGGGGTTGGAGAATGGTTCCGGTGTTTTCATCGGGAATGTTCTAGAAGGTTCCGGAATGTCCGGCACTCCGGAGGGGAAGGGTACATGAATGTGTCATAACAAGTTGGAATGATTGCATCATGTACTAGGTGTCATCGCTGAACAAAATAAAGGGATAAATCAAATCCTAGTTTGAAAAGTCAAACGCCAATTTGAAAAGTCAAACGGCTGTTTTGTTTGGTGAGGGAGAGTAGGAAACCTACTTGGGGAGGAGTTCATCTCCCTCCACCGCCGGCCAAGGAGGCCGAGTTTGGGAGGGTCTCCCCTCCCCTGGCGCGCCCCCTCCACCTATATAAGGAGGGGCAGGGCTCCCCTCCTAGACCTACACCTTGCCCCTCTAGTCCTAACCCTAGCCGCCGCCGGCCACCATAGCCACCGCCGCCCTAGGGTTTGCCCAAGCCGCCGACTTGGGGCAATCCCTTGCCCTAGCCGCCGTCCTAGCTCCCTCTACTTGGTGCCTCTAAACCCTAGATCGCCAAGCCTCTCTCATAGTACAACATACTCGCTCCGGCTGAAGGCGAAGCCCTGCGGGATCTCCCCTCTACTTCCGGTACCACGTCGTCGTGCTGCCGGAATCGCGAGGAGAGTGCTACAACCTCCGCTGCCTGCTGGAACAAGGGAGAGGAAGGTCTTCGTCAAATTGAGCGATGATCGATTGGCGCAAAAGTTAACGCCGGAAGGATCGTCTACACGATCTTGAGATCGGCAAGAGTACGACTACATCACCCACGAGAATCTGCTCTTGTTAAACACTTTGGAATCTTCGAGGGTGAGTTATTCCATCGACTCGTTGCTACAATCTAGTAGATAGATCTTGGCTTGTTTGTTTGTATGCGGTAGAAATTTTTTGTTTTCCATGCTACGAACCCCTACAGTGGTATCAGAGCCGTGTCTATATGTAGATATGTTGCACGAGTAGAACACAATGGTCATTATGGGCGTTGATGCTTTTGTTGTCGATTGCTTCTTGTGTACTTTGCATCTTGCGGGATGGTGGGATGAAGCGGCCCGGGCTAACCTTACATGACATCGTTCATGAGACTTGCTCCACGCTCAACATGCAACTTGTATTGCATAAGTGGCTTTGCGGGTGTCTGTTTCTCCCAACATAGTTAAGATTCAATTTACAACGGGTGATTAACAATACTAGTATCAATGTTGTGGTTCTTGTTCGTAAGTTAGAACGACACTTATTGAAAGCCCCAAACCACGTAAAACATGCAAAGAAAGTAGAGGCACCTAACTTTGTTTTGCAGGGGTGTGCTGTGATGTGATATGGCCATGATTGTGATTATATTTGATGTATGCAATGATCCTTATTGTAAGTTGGCAACCGGCAGGAGCCATATGGTTGTCTTTAATTTCTGTTAAGACCCACGTGTCTATTCAAAGTAGTTGTAATAGTTGAAGCTGGTGGACGACAACCATGGAGCGGCGTCATTGACCTTGATGCAATGCCGGTGATGATGGAGATCATGTTCGTGCTTGAAGATGGAGATCGGAAGCACAAAGAAGAAAGGCCATATCATATCACATATTATGAATTGCAAGTGATGTTAATCCTTTATGCATCTTGTATTGCTTAGTTAACGACGGTAGCATTATAAGATGATCCCTCATGCACATAAATTTCAAGTTCAAAAGTGTTCATCCTTAGTAAGCGTCGTTGCTAAAGCTTGTTGTTTCGAAGCACCACGTGATGATCGGGTGTGTTAGATTCTGCAAGTGTATACAACGTGGGCAAGCCAGATTTGCTCATGCGGAAGCTAAGGTTTGATTTGACGAGCCTAGCATGTACAGACATGGTCTCGAAACACGGATCACCGAAAGGTAAAGCATGAATCATATAGTAGATATGATGAACATGTCGATTGTTCGCCATTGAAGCTACATCAACTCTCGTGATGATCGGTTTTGATGTGGTGAATTTGGTTCGTGTGATCACTAAAACAATGTGAGAGATATTGTTTTGAGTGGGAGTTCACCTAGATTAATTTAACTATTAATTAGAACTCAATTTGTCATAAACTTAGTCTAAACTATTGCAAATATGTTGTAGATCAATGGCGGCCCCTACCATCAATTTTAATGTGTTCCTAGAGAAAGAAAAGTTGAAAAACAATGGAAGCAACTTCGCGGATTGATTCCGCAATTTGAGGATTGTCCTCAATGCTGGTAATTTGACCTATGTGCTGGATGCACCGCTGGGTGACCCGCCTGCAGCTGATGCTACCGATGAAGTAAAGAACGTTTACCTCGCTCGAAAGAATCAGTACTCCACAGTTCAGTGTGCTATCTTGTATGGTTTAGAATCGGAGCTTCAGAAAAGGTTTGAGAATTCAGACCCACATGATATTGTCCGTGAACTCAAATTGATCTTTGAGACTCACGCGGCAGTTGAGAGCTATGAGGCTTCTGAAAAGTTCTTTAACTGCAAGATGGAAGAGGGCAGCTCCGTTAGTGAGCATGTGCTTAAGATGTCTGGGCACGCAAACAAACTTCAAAGCTTGGGTATAGTGATTCCTAATGCTTTGGGGATTTACCGTGTCCTCCAATCACTACCACCAAGTTACAAGAACTTTGTGATGAACTACAATATGCAAAGCATGAACAAGCAGTTGCCAGAACTCTTCTCCATGTTAAAATCTGCAGAAGTGGAGATCAAGAAAGAGCACCAAGTGTTTATGGTCAATAAGACCACCAAATTCAAGAAAGGCAAGTCTAAGCAAAAGGGACACTTCAAGAAGGGTGGTAAGAAAGTTACCGCACCAACGAAGAAGACCAAGGCTGGACCTAAGCCTGATACTGAGTGCTTTTACTGCAAGGGAGAAGGTCACTGGAAGCGGAATTGCCCAAAGTACTTGGCGGATTTGAAGAACGGCAACATCAAGAAGAAAGGTATATCTGATATACATGTTATTGATGTGTATCTCACTAGTACTCGTAGTAGTGCCTGGGTATTTGATACTGGTTCGGTTGCTCATATTTGTAACTCGAAACAGGTGCTGCAGAATAAACGGAAGCTAGTGAAGAACGAGGTGACGATGCGCGTGGGAAATGGATCAAAGGTTGATGTGATCCCGGTCGGCACGCTACCTCTTCATCTACCATCGGTATTAGTTTTATACTTAAATAATTGTTATTTGGTGCCTGCGTTAAGCATGAACATTATATCGGGATCTTGTTTATTGCGAGACGGTTACTTGTTTAAGTCTGAGAATAATGGTTGTTCAATTTATATGAGTAATATGTTTTATGCACATGCACCTTTGATAGATGGTCTATTCTTATTGAATCTCGATAGTGGAAATACACATATTAATAACATTGAAGCTAAACGTTTGAAATCGAGCGATAACTCGACCTATATGTGGAAATGTTCTCAATGTCACATTGGAGTGAAGCGTATGAAGAAACTCCATTCCGATGGACTTATTGAATCACTTGATTTCGAATCACTTGAAAGATGCGAAGCATGTCTGATGGATAAAATGACTAAGACTCCATTTTCTGGTATGATGGAGCGAGCTACGGACTTATTGGAAATCATACATACCGATGTGTGTGGTCCAATGAGTGTAGCATCGCGCGGTGGTTATCGTTATGTTCTTACCTTCACGGATGACTTGAGTAGATATGGGTATATCTATTTCATGAAACATAAGTCCGAAACTTTCGAGAAGTTTAAGGAATTTTAAAGTCAGGTTGAGAATCAACGTAACAAGAAGATTAAATTTCTACGTTCTGATCGTGGAGGTGAATATCTAAGTTACGAGTTTGGCAAGCATTTGAAGAAATGTGGAATACTTTCACAATTGACACCGCCGGGAACACCACAGCGTAATGGTGTGTCCGAACGTCGTAATCGAACTCTCTTAGATATGGTTCGTTCTATGATGTCACTTACAGATTTACCACTATCATTTTGGGGTTATGCATTAGAAACAGCCGCATTCACTTTAAATAGGGCACCATCTAAATCCGTTGAAACGACACCGTATGAATTATGGTTTGGGAAGAAACCTAAATTGTCATTCCTTAAAGTTTGGGGTTGCGAAGCCTATGTAAAGAAGTTACAGCCAGACAAGCTTGAACCCAAAGCGGAAAAATGCGTCTTCATAGGATACCCAAAGGAAACTATTGGGTATACCTTCTATCATAGATCCGAAGGCAAAATCTTGGTTGCCAAGAATGGATCCTTTCTAGAGAAGGAATTTCTCTCGAAAGAAGTGACTGGAAGGAAAGTAGAACTCGACGAGGTTGTTGAACCTTCTCTCGAACTTGCGAGTAGCACAGCACCAGAAGAAGTTTCTGTGGTTCCTACACCAATAAGAGAGGAAGCTAATGATGATGATCATGAAACTTCGGTTGAAGTTACTACAGAGCCTCGCAGGTCAACGAGAAATCGTACCACTCCTGATTGGTATGATCCCATTATGAATTCATGTTGGTGGACAACACCGATGACCCTGCGACATATAAGGAAGCGATGATGAGCCCAGATTCCAAAAAATGGCAAGAAGCCATGAAATTCGAGATTGGATCCATGTACGAAAACCAAGTATGGACTTTGGTGGACTTACCGGATGGCCGGAAGGCTATCGAGAACAAATGGATTTTCAAGAAGAAAACAGATGCTGATGGTAATGTTACTGTCTATAAAGCTCGACTTGTCGCAAAAGGGTTTCGACAAATTAAAGGAGTTGACTACGATGAGACCTTCTCACCAGTAGCGAAGCTAAAGTCTGTGAGGATTATGTTAGCAATCGCTGCATATTACGATTATGAAATATGGCAGATGGATGTCAAAACAGCATTCCTCAATGGATACATTGATGAAGAGTTGTATATGATGCAACCCAAAGGTTTGTCGATCCTAAAGATGCTAACAAGGTATGCAAACTTCAACGGTCCATTTATGGATTGAATCAAGCATCCCGGAGTTGGAATCCACATTTTGATAAGGTGATCAAAAGTTTTGGTTTTATACAAACTTATGGAGAAGCTTGTATTTACAAGAAAGTGAGTGGGAGCTCTGTAGCATTCTTAATACTATATGTAGATGACATATTGTTGATTGGGAATGATGTATACCTTCTTAATAGTGTCAAGGAATATTTGAATAATAGTTTTTCAATGAAAGATCTTGGCGAAGCAGCTTACATATTAGGCATAAAGATTTATAGAGATAGATCGAGACGCCTAATATCATTGTCACAAAGTACATATTTGGACAAAGTTCTAAAGAGGTTTGGAATGGAAGATAGCAAGAACCCAATACGACCTTGAGTAAAACTCAAAGTCCAGCAACGGCAGAAGATAGAGAAAGGATGAGTAAGACTCCCTATGCCTCAGCCATAGGATCTCTAATGTATGCCATGCTATGTACTAGACCCGGCATTGCATATGCTGTTAGTTTGACTAGCAAATATCAAAGTGATCCAGGAGTGGATCATTGGACAGCGGTCAAAAACATCCTTAAGTACTTGAGAAAAACTAAGGATATGGTTCTTTCTTATGGAGGTGATGAACAGCTCGTTGTTAATGGTTACACTGATGCTAGTTGGAACACCGATTCGGATGATTCTAAATCTCAATCTGGGTACGTATTTATTTTGAATGGTGCAGCAGTTAGCTGGAGGAGTGCAAAGCAAAGCATTGTGGCAAGATCTTCAACTGAATCGGAATACATAGCTGCTTCGGAGGCTTCCAAAGAAGCGATATGGATGAAAGAGTTCATTATAGAGCTCGGTGTGGTTCCAAGTGCGCTGGACCCAATGTCTATCTACTGTGATAACATGGGCGCCATAGCCAATGCGCAAGAACCAAGGTCACACAAGAAGTCAAAGCATCAAGCTACGTTTCCACGCTATTCGAGAACATGTCCAAGATGGTGACATAAAGATTTGCAAAGTACACACAGATCTGAATGTGGCGGATCCGTTGACTAAACCTCTCCCGAGGGCAAAACATGACCAACACCAAACTGCCATGGGTGTTCGGTATATTACCATGTAATCTAGATTAGTTGACTCTAGTGCAAGTGGGAGACTGTTGGAGATATGACCTAGAGGCAATAATAAATGTAGTTATTATTATATCTTTGTGTTTATGATAAATGTTTACATTCATGCTATAATAGTATTAACAAGGAAACATTAATACTTGTGTGATTTGTAAACTTAAATTGCAGTCCCTAGTAAAGCCTCTTCATAATACTAGCTTGTTGGTTAATAAATGATTGCGGTTTCCCTATCATGAACATTGAGATGTTATTAACAACAAGATCATATCGTTAGGAGAATGGTATGATGGACATACTCCTATAGACAAGTGTAGCATAAAGATCAAGTCATTTTTAATAGTTCAATTGCTATATGCTTTCTGATACATAGTAACCTAATTCCTTCGACCATGAGATCATGCATATCACCATCACCGGAAGGATGCTTTGATGACATCAAAGACCACACCGTAACTGGGTGGCTATAAAGGTGGCATTGAGTGTTCGGAAAGTATTGGTTGAGACACATGGATCAAGAGTGGGATTTGTCCATCCATATGACGGATAGATATACTCTGGGCCCTCTCGGTGGAATGTCATCCAATTGGCTTGCAAGCATGTGACTGGCTCACAAGGGATCACATATCACGGGAATGATAAAAGAGTACTTATCAGTAACGAGGTTGAACTAGGTATGCAGAGATACCGACGATCAAAACCTCGGATAAGTAAACTATCGTGAGACAAAGGGAAATTGGTATCGTATGTAAGTGGTTCATTCGATCGCAAAGTAATCGTAGAAATATGTGGGAGCCATATGAATTTCCAGATTCCTCTATTAGTTATTGTTCGGAGAAGTGTCTCGATCATGTCCGCATAATTCACGAACCGTAGGGAAACACACTTAAGGATTCGACGTTATTGAGTAGTTATGGTATGACAAGTAAAGAGACCGAATGTTGTTCGGAGTCTCGGATGGGATCTGGGATATCACGAGGAGATCCGGAATGGTCCGGAGAATAAGATTCATATAAGGAAAGTCCTGTTTCGGGGTTGGAGAATGGTTCCGGTGTTTTCATCAGGAATGTTCTAGAAGGTTCCGGAATGTCCGGCACTCCGGAGGGGAAGGGTACATGAATGTGTCATAACAATTTGGAATGATTGCATCATGTACTAGGTGTCATCGCTGAACAAAATAAAGGGATAAATCAAATCCTAGTTTGAAAAGTCAAACGCCAATTTGAAAAGTCAAACGGCTGTTTTGTTTGGTGGAGGGAGAGTAGGAAACCTACTTGGGGAGGAGTTCCTCTCCCTCCACCGCCGGCCAAGGAGGCCGAGTTGGGGAGGGACTCCCCTCCCCTGGCACGCCCCCTCCACCTATATAAGGAGGGGCAGGGCTCCCCTCCTAGACCTACACCTTGCCCCTCTAATCCTAACCCTAGCCGCCGCCGGCCACCATAGCCGACGCCCTAGGGTTTGCCCAAGCCGCCGACTTGGGCAATCCCTTGCCCTAGCCTCTGGCCTAGCTCCCTCTACTTGGTGCCTCTAAACCCTAGATCGCCAAGCCTCTCTCATAGTCCACCATACTCGCTCCGGCTTAAGTGAAGCCTGAGATCTCCTCTACTTCGGTACCACGCCGTCTTAGGAATCATGAGGAGAGTGCTACAACCTCCGCCTGCTGGAACAAGGAGAGGAAGGTCTTCCGAGAAAACGTGCGATGTGACCATTGCTTAACGCAGCGCCGGAAGGATCGTCTACACGATCTTGAGATCGGCAAGAGTACGACTACATCACCCACGAGAATCTGCTCTCGTTAAACACTTTGGAATCTTCGAGGGTGAGTTATTCCATCGACTCGTTGCTACAATCTAGTAGATAGATCTTGGCTTGTTTGTTTCTATGCGGTAGAAATTTTTTGTTTTCCATGCTACGAACCCCTACATCTATATGCTATGCTTGGGAAATCCTAGTAGTAGTAGAAATGTTAGAATTTCCTTTAAGTTAAGATACTTGTCATTGCCATGCTTAGCCTAGCTAGTAGCAACCAAAGGGTGGAATATAATCATGCTATGGAAAATATTGTTAAGTCTTTGACTTATGGTTTTACTTAATAAAACAACTAAGTGAATGAATCACCTGGGTGGAAAGGGACTTGCTTGGTGGTTTTGGTTGAGTGGTTACACAAGGCCCATTTCTATGGTTTACCTTGTGTATCTCACTTGTGGAATATCACCCAGGAACAAAGGGATTTGAGATGCCAAATGTTAAGAAGCTTCTAGTGCAGCCACATGGCAATATGGGCTCTGCCTGGATCATATAGGTTGCAATAACTTAGCCATTTGGACAGTTGGTGGTAGTGGGATGATAGGTTGAACGTCCATTTGGTCTAAGGGAAGGCTTCAAAGGTCTGTCTTGGTGAAAATCAAGTCTTGTGGGGAAAGTGCACAACCTCTGCAGATGGAAGAATCTAAGTACTTAGCCATGTCCCTGGTATTGGACAATTTGAGCATCAAGACATGGAAGCTATCAAGAATCTCCTCATCCCAATTTTCTAAGTTAAAACATGTGGTTGAACAAGGGTGAAGGTTCCCCAATTTCTATTGGTGGTTCCTTGGGAAATTTTTTGTCAAAGAAAAACTTAGTGTTTACAACTAATAGGTAAAACCTATTTTGAGCAAAGCAAGCCTAAGCTACACTTAGCCAAATTCATGTAGTAACTAGATGTTAATATTCTACTAAGGTATCACTTGCCAATACTATTCCAATGTATTGACCCACTGTGGCTGTAACTTTTGATGTTGCGGGTTACTCTGATGATGATTAGGGGTTATGAGTCTACACTCAACATGCTTGCCTGTGGCACATGAAGATGGAGACTTCTATCTCATATTGTTAAGTTAAACTCTTGTACTAGCCCATGGCTATGGAGTTGTAAAAGACTATGTTATCTCTGGAATGATGTTGTAATAATGACCTTTGTTTCTGTGTACTTCATCTTAAACTGTGGATGCTAGCAATTGATCCAGGAACTAGCATTGCAATCACAGGGATCCTTACCTTTATAAGGGAGGGATCTTACAAAGCGGAACACCAGAAACCGGCAGGGTTATTGCAACCACTACCTATTCCTGATTGGAAGTGGGATAAGATTGGTATGGATTTCATCACCGGACTGCCAAGGACTAGATCCGGATATGATTCTATTTGGGTTGTTGTGGATCGCCTAACTAAAGTGGCTCATTTCATACCTGTGAAGACAACTTATACAAGTGCTAAGGTAGCTAAGATCTATATGAACAGGAGTGTATGTTTGCAAGGAGTACCTAAGAGTATTGTATCAGTTAGAGGAACTCAGTTCACTTTGCATTTTTGGTGACAACTGCATGAATCATTGGGAACAAGATTAGAGTTCAGCATAACCTTTCACCCTCAGACTGATCTACAGACAAAAAGGACCAATCAGATTTTGGAGGATATGTTGAGGGCATGTGCCCTAGACTATGGTGCTAGTTGGGATGAAAGTCTGCCGTACGCAAAATTCTCTTACAACAACAGCTATCAAGCAAGCATTAAGATGGCTACGTTTGAATTTCTTTATGGAAGAAAGTGTACTACGCCATTGCTATGGAGTGGAGTAGGAGAAAGAAATTTGTTCAGACCAGAACTGATCAAGGAGGCTGAAGAGAAAGTTAAATTGGTAAAGGACAGATTGAAGATAGCCCAGTCCTGACAAAAGAGCTATGCAGATCCAAAGCGTAGAGAAGTCACCTATGAGGTAGGTCATAGAGCTTATCTTAGAGTCTCACCACTTCGTGGTGTGAAGAGATTTGGAGTCAAAGGAAAATTGGCACCTAGATATGTTGGACCATTCAAGATTGTGAGTTGCAAAGGAGAAGTGGCTTATGAGATTGAATTGCCTGAATCACTGTCAGCAGTTCACAATGTGTTTCATGTGAGTCAGTTGAAGAAGTGTCATACGGAGATGGAAGAAACATCATTGAAGGACACTATACATTTGGAAGAGGTTCAGTTAGAGAGTGATCTCACCTATGAAGAGAAACCTATCAAGATTCTTGAGACAGCAGAAAGAGTTACTCGTACTAAGACTATCAAATTCTGCAAAGTACAGTGGAATCATCATACCAAAGAGGAAGCAACTTGGGATAGAGAAGATGACCTTCGGAAAGATCACCCTCACCTATTTGCTAACCAATCCGAATCTTGGGGGTGAGATTAATCTTAAGGGGGTTAGAATTGTAACATCCCAAATTTCATCAAATGAAAAATCATATCATTGCATTCATATCATCATAGCATATTTTTCTTGCACAAAATTTTCAAACCAAAACCCTAAATAAAACCATATTTAACCCCTCTTTATATGTTACATATGGGGCATGGTTTTATTTTTATTATTCAAAGGACCAAAGTGTTTTTGAGTGAACAAGTGTGTTTGGTACACTTTTGAATGCTAGGATCACAGTACAAATTTTTGGTGAAGGTTTGAATTCAAACAGATTTGAATTAGAGTTTCAAAATCATTCTGAAAATCAAATTAGAAAATAAAAAGGAGAAGGAAAAAAAATAAAACCTGCGCTGCCAAACTGGCCCCGACCCACATTCGGCCCAACAGCCCACCCGGGGTTTCCCCCTCTCCTCCCTCTCTCACCCGTGCGAGCCATACCCCGCACTCACTAACCACTGGGCCCAGTGCCAGCTCACCTTCGTCCCCAAAATCCCGCGCCCACAGACGATGTCGTCACCACCCGTTTCTCCCCTTCACTGCTGCGAATGAATTCACTTAAATTCCATTGATTCGTCGCGCAATTGCCGCCCCTGATCTAGCTACTTAAGCATCACCTCGTTGCGGTCATTTCCCCTCACCCAGCCCCCACTTAGTGCCCCCAGGCTGCCAGTATTCGAACTTGCACCGCCACTGCCCGACGAACGCCGGCGAGTAATTACGGTGAGTTCCGCCCACCCATTCCCCTCTGGTTGATGCGAACTTGTTTGCCATCCTCTTGATCTCCTTCTTACACCCCTGGTTCGTCCTATATCCCCCTAGGTCGCCGTCCCCGTCAACCGCCGCGAGCACCCGAGGCACCAACCAACTCCGGCGAGCGATTCTGGTAAAATCTGCACGCCCCTTGCCTTCTTGTTCAAACCATTTTGTGCGCAGTGTCTTTGCGCAGCCACAGATGCCACTTGTTTGCGCTATGGTGACCTAGGTCGTCGTCGTTGTCTCCGCCAGCAACCACCCAACGCCAGTAAGGTTTTCGACGAGCTCCCACGGCCGCAGCAGCACGCCCCTGTCCAAACCAAGGCCACCTTGAGCTTCCACGCACCCACGCGACGCTGGTAAGCATTGATACCACCCCTAGCCCCCTATGGATTCGCCGGAACGTTGCCGGCAGTAGCGCCGCCGCCAGCGCCATCAGCGCCGCTCGCTTTTGGTCAATTGGATCTGGCTCGTTAGATTTAGATCTGGCGGTTAATATTAGATTTAGAGCGAAGGGGTAAGTTTTGATCTGGCGCGTTGGATCTGACTTGATCCAACGGCACAGAAACGTGATCCGCGCAAAGCGGTACGGGCCAATAGGAACGTGCCACGTGTCTGGCTATTTGATTTAAAATCTGTTTTTGAATCTATTAGTTGATTTAACTTGAAAAATCCATAACTTTAGTTCTGTTTGTCCAAAATTTTCAAATAATATATCAATGGATTCATAAAATCAAGCCCTACACTTCTGTGGCCTTGAAATAGTATTTTGCTTCTGGAAAATAGGATTATTTGCAGAACCATTTGTAGGCCTATTTTGCATATAAAAATTATTTAGATAATGTTTTTAAAGCAAATTTGAGTTTGTTTAGACTTTAGAAAGTTTACTTTGAATTCAATACTGTTTAGTTTGACTTGTTTGTATAGAAAAATCATTCCATTGAATTTGCATGCATTCATATATATTTTTGTTTGAATTATTGAATGTTAATTTGGTGTTATGATTTTATGTGTAGATTTTGGTGATTGTGGTGATTGTGATTGTGAGGACTGTTGCTACTCTCCCAACTATCAAGGAAAGTGATGCTTCATACTTTTTGTCCCATTATTTTGACTATGCACTAGTGATATTTTGAGTAGGACTTGCAAGGAGTTCTTTTCTAAATATATACTATGTTATGCCTTGGGAAATCCTAGCAGTTGTAGTCTTAGTAGATTTTTCCCTAAGTTAAGAAAACTTGTTATGTTATCATGCTTAGCCTAGCTAGTAGAAAAACAAGGGTGGAATATTCATGCTATGAAATTTTGCAAAGTCTACGACTTGTGTTTTTGATTAATAAAACAACTATGTGGATGAATCACCTGGGTGGAATGATATGGTTGTTTTATGTTGAGTGGTTACACAAGGCCCATGTCTATGGTTTACCTTCTGTATCACACTTGTGGATTGCCACCCAGGAACAAAGGGATTTGAGATGTTTAGTGTTGAGAAGCTTCCAGTGCAACCACATGGCATATGGGCTCTGCCTTGACCAAATAGGTTGCAAGAAATTAGCCAGATGGACAGTTGGTGGTAGGGTGATAGGATGGAACGCGTTCATGGTGGTCTAAGGGAATGCTTCTGAAAAGTCTCGTCTCGATGCATGTCGAGTCTTGTGGGGAAAGTGCACCACCTCTCGAGAGAGTAAAACCTAAGTACTTAGTCGTGTCCCTGGCAACAGACAATTTGAGCATCAAAGACATTGAAGTAATCAAGGATCTCCTCATCCCAATTTCTCTAAGTTAAAAACTTGTGGTTGAACAAGGGTAAAGGATCACCAATGTCTATTGGTGGTTCCTTGGGTGATTTTGTCGAACAAAAACTTAGTGTTTTCAACTAATAAGGAAAACCTTATTTTGAGCAATGGAAGCCTAAACTACACTTAGCCAAATTCATATAGTTATTAGATACTACTATTCTACTATGGTATCACTTGCCAATACAATTCCAAATGTATTGACCCTCGGTGGCTGTAACTTATGATGTTGCAGGTTACTCTGATGTATGTTAGGGTTGTGAGTCTACACTCAACATGTTTGCCTGTGGCACATGAAGATGAACACTTATAGTTACTTCCATTATGTTGTGAACTCTATGTTATAGCCTTGGGTTATTGAGTTGTAAAGACTATGTTATCTCTGGAATGTTGATGTAATAATGACCTTTGTATCTGTGTACTTTATCTTAAACTGTGGATGCTAGCATGTTGATCCAGGGACTAGCATTGCAATCATAGGGACCTTTACCTTTAAAAGGTGGGGTCTTACAATGATGCAGCACAGCAGAAAGTTTTCCCTCAGTAAGAAACCGAGGTTATCAAACCAGTAGGAGGAAGGAAACATCTCAAAGGTGTTGCAAGCAACATGGAAACCCGCACAACACAAACTCAAGACTTTGCCCCAACTAACAGTGAGGTTGTCAATCTCACTGGTTGTTGTAACAAAGGATTAACTGTATGGTGTGGAAGGTTATGATGGTTTGCAGCAAGTAAACAGTAATAGTGGAAGATGTATCAGTGCTAAAGATTGGACCGGGTCCATAGTTCATTAGAGGCGCTCTCCTTAGATAAACAAACATGGCATGCTGGGTAAACAAATTACAGTAGGGCAATTGACAGGACTGAGCAAGGCATAACAATGTAATACTAGACATAAAGATCCTATGAGATTCGATTGGGAAATACAACAAGATACATAGACCGCCATCCAACTGCATCTATTACTAGAAGTACACCTTTGGGTTATCATTTGAACCCCCTCCAGTATTAAGTTGCAAGCAACAGAAAACTGCTTTAAGCAAAGTGTGTAAGGTAAACAATCCACTTGTTCCATGAACAAGAGACCATTATTTTCTCCCTAGTGGCAACAGCACATCTACAACCGCAGATATTTCTATCACTTCCCTTGATTAAGTAGAGGCATGAACCCATTATCAAGCATAAATACCCCCTCTTGGAGTTATTAGCAACAACTTGGCCAAGATAGCTACTAACGACGGAGAGCATGCAAGATCACAAACAACACAGACATGATAGAATCAATAAGACAAAACCATTAATCAATATGACATAGTATATCAATATCCATCAGATCCCCGCAAACAAAACATGCATGATTACAAATAGATGAGATCTTGATCATGAACGGAGCTCACAAGATCTAGACATGAAAAGGAGGAGATACAACTATCTAGATACTACATGGACCCGTAGTCCAAGGTGGAACTACTCACGCTTCATACAGGAGGCTGTCATGATGAAGAAGAAGGCCTCCGGGATGATCTCCCCTCCAGTAGGGTGCTGGGAAGAGCTTTAGATCCCCCCGATCTAGGGACGATGGTGGCGGTGCCTACAGACGGTTTTGTGGAATATTGATCGGATACTTAGGGTTTAGGAATCGGGGTCTTCTTATAGGCGAAGAGGCGAGGCAGGGGGCCACCGGGGCGGCTGCACCCCCCCCCCCAGGCGTGGGTGGGCCCACCCGTGTGGCCAGGGGGTGTGGCCCCCTGGTGAGTCTCCTCCGTCTCGTATTCTGGCTTCGTGTTCCCCACGACAAAATATTGACTTTGGCTTTTATCCCGTCCAATTCCAAGAATATTGATTTTCTGCCTTTCTAGAACCAAAAACAGAAGAAAACAGGCAACTGGCACTGTGGCATCTTGCTAATAGGTTAGTACCAGAAAACATATAAAAATACCTCAAAGTGTAGACAAAGCAAAGAAAAGTAGATACTAAACAAGCATGGAACATCAAAAATTATAGATACGTTTCCGACGTATCAAGCATCCCCAAGCTTAACTCCTGCTCGTCCTCGAGTAGGTAAGTGATAAAAACAATAATTTTTGACGTGACATGCACCATCACAATCATGATCAAACCATTTGTAAAGCATTGAAAGCTGTGATCAAAGTACTCTAAACATGAGCATGAAAGATGTAGTTCTAACAATAATACAAAGTAACTGTGCATGCAACATGAAAGGATACAAACAAAGATCATGAATAACATGCATTGAAAAACGTTTGTTTGTTTCACATACAGAAAACATAGCATAGTGGCGTTCAGCTTGTTCCTCATGGAGTAGCAAATAGATGCATAGAACACCTTCAAAGTTCATAAGAGTGACTAGATACAAATAGCACAAGAACAAGCAATATCAACAATATGCATCACTCAATAAGTTTTGGGACAATGCACATAGAACTAAGAATGGCAACTATGCTCTCTTAATGGTGCCTAAAGGTAGAAGGTGGAGACTCAATAGAGCTGGAATAAAGGCCTTTTTGTAAAGGAAGCAGGGATTACAAGTTTCAAAAAGAGCTTCTAAAAATTATGGTACTTGTTAGCTTTCAGCCCTCATTGCCCCTATCATAAGCATCTTGAAGTGATTAAGGTTAAAGTGAACAAACTATGTAGTATATGCTTGACAAAGTATAATTTGGCAATCTCATGTCCCTTGAATACGAGGGCCGCACCTCATGCTACTCAACTTTGGTCACCTGTAAGTTCTTGTCATAGTAAGTGCATGTGTATCAGAAAGAACCGCCAATGAGGTACCCCTTGCACATGGTACAGGAGCTTTCCCATAACCAAAATGACAAGGCAAGCAGACAATGAGCATCTCAGCGATCTTTTTATTTGCTATTTCCATAGGTTTTTATTGAGGATGCTTCATAGATTGCTCATTATGGTGATGCTGCAAGTTTCCACCATGATTAGGCATGGCTTAGGCTAGAGGCCCAGATGTTTCTCTAACACAAAATACATAACTCCTTGGACTTACAAGCTCCCTTTTTATTTCAAATCGGCGACATCCATAGACAAAAGAGCATGATATCAACTGAGTACAAAGTACAAGTGCAATGTTGAAAACGTTACCCATGAAAACATGGTTCTGCTGATTCCAACATATAAGTGAAAGCATATACAACATAGATGACACAATGGTTCAAGTTTATTAGGGGAAAGGAATATAAAGTGTGCCATCAAGTTCGTGAGAGCTTTAATCACTAAGTTTTCACATAACAAAATACATTTTAATTGGAAGATAGATGAAAACAAGAATATACTTGGAATGGTGTAGCACACCATGCATAGGAATTTATAGTGGACACTTTGGAATAACTTGGTTTTTTGGGAGTTGGAAGCATGAGTAGAGCTTACTCATACAAGTGGAGGCTAGCAAAATACTGGGAGCGACCAACTAAGAGAGCAAAAATGGCCATAATTATGCAGAGCGAAAAACATTACTAATCAAAGCATAGGTGGTACTACAAGTCAAGTACTAAATGATCATAGAGGCTATGGTGACTTGTTCATAGTCATAACATGGTGTGAGCATGTGCCAAGTCAACCCAAAAAAAGCATCAAAGGATAATACCATAATACTATGCTTTTATATGCTAAAACAACGCATGATTCCTTCAAGGCACACTAAGCAATCCCAATTGTTTGGAACAAGTAATGCTACATAAGTAATCACTAAGCATAAGGTCAAAACAACACCTAGCATGACATGCTAAAGTCTAAGTCATAGTTAATGCAAGCTCCTCTTGCACTTTCAAGCAAGAACTTTCTACTCCTTTCCAACACCAATCGACTTATTTGAAACAACACGGCGAGAACGGGGGTACAAACTACTTTATTCAAGAAAACTAAAAAAACTAAGAAAAGCAAACGAAAACTAAGACACTCCAAGAACAACACAACAGTGCATGAAACAATAAAAACGAAGTGTCTAGAAAGACTTGGGCTTTTTATTGATGAAGAAGGGGATGCCTTGGGCATCCCCAAACTTTGATGCTTGTACCTCTTGGATATTTCTTGGGGTGACACTGGGGTGGCATCCCCAAGATTGAGCTTTTGTCCATTCTTCATCCCATTACATCATTCTCTCTCTACACCTGAAATTTTCCTTCATACAAAACTTCACACAATCTTCACTAGCAACATTAGTGTATTCAAAAGATAATAGACCCTTGGTTTTAGCTTTAGAACAGCAAAACTTTCACTAAAAACACAAGCTACTGTAGCAACTCCTTCAAAAATCTCAATTTCCCAAAAAGAACCCAAAAAGGAATCAATAAGAAGTAAATGCAAATAATGGCAGAAATCTGTCAAAATAGACTAGCAGGTAGAAAACGATTTTTTTCAAAGACCTTATGTTGCTCAAATAAAAAAGTGTTGAACTAACTAAAGTTATCTAACATACTGGGGGATTTATTCGTAAATTTTAAGATCGATCCGACTTACATAGACTCCTCATGAATTTTTATGGTGGAGGACAGAAATCTGTTTTAGGACAGCAACTCCCCAAATCTTACTTCCCTCTCATTAGAGGTCATTCTTGGCACAAAAAGCAAACAAAAAGGATAAGGAGAGGTCATTACTGAAGTAATAACTTCCAAGACTCAAGAAAACTCTTGGGTTATCTTCCAACAAGTACTTTTCTTTAACGCCTTTAAGTTAGGCACAAGAAGCAAGAAATCAAGTATTTTCAAATGAAGAAGCATTACCTCTCTTGCTCCTACCTTTATTACCTTTCTTCTTCTTTTTAGGGGAAATGTGATTGCTTACTAGAGGAGCAAAATGCATAATGCCTTTTCCCACATCTATTATTGCTCCAAGGTGTTTCATTAGGGATCTTCCAAGTGTAATCTGTCCTTTGCTTATACATTCAATAACAAGATAATCAGTAGACACCATTTTCCCTGAGATTTTTGTAAACACACCTTCAACTATTGCAATGGGTAATAAAGTTGCATTATTGGTAAGATATATTTCTTCTCCTCCTTTAGAAATTCCCAAAGACTCAAAGACTCATAAATATCTTTAGGCATAAGGAAAAATTCAGACATGATATCACAGCGAGCATCAAAAGTTGCACTATTTATAGAGACTTTGTTTGTGGGAAACCACTTTGAAGGCTCAGAATTTATTTGAACATAATCATGATACTGCATAAGTGTGTGATAGCAACTGTTCAAAGCAGCAGTACTGGACTCAAGAGTGTTCAACCTAGCAAAAATTTCTATAAAAGAGGAATCAGACTTGTCAGGCATATTATAAATTATAATCAACTTATTTATGGCATCAAAAGCTTCATCCTCAGTACATTGTATCTTTCTCAGCCATAGCATCCAAAGCATATCTATAACAAATAGCAATACCGTGATACAAACTATTGATAACCAAGCTAAGACTCATCTTAGGCTCAGTTTCCTTTGTAAAGCAGAGATTCTAGACCAAGCTTCTTTGAAACTCTCTTCACTTTTTTGCTTGAAAGTAAAGATCTTTTCCATAGGTGTCACAGAGATTGGACCAAAACTAGACATGGTAGCAACTAGGACAGGAACTAATTTTTTGTGTTTTTGATAAGAGAAAGCAAACCAAACTAAACTAGTTTTTTGGAGTTTTTGATAAAAAGAGGCAAACAAAACCAAGCAAAAGAAACTAAGAAAACTAAAAACAAAGTAAAGAGAAAGATTGACGAGGACTCCCCTTGTGAAGACGTCCTTAGCCTCCCCGGCAACAGCGCCAGAAAGTCTTGATGTGTGTTGACGCCCCGTTGGGAAACCCCAAGATCAAGGTATGATGCAGCACAGCAGAAAGTTTCCCCTTAGTAAGAAACCGAGGTTATCGAACCAGTAGGAGTAAGGAAACGACTCAAAGGTGTTGCAAGCAACATGGAAACCTGCACAACACAAACTCAAGACTTTATCCCAACTAACAGTGAGGTTGTCAATCTCACCGGTTGCTGTAATAAAGGATTAACTGTATGGCGTGGAAGGTGATGATGGTTTGCAGCAAGTAAACAGTAATAGTGGAAAATGTATCAATGGTAAAGATTGGACCGGGGTCCATAGTTCACTAGAGGTGCTAACCTTAGATAAACAAACATGGCATGCTGGGTAAACAAATTACAATAGGGCAATTGACAGGACTGAGCAATGCATAACAATGCAATACTAGACATGAAGATCCTATGAGATTCGATTGGGCAATACAACAAGATACATAGACCGCCATCCAACTGCATCTATGACTAGAAGTACACCTTTGGGTTATCATCTGAACCCCCTCCAGTATTAAGTTGCAAGCAACAGACAACTGCTTTAAGCAAAGTGTGTAAGGTAAACAATCCACTTGTTACATGAACAAGAGACCGTTGTTTTCTCCCTAGTGGCAACAGCACATCTACAACCGTAGAGATTTCTGTCACTTCCCTTGATTAAGTAGAGGCATGAACCCACTATCGAGCATAAATACCCCCTCTTGGAGTCACTAGCAACTACTTGGCCAAGATAGCTACTAACAACGGAGAGCATGCAAGATCACAAACAACACAGACATGATAGAATCAATAAGACAAAATCATTAATCAATCTGACATAGTAATCTCAATATCCATCGGATCCCCGCAAACACAACATGCATGATTACAAATAGATGAGATCTTGATCATGAAAGGAGCTCACAAGATCTAGACATTAAAGCACAAAGGAGGAGATACAACCATCTAGCTACTACATGGACCCGAAGTCCAAGGTGGAACTACTCACGCTTCATACCGGAGGCTAGCATGATTAAGAAGAAGGCCCCCAGAATGATCTCCCCTCCGGCAGGGTGTCGGGAAGAGCTTCATATCTCTCCTGATCTAGGGACGATGGTGGAAGCGGCTACAGACGGTTTTGTGGAATATTGATCGGGTACTTAGGGTTTAGGCATCGGGGGCTTCTTATAGGCGAGGGGCCAAGGCTTGCACCCAGTGAGGTGGGCCCACCAGCCAGGGGTGTGGCCCCCTGGTGAGTCTCCTTCATCTCGTATTCTGGCTTCGTGTTCCCCACGGCAAAATATTGAATTTGGCTTTTGTCCCGTCCAATTCCGAGAATATTGATTTTCTGCCTTTTTGGAACCAAAAACAGATGAAAACAGGCAACTGACACTGTGGCATCTTGTTAATAGGTTAGTACCAGAAAACATATAAAAACACCTCAAAGTGTGGACAAAGCAAAGCAAAGTAGATACTAAACAAGCATGGCGAAAGGATACAGATGTCGCCTAGAGGGGGGTGAATAGGAGATTAAAACTTTTCCGAGATTGACTCGACAAAGGCGTAATTAAACTAGCGTTTACTTTGTCAAGCACAAAACCTAGAACAATCTAGGGTTCACCTATGTGCACCAAAACCTTATGCTAAGCAAGACAAACAACTATGTGATAGCAAGATATATACTTCAAGCACGAAGGCTATGACAAAGTAAAGTGCATAAGTAAGAGCTCGGGTATAGAGATAACCGAGGCACGCGGGGACGACGATATTTTACCGAGTTCCTCCCAACATGGAGTACGTCTCGTTTGGAGAGGGGGTGGTATCTAACCACCTACGCCACAAAAGGCCTCCCTTATTATCCGGTGAATCTCACCCCAACGGGATCGATCCATGCTTCCACTATCGGTGCACTTGTCGGTGGCAACCGGAACCTCTCACAATGTTGGGGCACTTCTCCACAACTTAATTGGAGGCTCCCAACAAACGCCACAAAGGCCACAAGGTTGGGGCACTTCTCCACAACTTAATTGGAGGCTCCCAACAAACGCCACCAAGGCCTCAACCTGCAACACAACAAACCGTCTAGGGTTCCAAGAACCCAAGAGTAAAAATCTTCTCAACTTTCACTCACCAAATCCTCCGGAGAGAACTCAAACCGATGCACCAAATGCAAATGGCAAGAACACCACAAAGGTGTTCAAATCCTTCTCTCCCAAATTCCACCAAAGCTACAAAATCTTATGGGGGAATAAGAGAGGAAGAACAATGGAGGAAATCCACAAAAGACTCCAAGATCTAGATCTCAATATGTTCCCCTCACTTAGAGGAGAGATTGATTGGTGGGATTGTAGATCTAGATCTCCTCTTTCAAATCCCTCAAGAATATGCAAGAATCATAGGAGGGATTGAGAGGAAGCAAGCTCAAGAAGTTCAACAATGGAGGGGAAAACTTGCAAGAATAGTTGGGGAACCATTGGGGAAGAAGGCCCCTTAAATAGGTCCCCCCCCCAAAATCCAACCGTTGAAGCCCAAAAACACGAATCCCGGTACTACCGGACTTTTTCCGGGTACTACCGGACATTCCCTGGGGATACCAGGTCGCCAAACGCACTTTATTCTGTACCAACTGGTACTAAGGTGCAGTACTACCGGACCTCCGTTACTACCGGACCCTGGTCCGGTACTACCGGTCATCCCTGAACGAAAACGGCCATAACAGATAATACAAAGAAAAATTATAGTCTAGCAAGGGAGGATAGATCCAAATGACGAAAGGTTTAACCTCTATCAAAAAGACGAACCGATAAAACCTCCAACATCAAAAACGTAATAGAAAATGCATATGAAATCCGTTTTCGATGAACTAGAGCTTGTCATGGAGATTAACACAAGCTCTAAATCCTCACATGAGTAAGAACCAAATAATGGAAGGTTTTACCTATCTCTAAAATACAAACTGGTAAAACCTCCAAGATCAAAGCACAATAAGATATAAAAGGGAAATCCGTTTTTGATGAACTAGAGCTTGTTATGGAGATTACCACAAGCTCTATATCCTCACATGGATAAGACCAAATAAAAACTAAATATGATGATGCAAGTATGCAAAGGTTTGAGCTCTCTCCGAACGATGTGACCAAGTTACTCATTCGAGAGCCCCTCTTGATAGTACGGTTATCTATCCTAAACTCGGTCTCCCAACAAACATGAGACCGGCAAAAGGGAAAACCTATCAATATTATACCCTTGCCTTGAGCAATCCACTTGAGCTCGATGTAGACGATCTTGTCCTTCTCAAGATGGACACTTTTCTTGATTCCTCATCATCGATCCATGATCACCGAGGATGGCAAGCATCAAACATGAGATCTTCTATAGATGGCGCATTTTGAGCTTGCACAACACATCTTCTTCTTATTTCATCTATCTTGAAGTCAACTCATGCTCCAAGCAATGCCAATGTACAATTCCTACAAGTACAACTTAATACACACATTAGTCCATAAAGATTGTCATTAATTACCAAAACCACACATGGGGGCCCACATGTTCTTTCACATGGAACATCAAAAATTATAGATACGTTTTCGACGTATCAGCATTCTTCTTATTTACCATGGGAATATGGTGCTTTTTTCTCTCTTTCCTCTTTTCTCATATTTTTTTCTTTTTCTCTATCTCTTTTTTCATAAGAAGAATGCTTCATAGATGTCACTATGGTGATGCTGTAAGTTTCCACCATGATTAGGCATGGCTAAGGCTAGCGGTTCAGGCGTTTCTCTAACACACATACATAACTCCATGGACTTACAAGCTCCCCTTTCATTTCAGACTGACGACATCCATAGACAAAAGAGCATGATATCAATTGTGTACAAAGTACAAGTGCAATGATGAAAGCGTTCCCCGTGACAACACGGTTTTTCTAATTCCAACGTATAAGTGCAAGCATATACAACCTAGATGACACAATGGTTCAAGTTTATTAGGGGCAAGAAAAATAAAGTATGCCATCAAGTTTGTGAGAGCTTTAGTCACTAAGTTTTCACATAACAAAATACTTTTTAAATGGAAGATAGATGAAAACAAGAATATACTTGGAATGGTGTAACACAACATGCATAGGAATTTATAGTGGACACTCTGGAATAACTTGGTTTCTTGGGAGTTGTATGCATGAGTAGAACTTACTCTGGAGGCTAGCAAAAGACTGGGAGCGACCAACTAAGAGAGCAATAATGGCCATAATCATGCAGAGCGGCAAAACATTACTAATCAAAGCATAAAGTGGTACCAAAGTCAGAAACTAAATGATCATAGAGACTAAGGTTACTGGTTCATAGTCATAACATGGTGTGAGCATGTGCCAAGTCAACCCAAACAAAGAATCAAAGGAGAATACCACAATACTATGCTTAAAACAACGCATGATTCTTTCAAGGCACATTAAACAATCTCAATTGTTTGGAACAAGTCATGGTACAACAATAATCACTAAGCATAAGGTCAAAGCAAAATCTAGCATTACATGATAGAGTCTAAGCCACAGTTAAAACAAGCTCCCTTTTGTACCACTATAAGCATAAAATTTTCTACTCTTTTCCAACACCAATCAACTTATTTGAAGCAACTCACAAAGATAATAATCAACAAAGATCAGTGAGCTTGTCTCACAAATCCACAAAGAAGAACTAAAAAGTTCTAAGCTTAAAGCACAAGAAAACTAAGGCTAAACACAGTGCTAGCAAAAGAGAACACTCACAAGACAATAAGAATGAAAACTAGAGTGTTCTAGGCAATAAAAACAGAGTGTGTCTATCTCCAAAATAAGTGTGTTGGGATCCAACCAACTTATTGCAGCAAACCAAGCAAAATAAAACAAAAAACAAAAACAAAGACGCTCCAAGAACAACACAAGAATGCATGAAACAATAAAAATGAAGTGTCTAGAAAGAGACCTAAGATTTTTATTGATGAAGAAGGGGATGCCTTGGGCATCCCCAAGCTTTGATGCTTGTACCTCTTGAATATTTCTTGGGTGACACGGGGAGGCATCCCCAAGCTTGAGATTTTATCCATTCTTCATCTCATTACATCATTCTTTCTCTACACCTGCAAATTTTCCTTTATACAAAACTTCACACAATCTTCATTAGCAACATTAGTGTATTCAAAAGATAATAGACCTTGGGGTTTAGTTTCAAAACAGAAAAACTTTCACTAAAAACACAAGCTACTGAAGCAATTCCCTCAAAAAGCTAAATTTACCAAAGAGAACTCAAAAAGAAATTGATAAGAGGCAAATGCAAATAGTGGCAGAAATCTGTCAAAACAGACCAGCAGGTAAAAACCTATTTTTTCGAAGACCTTCTGTTGCTCAAATCAAAAAGTGTTGAACTAACGAAAGTTATCTAACAAACTGGGGGATTTATTCAGAAAATTACAACTCAATATGATTTACTGATATTTTTCACGAATTTTTACAGTGAAGCACAAAAATATGTTTCGGGACAGCAACTTCCCCAAATCTTACTTCCCTCTTATTAGAGATTATTCTTGGCACAAAAAGAAAATAAAAATAATAAGGATAGGTTATTACAAAAGTAATAACTTCCAAGACTCAAGAAAACTATTGGGTTATCTCCCAAGAAGTACTTTTTTAACGCCTTTTAAGTTACGCTTGATAGTTTGAGAAGATGCTCACATAAGAAATATGAATTGAAGTAAAAGAGAGCATCAAGAAGCAAATTCAAAACATATTTAAGTCTAACTTACTTCCTATGCATAGGAATCTTGTAAAGAAACAAGTCATGAAAGCACAAAGCAACAAGCATAGGAAATCAAAACAAGTGCAACTTCAAGACTTTCAACTAAAAGGGGAAACTTAATATTGTTGATTCCTCATTGTTCATTGCCCTTCTAACAATATAGATTAAATTTTCACTTTATTAGTCTGCTTGCATCTTGTTTATTCGATGAATTTAAAATTCTTTGGATGTGTATGCTTTTTTATTAATATACGATAACAAGAACTTTGTTTCTGTTTTTAGTCTAATTCATTATTATATTTGATTGTATTAAATGTTCAATGTTTGTATCTATTTAACCGATCGGAACCTGCAGTGCTCTTGAAATAATTCTCTATAGCGATGATAGTGTTGCCATTAGCTCTGCCAGTTTTGAATTCTAGTCATCAGAAGAGCCCACTGAGAGGCTTGAGTTTAGAGGTATCAAAGAACATCAAAATTCTAGTCATCTATTTTAATTTTGTATGTGCTTGGTCGGTAGACACAACAATATTCCACCGCATTGAAACTTATATGTGCTATTGCATCAGGGCCTCAACACAAGGGAAACACTGATTTTGATAAGCAGAGCCTTTTTTGGAAACAACATGTATCTGAAATAAGTTCATGTAGACTTCCTCTTAGACTAGTGTAAACCCGAATTTCCACCAAAAATCAAATACTACGTCTATATGTTTCCCTATTTATTTTTCATGAAAAATAAGTGCAAGCTGGTAAGATGATATATTCTTGAACATGTGATCAACAAGCTATCATGTGATATTTAAATACTTCTGGTAATCAAAGCATGATAATTCTTAAATTCTTTGTACTTGCGTAGACATTTGGAGCTGAGTTCATAGAAAAATATCTAAAGAATCGCCTTGATGAATCAATTGATATCCATGTTTGAAAAATTAACAGCAAGAATCCAAAGATGGTTACAATGAATATGGGAGATGGTGGGTCAAATGCAATCTTGATGACTGGATGGGAAAAGGTTGTGAGAAGTTTTAACTTGAAACAGGATAGCATTGTCCCTTTTTGCTTTGATGAACAAGATACTACCTCCGTCCCAAGGCTTAAGGCATATAACTTTTTCATAAATCAAACCAACTAAAGTTTGACCAAGTTTTTAGAGAAAAATATTAATTTACAATACATAATCCATACCCTTTCATATATCATGAAACAAATTTTCACATGGTATCTATATAATATAATAGTTCTTGATAGTTTTTTCAAAAGTTTGGTCAAACTTTACATGGCTTGACTTTTCAAAAAAGTTATATGCCTTAAGGCTTGGGATGGATGGAGTAATAGAGAGGTACATATTTCCGTTCGGCAATTTCTACCAGGCGGCCCATTATAATGCAATGCTGGTTATTAGAGAGTACTAATTATGCTTGCTTGATGTATGGACTCCACTTTGTATGTACTGTCATCAAGTAATGGCTAAATATGATGGATTTCCCCAACTATCGGGCTATGTTAATTGTTAATATAATTGTCTTCTTTTGACTGGCTGCTAAGTACTTGAGTTAATCTGTCTATCTGAATGCTGAATCATGATTATGTGTCATGTCAGCTATGATTGAGTTCAAATTAGCATGATGTGTACTATTTAAAAGGGTGTATACATACTGGAGAAGGTCACTTTAACCAGCCGCTTCAAGGCGTCCTAGTTCTGAAGACAGTCTTTGCTTGAATCCAAGTCAGATCGCCTGACTATTGGAGACGGTCTCTACTAGGGGTCGTCTGAGTTTAGGAGTTCTTGCAAGCGGTCAGGACTACTAGCCGTCTCTAGCTCACACATCTTAGAGGTGTTTCACTGTTTGCACTGTCTGAGGTCATGTATCTTAGAGCTGCAAAGGAAAAATGGCTCAGGTATGTGTTCTTAGAGGCTATGAGCTTGAGCCGGAACAAGAAACCGGGATGAGGCCTATGGGCAATAACTGTCTCTAAGTAACGTGTTTGTACTAGTGAAGTGGAAAACCAAAAATGCAATACCTTGAGCATCCGAGCTCCAAAAGGGATCAAACCAATTTTGTTGGAAAGATAAAAATGTGTAGAATATGTGAGATACCTCCCAAGGTGTGGAGCCGGTAAAACCACCAGAATAAAAACACAATAATATATACAAGCGAAATTTGTTTTTGATGAACTAGAGCTTGTTATGAAGGTAACCACAAGATCTAGAACCTCACATGGATAAGATCCAAACAAAAATCAAGAAAGTTGATGCTAAGAATACAAAGGTTTGAGCTTTATCCGAAGAAGATACAAATAGGGTTCTGGCACAGAATGCAGCAAGAGGATTTCCTAGGTGCTTGGGAGCATCGATTGCATGCAATGGGTTTGGAAGAATTGTCCATTTGCTTGGCAATTCCTATAGAAAGGTCATACCAGAGAGTGTGGTGTGATACTTGAAATTGTGGCAGAACATGGTCTCTGGATTTGGCACGCTTTCTTTGGCATTGCGGGAACTCACAATAACATCAATATGCTGCAGTGCTCTTCGGTGTTTGCAAGGCTAACTGAGGGTCATTCTCTAACCGTAGACTATGAGATCAATGGCCCCGCATACAACAAAGGATACTATCTAGCCGATGGTATGTATCCATCGTGCTCTAAAGACAATCCTCGACCCTCGGATAGAGAAGAACTCTTGGTGTGTACATTGCCAAAGGCTTGTCGGAAGGATGTCAAGCGGGCTTTTGGTATGATCCAACAACGTTTTGCTATTGTTTGGTACCTGCTCTTACATGGTCGGTGTCTCATATATGGGAGATGGTGAATTATTGTGTGATCATGCACAATATGATCATCGAGAGTGAGAAGGAAGCACTAGTGGTTGATGACCAATCATTTGATCATCAAGGACTTCTTACCCAACTTGATCAGGTGTCAACCGAGTTTGCTGCCTTTAGCGCCATGCATCAAGAAATCCACGACCCACATGTTCATGCTAAGCTTCAAAATGATCTAGTGGAGCATTTGTGATTGCACATGTTCATGCTAAGCTTCAAAATGATCTAGTGGAGCATTTGTGATTGCTCAAAGGAAACGCCGCTTGATTCTTGGACAAATTTGGTGCTATTTATTTGAGTTCATGTATGAACAATTTTATTTGTATGTTCGGATTATTGTGTGAAACTATTTAGTTGTTTAGAACTATGTAATATGGTTTGAATTATTGTTTAAATCTATGCAATATCTTTGCTATTTTTGTCTCAAACATCTTGTTTTGGGGCAGGCTATTTTGGGCGCATTGCTATAGAAAATCCCTCCCAATATTTAGGCAACAACTGCCGGCTACATTTTGGGGCACGCCGGTGGAGATGCTCTTACTACTAGTTCCCGAACATGCAAAATTCAATCTTCAGGGATTCGATAGATTGTAGAAGCATCTCTCTTTGCTTTCCTGAACATGTTTCAAATCTTCAACCTCACCAAGTTCAATAAACAGCCAACAGTGATGTACCAAAAAGCTTCCCCACAGATGACACAAACTAAATATCTATCACCGCTGGATCACTAGAAAGAGTGTTGCAAACAATCAGTCAACTTTTTACAGTGTATAAGACATGATCTACAGAAACCCACCTGAAGCAAAGCACATAGAAAAGAAGTGTCTGTCTAATCAGGGCGGTGAACTGGCGATTCTTGGAGTGACTGCCTCCTGCCCATGCACCCTGATGCGGTAGATGCACGTCAGCGCAGAACTTCCATGGTTTGATGTGAAGTCCAGCCTAACCATGTTTGCGATGCCCACATCTGGTGCCGTTATTTCGAATGTCTGGACGTTGTTCTTGGCTAGGTCGTATGTGAACTCAGTCAGCGCGTACATCTTGGCAGCAGGGCTTGGAGTGGTCTCAGTAGGTGTCCCTTGGTACCATCCGGATACCTGGCAGTCCTTTGGTGCAGTGGACATGTCGTACGCCACATCCTGCATGCCATGAAACATATATATAAGTATCGTGGTGCCAAGTTTGAACAGAAGGAAATTTTCAGACGACTAAATTACGTATTTATCCTAGGATGGTGTATTGAACACGGAACAGTTCGAAAATGTTCCATCAGTCGAACTATCAAATGGAACTTGAATATAACAGATTTCAAATTTGTTTTATATCCACAGCTGTATAATTTGGTAAAAAAGTGCAAGTCTGACTTCAGAGGACATCTGGGAACCCAGATGAAACAGCTAAGATATAAACTGCATTCAGAACCAACTATTGTAATTTTCTTTGGAGTTGAAATAGATACTCGATGTGTACTCAAATAAAGTATCAAATTGGCAAAAGGAACTAAAAATGCTGTAAATGTTGCAAGTTTCCACATGCTTAGTAGTAGAGTTTTTTCTTCTTTTGGTTAAGATCACCAGTATCTCCTATAATATCAGTCTATCAGCAAGAAGTTCGGACTCAGCACCACCATAAAAAGAAAGAAACAGCAATCGCTAGTGAAGTTATTTGCCTCTCAACAAAATTGTCCGATACCAGTAAGACATATCAAAAGGGTCAGAACATAAAGCCAAATATTAAAGACAAAACCTGGTAAGGGCTGTTGAAACATACAGTGATATAGACAAATCATGAAACCGCGAATCAAAATGAACAGGGCCAAAACAGCAAGCTTATGCATGTATACGAATATTTTTTCAGAGTTCCCGAGTCCCGACCCCTCTTCCCCTCACAAATGACTAACCTGACGTGTTCTTTTCCGCCAAATAGTTATCGATAAAGAGAAAACACTGTCAACTTAAATTATCAAGAATACCAGGTTTCAAACAATAAAAACTATCTACTATCACATTTCCAATAAGCATCAGCGGGCGATAACCTGATACAACTATGTGCTAAGTTAATATAACTACCCTTCATTGTTTAAGTCAGGTTACCCATTACAAGAAATTAAGTACTAGCAATTAAGTTATTTGTTACAAGGTTGAGAACACAAACCTACAAAAAAGGTTGAGCCTCGAGACAAAAGAAAGACTTACTGAATCGTGCTTTAAATTCACAACAAGAACAAACAAAAAAAGGCAGTATCATGGGCTTAACCTAATATCAATCATCTTGGCAATTCTCACATGATGAATTAACGGTGATGAATTTCTTGGAAAGATATTAGTTCCTTTACAGTTATTTACGCAAGCTCTATGTTTGAGAAAAGAATCAGAAATAGTTGCGTCAGAATGTCCTATGTGCAAAAACAATTCCCAAGGTTTTTCACAAGAAGTTACTCTAGAGAAAATACAGTTGGAAAGAAAGGCATATGACACAGAAGTTCAATCTCCATAAGATAAAGAGTTTGTCTCGTTCAATCTCCAGTGAGATGGGAGAGAAGTTCCATAGAAGCAACAGTACTCTTATGTATGATTCCTTTTCATTGCACAGGACAGGTTATGCATCCAATGGTTAATAAAACATGGAATAATATTACTTGTTGACTAAACATAAAGGTTTAAGAATTCCAATAAATAGTTAGCCTTCATATTAAATGAGTTATTGGGAGAAAGGTTTCATCTAGAATTGGAGCTTCCAATATAACATGATAGAACTCAAATGCTACATGAGCTTACGCATCAAACGCCTTCACTCAAAAGCCTTGTACTTTTAAGCCCCTTAAGGTCAAATTGCAAATGTTTGCATACGCTAACAGCAATCAAACACTAATCCTACATTTTGGTCAAATCCTTTATTTCATGACTTGATAGTAATTAAGCCACATGACTGAAATTAACATAGCGCTGAATAACAAAACGCACAGTTAAACAGAGCCTATAGTCGTGTGGGTTGTGAAGAAACATTACCTTGGACACATGCTCCAGTGTGATTGCATCAGGGATTATCCCTTTCCTCAGCTGGATCTCCACGAAACCAGTGCTCCCCTTTAGGGGAAAGCACTGCCCAGGCTCCCCAAAGCTCGGCTGAATCATCTTGTGCGACTGATCACCACTGTCTCCACCAGCAAATGGTAATGCAGAAAAAAGACCACCCCGTTTTCCAGCGTCATACGCCTCCGAGTAGCGGACAACTCTTCCCCCAGCCGAACCAAGAGCATAGTCCACCCTGCCAATCCCATCAGCGGCATGCTTCTCTATCTCGCTCATAGCTATATCCCTGGCCAACGCGCGAACCTTGTCCAGATCGACCTCGCTGCCAGAATCCGAGCCCAGGGTCTCCTTGATCTCATCCAGGAATGCCTCGAACTCGTGTTTCCTGAGGAACTCCATCCACTTGATTCCGCCCAGCGCGTCGTTCAGCTCGTCGGCCCTGGCGCCCAGCAGGTTGAGCTGCCCCTCGAGGGCAAGCCTCTTCTCCTCGAGCAGCGCCGCGAGCTCGCCCCGCGCCGCCCCGACCTCGCCGTCGATCTTGCGGTCCACGACCTCGAGCTGCGCCTGCAGCATCCGGAAGGTGCGGACGAGGGAGGCCTCGACGTCGTCGACGCGGGCGTTGTAGCCCTCGAGCGCGGCCTGGTCGAGCGGCGCGAGAGGGACCGGGTGCGCCCAGCGCCATGCCTGGTCGCCCAGGTAGATGAGCACAGCGAAGAGGGCGGCGTTCTTAGCGGCGACGCTGAGCGCGGTCTGCCACCGCGGCCGGCCCGAGGCCGACAGGCCCCTCTTCCTCCGCGCCTGAGACGGGGGCACGGCAGGGGTAGCGGTGCGCGAAGTCGGCGTAGAGGGGTGCGGGCGCTGGTCGAGGAGGAGGACGGGGCGCTTGCGCAGCGCGGCGGTTGCGGCTGCGGAGGGGGGGCGGGATGCGATGGGGTTAGGGCTGGGATCTAGGGCTAGCGGGGTGACGGGGTTGGCCACCGCGGCGGCGGAGACGGAAGGGGACGCCATGGGTGGGGGAAATCTCGTTGGAGGGAGAGGGAGGCGGTTGAGTCGAGTCGAGTTTGGGGGGAAATGGGTGGGGAATTTGGGGGAGATTGAATCGAATCGAATCGAATGGAGATGGAGTGAAGAGAGGGAAGGGAACAGCGTGGCACGCACGCATACGCTGCGCCTACGCCGCTGTATCGAAGTTCGAAAGGAGAAACGACGCTCCAGTTCGTGTGGCCACTGGGCGGGTGGGGACGCAGGCCACCATCACTTTCACTCCTAGAGCCTCGGATCAAAACTTTTCTTTTCTTAAGTACAGTAGGAAGGATCGAATCGATTTCGTTGGTTTCGCGAGAAAATGTCCGTGAACTTGTTCAGAACCAGATACCATGGGCCGACTTAATTTCAGGGGTTTGGAATTTGTAAAGTCTTTTTTTTCTTATCATGATTGATTTATGTATTCATATATCCGTTAGTGTTCACTTGGCCAGCCTAACATCCAGCCTACACGTTCTGTACGTTTATGCGCACATTTGGTACATTTATGCGCACACAACTCAACAATAAGAAGAAAGTCAACTTCATTCCAAAAGTCCGAACTAGTAATAGTGAGAAATCTCTCCATTTTGTGGCCTACTCCGTAGGCAAGGTGAGACTAAACCCAGCAGCCTCCACTAATCAACACAGGGGTCTTCTAACATCTCATCCATTTGAAAAGCCTCTCAGAAAGGCATGACGATGCTGGCTCTGATACCAGATGTTAGTGTCTATTTGGCCAGCCCGGCACTCAGCCTACGTTATAGACGTTTATGCGCATACAACCCAACAATAAGAATAAGAAGAGAGCCAACTTCATCCCAAAAGCCCGGTCTAGTGAGAGAAAGGAATCTCTCCCTTATAAGCTGGACGTGGCCTCCTCCGGTACACGAGGTGGGACTAAAACCAATAGCCTCCACTAGTCAACAGAGGGGTCTCCTAACACCGAACGCTACCATCTTGCTTCAGTCATGTCGAATATCCCTTTGAACTCACATGAATTGTATACTGTTTTAAGATTAACTGGATTTTTTTAAAATAGTTCATATCTCAAAACTGAATCATATATATACTCGCCCAAAATATTTTTTTTGCACCTTTTCTTAAAAATTTATAACGATTTAAACATGCTACTCCATTTCTCCACTGTGCAGGTATCCGAAGTTCAGTACAAATTTGTCACTTGAATGGGCATGGCATTGAATTTTTTTTTCTATTGGGTGCATCTAGGGGCAATTGATGGCTGGTTAGTGCGAGCCAGCCATCGCCCAGAACGGAAAGGTTTGACCCGCTGTTTTTTTTTCGTGGAAATCAAACCCACGCTGGCCGACCAGCCAGTTTGGTATTTTTTGACAAATTTGACCAGTTTGACCAACTTCAACCGCGTCTGTCCTCCGGGCGAAACTAATTTGAAATCTGATCCCTCACTTCGGCGCCACTTCAAACGGCGCCGACCTAACACAGGTCGGCGATGGCGCCGAACTTCACATCAGGGAGCTCACGACGTAATGCTATGTCGGCCGTTTCAATGGCGCCGACCCTAGGTTATACCCAATCGAGCGTTTCCTTTCCAGCCCTCCCATTTCTCCTCCCACCGCCACAAGCTCTCTCTCTGTTTTTGCCCTATCTTCAAATCTTGTTGAAACTCTAAGATTTCTTGGATTGGGACCATGGCAAGTCTTCTTAGAGGTAATCTCTCTCAAATCCCCTTTGATTCCACCTATTAGAATGTCTAATTTGATCTCATTTATCTCTTTTTTGTTGAAACCCTAGAAGATCATAGATATGTTATTTAGATATCTTTGTAAGTAATATTTGTTTGAATAGATTGTAGCTAGTGTATGCATGCATTTGATAGGAGCTTTGTCTTAGTGTTTGCTAATTTAGTTTACATATGACAAAACAAAAATATGCATATGTGTAAATATATTTGTAGGGATTCATTTCCATAGAGTTTGCTAGGGTATGTATGCATTGGATATGAGCTTGTCTTAGTGTTTGCTATAGTGTTTACTAAGTTGGGAAGCACTTCATGGAAAATTAGCCGGTTGTATGATAATATAGCTTAGGACATTATAAGTGATAGTGTTTGCTATAGTGTTTGCTATGTTAATTATCCCAATGTTTGTAGATTCTCCGGACATGTGGACGGAGATTGCACGTCAGATGAAGTTTGCGGAAAGTACCAAAGGCAAGTATCCCAATATGTCATGGAAAGATGCTCGGCTACCAAGATATCCGTACCAAATTGTTGTTGTGGTAAAACTTGTCATATACAACAATCTAACTACCACACTCTGGTCAAGCGCATTCTACCGTTGCCCCGATACACGCGTGAGTTTTGGTGTCTTCTGACATGGTATCTATCATACTTGATTGATCGTTGTTTGTTGATATGGTAAATTTTATTTGACAGGAACATTGCACATGCTATTTCTTCCAGTGGATCGATGGCCCCGAGTGTTATGATGACTATCTTCTTTCATCGGATATTAGCATTCTTTTGGGCCCAAAACCAGCTGAGAGGTGGAAACGCATTATGCGTCCTCCTCCATCTCCACCTAAGTATTGGAAATTACACGAGACCACACCCAAGGCTCCTCCACTTGTTTGGTGTGAGCACTGTCAAGATATGACACGGTGGTGTCCCCTTTACGGCCCCGACACTTTAGATGAGTCTTGGAAGGTTTTCGATGAGGAGAAAAAGAAGCATGAGGATGAAATAAACTTGGAGTTGCAAGAGATTGAAAAAGCACGTATGAGCGCTCAAGGAAGTACCAGTTAGAAGCTAAAAGGAAGAAAGAAGAAGAGGCAAGGATTAAAGAAGAACAAAGGGAAGAGAAGAGAAGGAAAGAGTGGGAAGATAGCAAGGCTTGGTTGAATAAGGAAAACACAAAGTGAAAGCTGTGGAACTAATTTGGCACATTCTGATATCATCATGTATCAGGCTTGGTTGTAAGTTGTGGAACTAACTTGGCACCGTTTTCATTATGTTTGTAATGAGTACTTGAGATGAAATATTTGGAACTCAAATTGTTTTCTACTTAGATGATAAGTACATTGCATAGCACGAAATGATGATAAATTGCTAGACGGTACAATTTATTTGTTGCTACTGCTGGTGCTCGGGGAATGGAAACTATTGACCCCTCTAAATCAAAGATACAAGAGCATCATTTTGAAATGGAAACTAAATTAAAAGGAAATACGAGTGTCTAGCAATTTTCGTACTCATCCTAATTGTTTCGTTTGTTGGCCATCTTTTTAGCACACCATTCCTCGAACGCTTTCTAGTTGTGTTGTCTGTGCTCTCTCTTTCTTTTCTCCTCTAGTTCCTTGGCCTCTTTTTTCTGCACATATTTTTCTCCATACCAGTAAACTTCGTACTGTCTTTGGTCTTCAAATAAGAAATCCTTATCGCATCGCGATCCCGCTTATTGAATAATATAGATTTTTAGCTTAAACATTGAGCGAGAAGAGAGTTCTACCCTAGTAAAAAAATTGAGCAAGGAGAGAGTTCTTACGAAATAGGGTGCAGGACCCCGGGCGTGCCCGCACACAAATCCCCATTTTCCGCCAAGCCCACCGCTCTTCATCTTGGCTTCATCAGCTGTGTATCAGCATCCCACCATGCAATCACACTATATGATCCACGGAACATGGCCGTCTAGTTCATTCATCGGTGGCATGTCTGGTAGGAGGAATGTACCACTACGAGGCCCTACGAGTTCAAAGGCTATCTCCTTCCCTTTCCTTGAAGAGGATCCTGCACCGGCCATGAGTGGTGTTGGCTGAGAGAGATAGAGAGTGAGAGGAGTTGGCTGAGAGAGATAGAGAGAGGTTGATTGGAGTGAATACGAAGACAGACAGACAACCACCCGGGTGCTATTTATGGAGGAATGACGAAGACAGACACACCAGCCGAGAGTTAAAAGTAATATAGGGATATATAGAGAAAGATTAGCCCGCTAATTTATTGATCATAGAATTCATAAATAAGTTACAAGTGTTTCGGCAAACAAAGTGAGAAACATAATTCTACGGAACATAACGGTACGACACATAAGTAAATATTACACACGGGCTAAATTAAAACAATACTACGGCTCCCCACCGAGTGTCCGAATACGTGCCTACAAATTTTCTATCTCGACACGTTGGTCCATGATGAGGACCCGTGCTTCAACAGGAAACGGGTCGTCGCACCACTGGAAGAATCCACATTGGCCATTACCCTGATAAAATGTTCTACAATTATTAAATATAACACACATAGGCTATATATTTGTAAACATGATGGTTTTAAGTACATACCGCCGTGCCCAGTGACAATCCCAATACCTTCGCCCAGCATTTCGAAACCTCCAGTCATAGCATAGCCTAGCTTCAAAGTTGCAGTCGCACCAAAATCGTCGAAGGTCTTCCATTGTTGTGTTGTTGTAGGTGAGACGGAAAACATTGTGTACGAGTGATATATATAGCTAGACATTTCTAAAGTATTGTATGGGGTATGTTTGCTTTTCGTTGAGTGCCACTGTAAACAGTGTGTAGTCACCATCAACTATACACTACATTATCACTAATGTGTAGTACTAATAGCAGCAGTGTGTAGTCACCATCAATAGTATGTAGTACTACTAGCAGCAGTGTGCTATCCAAATCACATGTGCTCAGTGTTTCAGTGCTACTAGCAGCAGTGTGTAGTCACCACCAACAGTGTGTAGTGCTACTAGTAGCAGTGTGCTATCCAAATTACATGTGCTCAGTGTTTCAAGTTGTTTCAAAGGTTACTAGCAGCGTGTGTAGTCACCATCAACAGTGTGTAGTACTACTAGCGAGAGTGCTATCCAAATCACATGTGCTCGTGTTTCAAAGGCTTAATGCTCGGTGTTTCAGTTGATCAATGATTTCCATTGCTCAAGATTTCAGTGCTCAATTATTAGAATGGTTCGTGAATCGCTGACTCCCACCACTCACCATAATAATTTCAATATTCAATGATTCACGACTCGGTGACTCAAAGGCACATGTATTTCAATGGTCCAATGATTCACTCAGTGATCAATGATTCAATGATTCGTAGCCATGTGAGTGTTGCAGGGGCAATAATTCATCACAACACTGATTCATTGCTTCCCTTTAACTATAAATGTCCATGCACTCTTTCTTTCAACTAGCAATTACTAGCACCATGTCCAGAAACCGTGCTCTTCCAGGTAGCTCGGTCAATCCATATGATCCTGATCGTTACCCAAGTATTCCAGGTATACGCTGCCGTTGTCCAACACGACCAATTGTTAGGGTCGAATATGATTGGTCGTTTGAGAATGCAGGAAGAAGATTCTCAATATGTGCCAAACCAGAGGTACGCGCAATGAACACAGCCAATTGTTAGGCCTCAATATTCACTATTTATATCATGAACTTTCATTCGTAGGGGTACCGATGCGGCCACTATCAGTACGAAGACGAGGAGTTCTCTATGGAAGCTAGGGTACTAATTTACAACAATCATATGGAGATTGAAAGGCTAAAGACACAACTTCGCAATTTAGGTGGCGAACCATAGATTTATGTGTATGTTCCTGAAAGAACAAGGTTGGGAACCATGTATGTTTTGTAATTCTCAATTTGTCCAATAATTAAATATTATGTAAGAGAACTCCATGTCTTGTAGTGAAAAATTACTAAATTAAATAAACACTTTGGTCGGCGCCACCTGAAATGGCGCCGACGTTGCACTCTTTGGCGCCAGGTGAAATGGCGCCGAACACTGGGCTGGATTTGTTCCCCCAGAAAAACCTTCTGTGTCTGGTGTGGCGCCGAGCACGAATATAGGCGCCGAAGTTCGGCGCCACCTGAAATGGCACCGACGTTGCTCATTTCGGCGCCAGG
Source organism: Avena insularis (assembly GCA_023614405.1). Taxonomy (NCBI): domain Eukaryota; kingdom Viridiplantae; phylum Streptophyta; class Magnoliopsida; order Poales; family Poaceae; genus Avena; species Avena insularis. The sequence goes on from CM042689.1 coordinate 61,018,259, forward strand.
TGAAATGGCGCCGAACACTGGGGCTGGATTTGTTCCCCCAGAAAAACCTTCTGTGTCTGGTGTGGCGCCGAGCACGAATATAGGCACCGAAGTTCGGCGCCACCTGAAATGGCGCCGAAGTTGCTCAGTTCGGCGCCGGGTGAAATGGCGCCGAAAGCTGGGGCTGGATTTGTCCCCCCCCCCCCAAAAAACCTTCTGTGTCTGGTTTGGCACCGAAGATGAATATAGGCGCCGAAGTTCGGCGCCACTTGAAACGGCGCCGACGTTGCACAGTTCGGCGCCAGTTCAAATGGCGCCGACGTCTCTGCACACTTGAAATTCACAGATTTACATATAGAAAATTCACAGATGACAAACAGATGACAAACATATGACAATCACAGATGACAGTTTCATAACATTACATATAGCACATCAAGATTCACAACATTACATATAGCACATCAGGTGGTGAGACAAACATAGTTCATCCGCACATACATAGTTCAAGTCATACATAGTCAAGTTTCATAACATGTCTGCACAATCAACACAAACAAATCTCACTTCTGCGCCTTCCTTTTCTTGACGACACCCTTCTTACGGCGTGGTTTGAGAGCATCAGTGCTGGGGGTTGTAATATCCGGTGCGCGGTGTGCACGAGAACCCCTACGAGGCATACCTTGTGATTGGCTTGGCTCCAGACCATCATGGACAGTTTGGGAGGACGAAGCTCCACGGAACATGGACAACGGAGTGTCAGAGTCGATGGAGGTCCCGTCACCTGAATTGTACATGGATCCGCTGCCACCAGAAGTTGGAGGGCTCGGCTGGAGACTCATCATGTCAGCGGTAGGATCCCGGCATCCAAGTCTAGATACCAACGAGCGGGAACGTTTGACCAATTTCTGCATAATAGAACAATGTAAGTGTTGGCTATATTTGTAGACATGAGCGGGAAACATATGTACATTTGCCAAACTTGTGAACTTTGCTAGTCGTTACCTCGAGACACTTCCGTAGGGTAGACTCGGCGGTGGACTTCTGGAGTAACCCTCGCCACTTCAGCTTCTTTGATACCTCGCATAAGCTCACCGCCTACAAAGCATGACACATATGAACATCATCAACGAGAACTAGCAAATAATTCAGTTGATATTACTATGTTCTTACCACACGGTTTCAAGACGGGCCATGGTCGACACGCTTGTCCATCCGGACCTCTTCATCAAACTCATTTGGCTCGTCGGACCCCTCTTCTAAGCAATCGATGTTGGTCCAGCTGGGCTTGAGATGAACCCGAGTAGCTTTCTGCAGCCATGTCTCGTAGTCTCGGCTGTTGTTATAAGTCCAACTCTGCTGGAGGATATCCTTATGAGATGCCTTGTCATTCCATTCCTGGATATACTCCCGGTGATGATGTTCCCAATCAGTAATTGACTTGTTTTTCCTTCTATCAAGCCTATCAAAAAGCACATAGAGGAGACAATGAAGAACAAAGGAGAAACATATATGCGACAGGATAAATGGGTTGGCGCTGAAGGAATCTTACTTGTGCAGATCAGACGAGGTGGAGAAGTGCTCCAGGGGCAATTCCTGAAGCTTACCAAACTGCATCCCGACTCGGTGTGGAAGGTGGTACTCGACCGCGTAGAAGCAAATGAGCGGGCACCTCTTCGTCCACATATCCATGTCTTGAGTGCACATCGGGTTTAAGTTAAAGTCCTCGCCTAGCTCACTCACAGTGTACGGCTGCCATGTAACCTATGAGTGAAAAAAGAAGATGTTAGGCAACAATGACAACATATCGGAGGGCCCCCACTTGGTAGATACATCCTCATAAAAGTACACAAGGAGTCAAAATCGATATGACACTCACCTGCCCCCGATGCAAGGAGTCAAAATCCTCGGTGTATGATCGATATAGATTATCGGAGGGCCCCCACTTGGTAGATACATCCTCATAAAAGTACACAACGGTGGGTGCACGGTCTTCTTCCGTGTGTTCCCAATCCCTGGGTGCGTAGGTGGTGGGTCGGCCTATGGGAAATCTAAGCCGGCTCCAAACCTGAAAATAAGCAAATAGGTTATACAAAGCTAGATGGTTATGCAAAGCTAAATGGTAATGAAAATAATTATGTTGGTCAAAGTAAACCAACCTGTAAGACTAGAACACAACCACCCATGTTTGATGTACCCTTGCTCCTCCTACAAGCCTCATCAAGTTGGCGATACAAGTAAGCCAACCCAGCCGAACCCCAGTTGTATGTCCCAGCATCGTCCCAGTCACGTAGTAGAGGCAAATACATCCATGAGACGTCGCTACCCCGGAGTCTGAAAAAAGCACCTTCCCAAACACATACATCACATACGCTCGAGCATATCGTGATACGGTCTCCTCGTTGGCATCGAGGGGAAGATGCCCAAAGTGGTGTTCTATCCAAGTCAATCTCAGTCCACCTGTCTTGCTCCCCTTCGTCCCAGCAATTTTCTCTGGTGGCCTTACTCCTAGAAGCTCTTCAACCATGTCCCTGAATCTGTCTGCCTGTATCTTTCCAGTCACAGTCCATCCTGAGATAGGCAAGGCGGTCAACATCGCCATGTCTTGCAAAGTTATAGTCATCTCGCCACATGGAAGGTGGAACGTGTGTGTCTCCACGTGTCATCTATCGACTAGCGCTGTAAGGGCGACACTGTTGTAGGTCGGCAGCCCGCGCTCAATCATGGTCACAAAGCCAATCAGATTCGCCCTCCGTAAGTACGGTGTGTACCTCTCATCAAAAACCATCTACTCTGTATTGACCTTGTGTCCACGTATGCGAAGGGGTAGTAGAGCCTGCCAATATAGCGATTAGCATTAGTTAAGCAAGTAATAAACAGTAATAGAGAATAATAATTAATTTAGTGATGATCATGTTAGATAATACGTGCATACCTGGGTTTCCGAGAGTATGCGAGCTCGGTGGCTCTCCTCGTACTCCGCCTCAAGAAGATGGTACCGTGCCCGAGCCGCCATCCTGCAAAGACAAGGTTTTTTTGTGAGTTTCAGAAACATGCAGTTATAATTGAAAGATAATTTATAGCATAGGACAAAATAAGGACACCTAACAAGAATAATTTATAGCATAGGACAAAATATAACCTTTCTAGCCCGTTGTAACGCCTCGGCTAATTTCCCTATCACCTTTGGACGACGGCGATAACCTTTCATATGTCTAGTCCCTCGAGGCCTCTTAGGTCCTCTACCACGCCCGCTTGATGAAGGGTTACTAGCGGCCACGGCGGCAGCGGCTTCCGCCGCTGCTTTTTCCGCGGCTAGTTTCTTCTTCCGATCCTCACAACTTAGTTTTTTTGTGTTCTTGTGACCTTCTTCGCCGCATACCGAACAACGGTTCTTCACGGAGTCCTCCACAAAATCATCATTCGGACGGGGTCACTTGAAGGTTGTCCCTCCATCGGCTTGGTCCATGTCCATCTTGAACCGCTTAGTCGCTCTTCGCCCTTTTGTGTCGATCATTAGCTTGCTATCTGGTAAGTACACCGCCAGATACTTAGGCCATTGGGCCATGTCTAGGTAAGGCTCGAATCTACCAGCCCATGTGCGATATAGCTCTTCAAGATTGTAGAACCGTGAGACGGAGTTGTATGGGTCCACGGCCCGAGCACGACACGCGGTTATTATATGAGAGCATGGTAGATGGATCAGAAAGGCATCCGCACGCAAGAGTACTGGGCAAGCACAACAACATATTTGCGACCACCATACTGCTCACCACCTGAGTTGGTACCTCCTACCTCCGAAACCTCATACTTCCAGACCTCCTTATCAAAACAAGTCCATGTTTGGTCATGAGATTTCGTGGCTTGGTATCCAAGTTCTTCTTCAACAGTCTTTGGCCATCTTTTGTTGGCATTAATTAGCACCTTCACTTCGTCGCTCCTCGTGACCCAATACTCGTTGCACTTGTCAAAAGTAAAGGATGCGATGGCGATATCGGTAGCGCAAGGATACCCTTTAGCACCTTATTGAATATCTCGCCATGTTACTTGTCATGTGACCATACGAACCCGGCCCTGATCGAAAGCTTGAGCCCATAGGTGTTTCTTCGGCAAATTCTCCCTAAGAAAACCCTTCCCCTTCTCATTTGTCAAGCCATACAACTCATTGAACATCTCTTCAAATACAGTCGGCTCGAACACCAAGGTAAGCCTATGGAGATACTCAGTCATTTCTCTATTACGACAAGCACGGTAGAAATTACCCGCGGAATGCCTTATGCACCAACGGTGCTTAACAAGGGGATGCTCAGGTATTTATGCCCTCATGGCATTCAATATGGCCGGATTGCGATCAGAAATGACACAGACTTCTCTTCCGGGGCCAACAATCGTAGTCCACACCAAGTGCATGAACCAGTTCCAGCTGACGTTGTCCTCCTTTTCCACAAGAGCAAAGGTAAGCAGGACCAATCGGTTGTCCGCGTCGCAAGAGATAGCAACAAGAAGGGTGCCCCTAAACTTCCCCGTAAGGAACGTTCCATCCACACAAAGAAATGGATGACAATGCTTGAATGCTTCAACACAAGGGCGGAAGCACCAAAATGCTCGACGGAACACTTGGTACTTGACACCTTCGACCGTGCGAGTCTCGATTGGATGGAGCTGCACAATGTGCGTCATACCAGGGTTTCGATGTGCCATCGCCGCCAACAACCTAGGGAGACTCTCATATGCTTCCTCCCAATCACCATAAACCATCTTCATAGCCATTTCCTTAGCCCTCCAAGCCTTTCCATACTTGATATGATAGTCAAATATGAGTTTCACAAATTGGACCAAAGAGGTCGCTTGAAGGGTAGGGGTAGCTTTGATGGCATTGGCACACCGGTGTGCAATAAAAGTAGATGTCAGTTGCCGGTGCTTGTTGCCCTCCAGGACGGCATTGCCACATGTGTGCGGGCCTTCATACTTACTTATCTTCACCAACCTTCAGGTTTCTTCTTCCTTGCCCATACCTTCCATGGACAATCTTCATTCTCGCATATCAAAACATATCTTTCATTTTGGTCGGACTTGAACACTATGTAGGGTCGATGATGACTTACGGCGTACTCCTGGAACCATACTTGCATGTCCAACATAGCCTTGAATTTTAGCCCCGGGTATATCAAAGGTCGTGCCCTAGGTCAACTCTGTGCCTCGTCTTCGGTGAGGGGTCTAGGCCGCTCCGGCCCATACTCCCGTAGGTTCGAGTCTACCACGGCTAGGTGAGCCTGCCTAACATCCTTGAACTCATGAACATTAGGATCTCTGCCGCACACCTTGACAAATGCATAGGTCTCCTTCTCCGAAAACTTGGGAACCGAACGATCATCGTCCGAGTCCGTAGCGTAAGCATGTTCATACCCCTCGTCCTCTTCATTGTCATCTTCATAGGTATACGGATCTCCCTCAAGCATCAAGGATGCCACCAAAGGTACACAAGGCGATGATGGAATGTTGATTGGCGAGACAGCTACAAACTCTTCCTCGATCGGCTCTAAGGTTTCAACATTCATTTTCTCCTCGATGATCTCTACTCGTTCTCTCTCAACATAAATGGGTTCCTCCACAATCTCCTCCAAGTAATCTTCATCTTGTTGATTTTCTGTGTCCCACACAGGCGGTTGGCTTGGACCCGCATCATACACATCCTCAGGACGGTCATCGTTGCTTCTTTCGATAATCGAGGGCCGCTTGTTCAAGTCGATGAGAAGATGGGCATGCCCGGTGACCTTGACGGCAAACACGACCAAAGATTTTATTTGCGAGTTCTCTACTAGCTCTTTGTATAGATCCCACTCGTTGTCACCGTTGATCGGGATCATCTCAGTATAAGATCTAGAGCCACCCGCATCATATCTTCCTTCCAAAAAAACTTCATCGCCTTTTTCACTCCATCCAAGGGCAGCTCTAACCTTGACAACAACATCACTAAGACTAGGACTAGTCGGAAAAAATATCACAGTCATTGCCATATCCACAAACTCAACACCACAGTCCGATTGCACAACACGTCCACCGAAATGCACATGAAGGACTTTTGCATAAGCCATCTATATTAATAGCCAAAACAAATACCAAAGCATCCATTAGAGAATGCAATACCCAACAAAATGCGACAATGTTCAAACAATAATACCATAGGGCTGTCAACGAGCCGAACTCGAGCGAACATTGTTAGTCTCGGCTCGAGCTCGGTAGAAGCTCGAGCCGAGCTCGAGCGAGCCTAGGTTGACCTTCGAGCCTACATCTAAGCTCGAGTAGGCTTGAGCTCGGTTCGTTGAAGCTCGATAAGAAAATTTTAGTACATCCAAAGATAGACATGCAGCTACATAGCAAGAAAATAGTAAAGCTTGAAAACCGAATAGAAAAAATGGCTTGGAGTCTCACATAATAGTAATAAAGTGCCAAAGTGCCAGCACAATTATTTTAGCAGTCTTACAGCAAATAGAATAATAATAGCATTGTCAATTTTGCGGCTATACAAAAATCACGAGCTTTATCGAACAGTTTGAGTTCGGCTTGTCTAAGCTCGCGAGCTCGAAAATAGGCTCGAGCTTGGTTTGTTAGAGAGACGAATCAAGCTCGAGCCGAGCTGTTAACGCGCCGAACTCGCACAGTTTGTCGAGTCCGAACTTTTTTGACAGGCCTATAATACCATGCCATCTACAATCACCCTAAAATACCATTGCTCTAACCTACTCATTTTGCTACAATCACCCTACACAAACTAGCCAATATCATTCATATATGTTGCACATGCTTACAACACACACACAAACAAACTAGCCAATACCAATCAATCTAGCAACTCCTACAAAAAAATTCCTACAAACAACTCCTACCAACAACTCCTACAAAATATCATCTAAGTGAAATATCGACATTACTATCTATATTAGCAATATGTTACATCATATGTTGGCCAAACTTGTAGCAATATCATCTAATTGAAATGTCTACATTAGCAACACTTGAATAATTACAATTAACTAGAACATGTGCTTCACATACAACATAATTACATTGTATGATTACAATTAACTAAGTTTACATACAACATTACTTTACATACAACATTAGTTTGTACATTTTAGATACAACATTACTTTACATACAACATTACTTTACATACAACACACACACAAACAAACATTTTAGAATAGGGGGAGGGGATTTGAGAGAGGAGAGGGAAGGGGAGAGGTACCTGCGGCCGGAGGGGAGAGGTGCGGGACGAGGAGATGGCCGGAGAGGGAGGTAGCCCACCTGCCGGAGGGAGTCAGCCCACCCGCCGGAGGGAGGCAGCCCACCTGCGTGCGTGCGGACGCGGCAGCCGGCCTGCGGGATGGTGGAGGAGCGGAGGAAGGTGGTCCGGAGATGGGCGGCGGGGAGTTGGAGAGCGGAGGAGCGGCGGCGGGAGGTGGTGCGCCGGCCGGCGTCGCGGAGGAGCGCAGAGGAGCGGCGGCGGGAGGAGGTGGTTTGATTGGATCGGGAAGAAAGGAAACTGCTCGATTGGGTATAACCCTAGGGTCGGCGCCAGTTGAAACGGCGCCGACATAGTGGCCACGTGGCCAAAGCTCCGCCTCTGGCAAGTTCGGCGCCATCGCCGACCTGTGTTAGGTCGGCGCCGTTTGAAGTGGCGCCGAAGTGAGGGGTCAGATTCCAAATTAGTTTCGCTCGAAGGGCAGACGCGGTTGAAGTTGGTCAAACTGGTCAGATTTGTCAAAAAATACGCCAGTTTGTATGGTTCCACCACGTTTATTTTATGTATATAAAATACTACTCTTATTTCATTTCCGCTTGTTGCACATGCAAAAAAATCTGTTACATCCAAAAGCTACTGCCTATGCCGTTTTTTCAAGCATTTTCCCATGCTTAAACCATGAAGCACAGGCAAGAAATCACTTCACGCTTGCAAAATTTCAAAGAGCATACAAAATCCACATAATCAGAAAACCTGATGCATATATAGAAGCAAAAGATCTGGATGGGATTGACACACGGTAGTCAATATTTTTTTTTCGAAACGGAGGCAAAAGATTTGCCTCGATCTATTAATTAAGAAGAAGAGAATTGCCCAGTTAATCAACGGAAAACTGGGCGAAAACCGTTACAACCAACACCAACCCACAACAGAGCAACATCTCGAAACACAACCTCAAAAAACAACAACCACGCACAACCTACTACAACTGCAAACCAACGACACGTGGAGCACAACTCCGAAAAAGGCTCACCTACCGGACGACCCAAAACAAACTCGAACTATTAATCATCAGTTGAAGCTTTGCTCGCTACACCCATCTTCCTTCTTCTGCCTCGTAGAGAAAACTTTCTGAGTGACTTCTTCACCTTTCTGATTAAGTCCTCCGAAGCATTTCCAGCTAAGACACGGTCTATATCCTTGCCATAACCTGGGCTCGCCGCCTCCAAACTGGTAAGCAACCCACAAAGCTCTCTAGCAAAAAGAGCCTCTGAGCTATGCGCCAACACCATACTGCCCACAGAGGTGGGCGACGACGGTGGCGAGGGCGTCGTGGCCACCGCCAAGGCCTCAACGAAGGCCATCTCAGAAGGCTGCGGTGATGGGCCACAAGGAGAGAGACAAACGCAGGGTTGCTCTTCCTCAACCACATACGACTTCTGCTCAGACGAGTCAAACGCAACCAAATCCTGCGCTTTGGCGAGCCCCATACCACCTGAAGGGCATGCCTCCGCCGGCTCCAAAGAAACACCACCACGCGCCAACAACAGCCTGAGAGATGCCACCTCCTCATGAAGGGAGCGAGTCGCCTCCTCGATACGGACATCGACCAGTTGAAAGAGCTCCAAGCGCATCAAGGCGACCTGGGACTGAAAGAGAGAGTCCAAAGTGGCGTTGACCTTGAACTGCCCGCAACACCTAGGAGAGGGTCTCTGGCCCACAACCTCCGCCCAACTCCGGGGTGATGAGGGACGGGGAGGCTGAGCAGACGAAGAGCAACTTTGATGGCAGGGAGCACGAGCGACCGGAGAAGGAGCACGGGCGACCACCTCGTCTTCAAGAGCAGCCGGAAAGCGAGCACGACAAAAACGCTCCCGATGACCAGGACGATGACAGCGGATGCATCTAAAGTGCTCACAGCAAGTGCTGACCTGATGGTCACGCTTAAGACACTGAAAGCATCTTCCTCGAGCCCAACGCTTGAAGGCAAGACTACGCTCGAGACCTTCCTTCCGAAGCACAGAAGATGGCGCGAGACCGAGGCTACCACCCCGACCCACCTGCACCCATCCTTCCGAAGTACTTTGATTGACAAACTAATGCTTCAATTTTCCAAAGCCACTAATCTGCAAGAAAACACAAAACTCAAAGGCATTAGTACCAAAAGATTGGATGTGACGTCACATGCATTTTAGTTGTTTTAAAAAGTTCAAAAGGCTACATGTTTCGATTTGAATGTCAAAACTATGGAAAACTTCAGTACAAAATCAAATTCGGAATTCCGACAAATATTTATTGGTAAGCAACTTAGTGTTAAAAGTAAAAATTATATTATACTTCCGCCGTCCCAAAATAGATGTCATAAATTTGTCTAAATTTAGATGTATCTATATACAAAATAGTGTCTAAATACATTCAAATTTAGAAAAATTTCCGACATCTATTTTGAGACGGTGTGACTACTATATTACAGTAGGGGTGATTCTAAACAGGTAGCAATCTCAACAACAACATAATGGAACAAAATTGCAATTTACCCACACTTGAAAAAGCAACTAGGTAATCTAGTAGCTACAACCTAGTGCATGGCAAACTGTAACTTACATGCAACCAAAAAATGCTAGGTGGCATGAAAACCTACAAATTATTTAGATCCACAATCCCAGTAATGTGCAAGTAACACACAAATCACCAAAGCAACAATAGGAATGATCTTAATACTGCAGCAATCTCAATAGCAACACGGCGCAACTAAGAATTGCAACTTAACTGCATCCGAAAAGTAACTAGGTAATATGGTAACTACACCTTTGTGCAAGACAAACTACAACATATCAAATCCACCCGAAAAGCAACTAGTAATACGGCAACGGCAACTTAGTGCATGATAAACTACAACATATCAAATGCACCCGAAAAGCAACTTGTAATACGGCAACGACAACTTAGTGCATGATAAACTAAAACATATCAAATGCACCCGAAAAGCAATTAGGTAATCTGATAACTATAACTTAGTGCATGATAAATTACAACTTATGATAGAAGCAACCCGCTAACATATGAGTTGCTCCTAGTAATCTATTAGTTATCTTTTGCTAACATCTAAGTTTTTGTCGTTGTGATAATTACAACTTAGTGCATGACAAACAAACTGCAACTTACGTGCACCGGACGACTAGTTGATCTAAAACCTATGAATTAGTAAGAACCACAATCACAACCCTAGAAGGTGCAAATAATAAACAAAAAGACCTTGAAAAAATAGTAGGGATGATCCTAAACCTGTCACAATCGTACAACAAAACCAAAAATATTACTTATTTGCACACGAAAAGCAATTATGCAATCCGGCAACTACAATTTAGCAATGGTAAGAAAATCGGTAATCGTTAACTGCTCGGTTGTCTTGGGAGTAGCGATAATCAGAATACGGATGATTAATTGATTTAATCGGTCGGCTATTAATCGGTGAAACCTATAAAAATTAGCACCTAAAACACATATGACTCCTCTTGCACCTCAACCACCTACCATATTAAAGGCATCCTCGAGCTCCCAGATGAGATCCTTAAGGCGCTCGAGATCTTGTATCTAAGGTCTGATCGGCAACTATGAGGAACTGGTCAACAATGACAAGGAACTGACTGGTGATGGCAGAAATCAAGCTCCTGGAGGCAGGGATCGAGAGGGATCTTCGAAAAACCTACTTCATTGGGGCGGGCTAACGGATGGATGGATGATATGTGTTGATAATTTTGCAACTTTTTTGACCAAGTGTAGTAGTTAATCCGGAACATACCTAGTAATCAGAGTGTCAGAGCTATTAATCGGGCTAAACGATTAACACAAATGATTAGTGGTAATCGACACGGTCAGGTCCCTAGTAGTGATTAATCGGCCTATTAATCGCTGATTCAGCCTATTTTTTGAACAGTGCAATTTAGTGCATAACAAACTACAACTCACCTGCACTGAAAAAGGCGACTAGGTAATCTGAAACCTACAACTTAGTTAGCACCACAACCCCAGAAGGTGCAAATAGCACACAAAATCACCTTGGAAAATAGTAGGGGTGATCCTAAACCTGCTATAGCACAACAGAACCGAAACGACAACTTACTTAGACCCAAAAAAGCAACTAGGTAATCCGGTAACTACAAACTGCAACTTACCTACACTGGAAAAAAACGGCTAGGTTCTCTGAAACCTACAACTTAGTTAGAACCACAACCACTGGAACTGCAAATAACACACAAAATCACTTTGAAAAATAGTAGGGGTGATCCTAACTTACAAAGGTCTCCACGAGAACATATCCGAACCGAAACCGCAGCTCAATTACACCCAAAAAAACTAGGTAATCTAATAATTACAACTTAGTGCATGCGGAACCGCACCTTACCTACACTGGAAAAAACTCTAGGTGTTCTGAAACCTATAACTTAGTTAGAACCACAACCCTAGGAACATGAAAATAACACACAAAATCGCCTTGGAAAATAGTAGGGGTGATTCTACGTAATCCGGTATATACAACTTAGTGCATGCGAAACCACAACTTACCAGAACTAGAAAAAGTGACTAGGTGATACGAAACATACTCCCGCCATTCAGAAATATAAGATGTTTTAGCTTTGTGAATCGAAAGTATCTAGATGTCTTTTAGTGTATAAGGTTTGGAGTGAACCTATACACTAAATGGCATCTAGCACAAAGCTAAAATGTCTTATATTTCTGAACGGAGGGAGTACAACTTAGTTAGAACCACAAGCTTAGGAATGTGCAAATAACACACAAAATCACCTTCAAAAATAGTAGGATGATTCTAAACCTACAACAGTGCCAGGGACAACATAGCGGAACCGAAGCCGCAACTTACTTGCACCCATAAAGCAACTACGTGATCTGGTAACTACAACTTAGTGCATGACAAACAACTTACCAAAGTAATGTATGCCCCCAGCTTAGGGATGATTACATGGTCAAGGGACAAAACACACACAAAAACTAACCCCCTCTGAATATACATCTACTTAATAAGGAAGATTAAGTACTCCCTCCGACCCATATTAGTTGACTCACATTTTTCTAGACTTAGATGAATCTAGACACTATTTAGTATATAGGTTCATCCAAATTTTGACAAATCCAAGTCAATTAATATGGGTCGGAGGGAGTAACTAAATTCGGTGGGAGGAAGCAACTTAGTCATAGTTTGCATGCTGAAAGCAAAATAAACAAAGGGTTTACTTGTGATTCGCGGAGTAACTTACTCTCGGCTGCTAGTGTACTTGTGCATTAAAGGATGAAGAGCCAAGATGGTTTTAACGTTTTGAGGAGAAAACCAAAAAATTGTTACAATCCAAAAGGAAACATTCATTTTGTGAATTTCACATGGGTCACAAGTTACCATATTTTTCTATAAAACATATAAGGTTAAATTTATATTCATCCTCCACTTACATGATTTTTTTCATACTCTTTTTTGAACTAATAAATACCATTTCCTCTGAGTTCCAAAAACTGAATTCATACGCACCCAGCTTTTCAAAATGCACTTTCCTGATCCAGATTAACTAATCATATGCAATCAAACTGTTAGAAAAGCAGGTTTTATATGGCTCTGCTTGAGTATCTTTGATCATAGCTTGGTTCTATCATATCTTCGGGCCATGTCACTAACGCGAATCAATGTTGTTCTGACGGTAAACTTCCCAATGCATGGTTCCTAACTCTAACATTACAGCCACGCATGCAGTATACTAGTTCATGTGCCAATTCAGTAAAACACATCTAATAATAATCTGAAGATTAGAAACCAAAGGTCTTAGCAATGTATCACAAAAATGATTCGGTAGAGATCAAACTTAGTGTATATTACCTTGAGCAGCGAGTCACAAGGATCCGTCAGCCCAACCCCAGCTAAGAGCCCTTCAAAATGTGAAGAAGGCCAGATCGTTGACATAGTGATGATGTTGAGCTCCAGGTTCCTTCAGAGGAGTCGACATCAGGTCGACAGAGAAGAAGGACAAGCCCGCCCCATGCGACATCGTCCACTGGATTGGCTCGAGCTTGTAGCCTAGTGGAGAAAGACCGCGCTGGCGATTGCCAGCCGTTCTCATGACGATACCTCGGGAGCATCGGGGAGCCGGAGGTGGGGAACGTAGGCGCAGGTGCACCTAATTAACACCGAGCTTCATGGGACAGGGATGCACAGCGGGCCGGTCGCGGGAAGCCGGAGGCGAGCCGAATCTCGACGGAAGAAGCTGATGCAGCGGGGGATTTGGGGGCAGCTCGGCGACGCTCGAATTAGGGGCACAGCGCGTGAAACTAGGGGCATCTCCGGCAGGGACCAGGACACTGGCGGAAATCTGAGGCGGCGAGGCTCCTCTGCGGCGGCGGCGGCCAGAACTGGCACAGGCGAGCGACTAAGAGAAAGGGGATCGATGGGATAGATGCGCCTACGGGAGAGAGTGGGATAGGGGTGCGCTTTTCTTGGCCAGGTGGGAGCCCCGTGGAGGCTGTCGGACGATCGGGCACGCGACGCGTCGATCAACTTGATCAGACGGACATAAATCGATGGCGTCTTTTGACAAACTGACTACCGTGCACTTATTAGCAGTTGGGTTTCTATTTATGCATCTTTGTAATTATGAAAATTAAAACATGCTTACCGAGAAAGAGGAACAATTATTGCTACCATTATTGAGCGACATAAGGGGTTTCATGTTCTTGGGACTAGGCTCATCCTTATCCTTCCCTCTCTCATCACTATAGTAACTTAGTCTTCTTGGTCGGTTTGGGCCAATCTGGCGCCCTTCTCGCCAACGATGTCGGATGAAAGTGGCAAAAGAGAAGTATCGGAGTAGGGTTGTATATAGTAGATGCAGTAGTAGGGGTAGTTGGTCATCACGCACATCTTGGAAACAAAGCTAAATTCTCATTTGAGTTATCCTGGTTGCGACGGGAGGGCTTTCTCAAGATGATAATTAAAGAACGGGAACTATATCCGTGGATGAGATTCTTATTCATAGATGGTAGAATAAAATTAGACATTTACGCCTTTCTTGAAAGGATGGGTGAAAAACATAAGTGGAAAATATAAAAAAGAAAAAGAGTGCCATTTGTCCATAATTGATGAATTGGATATTAAGATTGATCATCTCCTTTATCTTCTGTTGAAAAGGAGAAACTTACGAATGCAAATGAATGTATTAATAAACTTAGACACGACGAGGAGATCAAATGGGCTCAGCGGGCTAAAGTAAAACATGTGCAAGAAGAGGGAAACAATACTAAATATTTTCACCTAATTGCGAATGGTAAACATCGAAAAAGAAAAAAAATCAACTTGAACAAGATGAAGAAACCATTACGAGAGAGGACAATTTGAAGTTTTATACTACAAAGTATTAAAAAAGCTCTTTGGTGAGCCAGAGTATAATAACTTCACTCTTATGAAAGACAGAGTAGATGACATAACTCAACTTTCAGCTGAAGAAAATGCAATTCTTACGGCTGGATTTACCAAGAAAGAAGTGTTTGAGACAATTTCTCAGATGGAACACAATAAGGCTCCTAGGCCTGATGGTTTTCCCGCTGAGTTTTACCAAACTTTTTGGAATGTCATAAAGTTTGATATTATGGCTCTTTTCAATCAATTGAAAACATGAGAATTGCCTCTGTTTAAATTGAATTACGGAGTTATTACTCTTCCTCCCAAAAAATAAAAAAGTTGTATATCCAACAATATAGACCCATTTGTTTGTTGAATGTTAGTTTTAAAATATTCACTAGGCTACTAATCGAATTATTGAAGTGGCAAGTAAGGTGATTAGGCCTACACAGACTGCCTTTATGCTGAGGCAACATGTACTTGAAGGAGTGGTTGTCTTGCATGAGACTATCGATGAATTGCATCGCAAGAAAATGGATGGTGTGCTTTTTAAGATTGATTTTGAAAAGGCATAAGATAAGGTGAAGTGGTCTTTTCTACAACAAGTGTTATGCATGAAGGGGTTCGATCCATTGTGGTGTGAGTGGATTGGACAATTTGTGCAAGGTGGGGGTGTGGGAATAAGGGTGAATGATGATATTGGCTATTATTTTCAAAATAGAAATGGGCCGCGGAAGGGGGATATGCTGTCACCAATTCTTTTTAACATTGTTGTGGACATGCTCGCTATCCTCATTGTGTGTGCCAAAGAGGAGGGCAGGTTGGAAGCCTCACCCCACATTTGGTTGATGGTGGGGTTTATATACTTTAGTATGCGGATGATACCATACTTGTCATGGAGCATGATTTGGAGAAGGCTGTTAATATGAAACTATTTCTCTCTGTGTTCGATCGACTATCTGGTTTAAAAATTAACTTTCACAAGAGTGATTTTTTTGTTTTGGTAAAGCAAAAGAGATGGAACTAGAGTATAATAAGATTTTTGGCTGTGAATATGGTTCTGTCCCTTTTAGGTATCTTGGTGTACCCATACATTACAAGAAATTTAAAGAATTCGAAATGGAATCCAGTAGAAAGCCGTCTCCAATCAAAGCTAGATCGTTGGCAAGGAAAATTGCTATCTTATGGGGATCGTATTATTCTAATCAACTTGGTTTTAACTAGTCTTTCAATATTTATGCTATCTTTCTTATAAATTCCTAAGGGAGTAAGGAAACGTTCGGATTCCTTTAGATCCAGACTTTTTTGGCAAGGTACAAATACTAAAGTGAAGTATAGACTATCTAGGTGGAATACTGTTTGTAGTCCTAAGGATCAGGGGGTTAGGCATTGAAGTACTTGAGGTTAAGAATAAATGCTTATTAAGTAAATGGCTTTTTAAACTCATAAGTGAGGAGGGAATGTGGCAGCAACTCCTAAAGAATAGATACTTTAATAATATAAAAGGATATATCGGTAGAAGCAAAACCAACTAATTCCCCTTTTTGGAAAGGGCTCATGAGGGTAAAGGAAATGTTATTTGTTAATGGTACTTTTCAAATTGGTAATGGTGAAACTGTTTGATTTTAGGAAACCTAAGAAAGTACACACGGAGAACGTGGTATAGTAGGCCATACCATCAAACAAGTTTTTCAAGTATTTTTACTGGTAGAATAAATTAAAGAACAAAGAATGCCCCCAACAATTTTTCGTACAAAGTGGACAATTCTTTCTTACAGTTTCCCAAGTTTAAGGATTTTTATGGTTTCGAAATTCGAACTTGGACCGTTGGATCAAGACTGGTAAATCCCAAATATTGCTAACCGCTGGATATTCTTTTCCACTCTTAGCATATAGAATATTCTATCGATAGTCTTTAGCACAATAAACGCTATTGTGCGCAAACTTCAAAACACACTTCATTTCTTAGTTTGAGGGATGTTGTGCTAAATGCATGGACTTGAATGTGATTTTCATTTTTTATGAGGTTGTAACATCCCAAAAATATAAAACAATGATCGTCAAACTCTAACCACTAAAATTAGGGTTAACAAAAACTTTGATTAATTAAAATCATATGAATGCATGTGTGAATGAGATGATTTGATAAATGCATGAATGGACTTGTGTGATTAACCTAAATAGCAAGAAATGGTTTAAATAGGAAAATAACATCATATAAAACATTTCCATGCAGAAACAAATCAAGAGAAAATCAAAAACAAATCAAATAAAGCAAATGATCATTTTTGCCAATCTTGCTCACTAGATCACTTTGAGTGTTTCTAGTCCAAGATTTTAAACAGAAACTTTACCAATTCTTTTCACCCATGCTAGAACAAGTAAAAGTGAACCAAAGCCCACCTTGCAAACTTACAGAAACATTTGGCAACCTCATTCAAATCACAATTCAAAATTGAATCTTTATCATATGTGAAGATCACCATTTTCAAAACCCAACCAAACCAGTGCCCCTTGACTAATCCAACTAACTAGACACTCCCTAGTATGTGCCTAGCAAACCCACCAAGTTTGAATCCAAAATTCAAATTCAAAGTTCTTGCGGCCATTTTATCAAACACCTTGCAGATACAAATCAAACAAACATCAAACACTATAGTGTGCAGTAATTTTGGCCTAACTTGTTCCCTATCTAGCTCACTCTACAACCTCAGTAGGTCATCTAACTTGTTTAACCCCTCTAGCTCACTGTAAACCAGACCATGCCATTAATGGCAAGCATGCCGAGCCTCACCTTGCCACCCCATTGTCGACAGCAATCTAGGAGCAGCACCAAGCCTAGCAAGCATGTCTAGCAGGCACTCCACCGTCCACCACCACTCCCTGTCCCAGCCCTGAGCACTGCCAGCCCCTGGACCACACGTCAAGACACTACCAAACCTCTCTGCGTGCGAGCCGAGAGCGCGCCAGTGCGCCACCCTCGACCAGCACCCACAGACCGCACGCCGCCCTTGCCGCGTGTGTGTGTGATCACCACCGCCCCAGCAACCCCGCAGACATGCCCGTTCGTCGCTGCGCGGACCATGCATGATGTGCGCCATTAAAATCATCGTCGGACCCGCCTAGAGCATTGACGCGTTCCGACCGATCAGCACCGCCCCATGCCTCGCCACCACGCCGTTGAGCTTCGCCAGGGAGCACAACACCGCCCCCTACCGTCGCCCATGCCAGTAGCACTCTGTCTGGTCCCCTTCAACCACTATAAATAGAGGCCTCCACCGCTCATTTTATTCACACCATCTCACTCCCCTCTGCCTCAGAACCACCCCACCTCACTCCCGGAGCAAGGCGAGCAGCGCATCGCCGGAATTTGGCCGGAGCCTGCCGCTACTGGAGGAGAAGAGAGTCGTCGATTGGAGCCGCCCCAGGAGAAGCTGTCGGTACCAGGAGGATCGCCGTCGTCGACTTCGTCATTCTCCCCCATCGCCGACCATCGCCTGAGCCCCGGTGAGCCTCCCACGACCCTACCTGCCACGCTAGGGTTCTGTCTCACCGGCGCTGCCTGACGTGGACGATGAACCGGAGCCGTTTGATTAGAACTAGATCCCACAGTCCACATTGCCCCGTACCGCTTCGCCCCTCCCCGTCTCACTGACGCGTGGGGACAATGTAACATCCCAAAAATATTAAACTAGAATCATCAAACTCTAATCACCAAAAAATAGGATTAACAAAAACTTTTCTAAAATAAAATGAGAAAGCATTCATGTGTGTATGCATCCCATTTTCAATTCTTTTGAATTGCCTTGTTTATGTGTTTCTTTGCTTGTAAAATGAATCTTAGGTGAAATAAACATCCTCTAAACAATCCCCACACTTTTCCCAAAGACAAATAAATCAAAACAAGCAAAATGAGTGAATGGTCACTTTGGCCAAATTAACTCCCATGCCTACTTTGGCTGTCTCTAACTTTTAGAACTTAACAGAAACTTGTTTGGATCTTTTCACCCCTTGATAGTACTCATAACAAAGTATCAAGGCCCACTTTGTGATCATCCAGAAACATTCAAATGCATAGTTTAAAGGACAGTTTAAAATTGAATCTATATCATATGGGAAGATCCCACTTTTTCAAAAACCACTCAAAAAAGCTCAACTTTCAAAACCCAAGCATCTACAGACTCACCAGCACCTAACTAGCACACCCACCAAAAATCTTTTCAAAATTCAAAACTTGAACTCATGCGGCCATTTCATCAAACATCTTGCAGATGCAAATCAAATAAAATCCAAACACTATTTGGAGCAGTGATTTGAGCCTAACTTGTTCCCTCTCTGGACACCACTAGCCTTAGTAGATCATCTAACAACCTAAACTAATCTCTAGCACTACTGTAAGCTAGCCATTGTCATCAATGGTGAGCAGGTCGAGTGCACCCTTGCCACCCACATGTCGACAACAAGCTAGGATCAGCACCAAGCCTAGCCAGCATGTCTAGGAGCAAGCTAGCACCCCACCGCCACTCCCTGTCCCAGCCGCGAGCGATGCCAGCCCCTGGACCACGCGCACAGACCTTGCCAACCTTCTATGCAACCATGCCGAGAGCGTGCCCCGTGCGCCACGCTCGACAGACGCCCACAGACCGCGCGCCGCCCTCGCCGCGTGCATACGTGATCACCACCATCCCAGCAACCCCGCAGACACGCTCGTTCGCCGCCACGCGGACCATGCACGCTGTGCGCCATAAAAACTTCCGTCGGGCACGCGCAGAGCACTGCCACGTTCTGACCGATCAGCACCGCCCCACGCCTCGCCACCACGTCGTTGAGCTTTGCCAGGGAGCACAGCACCGCCCCTACCGTCGCCCACGCCGATAGCCCTCTGTGCCGTTGACCACGACGAGCTGAGCTTGCGCCCGTCAGTCCCCTCTCGCCACTATAAATAGAGGCCACCCCCAGCCGAATTGAGCACACCATCTCACTCCCCTCTCACCCAGAACCACCCCGCCTCAGTCCCGAAGCAAGCGGCGGCATCGCCGAATTTGGCCGAGCCCGCTCTTGGAGAAGAAGGGAGCCAACGATTGGAGCCGCCCCAGGAGAAGCTGCCGGTACCAGGAGGTTCGCCGTCGTCGACTTCGTCGTTCGCCCGCCTCACCGAACCTCGCTTGAGACCCGGTGAGCCTCCCACGACCCCCACTGCGCCGTTAGGGTTCGAGCTCGCCGATGACTAGTTCATCATCGACGACGATCCTCAGTCGTTGATCTTACTTCTAATCCAACGCACCATGTTGCCCCGTACTGCTTCGCAGCCCCTGTCTCACTGACGCGTGGGGAGAGCAACTTAACCAGCCCGCGTAAGCGCTGTGCTTAGCAGGCCGGCCCAGTATCGTTTCCCGCGCAGACCAGTTGTTTGAATTTAACTTTTTCCATTTTCATTCAAACATACTTCTGCACCTAGTTTCAAAAATCAACCCAGCTCTATTCAGTGAACCAAATTGGATGAAACCAATTATGTTAGAAAGGTCTTGAAATGCTTAATCCAAGCCCGTTGGATTCAAATCATTTGAATCTGTAGACCACCCTTGGTGAAAATAACAAGGCAGAACCTTTTCTGCATTCAAACATTTTTCAAATTTAAACTATAATAGCTTTTGAGTTAATTCCAACTCTCAAAAATCACATTTGATCATACCTTTCAGAATATATAAAAACATTTGGGTTTACTTACAGAAATAATATTCAAGTAATAAAAGAATGCCACATAGGCCTTTCTAGTCACTTTATTTAATTGAAATAAAAGGTTAAACCTTATTAAATTGTGACACCACTTTAAATCATATTCCCATGTACTGAAATGTGTGGTGATGACATGTGTCAACATGATCCCATGTTTGAGTTAGAGAATATTAAATCTTAAGTAGTTTTTCAATGAGTAGAAATTACTTTTCTAAAAATAAAAGAAATTAAACCAAGCTTTAATCTTGTAATGTTAGTGATGATGCTATATCATCTATAGGACCCTTTGTGTGATGATTGAAAATAGTTAAGTATTGTTTGGTGATTGTGTACCTCGTATTTATTTATAGACGCTAGTACCGACCAAGGATACGAGGAAGAAGGAGGATACTACGAAGAAGAAGCCGAGGAGAACTTCAACCACTGCTCTGCACAAGGCAAGCTAACACTTGCAATTTAGCAAGCTTATAATGATAATGATGCAAGCCAATACTTGCAAGATACTTTACCTATGCAAGCTAACACTTGCAATTATGAGAGTTAAATAACCTAGGCAATGCACTACGCATGCTTGGTTAGATACATTTGATGATACCCAATCCTAGTTTTACTTACAAGCCTTATATTTTATTTTTTTATCAAAGCTAGTACTTAGAGTTTACTAGAATAAATTGTAGATATTAGAAAAATAATTGAAGGTTGCATAAAGAGCATAAAACTTGGCCTAGGCTAGATAATATTTATATAATCTTAAGGCATGAGACTGAACTTAGTAAAACTCCACTAGTTTACCACCCCTCATTAGTACTTACCCCCACTTGTAGATGCTAGTGCTAAGCATAAAACTTGATCAACTTTATATGGGAATACTTGGCGAAAATGGTTATGAAAACCTTGGAATGATGGATCATTCTATTGAAATGTTTTGGACATGTGTTTCCAAAAACACCAGATGATTTATGGTGATAAAAATGTTGAGGCATGAGCCTTAGCCCTTTATAAAACTGATGGTTGTCTGGATGCGATACCATTCAAATTTTACCGTACAACCACAATACCCAAGAATTGGGTAGGGCTTGACTGGAAACTTATATACCTTAGTATTAGTTCCCTCACGGCCAAGGTCTGAGCTGAGGCTACCTTGTGAAGATTGTCCACTGCAGCACTCCAAGATGACAGTTGGTCATGGTTGGGAGGCCAAACTCACAGGAGAGGTGCCTATACTAGGGCGTGTAATTGAAAGGTTAGGATTGATTATCCGCATACCGAGTATGGTGGATTCAGGATTTGTTCCTGACGGATGTATCGAATGTTGTGGTGAATGTGTACAATCTCTACAGAGTGTCAAACTATTTGATTAGCCGCGTCCGCGGTTATGGACAGTTGGAGTGGCCATACTGTTCCCCTGTCAGATGTTTTCAAAATGGCTTATGAAATGAATTGAGACTTTGACTTGACCACAACAGAGTTGTGATATGAAATACAAGTTCCCACTTAGGTGTTATAAAACTTCAACTAGCTTCTTTAGTTCCTAAACTTAGTAGAGGTAAATCTGACTTTTTGTAAAACAACCCTAGAGCCTAGTGTCCTACTACAAAAAACCCCTTCACTTGTTAGTATTAGTTTGCGAGTACTTAAAGAGTACTCATGGCTTTGTCCCTGGCTATTCTCGTGGCCAGACTATGAAGATGAGTACCTGGAGGATGGACCCCAGGAAGGTTACGACAACTAGGATCATCTCCCATCGTCAGCATTGCCTATGCCCCCGAAGATGGAGCTTCGCCTACGCTACCGTTATTATTACGTATTTCCGCTGCTTGAGTTGTACTAAGAACTGGATCATGAGATCCTTATTTGTGTAAGACCTTATGTATGGTTTGTAATGGATGATGTACTGTGGTATTCAAATCTGTTATGTCTCGCAAAAATGGTAATCCTAGGATTGCGATGTATGGCATAACAGGCATCTGGGATTAAAAATTCGGGAGTTGATAGACAACCACTTAACCAGCCCGCGCGTACGATGTGCGTAGTGGGCCGACCCAGTTAAACCTCCTGCGAATTTAGTTTTATTCATTTAATTTCAAACACAGTTCTGTATATAGATTCAAAAATCAACCCAGCCCGATTCACTGAACCAAAATGCATGAAAGTAATTTTGTTAGAAAGGTACTGAAATTCTTAATCCAAGCCCGTTGGATTCAAACCATTTGGATTTATAGATCAACCATGGTAAAAATAGCAATGCAGAAGCTTTTCTGTATTCAAACATTTTTCAAAATTCAACCATAAGAGCTTTTGAGTTGATTCCAACTCTCAAAAATCACATTTGATCATACCTTTCAGAATATATAAAAATATATGGGTTTACTTGCAGAAATACTATTAAAGTAATAAAAGAATGCCACATAGGCATTTCTAGTCACTTTATTTAATTAAAATAAAAAGGTTAAACCTTATTAAATTGTGACACCACTTTAAATCACATTCCCATGTACTGAAATATGTGGTGATGACATGTGTCAACATGATACCATGTTTGAGTTGGAAAATATTAAATCTTAAGTAGTTTTTCAATGAGTAGAAATTACTTTTCTAAAATAAAATAAATAAGACAAGTGTTTTAATCCTTGTAATGCTAGTGATGATGATAGATCATCTAGTGTGAACCTTTGTGTGATGATTAGAAATAGTTAAGTATTGTTTGGTGATTGTGTACCTCGTATTTATTTATAGACGCTAGTACCGACCAAGGATACGAGGAGGAAGGAGGATACTACGAGGAAGAAGCCGAGGAGAACTTCAACCACTACTCTGCACAAGGCAAGCCTATACCTGCAACCTTGCAAGCTAACACTTGCAACTTAGCAAGCTTATACTGATATATTAGCAAGCTATTAACTTAGCAAGCTTACACCACTTGATACCCAATCCTAGTTTTACTTGCAAGCTTAATACTTTATTTTCTTTATCAAAGCTTTCTCTTAGAGTTTACTTGGTGACTTATAGATTCTAAGAAGAAAATTGAAGTTAGCATAAAGAGCATAAAATTTGGCCTAAGTTAGATAATCTTGATGCCATCCTAAGGCATGAGATTGAACTTAGCTAATCCCCACTTGTTTACCAACCCTCATTAGTCTTTACCCCCACTTCTAGATGCTAGTGCTAAGCATAAAACTTGATCAAATTTAGATGGGAATACTTGGTGAAAATGGTTATGAAAACCTTAGAATGATGAGTCATTCTACTGAAATGTTTTGACATGTGTTCTTAAACACTAGATGATTTTGATGGTGAAAATGTTGTCAACACCCGGATTTTTAATCCCAGATGCCTGTTATGCCATACATCGCAATCCCAGGATTACCATTTTTGCGAGACATAACAGATTTGGATATCAAAGTACATCATCCATTACAAACCATACATAAGGTCTTACACAAATAAGGATCTCATGATCCAGTTCTTAATACAACTCAAGCAGCGGAATAACGTAATAGTAACGATAGCGTAGGCGAAGCTCCATCTTCAGGGTCACAGGCAATGCTGACGATGGGAGATGATCCTAGTTGTCGTAACCTTCCTGCAGTCCATCATCCCGGTACTCCTCTTCATAGTCATCTTGGGTACTGCACGGGTGGACAATCTTCACAAGGTAGCCTCAGCTCAGACCTTTGCCGCGAGGGAACCCATACTAAGGTATATAAATTTCCAGTCAAGCCCTACCCAATTATCGGGTATTGTGGTTGTACGGTAAAATTGGAATGGTATCGCATCCAGACAACCATCAGTTTTTTTAAAGGGTTAAGGCTGATGCCTCAACATTTTCGTCACCAAAATCATCTAGTATTCGGAAACACATGTCAAAACATTTCAGTAGAATGACTCATCATTCTAAGGTTTTCATAACCATTTTCACCAAGTATTCCCATCTAAAGTTGATCAAGTTTTATGCTTAGCACTAGCATCTACAAGTGGTGGGGAATACTAATGAGGGGTGGTAAACAAGTGGAGATTTTCTAAGTTTAATCTCATGCCTTAGGACGACATCAAGATTATCTAACTTAGGCCAAATTTTATGCTCTTTATGCTACCTTCCAATATCCTTCTAGTATCTACAATTCACTATGTAAACTCTAAGAGAAAGCTTTGATAACGAAATAAAGTATAAAGCTTGCAAGTAAAACTAGGATTAGGTTATCAAATGGGTATGATCACATATGCTTAAGGCATATAGTTGTCATGGTAACAAGCAAGTGTTAGCTTGCAAGGTTTCAAGTATTGGCTTGCATAGGTCAACTTGGGTAGTAAGGCTTGCCTTGTGCAGAGCAGTGGTTGAAGTTCTCCTCGGCTTCTTCCTCGTAGTATCCTCCTTCCTCCTCGTATCCTTGGTCGGTACTAGCATCTATAAATAAATACGAGGTAGACAATCACCAAACAATACTTAACTATTTTCAATCATCACACCAAGGTGCACTATAGATGATCTAGCATCATCACTAACATCAGAAGGATTAAAGCATTTGTCTTATTTACTTTTAATTTGAGAAAAGTAATTTCTACTCATTGAAAAATACTTAAGATTTAATATTCTCCAACTCAAACTTGGGATCATGTTGACACATGTCATCACCACATATTTTAGTACATGGGAATGTGATTTAAAGTGGTGTCACAATTTAATAAGGTTTAACCTTTTTATTTTAAATAAATAAAGTGACTAGAAATGCCTATGTGGCCTTATTTTATTACTTGAACATTATTTCTGTAAGTAAACCCATATGTTTTATATATTCTGAAAGGTATGATCAAATGTGATTTTTGAGAGTTGGAATCAACTCAAAAGCTCTTATGGTTGAATTTTGAAAAATGTTTGAATGCAGAAAAGCTTCTGCCTTGTTATTTTTACCAAGGTTGATCTATAACTCAAAAGGGTTTGAATCCAACGGGCTTGGATTAAGCATTTTAGTACCTTTCTAACAAAATTCGTTTCATGCATTTTGGTTCAGTGAGTCGAGCTGGTTTGATTTTTGAATCTATATACAGAACTGTGTTTGAAATTAAATGGAAAATCTAAATTTAAACTGTTGGGTCGCGTGGGAGACGCTAACGGGCCGGCCCAGTGTCACTTCGCAGCGCAGGGTTCAGCTGACAGGGGGTCCACCAGTTAGTGGCTCATAACGCACGAAGCGGTACGGGGCGGTGTGGGATGTTGGATTAGAGTGGGGATCAACGGCTGTGGATCGTCGTCGATGACAGACCTATCGCCGGCGAGCTCTAACCCTAGCGGCTCGGTGGGGGTGCATAGGGGGCGTACCAAGGCTCCAACGACGATGGCGAGGCGGGCAAACGGACTGGTGGTCGACGGCAAGCTCAGGGACGGTCGAGGCAGTTCCGGGGTTGGTCGTAATCAGCGGCGCCCTTCTCCTCCAGAGGTGGCCTGCTCCGGTACAATTTCGGTGAGCTACTGCTCCCCGTGCTCCGGTTAGAGGTGTGGGACGATCAATGAGGTGAGGGGAGTGGAGTGGTGTGCTACAAACGGCTGGGGGTGCCCTCCTTTTCTAGGCTCGACAGCGAGACCGAGAGGGATGGGCAGGCGACGGTGGCGACATGGCTACGGGATGATAGCGGCATGGCTGAGGGTGGCGATCGACGTGCGGACTCCTGGCGGTGCTCCAGGACTTTAATGCGGGCTTAGGGGCGGCGGTAAGCGGTCGGGAGGATCTGGCGCTCTGACGGGCAGATGCAAGCGGCAATGGCCGGCGAATGGCGATGGGTGTCTGGCGTGCTCCACGGTCGTGGCGACACGGTGGGCGCGGATGCGGTCGAGTGGCGGCTTGTGCAGCGTCTTGGTGCGCGGCGCTCTGGCGCGTCTTTCGGCATGGGTAACCTTGGTGGTGCTATCTCCTAGACATGGCGAGAGAGGGGGAGGCGGTCTGCTGCGGCGGCGACCAAGTTGGTCGGCGAGGTGGGGCTCGGCTTGGCATGGCCATGCTGCTAGAAGGTAGGGGATGGGGTAGTTATGCCCCGATTTGATCCAGAGGGGATAATGCGAGAAAATGGGGGTCAAATGGGAGACAAGTTTGGCCAGAACACTATTCAAAATAGTGAATTTGGTTTTGTTTGAATTCTGCCTGCCAAGTGTTTGATGAAATGGCCGCAATAAAATTCTTTTTGAATTTTGAAAAGATTTTTGGTGGGTGTGCTAGGAATAAGCTTGAGACTCTGTGGTTTCTTGGGTTTTGAAAATTGAGCTTGTTTGAGTGGTTTTTGAAATAGTGGGATCTTCCCATATGAAATAGATTAAATTTTAAATAGTGATTTAAACTTAGCATTTGAATGTTTTTGGCAGATCACAAAGTGGGCCTTGGTACCTCATTATGTGTACTAGCAAGGGGTGCAAAGATCCACAATTGTTTCTGTTAAGTTTTGAGTACTAGGAATAGCCAAAGTAGGCATGATAGTTAATTTGGCAAAAATGACCATTCACTTCATTTATTTATTTTGAGTTGTTTTTCTTTGGGAAAAGTTTGGGAATGATTTAGATGATGTTTATTTCACCTAAGAATCATTTTACAAGCAATGAATCACAGAACCATGGCAATTCAAATGAACTCCTAATTTAAATGCACATACACATGAATGATTTCATATTTTGAGATGGAAAAGTATTTTGTTAACCCTAATTTTGATGATTTGGATCTTAATCAACTTGGATTAAAGTTTTGGGATGTTACAAACATTCCCTCCTTAAACAAAATCTCGTCCCGAGATTTGAGAAAGAAGAACAAAGATTACCTAGGATTTAAAGAGATCGGGGAACTCCGTCCTGATGTGATCTTCGCGCTCCTAGGTAGCTTCTTCTTCCGTGTGGTTGCTCCACTGAATCTTGAGAAACTTGATGCTTCGGGTTCTGGTAGTTCTAAAAGCTTCTTCCAAAATACGGATGGGTACTTCAGGATAGGTCAGGTCATCATTGATTTCTATGGTCCGGTGATCAATATTCTTGAAAACTTCAGTCTTCTCCGGAACTTCGAGGCATTTACGAAGTAACGAGATATGGAACACATTGTGCACAACTGACATTTCTTCTGGCATTTCAATTGATATGATACTTCTCCTCGACGATTCAGAATCTTGAAGGGTCCGATATATCTGGGGGCTAACTTTCCCTTCAGCTGGAAACGCTGCATTCCTTTCAAGATCGACACTTTAAGATACACAAATTCTCTGATATTGAAAGTGAGGTCTCGACGTCTTTTATCAGCGTAACTCTTCTGTCTTGACTGGGCGGTCTTGAGGTGCTCACGAATCTTGTGAACTTTCTCTTCTGCTTCTCTTAGGATGTCGGGTCCGAAAATCGGACTCTCTCCTACTTCCGACCAATTCAAAGGGGTGCGAAACTTCCTTCCATACATGAATTCAAATGGGGCCATTTGCAAACTAGCTTGATAACTGTTGTTGTATGAAAATTATGTGAATGGTAGGCAGTCTTCCCATTTAGATCCATACTCTAACACACATGCTCTCAACATATCTTCGAGTATTTGATTTACTCGCTCCGTTTGTCCATCGGTCTGAGGGTGATAAGTTATGCTGAAATCTAGTCGGGTTCCTAAACCTTCTTGGACTTTCTTCCAGAATCTCGAGGTAAACTGTGTTCCTCGATTCGATACAATGTTCTTGGGGACTCCGTGCAAACTGACGATTCTAGCGATGTATAGCTCCGCTAGCTTCGAACTCTGGTATGTGGTCTTGACTGGTAATAAATGGGCTACTTTGGACAATCTGTCAAATATGACCCATATAGAGTCATTTCCCCTACTAGAAGTAGGCAATCCGGTGATAAAGTCCATTCCAAGTGAATCCCATTTCCATTCCAGAATTTGCAATGGTTGCAACAGTCCTGCGGGTCTTTGATGCCCCGCCTTGACTCTCTGCCATATATCACACTTGGCGATATAACTTCTGATTTCTCTCTTTATCTTATGCCACCAGAATTGTTCCTTAAAATCCTGATACATCTTCGTTCCTCTGGGGTGGATAGAATAAAGAGTATCATGAGCTTCCTTCAGAATAACTTCTTTCAACTCTGAATCTGCTGGTACACCAAGACGTCCTTTGTATCACAGAACTCCTTCTTCTTCGGTGAATCCGGGGACCTTGCCTGTACCGATACGACGCTTGATTCCGTCGATACTAGCATTTCCTTTTTTCGCCTCTTTGATCTAGCTGATCAAAGTGGGTTGAAGTTATATGCTAGCCAAAAATCCTTCGCTCACTAATTCCATTCGGAAATCTTCCATCTGCATGTGAAAACTTGGTTGCTCCTTCAAAATCATGGAGTTCAAGCGGCACGGCAATCTGCTAAGGGCATCTTCTACCACATTGGCTTTACCGGGGTGATAGTGAATGTCCAGGTCGTAATCCTTGATTAGCTCAATCCATCTTCTCTGTCTCATATTCAGCTCTTTCTGAGAGAATATATACTTTAGGCTCTTATGATCCGAATAAATCTCACAATGGTTTCCCATGAGATAATGCCTCCATATCTTCAGGGCTAGAACTACGGCTGCGAGCTCGAGGTCATGGGTTGGGTAGTTTTGTTCATCCTGCTTTAGTTGTCGAGATAGATAAGATATAACTTTTCCTTCTTGCATCAGCACACATCCTAGGCCGATCTTGGATGCGTCACAATACACATCGAAGGGCTTCGTGATATCCGTCATGATCAAGACGGGGGCTAAAACCAATCTTCTCTTGAGTTCTTGGAAACTCGCTTCACATTTGTCCGTCCATTCAAACTTCTTGTCCTTCTTCAGCAATTGGGTCATGGGTCTGGCGATACTCGAGAATCCTTCTACGAACTTGCGGT
Source organism: Avena insularis (assembly GCA_023614405.1). Lineage (NCBI taxonomy): Eukaryota > Viridiplantae > Streptophyta > Magnoliopsida > Poales > Poaceae > Avena > Avena insularis. Next base: position 61,047,494 of record CM042689.1, read on the forward strand.
AGTATCCCGCTAATCCGAGAAATGCACGAACTTGGGTTTGAGTGGTTAGGGCTTACCAATCTTCGACATCTTTCACCTTTGCAGGGTCAACAGCAATTCCTCCGGCTGATACAATGTGGCCGAGGAATCCTACCTCATGTAACCAGAATTCACATTTGCTAAACTTGGCATGCTCTCTAAGGGTTCCAAGAATGGTCCTTAGGTGTATCTCATGTTCTTCCTCTGATTTGGAATAAATCAGAATGTCATCGATGAAAACAACGACAAACTTATTCAGGAAGTCCATAAAAATCTTATTCATGAGATTCATGAAATAAGCGGGGGCATTGGTTAATCCAAAAGACATGACAGTATACTCGTATAATCCATATCTGGTGGTAAAGGCAGTCTTTGGAATATCCTCTGCGTGAATCTTGAGTTGATGATAGCCAGTTCTAAGATCAATCTTAGAAAACACCTTGGCACCAGTCAACTGGTCAAACAGATCTTCTATCTTTGGCAATGGGTACTTGTTCTTGATAGTGACATCATTCAACTTCCGATAATCCGTACACAAACGGTTACCTCCATCTTTCTTGTCCACGAACAAAACAGGTGATCTCCATGGTGACGCACTTGGTAGAATCAATCCAATTTCCAGCATGGCATCCAGTTGCTTCTTCAGTTCTGCTAGTTCAGACGGGTTCATACTATATGGTCTCTGGGCTATGGGTCCGGTTCCAGGGATTAGTTCAATGATAAACTCGATATCCCGATCTGGGGGCATACCGGGCAAAACATCTGGAAATACATCGAGGTATTCACAGGCTATCCGGACTTGGTCAATGGTAGGTTGGGTTATACTCTTGTTGCACTTGAATTGACGAGGTAAGGTTTCAGATATATGCTCGACTGATACTCTGGCTGTACTAGTCATGGTTATGGCTTTCTTGGAAAAGTCAATTAATCCTTTATCTTTGGACATCCAATCCATTCCTAGTACTACTTCCAAACCTTTAGTTCCTAGAAGAAAGAGAGATTCTTGAATGGTCTACACGATGAGATGCAGACGGTGTTAGTCAATATCCCCTTTGCGGATATTGAAGCCTTAGTTGACTCTGCCATTCAGATGGAAGGAAAGATCAACCAAGCCAATGAGAACCGCAAGCGCCGCATGATGCATCAACCAGGAACCCACCATACACCAAAGTATGGCCCCAACCCATCTCCAGGATCTGCCCCAAGAACCAACAGACCCCCGATGAACCGTCCGACCTATCCCAACCGTGGAAACCCAAGGCCCGGAGGAAACCACAACAACCCCGGCAACTCCAGCATTTCAACCGTGCACCACCCAAGTTCAACAACAACAATGCCATGACCAACCCCAACACTGCTCAAAGGACTAGAAGCAATGTTGTGCCTGTTGCAGCAAAGGACAAGTCGCAAGTGATTTGTTATGAATGTGGAACCAAGGGTCACTATTCCAATGAGTGCCCCAAGAAGATTGCCGCATCCCCCAATGCAAATTCCCCAGCTCAACATCAACGTCATGTTCAGCCCGGAAGAAGGTTTGCTCCAGGGAACTCGCTCAATCGCAACGGCCGTCTCTTTCTCATGCATGCTGAAGAAGCCTAGGAAGCGCCAGATGTCGTGCTGGGTATGTTTTCTGTTAACTCAGTACTTGCAAGAGTGTTGTTTGATTCTGGAGCATCGCACTCATTTGTTACTGAAGAATTTGCATGCACTAGTAAGATTCAACCAACCAAATTGAAGCATGTTATGATTGTTCAAATACCTGGTTCAACCACCAAAGCTAGGCAAATTTGCAAAGCCGTCCCTATCCGAATCCATGGCATAGATTTTTATGCTAATCTAATAGTACTCGGAACTAAAGGTTTGGAAGTAGTACTAGGAATGGATTGGATGTCCAAACACAAAGTATTAATTGACTGCGCCTAGAAAGCCATAACCATGACCAGTACAGCCGGAGTATCAGTCGAGCATGTATCTGAAACCTTGCCTCGTCAATTCAAGTGCAACAAGAGTATAGCCCAGCCAACCATTGACCAAGTTCGGATAGTCTATGAATACCCCGATGTATTTCCAGATGTTTTGCCCGGTATACCCCCAAATCGGGATATCGAGTTTATCATTGAACTAATCCCTGGAACCGGACCCATAGCCCAGAGACCATATAGTATGAACCCGTCGGAACTAGCAGAACTGAAGAAGCAACTGGATGCCATGTTGGAAATTGGACTGATTCAACCAAGTGCGTCACCATGGAGATCACCTGTTTTGTTTGTGGACAAGAAAGATGGAGGTAACCGTTTGTGTATGGATTATCGAAAGTTGAATGATGTTACCATCAAGAACAAGTACCCATTGCTAAAGATAGAAGATTTGTTTGACCAGTTGACTGGTGCCAAAGTGTTTTCTAAGATTGATCTTAGAACTGGCTATCATCAACTCAAGATTCGCACAGAGGATATTCCAAAGACTGCCTTTACCACCCGATATGGATTATACGAGTATATTGTCATGTCTTTTGGATTAACCAATGCCCCCGCTTATTTCATGAATCTCATGAATAAGATTTTTATGGACTTTCTGGATAAGTTTGTCGTTGTTTTCATTGATGACATTCTGATTTATTCCAAATTAGAAGAAGAACATGAGCTACACCTAAGGACCATTCTTGGAACCCTTAGAGAGCATCAGCTATATGCCAAGTTTAGCAAATGTGAATTCTGGTTACAGGAGGTAGGATTCCTCGGACATATTGTATCAGCTGGAGGAATTGCCGTTGACCCTGCGAAGGTGAAGGATGTCGAAGATTGGCAAGCCCCAACCACTCAAACCCAAGTTCATGCATTCATCGGATTAGTGGGATACTACCGCAAGTTTGTAGAAGGATTCTCGAGTATTGCCATACCCATGACCCAATTGCTGAAGAACGACAAGAAGTTTGAATGGACCGACAAATGTGAAGCGAGTTTTCAGGAACTCAAGAGGAGATTGGTTTCAGCCCCAATCTCGATCATGCCGGATATCACGAAGCCCTTTGATGTGTATTGTGACGCATCCAAGATCGGTCTTGGATGTGTGCTAATGCAAGAAGGCAAAGTCATATCTTATCTATCCCGACAACTGAAGCAACATGAACAGAATTATCCAACCCATGACCTTGAACAAGAAGCCGTAGTTCTAGCCCTGAAGACATGGAGGCACTACCTCACGGGAAACCATTGTGAGATTTATTCAGATCACAAGATCTTGAAGTATATATTCACTCAGAAGGAGCTGAATATGAGGCAGATAAGATGGATTGAGCTAATCAAGGACTATGATCTGGACATTCACTATCACCCTGGTAAAGCCAATGTGGAAGCAGATGCCCTTAGCAGATTGCCATGTCGCTTGAACTCCATGATTTTGAAGGAGCAACCAAGTTTGCAAAAACAGATGGAAGATTTCCGAATGGAATTAGTGAGTGAAGGATTTTTGTCTAGTATAGAACTTCAACCCACTTTGATCAGTCAGATCAAGGAGGCATAGAAAGGAAATGCTAGTATCGACGGAATCAAACGTCGCATCGGTACATGCAAAGTACCCGGATTCACCAAAGACGAAGAAGGAGTTATGTGGTACAAAGGACACCTTTGTGTACCAGCAGATTCGGAATTGAAAGAAGTGATTTTGAAAGAGGCCCATGATACTCTTTATTCTATCCACCCTAGAGGAACAAATATGTATCGGGATTTGAAGGAACAATTTTGGTGGCATAACATGAAGAGAGAAATCGGAAGCTATATCGCCAAGTGTGATATCTGTCAGAGAGTCAAGGCGGGACATCAAAGACCCGCAGGGCTATTGTAACCGCTACAGATTCCGGAATGGAAATGGGATTCCATTGGAATGTACTTTATCACCGGATTGCCTACTTCTAGTAGGGGAAATGACTCTATCTGGGTCATAGTGGACAGATTGTCCAAATTCGCCCATTTCTTACCAGTCAAGACCACATACCAGAGTTTGAAGCTAGCAGAGTTATACATCGCTAGAATCGTCAGTTTGCACGGAGTCCCCAAGAACATCGTATCAGATCAAGGAACCCAGTTTACCTCAAGATTCTGGAAGAAGGCCAAGAAGGTTTAGGAACTCGACTAGATTTCAGCACCGCGTATCACCCTCAGACCGATGGACAAACGGAGCGAGTAAATCAAATACTCGAAGATATGTTGAGAGCATGTGTGCTAGAGTATGGATATAAATGGGAAGACTGTCTGCCTTTCGCAGAATTTTCATACAACAACAGTTATCAAGCTAGCCTGCAAATGGCCCCATTTGAATTCATGTATGGAAGGAAGTGTCGAACCCCTTTGAATTGGTCGGAAGTAGGAGAGAGTCAGATTTTCGGACCCTACATCCTACGAGAAGCAGAAGAGAAACTTCACAAGATTCGTGAGCACCTCAAGACCGCCCAGTCAAGACAGAAGAGTTACGCCGACAAGAGACGTCGATACCTCGCTTTCAATAGCGGAAATTTCGTGTACCTTAAAGTGTCACCTTTGAAAGGAATGCAGCATTTCCAGCTCAAAGGAAAGTTAGCCCCCAGATATATCAGACCCTTCAAGATTCTCAATCGTCGAGGAGAGGTATCATATCAATTGGAGCTGCCAGAGGAAATGTCAGTAGTGCACAATGTGTTCCATATATCGTTACTTCGCAAAGGCCTTGAAGTTCCGGAGAAGACCGAAGTTTTCAAGAACATTGATCACATGGCCATAGAGATCAACTATGACCTGACCTATCCTAAGTACCCATCTGTATTTTGGAAGAAGCTTTCAGAACCACCAGGACCCGAAGCATCAAGTTTCTCAAGATTCAGTGAAGCAACCACACTGAAGAAGCTACCTGGGAGCGAGAAGATCACATCAGGACGGAGTTTAACGATCTCTTTAAATCCTAGGTAATCTTTTTCTTCCTTTTTCAAATCTCGAGACGAGATTTTGTTTAAGGGGGGAAGGTTTGTAACATCAGAAAAATATAAAACAATGATCATCAAACTCTAATCACTAAAATTAGGGTTAACAAAAACTTTGATTAATTAAAATCATATGAATGCATGTGTGAATGAGATGATTTGATAAATGCATGAAAGAACTTGTGTGATTAACCTAAATAGCAAGAAATGGTTTAAAGAGGAAAATAACATCATATAAAACATTTCCATGCAGAAACAAATCAAGAGAAAATCAAAAACTAATCAAATAAAGCAAATGGTCATTTTTGCCAATCTTGCTCACTAGGTCACTTTGAGTGTTTCTAGTCCAAGATTTTAAACAGAAACTTTACCAATTCTTTTCACCCCTTGCTAGAACAAGTAAAAGTGAACCAAATCCCATCTTGCAAACTTACAGAAACATTTGGCAACCTCATTCAAATCACAATTCAAAATTGAATCTTTATCATATGTGAAGATCACCCATTTTCAAAACCCAACCAAACCAGTGCCCCTTGACTAATCCAACTAACCAGGCACTCCCTAGTATGTGCCTAGCAAACCCACCAAGTTTGAATCCAAAATTCAAATTCAAAGTTCTTGTAGCCATTTTATCAAACACCTTGCAGATGCAAATCAAACAAACATCAAACACTATAGTGTGCAGTAATTTTGGCCTAACTTATTCTCTATCTAGCTCACTCTACACCCTCAGTAGGTCATCTAACTTGTTTAACCCCTCTAGCTCACTGTAAACCAGACCATGCCATTAATGGCAAGCATGCCGAGCCTCAGCTTGCCACCCCATTGTCGGTAGCAAGCTAGGAGAAACACCAATCCTAGCAAGCATGTCTAGCAGGCACTCCACCATCCACCGCCACTCCCTGTCCCAGCCCCGAGCACTGCCAACCCCTGGACCACACGACAAGACCATGCCAAACCTCTCTGCGTGCGAGCCGAGAGCGCGTCAGTGCGCCACCCTCGACCAACACCCACATACCGCGCCGCGTGCGTGTGTGATCACCATCGCCCAGCAACCCTGCAGACATGCCCGTTCATCGCCGCGCGGACCACGCACGCTGTGCGCCATTAAAATCGTCACGTTCCGACCAATCAGCACCGCCCCACGCCTCGCCACCATGTCGTTGAGTTTCGCCAGGGAGCACAGCACCGCCTCTAAAATCGCCCATGCGGTAGCACTACTGCGTCGCCGACCACGACGAGCTCAGCCCGCGCCTGTCGGTCCCCTTCAGCCACTATAAATAGAGTCCTCCACCGCTTGTTTTCTTCACACCAGTTCACTCCCCTCTCCCTCAGAACCACCCCACCTCACTCCCGGAGCAAGGCGAGCAGCGCATCGCCGGAATTTGGCCGAAGCCCGCCGCTGCTGGAGGAGAAGGGTGTCGTCGATTGGAGCCGCCCCAGGAGAAGCTGCCGGTACCAGGAGGATCGCCATCGTCGACTTCGTCATTTTCCCCCATCGCCGACCATCGCCTGAGCCCCGGTGAGCCTCCCACGACCCCCACCTGCCATGCTAGGGTTCTGTCTCGCTGGCGCTGCCCGACGTGGACGATGAATCAGAGCCATTCGATTAGAACTAGATCCCTCGGTCTCACTGACGTGTGGTGACAACCACTTAACCAGCCCGCGCGTGCGCTGTGCGTAGTGGGCCGGCCAAGTTAAACCTCCCGCGCGACCCAACAATTCAAATTTAGTTTTATTCATTTAATTTTAAACACAGTTCTGTACATAGATTCAAAAATTAACCCAACTCGATTCATTGAACCAAAATGCATGAAACTAATTTTCTTAGAAAGTTACTGAAATGCTTAATCCAAGCCCGTTGGATTCAAACTATTTGGATTTATATATCAACCATGGTAAAAATAACAAGACATAAGCTTTTCTGCATTCAAACATTTTTCAAAATTCAACCATAAGAGCTTTTGAGTTGATTCCAACTCTCAAAAATCACATTTGATCATACCTTTCAGAATATATAGAAACATATGGGTTTACTTGCAGAAATAATGTTCAAGTAATAAAAGAATGCCACATAGGCATTTCTAGTCACTTTATTTAATTAAAATAAAAAGGTTAAACCTTATTAAATTGTGAAACCTCTTTAAATCACATTCCCATGTACTGAAATATGTGGTGATGACATGTGTCAACATGATCCCATGTTTGAGTTGGAGAATATTAAATCTTAAGTAGTTTTTCAATGAGTAGAAATTACTTTTCTAAAATAAAATAAATAAGACAAGTGTTTTAATCCTTGTAATGCTAGTGATGTTAATAGATCATCTAGCGTGAACCATTGTGTGATGATTAGAAATAGTTAAGTATTGTTTGGTGATTGTGTACCTCGTATTTATTTATAGACGCTAGTACCGACCAAGGATACGAGGAGGAAGGAGGATACTACGAGGAAGAAGCCGAGGAGAACTTCAACCACTGCTCTGCACAAGGCAAGCCTATACCTGCAACCTTGCAAGCTAACACTTTCAACTTAGCAAGCTTATACTGATATTAGCAAGCTATTAACTTAGCAAGCTTACACCACTTGATACCCAATCCTAGTTTTACTTGCAAGCTTAATACTTTATTTTCTTTATCAAAGCTTTCTCTTAGATTTTACTTGGTGACTTATAGATTCTAAGAAGAAAATTGAAGGTAGCATAAAATTTGACCTAAGTTAGATAATCTTGATTCCATCCTAAGGAATGAGATTGAACTTAGCTAATCCCCACTTCTTTACCAACCCTCATTAGTCTTTACCCCCCACTTCTAGATGCTAGTGCTAAGCATAAAACTTGATCAACTTTAGATGGGAATACTTGGTGAAAATGGTTATGAAAACCTTAAAATGATGAGTCATTCTATTGAAATGTTTTGACATGTGTTCTTAAACACCAGATGATTTTGATGATGAAAATGTTGAGGCATGAGCCTTAGCCCTTTATAAAACTGATGGTTGTCTGGATGCGATACCATTCCAATTTTACTGTACAACCACAATACCCAAAAATTGGGTAGGGGCTTGACTGAAAAATTATATACCTTAGTATGGGTTCCCTTGCGGACAAGGTCTAAGCTGAGGCTACCTTGTGAAGATTGTCCACCTGTGCAGTACCCAAGATGATAGTTGGTCATGGTTGGGAGGCCAAACTCACAGGAGAGGTGCCTACACTAGGGCGTGTAATTGAAAGGTTAAGACTGATTATCCGCATACTGAGTATGGTGAATTCAGGATTTGTTCATGACAGATGTATCGAATGTTGTGGTGAAAGTGTACAATCTCTGCAGAGTGTCAAACTATTCGAATAGCCGCGTCTGTGGTTATGGACAGTTGGAGTGGCCATACTGTTCTATCGTCAGATGTTTTCAAAATGACTTATAAAATGATTTATGACTTTGACTTGACCACAACAGAGTTGTGACATGAAATGCAAGTTTCCACTTAGGTGTTATCAAATTTTCAACTAGTTTTTCTTTGCTTCTGAACTTAGTAAAGGTAAATCTGGCTTTTTGCAAAACAACCCTAGAGTTTAGTATCCTACTACAAAAACCCCCTTAACTTGTTAGTATTAGTTTGCGAGTACTTAAAGAGTACTCATGGTTTTGTTCCTGGCTATTCCCGTGGTCAGACTATGAAGAGGAGTACCCGGATGATGGACCGCAGGAAGGTTACAACAACTAGGATCATCTCTCATCGTCAGTATTGCCTGTGACCCTGAAGATGGAGTTTCGCCTACGCTATCGTTATCTTTACGTTATTCCGCAGCTTGAGTTGTATTAAGAACTGGATCATGAGATCTTTATTTGTGTAATACCTTATGTATGTTTTGTAATGGATGATGTACTGTGATATCCAAATCTGTTATGTCTCGTAAAAATGGTAATCCTGGGATTGCGATGTATGAAATAACAGGCATCTGGGATTAAAAATCCGGGTGTTGATAGAGGTCCTTCATGTAACTTGTACTTCCATCGACCATGTTAACTGAAGCACCTCGCTCCGGGGGGACCTACCACAGTTAAAAGAAAATGCAACCCTTCCAATTATCACATAAAGTGAATGTACCATTGTTTCTTATATAATTCTATTTTTCAAGCTTTCTAGCTAACTTTGCACACTTTCCTTCTTTGTCGATTCAACGGAATTAGGTTAAACTTGAGCTATAAGTAAGCGCGGTAGATTAATTGCTTTTGACTTAAATGTAATTTTAGAGGTAGATGGGTGCATCTTTTTGTAGCAAAGAATCATGTTGGTGTGAATTTTGAACTATCTAGAAAGAACATTCTCAATTTCCTGAGTGATGACGAGATTATTCTTTTCCATAAAAAATAAAGTTCAAAGAATATGAATCTGAATGCCATAATCCAACAAGCTTACAGACATATTAAGTGGACCAATATGTTGTATGTAATTGAGATTTCTATGTTTTATGAGTTTTCAAATTCTCTAGCTAACTCTGCCCACTTGAGTGACTTTACGTCGATTTATCAAAATTAGGTTAAATTTGAGCATCGAGTAAATTTTAGGCTGCTTTGATAGTTTTACGAAAAAGCTTTTTGGGGGTACCCATCGGAGGGTCAATTAATATATCAAAAACCACCGAGAGTTTTGACAACAGATTCAACTTCTTGCTAAGATTATTCATCTTGACAACTTAACAAAATTAGGCCAAACTTGAGCTACAAGTAGACGCGATAGATTGCTCTCAAATTAAATGTAATTTCAAAGCAGTAGATGAGTACATCTTCTTATAGTAAGCAATACCGTCGGTGTGAGTTTCCAATTATAAGGAAATAACATGCTAATTTTTTGAGTGATGACGATCGAGATTGTTCATTTCCAAAAAGAAAGTCTGAAAAATATGGATCTGGATGCCATAAGACAAGCTTTCGACATATATTGGACCGACATGTTGTACTTATGATTAATTTCCATGTTTTAGGAGTTTTGAAACTTCGGCCTACCTAACTCTGTCCACTTAATGACTTTATGTCTATTTACTAAGATTAGGTAATTTTTTTGAACTATAAATAAATTGTAGGTTGCTTTAAAAGTTTACAAAAAAGCTTTTGGAAGGTACCCACGAGGAAGTCACAACTAATATATCAGAAACCACCGAGATTTTAGACGACATGTCCAACTTCTTGCTAAGATTTTTTATCTTGACAATTTAACAAAATTTGGTCAAACTTGAGCTACACAAGTAAGCGTGATATTTTTCTCATGAATTAAATGTATTTTTAAAGGTAAATGGGTGCATCTTTTTGTAGTAAACAATGTCATGGGTGTGAGTTTTGAACTATGAGGAAAGAACATTCAATTCTCATTTTTTTGAGTGATGAGAATATAATTCTTTTCCGTAAAGAAAAGTTCGAAGAATATTGGATATAGATGCCATAAGCCAAGTTTACATACATATATATTGGACCAATATACTGTACTTACGATTTTCATGTTTATGAGTTTTCAAACTTCCTAGCTAACTGAGCCCACTTAAATGAATTTATGTCGATTTATATAGATAGAGATAGAGATGAAATTGGTGGCTAGGGTTTTCTCATCCGGACGGTGACAGTCGTTAGATCGTGCTCGCGCTCCTCTGCCCCACTCACCCTTCCACCTTATCCTTTCCCGGAACGCCGGCGTTCGGCGGCTCTTCCCATCTCACCTTCCTCCGGCAGCCGTTACATCCTCGACGCTTCCCCTTTCCACGCCGATGAATCGCAATCACAATAGATTCCTGTGGTAATATCCGTAAAGCTTACTACAAATTTTCTGATCGGAAGCAACTCTTTCTATTATGGTCGTTGTTATATGCAGGATTGCTGCATATTAGTGCACTCAGAAAAAAATAAGTTTTTCCCTTAGTTGCAGCACATATGTTGTACTCTAGATATAGATTTTCAATTTTCATAAAAAAAGATATTGGTTTTCATGTTGCTTCTCCATCGTTTTCTAAGATGTACAGCACAAATTGGTCCTCGATTTGCAAGGTTGTTGTTTCACCTTGTAATTGCGCTATATATTTCAAGTATAATACATGTGCGTGTCTTTGCATTCATGAGGCTCGGCTCTAACCCATAGCTACCTTGGGCGAAGCCCGGGGGCCCAGGTCTGGGAGGTGCCCAGGATCGAGTCCTTCCTACCTATACCTCTGTTGTTCTGTAGTTCTATTTTATGATTGTCTGAAAAAAAATACTACAAGGCCCAGCAATCGAGAGAGGAGCCATCTTAGCCAGGACACGAAAAGCACACGATTGGGCTGTTCATCTGATCGTGATTTAGGCCTCGTATAATACAGTCGCCCCCTCCTACAGGCGGCGCTGCTCCTAACCCATCGACCATCTCGCCATCTTGCCGATCGCCTGCTCACCTGTGGCCTCTTCTCCATGAGTCAGTTTGTAAGTCCACGATTTTATCTCTCGTCTGATCCTTCATCCAATTCGTGTTTTAATCTCTTAATTAGGGTTTTAACTTTCAAGATCATAATTTCATGTAAGTTCCTTCACCATTAATCCGTTATAGGATGCCGAAACAATTTTCTGGTGATGCAAAAAGGAAGAAAAGAAAGCGAGTGAATCAGCTTATCGAATCGTAAAAGGGTGCTTTAATAAATGTTTTCCAACAAGTAGTACTGATGCATGATTGTCGATGGGCTCATTGGAATTTGGGTTTTATTTGAAGTAATCAAATTAACAAGGAATACCCTTTTTATTATTCCTATCGTAATGTGACATTGCTTTAGTGCTTGATAGTTATTTATAGACATCTCCGACTATAAATGTGTGGTTAGATATTACCTCTTAATTTTTTGCAAGTGAAAATAACCACTTATATGTCTATATATCTAGTTACGTTTACATTTATATATTGGCCTTTGGGGCCCTCTTGTCGACATCGCCTCAGGGCCTCGCAAAATATAGAACCGGCCATCATGACTGTTGGTTCCTTTTAGCAAAAATGAATGCTATATTTATATCAGAGTTGAGGTTATTTTTGGAGGATGTAATCTTTACCTTAGCATAATTCTGGGTTAAATCTCCCTATTTCAGACTAACAGTGGAAGTGGAAATCCAGCCTAATTGTGCACCAATGGAGACAGAACAGGAAAACGAGGCATTAAAAGCTGGTTCTCATGTGGATGTCAGTGTAGCTGAAGATAAATCAACTGCTGTCAAATGCGATCCATGGGACCCTCCTTTTCCTTCGTATGATTATTCTACTCACAAATCCTACTCAGAGGTATGGTAACTAACACTACCTTTATATTATCCATGTCATCTTCTGTTCTGTTTTCTTCATTACACCTCTTGACACGATTCTCTCTATCAGTGGAGTAAACAAATGAAAGCTTGTCTCATGGCCTCCAGATCAACCAATATAATCATCCCGGATCGTATTCCTGAGGTTCAGTGTTGTCTTTGCTCATAGAGTATTTCACTTCTATCCTGCTTCTGCAGTACATTTTATCATCTTATATATTGCAGCATTTGTGTTTTGCTGCCCTAAGAGGCTAAGACTCATGGCTGCAAGACTCTGTTTATTTTGTTTTTCTTTATACATCTCACTACTGATTGTGTTTCACCCTTTCATTGAATCCATGATCCAGATTGCGAATTCTAAGTTCTATAAAATATATCCCCACTTGCTGCCCATCCTGGAGAAAGATAGTGCCCAGTGCTTTCTTCACTTTTACGCCGACTACAGGGACTACCTTGCTCGTAGTTACATCATCATCCCAGAAGTCCTCAACCAGATGATTGTTGAAGATGCCCTGAATTGTGCAAAAGTTGTCCTGGAGGGCAAGGCTCCTGTGCTCGAAGGTTTCCGTGCTAATCCGAACTGTATGAATCAGTATGGGTACTTTCCCCTTCATGAAGCTGCGGAAAGGTTCTCTGTTGACATGATCAAGTTACTCCTCCATCATGGTGCATCGCCTAATTTACGCACAGCTGGTGCTTTAGTCATTGAGGACCTACTCCCACTCCATGTTGCAGTCGAGAACACTTGCCTGCACAAGTATTTGGAGGGTAATCTACTTCCCAACCAGGAGCATCCTGTTCATCCATCAAAGAAAGATCCTAACTTTGTCTACAAACTTATTTATCTTCTGTGCCTACCTGAGATGGTTTGTCTCATATCCCTACCTACACATATTATTACGTTTGAGAGCCCATGTCATATATGTCAAACCACCAGTACCACAATACTTAATACTAGGCATTGTGACATCTCCACTTGATTAATAGAATAGCTTCCCGTGAGTTACTCTTTCATTGACAGAACATCTCCACTTCATATTGACAGAACATCTGGACATGTTATTGCTATGTGCCGTGACAAGTTTTTAATCAAGATAAAACGAGTAATTTTGAAGTTGATAACATTCGATTTTCTGTGCTTGGAAATGATAACTAGTTTCATGTTAACTGCTACCTCTGTCTCATATTGCTTGTAATAACATCTTATATTACAGGACAGAGAGAGTATGTTTTGCTGCAAGGACATAATAAATATGGAAGTTAATTACCAATACTTGCATATAAATGCTGAAAGTACTTTGTTTTTGTACTCGTTGGTTCTTTTGCAGAAAATTTTCTTGGACACCACTAGATTGCTTGCTGAACATACAAATAATCTCGTCGAGGAGATCTGGAATTATATAAAGGATGGGAAACTGTTGCAAACAGCAGTTTTGCTCCTAGCAGCTCAAGCAGATATACGTGTCATTGATGGATTCTCTACTATCATTACTCGCATTGCCGAAGAAACCACTGCCATAACATTTGAGAGGAGTGAATATGAAAAGGGAAATCTGGATTTCGAGGCGAAGTGTGAACATTTGTCATCTGCATTGTCGCTTGTCCAAATAATTGCCAAAGCTGGTAAAGCTCTTGATTCATGCATTCAGACGCATCAAGAGGTAGCATACCTTTTGCAGATGGCCGTTATATTGTCTGTAATCTAGTTCTCTTTTTTTTTTGCTCTTTCCAATACAGCTTTGATAATGTCCTGCAGGTGTGTCATGAAGATGTTGTTAAACGCATTTCACAGATTATTAATGGTTATGGTTTTTTCCCTACTGGAGGAGTCATCCACATTGGCAACATGTACATTTTACACTCTGTTTGCATTGCTTCAATGATTGTTTCTCTTGTATGTGAATGCATTTTTGGTACGATGTTCATTTAATTATTTATTCTACTTGTTGAAGATGCCCGTATGAATGGTCGCTAATGCCTGGCCGTGAACCACCTGAAGAACATGGTGGGTGTAGATGTTGAAGTTGTTTGAATTTTTTGTAGAAGAATCCTCATTTAAACTGTAATTTGTAATGAAAACAGGGAAGATGGTTGAAGCTGAGGCAGCTGCAGAGGGTGCATATAAGGTACAGATATTTCATGTTTTGCTATATATGTTCAACTGAAGTTACTATTGTCTCTTTTGCATTCCGTATGTTTATGTTTGTTCTAGGGAACTGGAGTTTGCCATTACATTCGAGAGCAACCTTATTTGGTTAGGATAATCTTTATAGGTAAAACTATAGTGCGGACTATCTATGACCAGCTAAGTAACACCAATATGGCGCAAGACACAGACACGGGAATAAGCATACAGTGATATGGTATACAGAACTTCCCAAAAACAACCATACAGGGATACAGTGTATAAATAGTTAAAAAAATCCATGTAATAAAGACTAAATATAATTTCAAGGATGTGATATGAGATCAAAATATGGCCCCAGCCCTACGTTCACCCATCTCACTGCCAACACCTAGCATTGTTCCGTCCAGTCCCAGCCACATTTCGGCACCAAGTCAAAATAGATAGCGAATCATCCTTAGATGATGAAAGCATTCAGTGATGCCAGCAAATAAGCATTCGGCCACCAAGCAACTGCAGTCCATATTAAGCAGCAACGTCAACAAACCAGCAACAACAAGAACCGAGAAAACCAAGCAGCGGCGGCAGTACAAGGGCAACAGCAAGAAGCGAAGCGAGAGGGGGAGGGAGGGAAGAGATGAGGTAGAAGGCTACCTTGCTCAAGCTTGCTGCAGGGAGCTGGGTAAAGAGCTGGGACCTGGGGGATTTGGACTCTTCTCTTTTGTTTAAATTCAAAAAGATGGGCTACTCGGATACAACATCTATCAGGACGTTGAGCCGTATCAGTGCTCCGTATATATATGGCCAGTCATTACAGTAAATGAGTAGAAATTATAGGAGGCATACGCACTGTGTAATGAAAACAATGATCTCTTCCATCCATGGTTGAAGATCTCTAGGAAAAGCCAAATTTTTTGTTGATAATCTTGTCCTTGTAATGATTTAGAAATACATGCGCTTACACCTGTAGTCTACGTACAGCTTCTTGAAAACAGCCATTTTTTTTTCATAAAAGTTGCATGGCATACACACTCATGTTAGGCGAGTGTTGACAGTTGCATGGATAGTAACATTTACATGTACCAGTTGCATGGATAGTACTCCCTCCCTTTGGCAGAGCAGCAATTCTAGCGTGCACGCTAAATACATGCATGGCCCCACACACTCTCTCTTCTTTTTTATTTCAGAGTATTGTTGCATGCATGATCACAGTGTACCACTCCCTTCACCGTATGCATTATTTAGTTTAAACTTTGAATCTTAATATCTTTTGAACATAAAATCCAATTTATGAACCGGTTGTGCATTTAGATTCCTAGTAAAGAAAGCTTCAAAACAAGACTAATATTGAATATATTTTAAAAATATTTAAAAATCAACTTCTAAAACTTGATGAAATTTTGAAAAACATTATGAAACCTAGTGATTTTTCTTGTTTACAACCGTTTTTCAAACTTTGTTAATCATAATAAGAAAAATAATTGGTAATTTCTATAGACATTAAAAAATAATATATATTAATAAAAACATGGATATTTTTAAGACATAATATTTTAATTATGTTTCTTTGTGTTTGGAAATTTAGGATCTAAATTTTGTCAAAATAAAACTTTTTTGAGTTGGCTTAAAAGATATTTTCAAAATAAATACTCATGTTTAAACGGATTGCTAATCTGATATTTATTTTAAAACATATTGACTTTTAAAATCTAAGACTATAATATAAAACAAAAGAAAGTACCGGAAAGTGGGCATGATGAGTAAAGTGTATTGCATGCATGTGTCAGAGCATGGAAGAGAAAAAGGAGGAGAGAGAGTGTCTAAACTCAAATCTCAAACAGATGAACGGTTGTAACATGCACGCTACCTAGCATGCACGCTAGACTTGCATTTTCGCTCCCTTTGGAAATATAAGATGTTTTAGGATTATGAAGAAGATGTATCTAGACACATTTTAGTGTCTAGATTCATTTGAACCTATACACTAAAAGATGTCTAGATACATCTCCTTCACAAACCTAAAACATCTTATATTTCTAAACGAAAGGAGTAACATTTACACGTAAGAATACGGGTGCGTCAACGCCGCGCGCGGAAGCGAGCATGCGTTACAACAAAAGGGAAGGGAAGACCGTTTGCTTATAGATAGACGGACGAGTTGGCTCTCTGAAGCGTGTCCATGGAAGAGGTGCACGCCGATGAAACAAGAAGCAATTGGGACGGGAAGGCGTGAAGGAAAGGCAAGAGAGGGGGGCGTGCGCTGAAGCCATCCTGGCGGCTGACAGCAGGTAAAATCTTGACGACGGCGGCGTGGCTGGAACAGAATCATGCGCAAGGAACCATTATAAGAAGGGTCGTACTACGCGTCGTCCCCCGGGGATAATTCCTCAAAATTCCCCGGGTCCTTCTGCTGACACGTGTTCTTCAAAAAGGTTTTAAATCCCACCTTTGCTACAAACATATTCGCTTTATCGCAAGCCGCCCAAAGGTAGGCTCTTCTCAAACTATCAATCTTTGCAAGCACCTCCATAGGGACATCAAGGACGGTGATGAAGTAAGTGACCACACTTGTAAGCACGGATTTCACAAGATAAGATCGCCCGACCATAGTAACATGCTTCCCAACCCATGGCACAAGCTTTGCCGCCACCTTATCTTCCAGCGGTTGGAAATGGATCCTTTTGAGGCGAGACACTCATAGGGGCAGCCCAAGATACTTCATAGGGAAGGAGGTATGCACGGCCGGAAAGGCTTAAAGGATTTCCTCGAGATCGACGTTCTCACAACGGATGGGCGCCACTTGACTTTTTGTGCAGTTTGTGACAAGACCAGTGACCTTGCCAAAGAGGTCAAGCGAGGAAGCCAAGAAGGTGATATCATTTTTGATGGGCTTCACGAAGATGGCGGCATCATCGGCATAAAGAGAAGTCCTAATCGTAGGGACGCGGCCACGAAGTTTATGAAGGTGTCCTTGCTCGGTGGCTTTGCAAAGAATATGATGAAGAGGATCAATTGCCAGCACAAAAAGGAGCGGTGAGAGGGGATCTCCTTGCCTAAGGCCCCTCCCATGTTTTATTGGGATACAGGCCACACCGTTAAGGACTCTTGAGGTTGAGGTGGATAGGAGCGCCGAGATCCACTCCCGGAATCTGCTTGGGAAGCCAAGGTGTTGAAGCATGTCCATCAAGTAGTCCCATCTAACCGAATCAAAAGCTTTCTTGATATCAAGCTTGAAGAGAAGGGTCGGGCATTTTGCCTTGTGTAGTTTTCTTGCAAGGTTCCTCACATAGATGAAGTTGTCGTGAATGCTCCTCTTTTTAATGAAGACGCTTTGGGCATTGGAAACAAGGCTATGCATGTGAGGAGCCAGGCGTGCCGCCATCATCTTGGAGATGAGCTTCGAGATAGCATGAATGAGGCTAATGGGTCTAAAATCAGCCACATCTTCGACACCATCCTTCTTAGGGATGAGGGCAATATTTGCGGAGTTGAGCCAATGAAGGTTACTTGAGTGTAGATTTGAAAATTGGTTGATAACCGCCATAATATCCTCTTTAATGGTGGCCCAACAAGCTTTGAAAAAGGCTCCCGTGAAGCCGTCCGGTCCTGGGGCTTTGTCACAAGCGGTATCATCCACCGCGGCTTTCACTTCCTCCTCCAAAAAAGGGGCATCAAGCTCGGAAAGATCACACTGGGGTTGTGGGATAACATTCCAATTGAAATTCTTTGTCCGCGGGGGCCCTCTTTTAATGATCTGGTGGAAGTGGTTTTGTATAATTTCCTTCTTTTGGTTATGCTCCGTGATCCAACCATTGTTGTGTTTGAGCCGGTGGATGTGGTTCTTCCTTCTTCTAGCATTGATGCGAAGGTGAAAATATCTAGTGTTTGTGTCTCCCTCTTTCAAGTTCGTCACTCTTGAGCTTTGCCTTTTTCTAGCCTTGTCAAGCACTGCAAGGCCGATGACTCTCCTCTTAAGTCTAGACCGAAGATCCCTCTCCGCAACACTAAGGCTCCGGTTTTCTTGCGCAACGTCGAGTCGAAGAATTATCTCCAAGGCCATATGAAGCTCGACCTTAGCATGGGAGAAGAGGGTTTTGCTCCACTTGCGCAACCGCTGTTCGGTTTTCCGGTGGCAAATGCAAAGTTAATTGGGACCTTGTTTGCAAGCCGAAGGATAAAGGAGGCCTTGGAATTCTCAACCTTAAAAAGTTTGCGGCGGCTCTAAGATTAAGGTGGCTGTGGCAAGAATGGAAAAATGAGATAAGCCTTGGGTCGGCCTTGGAAGCCCCTGTACTACAAAGGATCATGACCTTTTCACGGCGGCGACAACGGTCATTGTTGGAGATGGGAAAAAGGCCCTTTTTTGGGAGGCAAGTTGGCTTGATGGAATGAGACCCAAGGACGTCGCCCCTCTAATTTTTAAGATATCAAGGAAGAAGAAATGTTCGGTGCAATGTGCTTTGCACAATGACTTTTGGGTATCCCAGATCAACACGCAAAATGGTCTATCTTTGGAGCACCTTGACCAATTCTACAAGTTATGGGAGAAGCTCGTTAATGTATCTCTGCACCCGCAAAGACCGGACGCTATCTCTTGGAAGCTCACAAATGATGGACTCTACTCGGCTAAATCCGCGTACAATATGCAATTCCTGGGCTTAACAACCTCTTTGATGCCTATGCTAGTCTGGAAGCCTTGGGCAACTCCTAAATGCAAGTTCTTTTGCTTGGTTGGTCCTACAAAATAGAGTCTGGACGGCGGATAGGCTTGCCCGAAGAGGGTGGCCAAATTGTGGGCTATGTAAGCTATGCAACCAAAGGCTAGAATTGGCCGCACACCTCTTATTCAAGTGCCGCTTCTCCATTAGGATTTGGAACAAACTAAAGCTTTGGCTCGGCCTTCATCAAATCGACACGGCCCTTTGGCAACAATTCCACTCCGTCAAAGAGTGGTGGAAGAAGGCAATCCACAAGAAAGGACCACATAGGAAGGCATTGTGGCCTCGCTCGCAATGTTGGTCTCTTGGGAATTATGGAAGGAAAGGAATGCAAGAGTTTTCCGAGGCCACTCCATCACCGTGGATATGATGGTAACAAAAATCAAGAATGAAGCTCGCCTTTGGTGCTTTGCAGGGGCAAAAGCTCTTAGCAGTTTAATCTCTTGCGAGTAATTGTTTTGTTGTTGGTCTTGGCCTTTTGCCAAGATATGGTTTGTAAGCACTCTATAAAACTCTTCTCCTTAATCAATGAAAATGTCAAGTCTTTTGCCTTGTTTCAAAAAAAAAATCCGCTTTTGCTATAAATAGTCCTGTTTTTGCTACACGTAGTAGAAAACGGTTCGTTTCAGAAAAAGACCAAATAGATTGGACCTCGCCGGTGACCTCACCAGAGACCTTGTAGCAAAAAAGTATATATATATATATATATAGCAAAACTGAGTTTATCGGAGACATCGCCGGAGAATCTCGCTAGAAAAATCGTCGCCGGAGACCTCGTAGCTAAAAATTTACACTAATGTAGCAAAACCACAAAACGGTTGTAGCAAAATATTTTTGCTAATATAGCAAAACCGACTTCGCCGAAGACATCACCGGAGACTCTCGCCGGAGGACTCCTAGCAAAACCATAAAAATCGGTTGTAGTAAACAAATTGTGTAAAAGTAGCAAAAAATATATGAATACTTAGCAAAAATAATATGCTAAAGTAGCAAAACGCTAGTAGCAATGACAGATAAAAAGACTAAAGTAGCAAACACTCTAAACTGTGGTAGCAACGTCAGACACCGTATGTAGCAGAGAATACTATTACAGTGGGTTAAAAATAAAAAACACCGGACACCGTATGTAGCAGAGCGTCGCTGCAACGCCATCGTCGTCGGGATTGTGCTTGCAGCCGCGGCGACATGCTGCAGGCGGCGCACGGCGGTCCACTGGAGACGATTTGTCCATGGTGGCGTGGCTGTGCGGGCGAAGAAGAGGACACATCAAGCTCCGGTGGCACACGGCAAGCTGCGGCCGGGGCGCGGCGAGCTCCGGCGGCGCACAGCAAGCACAGCCGGCCGGCGCACGGCAAGCACAACACGGAAAACACAGCGACGGCCGGCGCACGGCAAGCACAGCGTGACGAGGTCCGGCGACGCGGGACAAGAGAAGCCGCGATCAGCCGGGACAGCGCACGGCAGCTCCGGCGGCAGAGCAGAGAAGACGGAGCGCACGGCAATCGTCAGCGGCGGAGGCAAAGCGAAATGGGGAATCACGTACAGCTCGGTCAAACCTAGCCCCACCACGAGAGCTACGGGCCCGACCCGGGGGATAGAAAGTCACGTATCTCCCCGGGGAGGCCAATCATTTTTCTTATAAGAACCGGTTATGAACCATAGTTATTAACTGCAGGTGGAGACCGAATTGTTTAGCCCCACACCTAACCATACCCAATTGATTCTTGGAAGAACCAAAACGAAAACGAACTTTTGACGTGCGCGAACCGATAACAAAGCGAACCGATTAAACCCATAGCATGGAACCAAGCTGTTTCACCCGGTAATTCAGAAACCACTGCCAGATTTATCAATAATGCAGATAATATATATGTACCATCTCAAGTTAATGCTGCTGCTGGGCAGTCAACCTGAAATATGTATGCATATTTTGGGATTTCTTCAATTGAATTTAGAAGTGTGTTGATGGGTGGTTTAATAAGCTTTTTTTTTAACCATCAACTGATGCTTAAACCTTTTGTTGACCTCTGAGCGAGACAGTCTGCAAGATGTTGGGAGCGTGAGTGCACTTGGAATAGTTTCTTTCCATACTGGAGATCAGTGTTAGCATATCGGTATCCCTATAAGCTGTATCCAGCCCATGCACAAGGTGATGTTTCGCACCTGCTGCCTAATTTTGATCACATCAATAACTCTGGGAGCAAGTCCTTTGGTAAACTATCTACACCGGTTCCAAATGGTAAACCATGTTCATTGCCAAGAAGAATTCGGCAAGCCACAAGTACGCAGCATCAGTCTAGAAGGCTGTTTGGTACTGTTGCCTTGACGATCTTGAAGGTATTAAAGAAGGCATGAGGTAGAAAGGTAAATCACGGCGAGTTATGTTTTGCTAGTATTTCAATTCTCAAGAATATATCTGTATAGAGAACGTTAGTTGGAATCTCTTCTGCATTCATCTAATGTGATCTAATGTGATATTTCAGACAATCAGCCTGAAATTTTGTTCGGCCAAGTTGACTTCGCATGATGTGACCAACTTTTCTTGCTGTAATTTCATTGCTAAGTACACATGATGTGATGAACTTACTCGGTGCTGTACAACTACTACATTACTTTGCAATCTGCACTCAGGTTGTTCCTCGCCTAGTTATGTATATGTAACTGGTCTTTATGGCTGTGTACGCATTATTTGTCATGTTTTAATGTGGTATACAATATGCATAGCACAAGAATGTTGTAACTTGATTGTCTTTGCATGACATTATCTTTATCATTAAAATGCAGTTGGTGGTCACTTTGGGCATCAAATACTTTGACATCAAACATTGTAAGCATCTAGGCTGTCTATTACCCCTCGACATCCCCACCTACTATCTATCTGTCCATCTGGTCTCCCCTCGTCGTCATCATAAACGCGGGCAACCAGGGCCATGGCCCTGGACGTGGAGAAGTAAATTACTAGCCAGGCTAGTAAATTACTAGCCAGCTTAGTAAGCAAAACTCAATCAGTTTCTCTTATACTACGCTTAAAACTCCTCCTACGACGTGCGTGCCTCCACTATGATGGCCCATCAAACACACTACGGGGTGGATGCTCCTGCTAACCATCACCGGTGCCTTTTTTTTTCCTTACGCCATCATGTGGTTGTTTCCTTATGTAGGTTTTGATTATTTATTTTTTAAATTTGCTGCTTATAAATTAAAAATTAAGAAAAATAGTTCTGGTTATATTACTTACATAGGCCATTATAATCTTTTGCAGACAAATTCATGTTGATGTGCTCACGAGGTTCAGAGTCAACCAACCATTGCTATTATTCTTTCACTATGTACTTCTATTCGGAAATAGATGTTGCAGAGTTTGTCTAAACACGCATATATTATACACTAAAACGTTTCTAGATATATGTTTATCTAAGAAAATCTGTCAAACATATTTTTGAACGAAGGAAGTGCTTTATCTGCTTGGTAGATTATTAATATCGAGATTAAACTCTACAATATTTGTGTAACTGACTAAAGAAAAACTATTCTACCACAAATTGCTTTTGAAATATTTGTAAACCGTTAATTTTTGGTCCGGGGCTTGCTTGAATCTGGCTCCGCCACTTATTGTGCCGCTAATCATGTCATAGAGTTACATCTTGACATTGTACGTCATGGCGGCCTCTTTACATACAGCGCATATTTTGTCACTGGTGCCCTCCAAACTTCAGAAAAAGGTCAAAATAAACCTTAAATTTGTAGACAAAAGTTAAATCAAACTATGAACTCTTAATTCCTAAAATTGACACTCTAAACTTATGAATCCCAATCTATTTACAATATCGACATGGATTATGAGCTATTCTCACTTACGATGAGGCCCATTCTTTTTTACGGGAGGTGAGACCCATATTCATTTCCTCTAATTTCTTTTACTCCCACCGACCCATATTAGTATACTCAAATTTGTTTAGATTCAAATATATATCTAACACTAAAACATGTCTAAATATATTTTAGATAAATCCAAGTCAACTAATATGAGTCGAAGAAAGTATTAATATCGCGTAGCTTTCTTCCTGAACAAGACCCTGTAGCACCCAGATTGGCCAAGCGGCGCTTTGCTTTCGAGGTCCCCCGCCTTGTTCTTCTTGACCTGCTGCGAGGCCAACGTCTCCGCCGTGCCGAGCAGTATACGCCGCTAGGAACCGGAAGCTGATATTGGCTTTCGATCGGACTAGTGCACAAACGTAGGATTGGAAGAAGCTCGACTGTTCGATATGCAACTAGACCCGTGCCTCTTTTTCTGTCAATCAAGATCCGATTTTCATGCTTCCATTAAAAACTGATCCCGTAATTAATGCACGTATATTATTGTCGCTTTTAAAACAGAAACCATTTGCCAGGAATCGGTAACTTGACGTGGAGTTTCCAAACTGCTCCCGTTAACTCCTCCTAATTTTTAGGAAAATAATTTATTTTTTAGTGGAACTAATAATTTGAGAAAATTATAGTCTCAGTGACATCTGATTTACTTCCTTACTGAAATATTATGTTTCTGGTACTATGTATATTTGCTTCCTATGTGATCAAAGCTTGTTTTTTCAAATGCTACTAAAATTTTCTTCGATCTGAAAATAGTTGGAACGGCTTGTTTGAAGAATGTTGAAATCATGCTACTATGTATATTTGCTTCCGATGGGTTCAAAATTTGTGTTTCAAGTCCTACTAAAATCTGCTTCCAGTGGAATTAAATATTGCTTCGATCTGAAAATAGTTGTAATGGGTTGTTTCAAATATGTTCGGAAGCATGCTTCCGTAGACCAGATAACTTGCTTTATTCGTCACTCAATTTGCTTCGATTGAACGTAAGTACATACAATGGGGTATTATTTTTTAAAAGCATTCCAATATTATCCATGGACAACAGATTAGAATTTGTTTCAAACAGAATTAGATGTGTTTAAAACGAATTAAGGATGTGCTTTCAAGGAAATTAATTTTTTTCTACTATTGAACGATGAATTTGCTACTGAGGGATATATGCTCCAATTGGTAATGGATCAGATACTGATATGATTGCTTACTACATGCAAATCAGAGCTTTAAATCCAATATACGTTTCAGCTACAAATAATCAACTACGGGACATATGGTCCAAATGGTACTGGATCAGATACTGATCTGAGTGCTTCCTACATATAAATCAGAGCTTCAAATCCAGTCTACGTTTCAGCTACAAATAATCAACTGGTATGAACGATGACAAGATGAGACATGAATGAGGCCGTTGTCCTTCGAGTGCCCGCTAGTCATCTGTCGTCTTGAATACCTGGACTCCACCAATGCGCCTACCGCAATTCATGGTGCTGCAAATGTCGCCATGCTTATACCCAAGATCAGCAGCAAAGCCAGAGATCACGATGGAGTATGGGTTTGCCGACTCATCACAGGTGCGCTCTGGTCAGAATTTGTAACTTCAGCGACCTTGCTGTAAATAAGATGTAAAATTAAAACTACCATACCACTTGAGAACATCAAACAACCTGCAACACCTACCTTTCCTACAACGCAGGATCCGCCTTGTGTTCGGGTACTTCTTCTAGATCCTGATGCCAGCTACTAAGGAGGAGCCATGGAACGGAATCACGCGTTGACGCTTGTCCGGCCGCCCGGGTACATATGGACGAGGTGAAGGGGAGATGATGGTGGGGTGGGGCGCAGCGTGGTGGATCAAGGTAAGAATCGTACAAATCAGGAGGCGGTGACGGTTATGTGGAAGAAGGACAACCATATAATGGCAGTTATTGTGCGTAATTGTCGCCCTGCTTTTTCTTTTTTTAAAAGAAGGATATCTGGCTGCTGCGGGACGTGCGATGTGGCAAGGAATCGATGGAGTTGGATCGGTCCGATGTTTTGTTTCACATCGGCCAACGATATGTAGTGTTTACCTTGAGATAATACTTTGGTTTCTAAAAAAACTGAAGTATTAAATACTTTGAGGTGTTTGGATATAACAAGTAATATGCTTTTAAAACTGAAGTATTCTTCAAAACTATGTTTTTTCTAAGTATTTGAGAAAGAGGCTAGACCCTCTTTTTTCTAAAACTGAGAAAAGCGAAAAACTAAAGTACTGCTTTGCTAGGCACTAAAATACTATAGTATTGATATACTTCAGTATTAGAAAAACTTTGTTGCCAAACTAGGTCAGCCTTTCAGGCACTATCAAGAGTACCTCTAATGATTTGTACATTTAAGGCCATTTGAGTAGGTAAATACTATCTAACGGGGTCCTATCGGAAGCAAAAGATCGGCACACCCAAAAGACGTTGATTCCGATTCAATTGGACGTTTCGGAGAGAAACATCTCGATCAAACAGCGTGATACGAGGGTTACCAGAGTAAACGGCGTGATACGATATTAATGCATACCGAACAAGAAACGGCTCCATAATCACCGCACCCCCTCCCTCGACAGTCTAGTCCCTAGAGCTCTGCCTCGCTTCCATCGCTTCCACCGCCCCCCATCTTGCTAATCCGCATCGCTGTGCTCCTCCCCCCTCCGGCTATGAATCGATTTGCAAGGAATCTCCCTCACCGCTGCACATCCTCTTCAACCTCCTTCGTGGCAGCGCGTATGAAGATCTGAGGCCGTCGGTCGTCGTCGGGTGACCTCGCTTCCATCGCTTCCACCGCCCCACATCTTGCTAATCTGCATCATGGTGCTCCTTCCCCCTCCGGCTAAGAATCGATTTGCAAGGAATATCCCTCACCGCTGCACATTCCTCTTCATCCTCCTCCGTGGCGGCTCGTATGAAGCTCTGAGGCCGCCGGTCGTCGTCGGGGTGACCTGCGGCCGCCGGAAGTCGAGGTTGGGGGGGAGGGGGGATTTTTGGTGGCTTCTCCCGCCTAATCAGGGGGTCAATTAAGCGCTCACGCCCTTTTTGGTTGCTGGGTGAATCGATGTCAACACCTGGATTTTTAATCCCAGATGCCTGTTATGCCATACATCGCAATCCCAAGATTACCATTTTTGCGAGACATAACAGATTTGGATATCACAGTACGTCATCCATTACAAACCATACATAAGGTCTTACACAAATAAGGATCTCATGATCCAGTTCTTAATACAACTCAAGCAGCGGAATAACATAATAAAGGTAGCGTAGGCGAAGCTCCATCTTCGGGGTCACATGCAATGCTGACGATGGGAGATGATCCTAGTTGTCGTACCCTTCCTGGGGTCCATCATCCTGATACTCCTCTTCATAGTCTGGCCACGGGAATAGCCAGGGACAAAGTCATGAGTACTCTTTAAGTACTCGCAAACTAATACTAACAAGTGAAGGGGGGGTTTTTGCAGTAGGATACTAAGCTCTAGGGTTGTTTTGCAAAAATCCAGATTTACCTCTACTAAGTTCAAAAGCAAAGAAACTAGTTGCAATTTTATAACACCTAGGTGGGAACTTGAATTTTATATCACAACTCTGTTGTGGTCAAGTCCAATCTCAATCCATTTCACAAGTCATTTGGAAAACATCTGACGTGGGAACAATATGGCCACTCCAACTGTCCATAATCGCGGACGCGGCTATTCGAATAGTTTGACACTCTGCAGAGATTATACACTTTCACCACAACATTCGATACATCCATCAGGAACAAATCCTGAATTCACCATACTCAGTATGCGGATAATCAATCCTAACCTTTCAATTACACGCCCTAGTATAGGCACCTCTCCTGTGAGTTTGGCCTCCCAACCATGACCACAGTCATCTTGGGTACTGCACATGTGGATAATCTTCACAAGGTAGCCTCAGCTCAGACCATGGCCGTGAGGGAACCCATACTAAGGTATATAAGTTTCCAGTCAAGCCCTACCCAATTTTTGGGTATTGTGGTTGTACGATAAAATTGGAATGGTATCACATCCAGACAACCATCAGTTTTATAAAGGGCTAAGGCTCCTGCCTCAACATTTTCATCATCAAAATCATCTGGTGTTCGGAAACACATGTCAAAACATTTCAGTAGAATGACTCATCATTCTAAGGTTTTCATAACCATTTTCACCAAGTATTCCCATCTCAAGTTGATCAAGTTTTAGGTTTAGCACTAGCATCTACAAGTGGGGTTAAGTACTAAGGAGGGGTGGTAAACAAGTGGGGATTAATTAAGTTCAATCTCAGGCCTTAGGATGACATAAGGATTATCTAGCTTATGCCAAATTTAATGCTCTTTATGCAACCTTCAATTATCTTTCTAGAATCTACAAGTCACTTAAGTAAACTCTAAGAAAAGCTTTGATAAATAAATAAAGTATAAAGCTTGCAAATAAAACTAGGATGGTTTATCAAGTGGCATAAGCTTGCAAGTAAAACTTGCATGGTTTGGCTTGCTAAGATAGGGGTATAAACTTGCTAGGTTACAAGTGTTAGCTTGCATAGGTCAACTTGGTTAGTAAGTCTTGCATAAGTATCAATATAAGCTTGCCTTGAGCAGAGCAGTGGTTGAAGTTCTCCTTGGCTTCTTCCTCGTAGTATCCTCCTTCCTCCTCGTATCCTTGGTCGGTACTAGCGTCTACAAATAAATACGAGGTACACAATCACCAAACAATGCTTAACTATTTTCAATCATCACAAAAAGGTGCACTATAGATGATCTAACATCATCACCTATGATTACAAGATTAAAGCATTTGTCTTATTTATTTTAATTTGAGAAAAGTAATTTCTACTCATTGAAAAACTACTTAAGATTTAATATTCTTCAAACCAAACATGGGATCATGTTGACACATGTCATCACCACACATTTCAGTACATGGGAATGTGACTTAAAGTGGTGTCATAATTTAATAAGGTTTAACCTTTTTATTTTAAATAAATAAAGTGACTAGAAATGCCTATATGGCATTCCTTTATTACGTGAACATTATTTCTGTAGTGAAACCTATATGTTTTTATATATTCTGAAAGGTATGATCAAATGTGATTTTTTAGAGTTGGAATCAACTCAAAAGCTATTATGGTTGAAATTTGAAAAATGTTTGAATGCAGAAAAGCTTCTGACTTGTTATTTTTACCAAGGTTGATCTACAGATCCAAATGATTTGAATCCAACGGTCTTGGATTAAGCATTTAAGTATCTTTCTAACAAAATTGGTTCCATACAATTTGGTTTGCTGAATCGAGCTGGGTTGATTTTTCAAACTAGGTATAGAACTGTGTTTGAATTAAAATAGAAAAATATAAATTCAAATGGCTGGGCTGCGCGGGAAAGGTTAATGGTCTGACCCGGTGTCACTCCGCAGCGCGGGGCTCAGCTGACAGGGGGTTCCACCCGTCAGTGGCTCATAACACGCGAAGCGGTACGGGGCGGTGTGGTTCGTTGGATTAGAAGGGCGATCAACGGCTGAGGGTCGTCGTCGACGATGAACATGTCACCAGCGAGCTCGGACCCTAGCGACTCAGTGGGGTGCGTAGGGGGCATACGAGGGCTCCAGCTACGACGGCGAGGCGGGCAAACGAACGAGTGGTCGACGACGAGCTCAGGGATGGTCGAGGCAGCTCCGGGGGTGGTCGAAATCAACGGCTCCCTTCTTCTCCAGAGGCGGCCTGCTCCGACGCAATTCCGGCGAGCTGCTGCTCCTCGTGCTCCGGCTAGAGGGTGGAATGATCAGTGAGATGAGGGGAGTGGGATGGTGTGTTTCAATCGGCTGGGGGTCGCCTCCTTTTATAGGCTCGACGGCGAGACCGAGAGGGATGGGCAGGCGACGGTGGCGACAAGGCTACGGGCAGCTAGCGGCATGGCTGAGGTTGGCGATCGACGGGCAGTCTCTTGGCGATGCTCTAGAGATTGAATGCGCGTGTAGGGGCGGTGGCAATTGGTCGGGAACGTGCGGTGCTCTGCGCGGTACCAACGGCGAACTCCGCGGTGAGCGGTGGCTACGGGGTACGGGCGAGGAAACGAACATGTCTAGTGGTCTCCTAGGACGGTGGGGTTCATGCTGGCGGGCGGCAAGGGCTCGAGGTGGTCGGGTTGCATGGGAATGGCGCGTGCACTGGGGTGTGCGTCGGAATGGTCGACAGCGGCGCGGGCGCGGCGTTCCTGGCGGTTCTGGTCTCTGTTCTTGAGCTAGGGCTGGTCGAGAGGGGGCGGTGAGGTATGGGCTACCTCCCAGACAAGGTTGGCACAACTAGTTCTTCTCCTAGCTTGTTGTCCACACTAGGGTGACATGGTGAGGCTCGGCCTGCTCACCATTGATGGCAATGGCAAGCTCACAGTGGTGCTAGAGGTTAGTTAAAGGAGCTATATGATCTACTAAGGCTAGTTGCAATCATAGAGGGAACAGGTTAGGCCAAATCACTGCACACTATAGTGTTTGTGATTTGTTTGATTTGAATCTGCAAGGTGTTTGATGAAATGGCCGCAAGAAAATTACTTTTGAATTTTAAAAAGATTTTTGGTGGGTGTGCTAAGCATGTGTTGATGATTCTGTGGATGCTTGAGTTTTGAAAGTTGGGCTTGTTTGAGTGGTTTTTGAAATAATGGGATCTTCCCATATGAGATAGATTCAATTTTAAACTGTCATTTAAACTTAGCATTTGAATGTTTTTGGATGATCAAAAAGTGGGCATTAGTACCTTATTATGAGTACTAACAAGGGGTGCAAAGATCCACAAATGTTTCTGTTGAGTTTTGAAAACTAGAGATAGACAAAGTAGGCATGAGAGTTAATTTGGCCAAAGTGACCATTCACTTTATTTGTTTATTTTGGGTTGTTTGTCTTTGGTAAAGGTTTGGGGATTGTTTAGATGATGTTTGTTTCACCTAACAATCATTTTACAAGCAAAGAAACACAGAACCATGGGAATTTAAAAGAATCCAAATTTTAATACACACACATATGAATGCTTTCATAGTTTTAGTTGGAAAAGTTTTTGTTAACCCTAATTTTGATGATTAGTTTGATGATCCAAGTTTAATATTTTTGGGATGTTACAATCGAGCTCTCACGGGAGATCACGCACCATCCGCACCATGACGACACGACAGGAGAAGGTGATGAATTTTGACCCCAAATCCGTGATTTCTTTGTTGTTTTCATGTATCAGATCTACTTTGTACATGTAGGTGTGTAGTTTCTTTACACATATGTGATCACATCTGTAGATCGGCTAGGTTTTAGATTCCCGAACAATGACCTTTTTAGTGGATAAATGCTACTCGTTTTTATGCTCCCGTGTAATGTCGTTCATGCTGCCACATATCCACAAATATGCTTCTTGTACAGTATGTTTCTCACATTTTTTACCCGGTTGATTACGATGTTCTTGGGTACACATTCAGAGAGATTTGGCGACAACCTTTATATGTATTACTTTTGAAATGTTTCTGCTTCCACAAAAATTTCAACATGCTGCATACAAACAATTTCATGCTTCTAGCATCCATGCTACCATCATACTAGAAATATGCTCCATGTATTCTAGATGTGTAATCCCACATAGTTATATATAATTGCATACCAACATTCTTCCATTTACCTTCCATGCTTCCATCATACCTCATATGTTTCAGGTATTATCATTACCTTTTTATGGCTTACATTTGAAATATTTTTGCTTCTACATATATATCTATCTACTACATACAAACAATTTCATGCTTCTAGCATCCATGATACCACCATACCACAAATATATTTCATGTAATCTCATTGTTTAATTCCACATAGTTATATACAATTGCATACCAACATGATTTCATTTACCCTCCATGATTCCATTTTACAACAAATATGTTTCATGTATTCTCATTGTCTAATTCCATATAGCTATATACAATTGCATACCAACATGTTTCCACTTTCCTTTTTTGCAGCAAACATCTCCAAAATGCCTAACGCTGCAAAGGCAGAAAAGGATGTTGAACCAAAATCTAGACTAAAGAGTCATTTCTCGGGGTCTCAACTAAGGGACATTGTACTGGGTCTTAAGAAACCTCGAAAAGCTCTCATCAGAAATCGAGGGTGGGGTGTTCTTCTGGACATCGGCGCTTTCTCAACTCCAAGGGGATTGCTGGAATGGATAATTTCGAAGATTGATCCTGAGCTTGGTGAATTTAGGAACGCTCACAACAACACTCACATAGTGTTCAACAAAGAAATGGTAGTTAAAGCCCTCGGTATTCCACGTGGAACTAGGCCGGTGGTTCTGACCGGTGAACATGAAGAATCAGCACATCGTGATTTCTACAGAATTCAATATAAAATAGCTGGAATGCGGTCACCAATTTACCACGCCAAAAAATTGCTTGCGATGATGAAATATGGTTCATGACTTTCTATCCCGTGGTGATTGGTACATATTTATTTCCAGGAACCAACAGCATGTTGCCTCTAGAGTACCTAGGGAGCCTCGGCGATTCAAAGATTGTTTGTGAATATGATTTGGTCAATCAGATTTTCTGACATACAATATCCAGAATAAAGTGCTTCCAAGACAGATGCAGGAAAGCAGACAAAATAGGAAACACAAATCCAATGTGGGCTGACGGTTGCTTACCATGGATCGCGGTATGCCATATCATATGTACTTTCTTCATTCACAAAAACTACCTTCACCCATTTTTAATTATAATAGGGAAAGCATTGTGGCACCTTAAATTTCATGCAGATTGTTTACATGGATCACCTGGACTTCCCCGTGTCAACTTTGTCCACTCACCGGATTAACTATGTCGTCCCTAGAGCTTCCAATATTTCAGATGTTGATTTCAAGTTTGTCGTGAAGCATGACAAAAGCAGGCTCACATTATCTCCACATACATATGGTGTCCGACCAGTGAATCATTTTAAAATCTGACCCCACTATGTACCCATCATTGCGCTGCATGTCCTTTTTAATGTTTTCTACACATTACTTTTTGTAGTTCCAACGTCACCTCATACGCATTTGTGGATATAAACTTGGGAAACCAAGCTTTCAAAGCCCCACCTATTTTACCACAGACTAGAGATGTACACATCAGCCATTCAGTCCAGGTACTGTTGAAATTACATGTTTCATTCAGGAAAAATATGCATGCTTCCACTACATTTCCAACAAAATTCATATCAGTTTTTTTATCATACTTTTTGTCCACCAATGCATCTCCACAGCAAACAACTCAAACCTTTTCTTTATCAGAGGTACTGTCACCGTTATTTTTTTTTCTCTACACACAATCAACCTATGGTTCAATCTAACAAAAATATTGACCTCCTTGTTGCAGGGGCTCTCCGAGTATCTGAAGACAATCCAGGAGAAGTACACCTCTTTATGGCATAAGGATGTTGACAGAATGACGAAACTTCACGACAAGCACATGACCCAATTTGCTTCCGAAGTGTTTGCAGCCATCAAGCATAAATCCATATCTACAGATGGGTTATCCTCACCTCCCAGAGCCACCACTCCCGTTACTTCCCCATTGAGAGCTCCCAATCCCATAATCTCCTCGCCCATAGTTGAACAACCCGTGTTCGGCGAAGAAGGTGCCCACAATTCTGACCCTAAGACAACACCCAATACACAATTCTGGGTGGAAGCCAGTAAGATTGCAGATGAGGTAGAGCAAAGCGCTGGCAAATCAGCAAATATGAGGGATGCATCTAGTTCAAGCCTTGCTCATACAGAAAACGAATCCAGTGGCCTGGCTACTCATACACGTTTTTGCGGTGAAGACATGGAATGTCCTACATTCGATCTTCTGCCACCTGGGGAAACTTGGAGCCAGCAATCTGCACCCACCAACCTACAATCCTCTGACAATGCCCGCAATGGCTCGGCACCAAGCCTGGTAGAACCAAATATTACATAAAGTAATGCATACCACCTCTCTAAGCTTTACATTCTATGGCTTCTTGAATTTTTGATTATGGGATTATCACTCAGTTATCTAATATATTCACTTTGCATGGTGGGTATTCCACACCAAAACATGATGGCAACCACACTGCTTCGCCAGCCCCCCAGAATCCAATTCCAGCACAAGCTACTAATGGTTCACAACCCCAAAAAATAGATTAGAATGATACAACTCTTCATGGTAGTGCACATGCTAAATTAATTGCTTTATACCAGACACTTCAGTGCTCACGTACTACACCATTTAATTTTTTCTTATTACTCCAACCATTTGGACACCATGTGTTTCTCATGAACAAATTTGATGCTTCCTACTATATATATATGATTTGTCAAGTTTTAGATTTTTTTAAATAACCTACACCACGTTTCATTCTAACAATGTTCCTTACATTTTCTATCCATCGGTTCGAAATTTTTTCTTTCAATATCCATCTTGTTCCATACTACACACCTAGCTGAATACTGACATCCCTACAGGAACACACACACACATCCGGCGAACAAGAAACCTAGTGCTGCAAAAATTACTGCTTCCAAAGAACCTGCACACGATGATGGACAATATGATTTTTCAAGCATCCTACTTTCACAACAACCACCATCGGATTCCGTGAGTGCTTACCATCAAAGCTAGGTAAGCATGTCCCATATATCCTCACTAATCCACATGTAATGTAATTTGCTGCATATCAATTTGTTTACTGATCAATTACTTCTACATCCAAGATTCATATGTAGTTGCCACAAACGATATGAAAAAGCATTTATAAAACTTATTGTGCATTTAGTGATCAAACAAACACACTAGATGCTTCATGTCCTACATATACTTGTCAAGTTTTATTCTTCGATCACAGAACAACTTCATATATTTTACTAGAAAACATATCAATCCATGCTTCCGTCTCCCTTTAAGTCTGACGTACCACATAGATGTACTAAATGATTAATTCCATGAATACAGGCGTACAAACGTGAGGTTCGATCCGAAAACCTCTAGGTGAAAAATGTGTGACAACTACAGCACCAACCCTAGTTGACAAACAATATGATTCATCAGCCATCAAAACATCGCAGCACCCACTGCCTCCCAACGATTGCCAACCATCAGAACTAGGTAAGCTCCTCAAAAATTTCTATCCATTCATCCAATTGTAGCAAAATAAATAATGATCGATTCATTAATTATAGTGCTCACTAACTAATGAAAGTAGTCTTTCTTTTTATATACACCAACGATTTGAACAAGACTGTTTCAATGTACTATAAAAAATGTTTCCATCTGAACAAACATTATGCTTCAATCCCTTAGAGTGTTGTTATAGTTTTATTTCAAACCACATAACATTTTTACACATATCCCACAAAACACCTATAAATCCTTGTTTATTCCCACCTACTGTATATACACATTATGGTTTAACATTGTCACAGATTCTTGCGCAGTTTTGCAAACCACACACACAACAATAACTAACTTTCACGCTACTTACCAATAATGTTCATGTTTCATGCACCTACCGCACATGCTCAGTTTCATGCACTGTTGGCACTCAAACTCAAGACAAGAAAAACCGTAAAAAAAGAGCCTTCCTAGGAATTAACAATGAAGCAAACCAAAAGATTCTCAAGAAGCTCAAAGCTACCGATGTATCAATGGATATATATGATACATACATTATGAGAAGGTGCATAAGGCTGCCACTTGTTGGAGAAGAGAGGTAACACTCATCAACAAATTACTACTTGAAGTTTCCTATATTCCATGCAATCTATTGAATCAATAATGGAATTCATGTACTTGACCAGGCCCCCTTTTGTTGAGTTTTGGAAATATCACATATCATACGAAGACTTCCGTGAAGCTCTTAAGCCTCAAGGGAGAATTGACACCCACGTCATGGAGCTTTACATCACACACTTGAACTTGATTTCTAATGTTGCTTCAACCAGCGAGCCTACATGCACAAAGTTTGCATTACTAATCCTAAATATTATTCTTCCAACTTGACTAACAATTTATTTATAGTCTAACTTATTTTATACGCTACATCAAACATTTTGTAGCAAAATTATGTGTCCCTGAAGCAAAATTTGACCCAGCAGATTGCCAAAAAGAATTCACGGAAGCTTAGAAAGATCATATGCTTAAATCAAAGGACATGATATTTTTACAAACTTTTGTTACTTTCTGTTTCTATTGTCTCTTGAGATTGCTCACATGCTGCAAACAAATGTGCTTCCTTCTTTTTAGATCTCCCAGCTATACTTCGTTGTAGTAGATAGCGAGCACTAGGTACTAGTGTCCATCAACCTACTCTACAAACAAGTCAATTTCCTCGACTCTATGGTCAATGCTAAGAATAACAAAGTATAAGAGAAAGCACACAAGTTGGTACACACTTTCCTTTTATTTTTTGCTTCATGCCGCATAATCATCTGCTCATAATCATATTGTTTTTGTAAATATTAATTGGACATTGCTTTGTCAACCCCACATGCTTCCGTCAACCCATTTCTGCGCTCTTTCCAAGTAAAGGAAACCGATTATAAAGTGTCAAAAGAAATATCCATTCAACATTAGTGCGACAGTATTGTGAAAACATCCGTATTGTCTAGTACTTACCATTCATAAATTTGTACCTACTCATGAATATACACCTCCATAGTTCTGGTTACCACCTCCATAGTACTTGCTTCCACTTACTCTATACCCTGATGATCCGATCCTTTATAGTACTTGCAACCACTAATATTCTTGCTTCCACTAACTCTATTTTGCAATTGCACATGTCGATAATTTTATCACCTGGCAGCACATGTCAAAGCATTCCAAAAAACAAACTTCAGTCGGTTTATCCAGAACAATCCTCAGGACGTACGTCAGCAAACCACCATGTAAGATATTTGCCAAGAAAAAAATATTATTCATTTACAACTCCCTCTTTGCGACTCGAGAATGGTGTGATTTATTATTTGTTTCCAGATTTGACTGCGGAGTATTTGTAATGCTATTTATGAAAATGTGGGATGGCAAGATAATGAAGACCTTTGACCCGGTATGTCCGCAAATTCATAACCTTGGACAAATATTCTTACTTTATGCTTCCATAGAATGCCTACAATATATGAATAGTTTATAACACCTGTACATTTCTCACATTAATCATTACCCTCCTATTTTCGTTCAGAAAATTTTGCAACATCGAATGGTTCTAACCCACATGATCATGACATCGGAGCTGGACAAGACTAACCCTACGTGGGTGCTCAAAAAGAAATAAACACTTTTATTCGGTCCCAAACTACCGTACTGCTGAAGCACTGAATGTTTCCTGCCTTTTGAAATATTTCTTCCACAAAATCCATTGAGACGGAGCATCATCTATTTACCCTGTTATCCTTACCATTACGCACACTGTAATAATTGGTCAGAACCCGTGAATGATACCAAAATTTATATCTTTTGTTACTCAATTTAAATGTCGTAATATTTTTGTTCCATATATAATCATGAGCTTGCTTGTTTGCATTGTTATCCTACCTGTCCAGAAATGTGCTTCCAGTGACATAAATTGTGAGCTTCATTCTCTGAATACCCCTTGTACTGTGCAAATACAATAGAAATGAATCATTTCCAGGAAAACCATATTGAATGAACTTAGACATACTGTGTTCCACTATTACAAGCCATTGTTGTTTTAAAAACACTGGAAAGTGTGGTACAATGCCACGATTTTATAAACAAATAGTTAGACATACTGTCTTCCACGATTTTGAATCAGTCTAGTCTCACAAACATTGGAAAGTTTTGCCACAGACACTTTCAAACACTGGATTATTTAACCTGAAAAACAAGTTCATTGTATAATGCTACATCCAGATCACTCTATAATTCATACCATACTAATACAAAGATTTGATAAATTTGCTTCAAACATGAACCCATGTTTTTCATACATTTATTGTGCATGCTTCTCCAACATAAAGCACAAGCTTCTGGATACGCACACGAAACCAAAACTCATGTAGGTCTCCAATCAGAAGCTCACTAAATCGTGAGACTCCATATCGATATATTTTGTAAGTACAATGCTACTACTAATGAAAAATAACACTTTCAATGATTCCACCATACTAATAGATACATATGTTGGGATCCTCAAAGTGTAAGCTTTGTTTCACGTCTCAATTGTTCCTCAAGATCGGCATTTTGCTTGTTCTCCAACGCCAAAAAAGGGCAATGCCTCCTCCCGATGACGCTTCAGCTTGTTTCTTTTCCTTTTCCCTGCAGTTGGTGCACTGCCAAAATTATAAGAATCACGTGTTGCTTCCGTTGCTTCCCCCACTTCATCAAACACTTCCGGATCTAGTGCCTCATCGACATAACTGCCAGCAACTTTGTCCTTCTGAGCGTGTGCACACTCGAAGTCCCTCCTAATTAAATGGTCACATCCTTTTTTCTGGGACCTTCTTGAGCAACCTATCCTGCTTCCAAACCCTAGCTTATCGGCATAACCATTATAAAACAACGGTGCCTCATCGACGCTGTTGAAAACCATTCCAAATTGCGGACACACCTGCCCGGAGCCTTCACCATCTTCTGTATCTGGAATCGAAGAGCTATCTGGCATATGCATCTGAATATCCTGAACATGGAAGCATTTTACGAATTAATCAGAAACTAAGCAATGCATGTGGTTTCCATTAAATCATTTACACGTTTATTTTTATTAATATCCGTTGCTTCATCACATGAAACACCTATATCCCAATGCATAGAAAAATTCTGATCAATTCAAATCACTACATTACTTCAAACAGAGCTTACAAAAACAAAAAAATTCTAGTAATATTTAAGACAATGTTTTTCCGCGATATACCACTACAATACCCACACCAGAAGAATCTTATGAATACCTTACAATTCCAACAAAGGTAGATATATAAATATACACGATCACAGACAATAGCTTCCATCTGCTGATATGTATGCCCCAGCAATATTACTACATGCTTCTCATATGTATAGCAACTCAATCAACTACAAATCCACATGATCCATGAAACTTGCTTCCAATGACTAATATGTAAGCTTCTACTTAAAATAATCACTGCTTCGAACAGTCATTACAGCTAAAATTTTTCACACCTAGTTTCATGTATCACCTAGCTTCCATACGCTAACATGTAAGCTTCAAGTAATATTACTCCATACTTCTCATTTTTGTACAACAACTCTATCAACTATAAATCAACATGATACATGAAACTTGCTACCACAGTCAGATATGTGAGCTTGTAGCTAATTTAATTAATGCTTCTACCGGATATTAGATCTACAATTTCCAACCAAGTGGAGAATATTCGTCGAGAAGCCCACATTTAATTTAAAAAGGATTTAATCACACACTCGTCTCAAAACTACAACAACAACTCATCCATGGATCGCACACACGACTAAGATTGCTAACAAAGAACAAACTAACAGAAACATAGGAATGAACACAACTACATGTTGATTTCGAAGAAGGGTATTGTACCTCTCCATCTCCATGGATAAGAACGGGTGGGTTCCCCAGGTTTTCATGTCTGGGAAAAATTCCATCCCTCAGAGCTCCACTCAACTTGGCTTTCAGCACAAGATCAATCACATAGGAAGCACGTCTGAAAAACAGATTAAGATACATGGGAAACTCGATGTTCTCCTTCAGATGTGCCATTTTCCTTCGAATCTAAGGCCGAGTAGCAACTCGCATGATGGGATCAACAAATGGCGCAGGGAGACGTCGAAGGGGATGAATAAACTAGGAGCAATTAAGGTGTACACGAGCGTTCGTCAAGGAAGCAATAAATATGAGGGCGTATGTCTTGGGTCTTGACGGTGACGGAGCAAATAAATGGGAAGCATGTGACGCCCCCGGGATCACGGCTAAATAAAACCCAGACCTCCGTCTGACATAAGCTTAACTTTGATCTCGAGGATATCCAGTGAAGAATCGGTAACACAACAGTGACCATACGACATAAAAATTTATTACAGCAAGCTCATAACTAAGAAGAGAACCAAATTATTACAAGCAGAGGTCACTGACCACAAACATCAAACAACTGAAGAAAAATTATGCTATTAAGTATAGCAAACTTCACAAATGGCCTAAGAGGCCTGGCGCATAACGATGACGTCCCAGCCCATAGATTCCAGGTTGTCGGCCGGTAATCCCAGACTACTCGTCGGTATCGATGTAGTACGGAACTCGTCTTCAAGGGAACACTTACTTTGCCAAAAGTATAAACAAAGCAAGGGTGAGTACAGGATGTACTCCGCAAGACTTATTGTCGGTGGAGTTGTTTTGCATAAAGCCATCTTTGTTTATAAAACAAGAGAGAGAAGAAGCTCATCTAATCAAAATATTTTATAAGGGATAAGAGAGCGACGTCTCCAAAGTATTGATCATCATATTTTGATATCCACCAAGTCATCATCATCGAACCTCTACCTGGATCACCCTCTCTTACCCATGAGGAAGCACGCTTAAGCACACTTTGATCTGCCAAGTTTTACGATTAGGTTATAGTTCTCTATGATCTTAGAATTCGGTCACCAAGCGTTCATAACCGTGAACACGGCTTTTCGAAAATATTTAACCCTAGAGTGGTGTACAACTTTACCCACACGTACTAATATTCTCTTAATGCCACTGGATAAGCCCTCTTCCTTGGAAGGCCGACGGAGGTTCGTTAGGCATGACCTTTACCTTGCTTTCGCCGAGACCATGAGTCACTCCCTAAGGATAGTTCCACCATAACGGGTAAAATCCCGAAGTCGGTCCCTAGAGATGTGAGGCGAGGTTGGTTTACTAGGGGCTCCATCCACCCCAAGCAACCCCGGCCACGCTTACCTACATGTTATGATGCACTTTCACCCGCCAAATCTTTCAAAACATTTTCAATGCGTATATCGAATGGAACGCCCGGACTATGTGACTCATGGAATATACTAGGAAAGTTAATCACGCGAGGGGTTCTCAAGCCCCATGTGATTGTACGCTCGTATCGATTCCAAAGTCAAGAACTCGGTTCCTAGTGGTGGCGAGCATGGGACTACAAAAACCACATCCCACTGTGGCCTCCCATACAATCCTTAGCATGTTTAACCTTTACCACTGATCTCACTTCATTAGTACATCTCTATCTCCTGTCATACTAGATTCTTTGCATCTGATACATCATCTGAATGAACCAGCACTGATAGCTATGCATTGCTAAGCAGGACACATATATAAGCTTTAGAAGTGCACACAAGCCAAACCTAGTTATGCTAGGAGTTGTGGATCAGGTAATATAAGCTCAAAGGGAGTAATGCAATAGATAGGATACTTTATCTATCGATAAAATACCACAGTAGAATCGTATGCATCATGGCAAAAATTGAAATGCTTTCGAAATCATAGGATTATATCATGGTGGGGCTATGCTTGCCTTTGCCTATTGATAACCAGAAAGCAGAGCTTCAGACATTTGGTACTTGACTTGATTACAATTGGTCAAGTATTGGTCTTCGAGCTTCGACGGTGTTGATCTCTGACTTTGATCTCGACCTTGATATCGTATTCTACCGAGAAGAACCAAACACCGGAAATAAAGGGAAACAATCAACACATGGAATCGATGCAATGTTCAAACATGGATGATGATATGACAAGTTAAATTGTATTGAAATGTAACCCTAAGGCATGCTCGACCATTTAATCGGGGTTCCGAGGGATATAAACCCTAACTCGAGGAAACTCCGGAATCACCTATGAGGGGTTACCATGTTCTTCTATTTAAACTTGTCTTGGAAGTTGTTGAACAATGCATGATTAGAATTTACATAGGTAGATCTCATTTTTATGAACATTTTGATATATTATACACAATTTTCTGAGTTAATATGAATAAGTTATTGATTTTACAATATTTAAACCTTTTCTGGATTTGTTAAACCGATTAAAAGCTTTACTGCGTCATGCTGACGCCAGCACACACTGAAACGTTTTGCACAGAGACTGGGCTATCCCTAGACACTGACGGATGGGCCCGAGGCTAGGTCATCATGCCACGCAGGCGGTCAATGGTCAGTGGGGTCCGCGGTCACGCCAGCAGTGCGTCACGGTGACGTCCCACCACGCCCACGTCGGACGGTGGTCGCCGACGACGCCACAGGGCGAGCCAACACACACGGGTGGCATTGTTCGAACCAGTGCATCGCGGCGAATCTAAAAGGGGCGGCGCCGGTAGCTAAAGGTCACCGGAGACGCAGCGGCGAGCGGTGGTGACAGCGGAGCTTGTAGGTCAGCGTGGCGGCGATGGCACAGAGCGAGAGGGAGCGAGCGGAAGGAATTGGGAGAACCAGCATCTCACCCTGGTGCTGATGGACGGCTCGGGAAGGAAATGCGATGTCATGAGCGTTGGCAACATCATCGGAGAAGCTCGTCGGGCTTGAGGAAGACGTCGGTGATGCGGGCGATTCTGGACACCCTCGCTCGATTCCTTCGTCGAGGAAGATCAACACGGCGGGGTGGTGCTCCTAGGATGCTCAGAGGGGCTCGGGGTGGCCGGTAACAGCGTCGAGCTGCGGTTAGGGTTTTGGCCTCCAGGGGAAAGAGATAGGGAGGTCGCGGGAGAGAGCGTGAGGGGATAAGGATAGGGCATAGGCTTGTGGCATTCTTATCTCCACTCCAAAGCGCGACGGACGGCGGCAGGCGAGCAACACGGATCAACGGCACCGACAGCGACATCGAGTAGCTTGCGGGAGGAGGAAGAGGATAGGGGGCGACGTCGAAGTGGTACTAGGCTGGATCGGGCCGTTGCTGGTCCTGCTGTGAGCGCGTGTGGGCAGCGGAAAGAGAGAAGAGGGAGGTGGGTCGGCTGGGCTACGGCATGTTTAGCTGTTGTTGCTCTATATTTTTATCAGAAACATTTTTCCTTTTCTAAAATCTGTTTCTCTTTTGTAATTTTGAATTTCAAATACCGTTTTAAACATTCCAAAAATACCAGAAGCTTTTATAAAATATATGAAACACATAGGGGGCCTCTATACTGTTTGGGCTCCACACATGTTATACTTTTCAAATATTTTCAAAACCATTTGAAGAAGTTTTCAAGAGAGGAAGGGTATTAGGGTTTTAGGTTTTTGTTCCATTTCTTCAATGCGTGCAATTTAAATTATGATGCTCATGAATGCACAAACAAACTCTAATTGAGGATTGGCTAAAACTGGGGCGTTACAGCTCTATCCCCCTTACGAGAATCTCGACCCGAGATTCCTAAGGTAGTAAGAGAGATAGGGAGAGAAAGAAACAAGTCCACTCTAAAGATAAGAAAACACACTAAACAACATGCTGAGTATCTCATGGTCATCTCATGGAAAGAGTGTTCAGAAACAACTCTGAGATGACGAACATGAAACACGTCAAGATAACGGAGAAACAAGAGGAGAAGGTTTTAAGTTGTTAGACAAATGGTCTTCATAAGGATTCAGACCATGGAGCTTATAGAAGATTTTAAGCTTCTAAAGAGAAAGGTTCCAACAGAAAGAACATAACTACATACTTTGATAGGGTACCTCTACTAAACGGCTTAAGTAGAGATTTCAGGTTGCAGAGATATGGATCAACAAAACCGAGATGTTGAACTACTTTTGAAACAGAAGAGTCACTTTTTCATTCAACAAAAGGTTTAAGACAGAAAAGTGTTTCGTGGCGAGGACTCATAAGAGTCGCAAGGAACATGTATCAAGAGAAACTGTTGATTACCAAAATCATGGTCACTCTTAAAACATGAATGAGAAGACGTGGAAAACTCTATATTCATCCAAGTTTATCAGAATCTTTGCCAAGGATCATGATATCACTTTACACCATCAAGATGAATAAGTAAAAATATTTCTGATGACACGAGAAGAAGCAAACTTCATTCTCAGACTTCAATATTTGGTATAACCATACGCTAGCCAATATAAAGTGGTTTGGAGGATCGACCGCGAGATATTTATCTCTACTTTAAATGTTCTCATTGATGTTTGAGAGAGTAGAAATCAAGTAAAGGTCGGACCACGGATACAAAATAAACCATAAGCACAGCTCCTATAATAAATCATAGAAGAAGCCTTATGAAGAGTAGTTGTTATTGCTGAATCTAGAGAATATGACAGAGGGTCTTTCTAGCTAAGTGTGTCAACCATTACATCAATCTTGTCGAACTTACAAAGAGACCTATGTCAAAACCTTAAGGGACACCAACCATCATTGTTACTTGAAATTCAACTTTGGTTAGGTGGAGAGATGCTTTAGACTCGGCATGTACGAATAGAAAATTTGCAACATTTACCACGAAGGTAAAGTTACTAGATAGATTCTCAAGACATGGACTACAGTGTCAAGCTCCAAAAGATGAGCTAGATTGCGGAACCCATGTATTAGCAAGTTATCAGACGACAATTGTACCTACATGA
This sequence comes from Avena insularis, assembly GCA_023614405.1. Classification (NCBI taxonomy): domain Eukaryota; kingdom Viridiplantae; phylum Streptophyta; class Magnoliopsida; order Poales; family Poaceae; genus Avena; species Avena insularis. Next base: position 61,091,013 of record CM042689.1, read on the forward strand.
GTTGTTTGCAACAGTTACAACTGAATCCGTGTTGGGAAACATTTAGGAGGATATCGAAGTTTTGTTGGACTTCTTATCTTCCGTGAACGAATCAATCAGTGGCTTTGTGTGCTTGGAGGATCTTCTCGATATGTGAAGGTATCAACCTACCATATCAAGAATTCTTCGCACATGTTTGACTAACTTGGAATGATTCCCGAGGAAACAAATATAACTCTACTCGAATCCACGGTGACATCTTTCAACAATTGTACGTAAATCGGAGCAGGTCACTTCTAACATCCAGAACACATACTTCGAGATAACACAAAGATGGTTCTCAAAAGTTTCCAACATTAATGCCAAATGTTCCATATGAATCTCATATAATGTGGAGAAGGTAAGGATGTCATTGATGGGCTCAATAACAAACTTGTTGAGACACTCCACTAAGATGGACTCATATGTTGTGTAAACAAGGCAAACTATTGATCATACCAATGGACAATAAGATGCACTTAGGTGAGACATCACAAGTAGATACACCATCAGATAGTCCTTGGAACTGAGTTTGATTTGACGATAGCTCAAATCAAATCAAAGGAAGGAAAGATAACATATCCACAAAGGAGATACTATCTTGCTTCAACACGAACACAACTAGACATTCCTTTAAGAAGGAACTGAATTGGATGGAACTTTTGTCTTACAACTCTCCAAGTTGTTGTTTAAGCTCAACCAACTTGTTCAGGGGTATCTAGTATGGATCCTTGGAGAAAGAGAAGTTCAGAGAACTTGCTTGCTCAAGAAATTGACAACACGGTCATGTGGCAACATGGCGATACTTCTAGCAAGACATCCAGAATATCACGAATCACCGATATGTCACTTAGTTCGAGAGGAAACTTGCTTGGTAAGGCAAGAAGATACAGTCTCAGAGTTTTGGCATGAGCCTAACTCTTTGACTGAAGAGAGTGCACTAGAATAACAGACTTGGTAGCACAATCATCCTTTGATTAATGATAGGGTTAACCAATCATGCTAAGAATGACTCAAATGTCCTTAGATTTCAAGCAATGATAATTGCTAATAATCTCAGATGACCACATTATTACGCACACACATCACTCCCGAGCATGAACAACTCAGAGGAAGGGTGGGTAAAGATGTGTAAAAGCATCACTTCATTAAAGGGTCATGAAACTCGGCATTACCTCTTAGTATAAAAGAGTGTGACACGTTAAGGTGGAACAGATACAAGCTAGTCATTGCCTCTTGATCTGCGGATTACAACACTTTGACCTGGTCCTAGATACGACGAGGTACTGGAGTTTGTTTCTCCTGACATTCCGAAATGGTTTGTCTCGATGGACCACAAGAGTATCTTGCATCAGAAGACACCAATGCACATTTACTACTTGGCTACCAACTGGTAGACAAAGATCGGAAAACAACAAGGAGGAAGGAACACGCTTAGGATAGAATCCCAAGATGTGGATGCATAGATTAAAAATCTTCCGGAAACCAATGCAAAAAAGGTAAGGTGTGGGAAAATCACGAATATAGATGCGAGGATCTTGAGGAGAACTCATGTCGTGATCTATCTGGTTCCATCAAAGAACATCTGCCATAGCGTGTGGTAGGGGAAGTCCTTAGTTGTGACGACTCAATCACGACAACAACCACAAGCTTGAAGGCTAGAATGGTAATACCAGCCGTACTAAGGTAATGTGTGAACATTAACGACATGGGTCAAAGGAATGGATCTTTGGTTAAAGATCAGCTTCATGTACAAGATTCACAACACCAGAATCCAGCATAATCAGGGATCTTCGATTCAAGTCCAAGGGTTAAGACCTAATAAAGGAGTAACTACTACTTGAGTGACATAGAATACACTATAAGATAGTAATCACAAGGTAGCTTCCAAAAGAATATACAACTTTTGAAGTACCCGAAAAAAAAAGGAGGCACACGAGGCGAAAGGAGACCTTGAAGCCTAGAACAGAACACTATGGAACCAACGATTTAATGTTGTGGCCCATAGAATATAGATATCATGATGGAAAGGAATCTCTCGGCTGAAATAGAACAAGGGAAACAAGGAAGACCCACACAGAAGACTCTAGAGAGCTCAACACTAGGTCAAGTGGTTGAGAAACGACATGCCCAGAAGGCACCTAAGCTTTGAAACAAAAGACGAGATAGAAAATCTTTTCCAAATCAACACTAGGTAAGATGACCCATAATTAGAGAGAAACTGGATAAGAAGAAAAACAAGCATACTAGAATTTTCACAAATAATTTTTAGCTTTAAAATAGTTTTCATAAGCACTAGACTCAACATCGACCAATAGTAAGGTTTTTCTATGGTCAGTACTGCTCTGATACCAAAACCTGTGACACCCCCGGGATCACGGCTAAAAAAATCCCAGACCTCCCTCTGACATAAGCTTAACCTTGATCTCGAGGATATCCAGTGAAGAATCGGTAACGCAACAGTGACCCTACAACACACAAATTTATTACAGCAAGCTCATAACTGAGCAGAGAACCAAACACCAGAAAGAAAGGGAAACAATCAACACATGGAAACGATGCAATGCTCAAACAAGGATGATAATATGACACGTTAAATTGTATTGAAATGTAACCCTAAGGCATGCTCGACCATTTAATCGGGGTTCCGAGGGGATAAACCCTAACTCGAGAAAACTCCGGAATCACCTGTGAGGGGTTACTATGTTCTTCTATATAAACTTGTCATGGAAGTTGTTGAACAATGCATGATTATAGTTTAGATAGGTAGATATCATTTTTTAAAACATTTGATATATTATACACATTTTTCTGAGTTAATATGAATATGTTATTGATTTTACAATATTTAAACCTTTTCTGGATTTGTTAAACCGATTAAAAGCTTTACTGCGTCATGCTGACGCCAACACACACACTGAAACGTTTTGCACAGAGACTGGGCTAGCCCCAGACACTGATGGATGGGCCCAAGGCCAGGTCATCATGCCACGCAGGCGGTCAATGGTCAGCGGGGTTGCCACGCCAGCAGTGCATCACGGTGACGTCACCACCGCGCCCACGTCGGACGGTGGTCACGGGCGACGCCACAGGGCGAGCCAACACACGCGAGTGGCATCGTTCGAACCAGTGCATCGAGGCGAGTCTAAAAGGGGCGGCGCCGCTAGCTAAAGGTCATCGGGGACGCAGCGGCGAGCGGTAGCGACGGTGGAGCTTGCAGGTCAGCATGGCGGCGATGACACAGAGTGAGAGGGAGCGAGCGGAGGGGATTGGGAGAACTAGCAGCTCACCCTGGTGTTGATGGAGGGCTCGGGGAGGACATGCGAGGTCAGGAGCGTTGACAAAATTGTCGGAGAAGCTCGTCGGGCTTGAGGAAGACGTCGGTGATGCAGGCAATTCCGGACGCCCCCGCTCGATTCCTCCGTTGAGGAAGATCAGCACGGCGAGGCGGTGCTCCTAGGATGCTCAGCGGGGCTCGAGGTGGCCGGTAACGGCGGCGAGCTGCGCTTAGGGTTTCGGCCTCCAGGGGAATGAGAGAGGGAGGTCGCGGGAGAGAGCAGGAGGGGATAAGGACGGGGCAGAGGCGTCGTGGCGTTCTTATCTCCACTCCAGAGCACGAAGGACGACGCAGGTGAGCGGCGCGGATCAACAGCATCGACAACGACACCGAGCAGCTTGGGGGAGGAGGAAGACAACAGGGACGACGCTGAAGCGGCACTGGGCTAGATCAGGCCGTTGTTGGGCCTGCTGCAGGCGCGCCTGGGCGGCAGGAAGAGAGAAGAGGGAGGTGGGCCGGCTAGGCTGCAGCCTGTTTAACTGTTGTTGCTCTATATTTTTATCAGAAACATTGTTCCTTTTCTCAAATCTGTTTCGCTTTTGTAATTTTGAATTTCAAATATTGTTTTAAACATTCCAAAAATAACATAAGCTTTTATAAAATATATGAAACATATAGGGGCCCTCTATACTGTTTGGGCTCCACACATGTTATACTTTTCAAATATTTTCAAAATCATTTGAAGAAGTTTTCAAGAGAGGAATGGTATTAGGGTTTTAGATTTTTTTTTCCATTTCTTCAATGCATGCAATTTAAATTATGATGCTCATAAATGCACAAACAAATCCTAATTAAGAATTGGCTAGAATTAGGGTGTTACAAAGCATGCAATCCACAGTGCACGTGGAGGACCTGCTAAAATCAACAAGCCAGCTCCGATCAATCCAACGGGTGTTGTCTGGTCCGATCAGAAGCAAGTATCAGCGTCCGACTGCTAGCAGCGCCCTTGAGAAAATGGGCAATGTACGAACATACGATAACTTTTTATTTTGCGGTAAGAACATATGATACCTTTTCTCTAGAATACTTCCGACTCCATAGTACACATGACTAATCTTTAGGAAAATAAATACTTCCTCTATAACATTTTATAAAAAACTAAATTTGAACATTTTTAAAACTGAAAATAATTTTCAGATTTGAACTTTTTTCAAAAAAAAATCGAAAAAGTAAAGTAAAAGAAAACAGAAAAAACAAAAGAAAGCATCAGCTTGACAAAGAAAAAGTAAAGTAAAAGAAAAAATAAAAAGAAAACAAAGTCATATCCTCTTGCTTGACTGTTTCTGTATGTCAGCCTATCGATCTATGTGACGATCTACCAAACCACCAACTCCATTCAGACACAGATGCGCACCACGGGCACGACCAGTATGCAGCGAAAATGGCCCAACTCCATGGCGCACGTGGCGAGAACTATGCCCGTCGTCTACTTGAGCAAGTTATTGCAGAATCGGCAAAAAAAACCTGCTAAGTGGTGGACGTACGGCTGCGAGAACTATGGCTGTCTCCTTGTACGCTGGCATACCCTGCTGCATGACGGCGTGAGCTAGTTAACGTGCTCTGTTCTGTGACTACTGTGAGGCTGGTCAAAACTTAGTCTCTTTGGTGTGGTCTAATCTAATGGCCTATGAAAACGATTCTCTCTGGAAGAAAGAAGTCTGAGAAAAGGCGGCTTTTGGAAGTCAAAATGAGTATCACCAACGAACTCACCATATGATATCGCGCCACCCACTCTTGTATTCCAAGCTGCACATCAGCGTGAGACCAGCCGGTACCTAATCCCTTCAATCTTGCCTTAAAAACAGGATAAATTACAACGTTTGACTGTCTCGTTTGCCTCCCAGGTCCCAGCTAGCTGCCTGCCACGCGTACGTACCTACTTACGCACGCGTAATCCATTTGTCTCGAAACAAGCTTTCGTCCCGCTTTATAAATAAAGCACACAGGTGAGACCGCTGCTGAGCCAGACAGCACATCGCCCAAGAAACAAACCGAACAACAACGGAACCACAGCTGGGACAGACAAAACCAAGCCCAAAAGGAAATACAAAAGAAAGGAAGAGAAAATAAAGCCGATATCGGCGGTGCGATAAGAACGAAGGTAACTCGCCACCATTGCGCCTACCGAAGAAGTACCACCACAGGACTGGCATTCCAAAGCGTCGCGTACCAAGCAGCACCTCCAAGAAGGAGAGTGACGACAACGACACTGCTGCCCGGACAGGTCCTAGGGTTTCCCCCGGTACGCCCCGGGAGGTGTGAGAGAGATACACCCGGCGCCCTTCAGGAAGGAAGGCGATACCCACGGGCGTCACCGCGTCGGGGTAAAATAGACAAGGATTTCTCCCGACCTCTCACTAGCCACACTCCCGGACCCCTTGAAATGTTCCACCAAACTCGCCGCCCACCTGCACGCGCCAGAACAGTCTTGAGGTCACCATCGTCGTCACACCGGGGGCCATGAGGCGAGGCCAGTAAGACAGAGAGAGGGGCCATTGGCGAGGGTCGGGATGACCTCAGCACGCGAGAGGGAACTACCTCCACCGCCAGAAGGCGGTAGCCGACCGGATGTAGCAGCAAGACAGACCAGGCCCTCCATGCCCCGCCGAGCCCGAGAAGGCTCGTAAAGTCTCGCCGCCCCACTGCAGCAAGGGTGCCACCATACAAGCCAACCCCAGCACTAGGTCCAACTCCATCGTCCACTAGGGGGAATCGCCACCGCGGCAAGTCCCAGCCGTCAAGTAACAGCTCCAACGCCACCGAGCTCACCCGAGCTAGTCGGACCTACGCCGGTCTGAGGAACACCATCGCAAGTCACCTCCCGAAGCCGCCTCCGTTGAAGGGACGACTTGCAGACCACCTTCCGGGGCCACCGCCCCGGCATCCACGGACTCGCATCCACAGGGCCAGGTTCATGACGAGGCCTGCAAGGCAGGGGAGGAATGGTTGGCATAGGATGGCAGCAGCGGCACGGCCGTGCGGAGGAGACCGACCTCCACCCGCCATATGCGGTTGCCGACCGGGGCGCGGCAGCAGGGACACACCAGGTCTCGGCCCGGCCAGGCCCCAAAAAGGAGCTCATAAAGTCCCCGCCGCCACGCTGCTGCTGCGTAGCCGCAACCACCGCCACCCTCCCACACGCCCCAAGCCGCCACGCTGCCTCCAGAGGGTGCCAGCATCGTGCAGGGCCCGCCTCAGACCCAGATCGGGCCTAGATCTGGGCTAGCCGGAGCTGCCCGAAGATGCAACCCGCCGGGCGCCACCCAGTACCACGCCACCACCACAGCACCGTGCTGCCGAGCCGACCCCCCCGCCGCGCCCCGCCGCCGCCACTGGGAGCAGCTCCCGCCACCGCGGACGCCGCAGGAAGCCCCCACTGCCGTAGAGAGAGCCGGCTGCGGCCAGCGCCGCCCTCAGTACCCGCACATGCCGCCTAGGCCACCCCGGCCAGCCCAAGCCACGGCCCTGCCCTGCCGTCCGTCGCGTCGCCGGAGTCGCGTCGCCATGGCGTCCGGCGCCAACGCCACGCACCGCCCCGGGCGGACGCCCCTGCGACCAGCCCCCCGAGGAAGTAGACGAGAACTCCCCGCCGCCGCCGGCGCCAGCCGCCGGCACGCCCTCTGGCGCGGCGAGGAAGAAGGGTTGAGGGGAGGGGGGCGGCGGAGGCGAAGGTTCCCTGCCGCCTCGCGAAGCGGCGAGAACGGTCATTTTTTGCCTAAGATTGCTTCAACGGGAGATTAATGATCTAATTTTCCCGTAATCCATTTGTCAATTGGCGCACACGTAGGCAGCCAGACAGCAAGGGACACCAAAGAAATTCTTCGGGCTCGTCATACCACTTCGTCTCAACCAACTCCACCCGGGACGAGCTCCGGCGCGCGCGCAATGATGCGCCCCCCGGTCGCAGGCGCGCGTACGACGCGCGGTGCGGCCGTGGAAGACACAATCATGACACCGGCGACCACCACTAGCTGTAACCAAACGGCAACCCAGTAGTGCCAGGCGCGACGCCGACGTACTACTCATCATCGATCGGCTCGGTCGATAGTGGCTTTCTTGCTTTGCTTAGCTGCTACTAGTGGAGTAGTAATAATCTGCTTAATTAATTTGCTTCGTGGAAGGATCTCATCATATCGATCACGGCCCCGCGAGGGATCGAGCACGCACAAAGTCATCTTCCGAGATCTGGAGAAGCTAGCTAGCGATGTTCTGGTTACATTACATCCATGATGAATGTGGTGGCCGTCCATCGGCGCCATATATTCTATATATTCGTCAGACATCGGTCAGGCAATCCCCGCAGCATCCAAGTGGTGGCAGAATGGACGAAAATAACCCAAAAAAATAACGATTTCACGAAATGAACTCCGGCCAGAAGAAATTCACGGGACTAACCCTTTTTGCAACGCCATACGGAGTGGCGCCGCACATTGAAGAGCGGCGCCACTAGGCATGGCGCCGCGAACCTGCCAGCGTGGAGCCCCGCGGGCCCGGTCCCGACAGTCTTGGCGCCGTTTAACTGGCGCCAAGCCTTGTAGTCTGGCGGCCGTTGCGCCTGGCGCCGCACTTTAGGTCATGTACCAGTAGCGGCGCCAGCCCTCCCTGCCGGTCCATTTCCTCTCGACGCATAGGAGCTGCAGCGGCGGCGGCTCTTCTCCCCCCTCCACCTTCTCCCTCCTAGTGTCCAAATTGGAAGCCTCTCTCCGTGGAGTTCGATCCCCCCAAGTGCCTTGAGGTATTCTTCCCCTTCATCTTTGATTTTGAAGGGTTTCGCAACATAGTAAATCAAAATTTTCTACGGAAGCAAATAGAGGGAAAGCCAAGATCTAATCTAGGAGATGCAAACAACGAGAGAGATTGGATTAGATCTTCATACCCTTGAAGATTCGACAATGAACGTTCGTCCGGAACATGGGTGATGTAGTCGTACTCGCTTCTCCTCCTCGATCCGATCCGATCTAGCACCACAAGTGGCGGTGCCTCCGTGAGATGCACACGCGGCACCTCGGCGCCTCCTCCTTCCTCGGACCAGCAAGTATGGTGGAGAGATAGATTGGATCTACCTGACGGCGTGGTGTATATGGTGAAGAATTTCGCAGCAGGCTTCGCCTACAAACATGTCGGAGGGAAGAGGAAGGGCAGCAGGCAACTGGGTTTGGAGGAAGGTGTAGGGGGTGAGAGGCGCACCAGCCCTCTATATAGAGGGGTGCGGCCAGCCTAGCCTCTCCTCCAAGCCTATCTCTAGTTTAAACAATTTAAACTCTCCCTTATCTAGAAATCCTATCTTATCTTATCTCTAGTTTAAACGATTTAAACTTATCTAGGATCGCTGGGCCCTATGGGGCCTTGTGCCCTGGCCCAATGCGCCAGGACACTCCCTCATAGGCCCATGCCCCTCCCGGAAGGTGGGACCACGTTGGCCCCTTCGAAGGTTCTAGAAGCTCCGTACAATACCGATTAATCCGGAACAATTGCGAACTCCAAAAACTGCACTGCCTTATATGAATCTTATTCTCCGGACCATTCCGGAACCTCTCGTGATATCCCGGATCCCATCTGAGACTCCGAACAAAAATTCATAAACCAAGTATCCAATCTATCCTAGCGTCGAGACACGTTAAGTGTGTGACCCTGCGGGTTCGAGAATATGCAGACATGATCTTCTATCAATAATCAACAGCGGTCTGGGCACCCATATTGACTCCCACACATTCATCGATGATCATATCGGATGAACCACGATGCCAGGATTCAATCAATCCCATATATATATTCCCTTCGTCTCGCGATATTTTACTTGCCCGAGATTCGATCGTCGGTATCGTCATACCTAGTTCAATCTCGTTCACAGCAAGTACTTTACTCGTTCCGTAATCCGATATCACTTTGTGATTAACTCCTTAACCACATGCTTGCAAGCGGTGTTGATATCGATTACCGAGTGGGCCCGAAGTATATCTCTCCGACTTGGGAGGGACAAATCCCATCTCGATACATACAACCCAATGATACTTTCCGATCACCGAGAGACACCTTTATGATCACCCTCTCATAGGATGACGTTTGATGACCTCAAAGCTTTCTTCCGATACTGTGGAGTTGCATTATCTCATGGTCTAAGGAATACAATATTTGACATAGGAAAAGCTTCAAAGACGAACACGATGACACGATCTAATTGCTTCGCTTAGTTTGGGTCTATCCACCACATCATTCTCCAATGATATGATCTCATTATCAATTGACAACTCATGTCTATGGTTAGGAAACCTTAACCATCATTGATCAATGAGCTAGTCCATAGAGGCGCATTAGGGACACGGTGTTGTTCACAAACCACACAAGTATTAAAGTTTCCGCTTAATACAATTCTAGCATGGAATATAAACTTTATCATGAACAAGAATTATAATAATAACATCTTTATTATTGCCTCTAGGGCATAATTCCAACATCTCCCACTTGCACTAGAGTCAATAATCTAGTTTACATTTGGCAATAATCTTACACCCATGGCAATCGAGGTGTTGATCATGTTTTACACGTGGAAGAGGTTTAGTCAATGGATCCGACATTCAGATCTGTATGTACTTTGCTGATCTTCAGATCTCCATCCGATATATAATCTCGGATTATATGAAACTTATGTTGATATGCTTGGTCTTTGGATGATATCTTGGTTCCTTAGCGAGTGCTATGGCGCCGTGTTGTCACACAATATCTCCAGTGGGTCCAATGCACTTGAACCACGCCAAGCTCAATGATGAAGTTTCGATCCAAACTCCTTCACTTGACGCTTCAAGCAGCCATGTATTCCGCTTTCATCGTAGATCCCGCGATCACGCTTTGCTTGCAGCTTCTCCAGCTCCAGCTCCTCCATTCAAAATATACACGTATCCCGTCTGAGATTTAGAATCATCCTTGTCGGTGTCGAAACTAGCATCGACGTAACCTTTACGACGAGTTGTTCATCACCCCATAGACTAAGAACATTTCTTTAGTCCTATTTAGGTACCTTAGGATGTTCTTCACGGCTGTCCAAAGGTTCCACTCTGGATCACTTTGATATCTGCTCACAAACTAAGAGCATTGGACACATCCGGTCTAGTACACAGCATGGCATACATGATGGATCCTATGGCCGAGGCTTAAGGCACTTTGCTCATAGCTTCCCTATCATTTATCGTAGCTGGACACTGAGCCTTGCTCAATATCTTACACGACAACATAGGCACGTAACCTTTCAATGCCTTATCCATTCGAACCTTTTCAGAACTTTGTCTAGGTATGTACTCGCTTAAAGCTATCAGCGCCTTTGTCTATCTCTATATATTTTTATGACAAATATATAAGCAGCTTCACCTAGGTCTTTCATTGAAAAACACTTGTTCAAATAACTCTTCACATCGTTTAGCTTGTGGTTGTCATTTCCAATAATCAATATGTCATCCACATATAGTACCAGAAACGTCACCGAGCTCCCACTCACTTTCTTGTAGATGCAAGCTCAGAGCAATTTGGAACAAATCCAAAGCTCTTGATCACTTGATCAAAACGAAGGTTCCAACTCAGACGCTTGCTTCAGTCCATAAATGGAACGCTGAAGTTTGCATACTTTATCAGCATCCTTAGGATCGACAAAACCTTCGGGTTGCATCATATACAACTCTTCATCAATGTTGCCATTGAGGAAAGCAGTCTTGACATCCATTTGCCATATTTCATAATCATGAAACGCAGCAATTGCTAATAAAATCCGAATGGACTTAAACATCGCTACGGAGAGAAAGTCTCATCGTAGTCAACACCTTGAACTTGTCGAAAACCTTTCGCAACAAGCCGTGCTTTATAGACGTAACATTACCATCCGCGTCCGCTTTCTTCTTGAAAATCCATTTGCACTCAACGGCCTTCGCTAGGAGGGTCCACCAAAGTCCATACTTGGTTTTCGCTCATGGATCCCAATTCGGATTTCATGGCTTCTAGCCATTTCTCAGAGTCTGGGCTCATCATCGCTTCCTCATAGTTCGTAGGTTCACTGTCTTCTACTAACAAGACAAGACAGGTTGCTGCATTACCACTCAGAGGGGCACGCGACCTTGTCGACCTGCGACGTTCAAGAGAAAGATCGTCCAAGCTTCATGATCCTTGTCATTAGCTTCCTCTATTGTTGGTGCAGCGACCTTTGGAACAATTTCAGGTGCTGCGCTACTCTCCAATTCAAGAGAAGGTTCAATAACCTCGTCTAGCTCTACTTTCCTCCCACTCACTTCTTTCGATAGAAACTCCTTCTCAAGAAAGGAACCGTTTTACACAAACACTTTGCCTTCGGTTCTGTGATAGAAGGTATACCCAATAGCTTCCTTAGGGTATCCTATGAAGACGCACTTCTCCGCTTTGGGTTCGAGCTTGTCCGGCATCAACTTCTTGACGTAAGCTTCGCATCCCCAAACTTTAAGAAACGACAACTTAGGTTTAGCACCAAACCACAGTTCATACGGTGTCGTCTCAACGGATTTATATGGAGCCCTATTTAAAGTGAATGCAGCGGTTTCTAATGCATAACCCCAAAATGATAACGGCAAATCAGTAAGAGACATCATCGATCGGACCATATCTAATAGGGTTCGATTCCGGCGTTCAGACACACCATTGCGCTGTGGTGTTCCGGGTGGCGTGAGTTGCGAAACGATTCCACTTGATTTGAGATGCGTGAGAAAATCATAACTCAAATATTCGCCCCCACAATCGGATCGTAGAAACTTAATCTTTCTGTTACGATGGTTCTCCACTTCATTCTGAAATTCTTTGAACTTTTCAAACGTTTCAGATTTATGTTTCATTAAATAGATATACCCATATCTACTTAAGTCATCGGTAAAAGTGAGAAAGTAGCGATATCCTCCGCGCGTCGAAACACTCATCGGTCCGCATACATCGGTATGTATGATTTCCAACAAGTCCGTTGCTCGCTCCATCATACCGGAGAACGGGGTTTTGATCATCTTGCCCATGAGACATGGTTCGCATGTGTCAAATGATTCAAAATCAAGAGACTCCAAAAGTCCATCAGAATGGAGTTTCTTCATGCGCTTTACACCAATATGACCTAGACGACAGTGCCACAAATAAGTAGTATTATCATTATCTACTTTGCATCTCTTAGCCTCAATGTTATGGATGTGTGTTTCATCCCTTTCGAGATTTAGAAGAAATAAACCATTCACAAGAGGTGCATGACCATAAAAGATGTTACTCATATAAATAGAACAACCATTATTCTCCGATTTAAATGAATAACCGTCTTGCAATAAACACGATCCAGAAATAATGTTCATGCTCAACGCAGGCACATAATAACATTTATTAAGGTTTAAAACTAATCCCGAAGGTAAAACTAAGGAGAGCGTGCGACGGCCATCACATCAACTCTTGATCCGTTAACGCCAAGATCGTCACCTCATCCTCGCAAGCCGTCTATTCCGTAGCTCCTGCTTGAGTTACAAATATTAGCAACCGAACCAAGATCAAATACCCGTGCACTACAACGAGGGCTAGTAAGGAAAACATCAATAACATGTATATCAAATATACCTTTGATGGTGCCAGCCTTCTTGTCCGCTAAGTACTTGGACAGTTGCTCAAAGGACCCTTGTCCTTGCAATATAAGCACTCAGTTTCCGGCTTAGGACCAGACTTGAGCTTCTTCTCAGCAGGGGCAACGCGCTTGCCGCCGCCTTTCTTGAAGGGCTTCTTTGCACCTTTACCTTTCTTAAAGGAGGGCTTGTTGACCATCAACACATGATTATCATTCTTGATGTCCACCTCCGTAGCCTTCAGCTTTGCGAAGAGCTCGGTGATCGTATCAGTGGAACCAATCTGATTATGAGTCACTACAAAACTTTTGTAGCTGGGAGGGAGTGATTGCAGAACCCTGTCAATCTTGAGCTCCTCTGGAATCTTGCAGTCCAGTTGCTCAAGGCGTTGAGTGTAGCCCGACATCTTAATGGCGTGCTCACTAACGGAACTCCCTTCCTCCATCTTGCAGTTAAAGAACTTCTCAGAGATCTCATATCTCTCAGAATGGGCCTAAGTCTGAAACATGTTTTCAGCTCCTCGAGAATCTCAAAGGGCCCAGGATAGTTTTCAAAACGATTTTGAAGTTCCGGTTCCATAGCAAACAACATGGTGCTCTTAATCACACCATAATCATCTTTGCGCCGATCGATAGACAGCTTTCTCATCAGCCGCGTAGCTTGCAGCGGGGGGGTCACCTAACGCTTTCCCAAGGACATAATCCTTTTGTCCGCCAGACAGAATGATTCTAAGATTGCGGAACCAGTTGGTGAAGTTAGACCCATTGTTTCTAAGCTTTTCTTTCTCAGCAAAAACATTGAAGTTGAAGTTGGACTTGGCCATGTGATCTACAGTATTTGCAAGTACAATTTAGACTATGTTCATGATAAATAGTTCAACTTAATCAAATTACTAGATGAACTCCCACTAAATTCAACATCCCTCAAGTTGTTTAGTGAACACGATCCAAATTCACCACACCTAATCCGATCTTCACGAGAAGAGATGTGGCTTCAATGGTGGACAACGAAGTGTCGATCATATCATTCATATGACTCATGCTTAACCTTTCGGTTCATGTGTTCCGAGGCCATGTCTATACATGCTAGGCTCGTCAAGTCAAACCCAAGTATTTCCGCATGTGCAAAACTGGCTTGCACCCGTTGTATGTGAGCGTAGAGTCTATAGCACCCGATCATCACGTGATGCTTGGACATGACGAACTTTCGCAACGGTGCATACATGGGGAGAACACAGTTTTATCTTGATCTTTAAGTGAGGAATCATCTTATAATGCTACCGTCGCGATCTAAGCATAATAAGATACATAAAAGGATAAACATCACATGCATATAACTTTATGTGACATGGTATAGCAAATCTCCGCGCAATGATCTCCATCTTGTGCGTTCCGGCATGATCTCCATCACTCCACCATGATTGCCTCCACCACTAATAGCAACTACAACTATTGCTAACTACTTAGCGATAAAGTAAAGCTATTACATGGCGTATAAGAAGTTGACTCGCAGGTCATACACAATTATAAAGACAACCATATGGCTCCTGCCGGTTGTGTACTCATCGACATGCAAGTCGTGAAACATTACAAAACATGATCATCACATACAATATACACATCACATCTTGGGCCATACCATATCACAGAAAACACTCCCTGCAAAAACAAGTTAGACGCCTCTACTTTGTTGTTGCATGTTTTACGTGGCTTATGGGAGTAGATGCTAAGAACGATTCTTACCTACGGAAAGCCACAACGGTGATATTATGGTTGCCAAACTCCGGTGTTAATCCCATGACAACTATAGTGAGAGAAACTGACATCCACCAGCCGCATGTGTGGTACAAGCCACACGTCAAGTGCGGAGCCGGTCTCGCGAACGACGTCGCGTAAGGTTGGCCTGGACCGCTTCAATCTCACTATCCCGCGCCATAAGAAGAACACAAACAAGAGGCTTGCAACAGAAAACATCAACGCTCAAGAACAACCATGTTATGCTCTACTCGTGAAACACATCTACGCATAGATCTAGCTCGATACCCTCAAGGGTTTCGCAGCATAGTAAATCAAAATTTTCTACTGAGCGAACAGAGGGAAAGCCAAGATCTAATCTAGGAGATGCAAACAACGAGAGATTGGATTAGATCTTCATACCCTTGAAGATTCGCACATGGAACGCTCTGAACGTGGGTGATGTAGTCGTACTCGCTTCTCCTCCTCGCGATCCGATCCGATCTAGCACCACAAGTGGCGGTGCCTCCGTGAGATGCACACGTGCGGCACCTCGACGTCTCCTCCTTCCTCGGACCAGCAAGTATGGTGGAGAGATAGATTGGATCTACAATACGACAGCGTGGTGTATATGGTGGAGAATTTCTGCCGCAGGGCTTCGCCTACAAACAGTCGGGAGGGGAGAGGAAGGGCAGCAGGGCAACTGGGTTTGGAGGAAGGTGTAAGGGGGGTGTGAGAGGGGGCGCACCAGCCCTCTATATATAGAGGGGGGGGTGCGGCCAGCCCTAGCCTCTCCTCCAAGCCTATCTCTAGTTTAAACAATTTAAACTCTCCCTTATCTAGAAATCCTATCTTATCTTATCTCTAGTTTAAACGATTTAAACTTATCTAGGATCGGCTGGGCCCTATGGGGCCTTGTGCCCCTGGCCCAATGCAGCCAGGACACTCCCTCATAGGCCCATGCCCCCTCCCGGAAGGTGGGACCACGTTGGCCCCCTTCCGGAAGGTTCTAGAAGCTTCCGGTACAATACCGATTAATCCGGAACAATTCCGAACTCCAAAAACTGCACTGCCTTATATGAATCTTATTCTCCAGACCATTACGGAACCTCTCGTGATATTCCGGATCCCATCCGAGACTCCGAACAAAAATTCATAAACCAAGTATCCAATCTATCCTAGCGTCGAGACACGTTAAGTGTGTGACCCTGCGGGTTCGAGAATATGCAGACATGATCTTCTATCAATAATCAACAATGGGTCAGGCACCCATATTGACTCCCACACATTCATCGATGATCATATCGGATGAACCACGATGCCAGGATTCAATCAATCCCATATATATATTCCCTTCGTCTCGCAATATTTTACTTGCCCGAGATTCGATCGTCGGTATCGTCATACCTAGTTCAATCTCGTTCACAGCAAGTACTTTACTCGTTCCGTAATCCGATATCACTTTGTGATTAACTCCTTAACCACATGCTTGCAAGCGGTGTTGATATCAATTACCGAGTGGGCCCGAAGTATATCTCTCCGACTTGGGAGGGACAAATCCCATCTCGATACATACAACCCAACAGATACTTTCCGATCACCTGAGAGACACCTTTATGATCACCCTCTCATAGGATGACGTTTGATGACCTCAAAGCTTTCTTCCTATACCAGGGAGTTGCATTATCTCATGGTCTAAGGAATACAATATTTGACATAGGAAAAGCTTCGCAAAGACGAACACGATGACACGATCTAATTGCTTCGCTTAGTTTGGGTCTATCCACCACATCATTCTCCAATGATATGATCTCATTATCAATTGACAACTCATGTCTATGGTTAGGAAACCTTAACCATCATTGATCAATGAGCTAGTCCATAGAGGCGCATTTAGGGACACGGTGTTGTTCACAAACCACACAAGTATTAAAGTTTCCGCTTAATACAATTCTAGCATGGAATATAAACTTTATCATGAACAAGAATTATAATAATAACATCTTTATTATTGCCTCTAGGGCATAATTCCAACAGATTTGACCCATTAATTTCTTGTTTTTGGTCCATATCTTGTAAACCCTAGTTTGTTTTGTAAGATGCATGGTAGAATGTTCTTGTATTGGTATATGGGTTGGTATTGTGTTCATGTTGTTAGCATGGGTATCTATTAAGTGTGTTGACCATGGTATTGTTGTTGTGATTATGTTAGGCATGGCAAGAATTGTTCATGTTCACCATGTAGACAAGGATGCTTTTTTGAGAGGTAACATAGAACCGGACCCGGACGAGCTCGATTTGGTGTTTGAGCGTACTCCAACATATGCCGAGGTCTTGGAGCAATTGAGGATTGAATTGAAATGGATGGACCCAAAGGATGATATTGAGTTGGAGGGAAGACATAATGTTGGCTTGGGAATGCATGTCCGTTGGAAGACCATGTGTATCTTCTTCGAGGCCCGTTGGCTTGCATACAAGGAGGTGGTGGCCGAATCACTAGACAAGGCTCTAGAGCTATTTGCCACCAAGAAAGTTGGTAGTTCATTGTCTTTGGACTTAAACCGTATGGCATCCCCATTGCGTACTATGAGTCCTCCACCCGTAGACCAAGAGCTAAGGCGTGAACCTCCCTTGACCCAAACATTGAGCCCGATTTCAAGACACCAAGATGATGATTGTGGGGGTGAAGATGAAGATGACAATGATGATGTTGAACTCCACGACAACAATATTGGAGATTTAGAGAAATATATCACACAAGATGACATGGACCATGACCTCCCGTATTCTCGAGGCTATGCATCGGACTCGGATGATGATGGTCCCGAAGAAGAAGTTGACGAGGAGGGGTTCACGGCTAGAGAGGCCGAAATCCACCATACCGTATTGGGTCGGGACCATCGGGTGCCTTTGTTTCGTGATCTCAGTCTCGCGGATGAAGCCACGGTTGATGGTGGCAAAGGCATTGTGCTCGGACCAAGGACAAGTTCTTACCGGGATGGCAATGAAGTGAATAGTGGCTTTTGCAAAGGATCAAGGTTCAGGACCTTGTTGGAATTTAAGCAATGGATAAAGGACTTCTCGGTGAAGCATCATCGTCCTTACACGGTCGTGCACTCGGACATCAAGAAGCGTTACACGGTGAAGTGCGAGGAGGAAGGATGTCCTTGGATAGTGCGTGCAAGACCATTCAAGGGAGGTCCTGAATGGCACATATCTAGTTGCGTATCAACTCACATGTGCTGAGGCCCGGTGTTGGATGGGAAGGATGCGAAGAACAAGCACCGACAACTCACCTCCGAGTTCCTCGCTTATAGGCTTTCCAATGACATCGCGTCGTTTCCAATAATGACCATCAAGCAGGTTATAGAGTTTGTGAAAGCCCTCTTTCACTACGAGGTGAAGTACGGGAAGGCATGGAAGGCTAAGCAAGCCGCATTCAAGATGTTGTACAGTGATTGGGAGGAATCTTATAACCGAATCCCAAGGTTGTTGTTAGCGATGGCCAATGCTAACCCCGGCATGGTTCATGTGGTTGAACCTTATGGGAACAAGACAAGGGTTGTAAACGGGAAAACCGTGCGAGTATTTGGCCGTGCATTTTGGGGTTTTGAGCAATGTGTCCGGGCTTTTGAACATTGTAGACCGGTCATCTCTGTTGATGGCACCTTTATGACCGGACAATTCAAAGGCACTATCTTGATTGCAATAGCCAATGACGCGAACAACCGGTTGATTCCTTTGGCGTTTGCTTTGGTGGAGGCAGAAAGCAATGATAATTGGGAGTGGTTCTTCTATCTTTTGAGAACCAAGATATTAACCCCTCAAAGGGAGATATGTGTCATCTCTGACCGTCATCAAGGAATTCTCAATGCTGTGATGATTGATATTCCTGGCCATGCTCCATTGCACCATCGTTGGTGCATGAGACACTTTTGTTCAAACTTCTATAGGGCATGCAAGAGCAAGGATTTGTCCGATGATCTACAGGATTGTTGCCTCGCTTTCACGGAACGTCGTTTCTCTAACTTGTACAACAAATTGCTAGTCAACAAAGAACTCAATGCCGGTGGTCGCGAGTGGCTCAATAGGAACATTGAACATATGGGAAAGTGGGCACGAGCTTTTGATGACGGTGGCCGGAGGTATGGCCAAATGACAAGCAACATGGCAGAGGCATTTAACAAGTTGCTAAAAGGTGTCCGTGCATTGCCCGTCACGGCAATAATCCGATATACATTCGACATGATGAATGAGTATTTTCTGAAATACTCACATGAAACGGACCGACATATTGCGGGGGACAACAAGAACAACTACAAATACAAGTTCCCTCCGAAGGTTGACGATTGGATGCAATTTCAGACAAGGAAAGCGGATTCCCAAGTTGTCATGGAATATGACAATGACGAGCTAATTTACCAAGTTACGGAGCCCGGAGGTACAACGGCTAATGGTGTCCAACACGGAGGCCGAGCTTTCAAGGTCTCGCTCAAGACCTGTGAGTGCACATGTGGAAGTCCATCATTGCTTCATCTTGCGTGCTCGCACTTGCTCGTGGCGTATCGCAGACGACATTTGGATTACAATAATCCGCTCACGGTGCGAGAGGCTGAGTTCTCTATTGAGACTACTAAGAAGACATGGGCTCCTAGATTTCATCCATACCTGGACCAATCACAATGGCCGGAGTACCATGGAATTCAACTATGGCCCGATCCGAAATGGAAGGTTGTTGGACGTGGAAGACGCAAGACAAAGCGTTTTAGGAGCGACATGGACGGATGGGGACGTGGTGGTGGTCGGGAAACGGGCAACGACCAATTCCAAGAGCCTCGTGAGAGAGCCCGGTGTGGAACATGCAATGGTGAAGGGCACAATGCAAGAAAGTGTTCTCAAAGGAAAAGAGCAAAAGGAAATCAAGGAAGTAGTAGCCAACCAAGTAGTAGCCAACAAGCTCCAAGTCATCCAAGTAGTAGCCAACAAGCTCCAAGTCATCCGAGTGGTAGCCAACCAAGTGGTAGCCAACCAAGGACTAGCCAACATGCTCCAAGACAACCAAGTGGTAGCCAACCAAGTGGTAGCCAACCAAGGACTAGCCAACATGCTCCAAGCCAACCAAGGACTAGCCAACATGCTCCTAGACAACAAAGAGGTCGACAACTTGGGCTACGAAGAGGAAGAGGGCGTGGTGGATTTAATTCCGCTAGTATGATAGGTTACTTAGCCGGACCAAACCCGTATGCTCGTAGGTATGTTCACATTTATGCATATTTTACTATCATTCATGTTTATTGGGTTAAATGCATCCTTTACTAACTTGCCCCTTTTATTCTTATAATAGGTATGGCGACTCAACCCAACAAGGCCAATGATGGGGAAGGTGTGAACTACTCGAAGATCTGGGCGGATGCTATGGAGGTGGTGGCGAAGAGGAAGGAGGCTGAGGAAGAGAGGAAGAGGAAGGAGGCCGAGGAAGAGAGGAAGAGGAAGGAAGCTGAGGAAGAGAAGCGGATAAAGGCATTCGAAGAGGTAGTTCAACTTGCTCGCCGCAAGATAGAGGAGGAAGAGAATCGCCGCGCTAAAGAGTCTCGGGATGCCGAGAGGGAAAGGCTGCGTCAAGCGGCATGGCGTTCCATGGAGGAAGAGGAAGAGAAGAAGAGGAAGGGCAAAGGGCCTATGTTCTAGACTTTGAGTATGTAACCGGGAGTCATGGACTTGTATGTGTCAAGATTTGCTTGAGAACCTTGTTATTTCATGAACTTGTATGTTCTAGACTTTAAGGGCAAGAAACTCGTGTTATTTCGTATGTGTCAACAAACTTGTATTTTCCCTCAAAATAAAAACCCTGAAACCTGGCTGTGGCACCATCTTCAAAGTGCGGCGCCGTGACGTGTGGCGCCGCACATGCGCTCGAAAATAGACAGGAGCTTCTGTCTATTTTCTAGTGCATGTGCGGCGCCACACGTCACGGCGCCGCATAATATACGTTTCCTGGGCTGTCTTGCACCATGTGCGGCGCCAGAGGTCATGGCGCCGTACATTCCTGACTCTTGTCTGCCTGTTCCTGTTGGTCTGTTTGAGTTGGTTTTCGAGCAGGTTTTTTCGATGTTGTTCGAGCATGTTTGTTCCAAGACGACAGCAACCATTGAAGTTCACGACAACCATTCAAGTTCATGACAACAACATCCAAGTTCACGACAACAACATCCAAGTTCACGACAACCATTCACGACAACATCGAAGTTCACGAGAACCATTCACGACAACATCGAAGTTCACGACAACAACCATAAGTACTGAGTTCACGACTACAACCATCTACTCTACTTCCCACGGGTGGTCTTCGCCCCTCGGCCCCTTCTCGTGGGCATCTTCCTCCTCCTCGGTTCCCTTCATCCTCCACCTCTAAGCGATATGGATTCTTGGGCTTCTTTGTCTTGGTCGTGGAAGGGTTGAGTGTGTAAGGCTTCTTGGGTTGCCTTGGCTTGAACATGTAGTCGGACCGCTCGTGTACCTTGTAGCGAGTGTAGTTGCCCAATGTCATCTCGTCGGGGACGCTTTCCTCATCTTGCGGCTGTCAACAAAAGAAGATTGGTAAGGACAAATTCAGGAGAAATGCAAGGGAGGGTGGGGGATGCAATGGTTGTACTACCTCGGGTGTGTTCGCCTCGTCCTCGGATGTGGAGTGATGATCGCCAGAATTGTCACCTTCGGGCGTGTTGGACCGTGACGCGGACGGTGTTGCCACCTCAGGGTCACGGCAACCTAGCAAGTTCGACAGCCTCCTTAACCGTTGGCCCTGCTTCTTAACGAACTCACGAAACAGACCCTCTCCCTTCTCTCCGCGAGGGTATGTGTCCAAAGCGTCCTCGCATGCATCGGCGGACTTCCTTACATGATCGCGCTGTCATAGACAAGAAACTAGTAAGTTATCCATGCAAGGTGTGAGAAGGACGGAAAAAATATTATTCGGCACACTTTACCACAAAGTTGACCAAGGGAGCAAACTCGGTTTGTCGCCCTTCTCTGACCATGATGTTGTATTGTTCGGTTGAAAGCTCATCAAACACCAATGGCTCCTCCAAGATCGAATCCCGAAATGCCCGTGGGTATATCTCCACCCGCGCGTTGTCAACGAACCATGCGATGTAGTTGTTGAAAGCATCCCGATTGAAGGGCCTATCCTGTGCTCCTTTTGCTTTCCTAGCCTCGGTCACACACCTCCTGAATTTCTCAAGGTGCTTCCTATGAAGCTTGGGCCAATCCTTCTCCTTCCTCTGCTTCTTCCTGTCCAAGCTGCACACAACAACAACAAGTCAAAAAGCGTTATTTGGCGAATGATAAGCACATCACATGGTAAGGCAGTTAGTAGCTTACCTATGGAGCCCTATGTCCGTGTCCTTCCACTCAAAGGATAATCTGAAATAACCCAACTGGTCATGACACGTGAGGCTGGTGATACTCAACAGCCCACATGCACACCATGGGCAAACGCATTAGCCTGCATCGAGATTCTCTGAGGCAAATAGGGTTAAGGCGATAGTCCTCCGGAACACCAAAGCGGTCCCCTCGACCATATGGCTCCCACGTCACCTGCATCATACCACAGTCATGTCAGGGTCAAAGATTACAAGTTCAAGACATATAATTGACCGCCGTCGCTGAAATTACCTGATCCATGGTGATCGTGTCAAACTCGTTGGTGTACCTCTTGTACGCCTCCAGTGGGTCCGTTGGCGGTTCGGAGACCACATCCCACTTGTAAGCCCACGTGGGGAGAAGGTAGTTGTTGCCGTTATCAATGTAAGGATTGAATGACAACAATCTCGGCCGTCCAATGGAGAAGCGTTCCCAGCTCCACACCGAAAGAAGGAGCAAACAACCACCAATCCCTGAATCGGCGGAGCTCCTAAGGCAAGCGTCATCCAGCTGCAGATGAAGTGAACAACCATTTGGTAAGAACAATTTTTTTTGAGATAGTGCAGAAATATACAACAACATTTGTAAATAACTCATTACCTGACGGTACAACCAGGCCAACGCCGCAGAACCCCAACTGAAGGTAGAGTCGAAAAAACCCAGCAACTTGAGCCAATGCCACTGAGCACGATCCCCACTGCTGTCAGGAAACAGAGTCCTCGTGATAATGTACCACACATACACACGAGTGTATGTCTTGATCGTCTCCTCATCGGCATCCTCGGGGCAAATCTTGAAATTCTGGATGATCCAAGTAAAAGTAGCCCCGACAGCGACCCTCAGTTTTTCCCCCTTCTTGTTTATAGCCTCGGGTGGATCCTTCCCTATAAGGGCGACCATCTCCTCACGCCACCCGTCTGAATCCGAGGACATGCACACAGGGTTTCCCTCGATTGGGAGTGCCAGGATCATGCTCATGTCCTGCAAGGTGATCGTAGTCTCACCGGTCCTAAGGTGAAATGTGTGCGTCTCCGGCCTCCATCGGTCCACAAGCGCGGTGATCGCAGCAGGGTTGAAGGCCGGTGTGGACCGAGTGACCATGTGGATAAAGGGGAGGAGTCCTAGCTGCTGGATGTACGGAGTGTACCGCGCATCATAACGCATCTTGCCGGACGAGACCTCGTGGTACCTAAGTCGAAGGGGTTGAAGCTCCTGCAAACATATAATGGCAAAATGTTAGATTTCCATCTAAACAAACATGGCATCTTGTTCGACTTGCATTGAAGTTTTTAGTACCTGTCTCTTCTCCGACATCTTGTAGGCACGGTGTTGAACATCATAGTGATCATTGTTTAGAAGGGGGTTTAGAGCCATCCTACATATTCAAAACAATAGAGAGAATAAGAACAATTACAAAATGTCCATCTTATAGTTCTAGCATCTAGAATTGCAAGCTAAATCAACCATCTTATAGTTCTAGCATATAGTTCTAGCTTTTGTCCATCTTATAGAGACATCCTACATATTCATCCTACTCTACCTATAGTTCTAGCATCTAGAATTGCAAGCTAAATCAACCAACTAGACTTCTACCATATAATTGTAAGATAAATCAAAACACCAACTAGAGTTCTACCATATCTCCCTCTAGCCATATGGAATTGCTAATATGAAAAAGCACCTAACATATACTTCAAAGATAAATAGACCAACTAGAGTTGTACCAAAGAGTACTATGCCATATCTAAACCTAAATATCAAATAAGCATTGCAATGGTTCATCTCAATCTCTACATCTAATTGAACCTAGGGTTTCACCGAAATTTGAACAAAAGGGGAAATTAGCAAGAAATTTTTGGACAAATAGCAAGGGATTTGAGAGGAGATACCTGGGGAAGGGATTGGGAGCAAGATCCTTGGACAAATCAGCAAATCTTGGGTTTTTGGAGAGGGGAATCACCGGGGCCGAGAAAACCTAGCCGCCATGCGCTCCTGTGCGTCTGAGAGGAATGGGCTGGGTCTGGGGAGGGCTGGCGCCGCGCTGGTACAAGACCTAAAGTGCGGCGCCAGGCGCAACGGCGCCGCACTACACAGTGCGGCGCCGCACTATCGGGACCGGGCCCACGGGGCTCCACGCTGGCAGGTTCGCGGCGCCATGCCTAGTGGCGCCGCTCTTCAATGTGCGGCGCCACTCCGTATGGCGTTGCAAAAAGGGTTAGTCCCGTGAATTTCTTCTGGCCGGAGTTCATTTCGTGAAATCGTTATTTTTTTGGGTTATTTTCGTCCATTCTGCCCCAAGTGGTCGATCCATTCCTGCGTGCGCTGGCACGGGCTCGATCAGACTCTGCGACTGCGAGCCGTCATTTGTAGAGATCATGTCGGGTATTGTTTAAACTTACTTCGATGAACTGGACAACAACAACAAAAGTCGCGTCCATTCTCACCTCGCATTCACATAACGGGTGATGCAGCCCAAAACTTATTTTGAACAGTTCCGCCTGATTCGTAGCTTAGCCACCTAACCCCCAACATGCCGACTCCTTCGTCATGGAACAGTCAGTCAAATAAATACCCAGGCGTGTCGGGGCATTTTTGGGGGGAAAGACTTTTTGCCGGAGGTCTTTATCGCAACTGGCGCCACGATGCGTTTGCTTTGGCTGAGCCGGGTATTCCATTTGGGCTGCTGTATATATCGCCCATCGGCAAATTCGCGCGACCCAATCGGAAGTCCCCAGGTGGCAGGTGATGTCAGGCATACGAAAATCACGCCGTCTGTTCCAAAAAATCATGATCGGAATCGCGTCGTGCCGTCGCGCACCGGCGGGGATGTGCGCTCGTTACAATTTTCGTAACTAATGAATACTAGCAAATGGCACATGCTTCGCATGTTAGACCAATTTAGATGTCAATTATGAATATTTTTCAAAATTTTATTACAATTATTGACTTCAAGTTATACCATAAAATAGACGTGACAACTTTGGGCAGTAACAAAATCTTAGATCCTCTCTAAATCACAATGAAATTGTGCGTGTGTCACATAAATTATGACTTGAATGCATGCGTATAAAAATCTCTAATTCCGTCAATACTTTCTTAATGTATGTCTGATTTTTCTTGCCTAACTTATATCGTGTTGATAATTTCTATAGAGTTCTCGCATGGATTTATTCATACTTGTGCTGGATTTATTTTCTCACCCGTTTTCGTCTTTTGTATTTGCCCTGCACATCGATTGCTTACTTCATCTATGCGTGAATAATCATGTTCTCACAAGATCCCGTGTCTCTAGCAAGAAAGATAAATTATGATTTATTCAATATTGTAGTTTCATCACCAAACTTGACCTCTTCGGAATAGCCTAACTTACACTCTTTCATTTGCTTATGATTTTCATTTTACAAGAAACAATTCAACTTTAATAGAAAATTTAGGGAAACTAACTTGACTTATTTGGAACGATTTATATGACCAAAAGT
The DNA here is from genome assembly GCA_023614405.1 of Avena insularis. Lineage (NCBI taxonomy): Eukaryota > Viridiplantae > Streptophyta > Magnoliopsida > Poales > Poaceae > Avena > Avena insularis. The sequence continues at coordinate 61,116,598 of CM042689.1, forward strand.
TATATTGGAATATAAGAATTGTTGTTGAATGGTAAATTATACTCCCTCCGTACGGAAATGAGTGACTTGGGTTTTTCTAGATTCTCATGTATCTCTACTCTAAATTAAATACATGCAAATTTTGACAAATCTTAGTTAATTATTTACTGATGAAGGGAGTATATAAGTAAATATGATGATACGCATTGTAGACAAAACTGGATAGATGTATACAATGGCGCTTCACCATGTGCATGTCGGTCAACTAAGAAACAATATAAACTTTTCAGATGTCATAGAAATCCATTAAAAATAATGTTACTTTCTTCGACCCATATTAGTTGGCTTAGATTTGTCTAGATTTCGATAAACCTAGACACTATTTTTATATAGGTTTATCCAAATTTTAACAAATCCAAATCAACTAATATAGATCAGAGAAAATATTTATTTTCCCGGGACGCCACCATTCTTTCTAGTAGTCTCCCTATTCATAGATAGAGATATCTCGCGTGTGCTTTGTGCCATGGTCTAGCAGTCTAGAACACTCCCGATCCTCTGAGTATTTCTTCTTTTGATTACTTTCGTTTCCCGTCAGCCTGTCAGCCTGCCACTTTCACACTTGAGGATAGAGCAGCGCTGAGGCCCAGCGACCACCACGAATCCGGAAGACAAAGGCCGTTAGATTACCAGATCGTATGGTGCATACAATGCCACGATGTTACCCATTTTCATCCATTGAATGTAAGCCGTCGGATGAGAAAGATCAAACGGCTGGTATGCTTCGATATTGGTACACTATATAGTGGTATAGATATAGATAAGAGAGGACGGACACGAAAATCATGACTAGTATGGTTTCTTGAGAAACATTTTTGGGTCAGAGTTTTGCAAACATGCAGCCCATGGTACGAACCCATAAATCACTCCGTGTGATTTACAGTACTTTGTTATCAAGTTCGAACCCATAAATCCCTCCGTTCGAATTTACTACTTGTGAGTTTTGACTTTGACCCGCTGAGTACTGATTATTGTTTTCTAAACACAGAAGGTTGATAGAACAAGATGAAAGATATCAGCATGAAAGATTTAATATTTTCATCTTTATGGTCAATAACTAAATGAATCAAAGATTATTCCAATCCAAAATATCCACAAAACTTATAAATAAATGTGAAACAGGATAGTTTTTTAATAGACTAGACAGACAAGCGCGCTTCGCTTACCCGACGTTGTTGCATGGGGCCGCAGTGGAGATACACTTTTAGTAGATTTGATCTAGGTTGTGGCCAGGTTTAACTCACGGTAAATACACAATAGATCATAGTGGTCTAGAATAGTCCTGCTTATCGAGGACAACAAATAAGAACCTGGATCTATATTATTGGTTGTAATTTACGTTAACTCAAGAAACATAAATGTGATGTTAGAGATGTAATTGTCACTTATCCAGCCCACATTGATAATCAAGTTAAAATTAGAATCATTGTAAAAACAAAGAATACATATAAGAAGCATCAATAAATTGTTTATTTTTTTAATCTTTGGTAAGGATCTGAGAGGAGGATCAATGTTTATACTTCCACTCAAACTAAACTAAGAGAATGGTAACTAAAAAGTTATATAGCATCTCTCTGTTGGTGCTCGATTTTTCACTCGTCACTGAATTATAATTATCTGCTAGACCTTACTGGCTTCATGTTATCATATCATCAATCATAATAAATTTCCTTTGGCACAAAGGGTGATGGCTCAAATGGTTCTAAATCTACATCCTGTCAAAAGGAAAAGCGGTAAGGATGGACTGCATGAATACATCAAGCCATGAATCAATATAAAGTAGGAAATGCCATTAAGTCATGAATGTTAACTAAGAAAACAAATTACCAGATCACAGATAAGTTTTGGAGGGAGTACAGTCTAATTGATGACATGGAGATCCAGAATATCAGCTCCAACTTCATCTAATTAAGTTCATGTAAGTACAAACCATCAATACCCACTACCAAAATTCTAAGCAGTTGGTGTGTAGGGCTTAAAGACTGATGCAGGCGAAGACTATCCGTTAATGGCAATTAAAATGACTGATGCAGGCGAAGACTGAGGCATCAATAAAAAGCTCAACTTTTATCCCTGGTAAGGATCCGAGAAGGATCAACTTTTTATACTGCCACTCAAACTAAACTAAGAGAATGGCAATTAAAATAACTTATTTAGCACTTGCTAGTGCACCAAGGATGTATATCCTACTCCCACTTGAAGAATCATGGTGAGAATACCAAAAAAAAAGTTCATGATCAATTATATTAGCTCACATATATTAGGGGCAGCAACAACATTCTGATTTGGCCATCTCCTCTTGTTCCTTTTCTATTGTCTCGTCCTAACTCGCAAGAGAAGCAGCATCACAAGGGTCTAGGTCCATAGGAGTTTGTTGTTGAGTAACATATTGTACTAGGTATAGGTCCCGTGTTTTGTCAGGGTTGTACCTGTAATTGTACATGTGTCCGTCTATATATACATGAGCAGCCGACCCAATTGGTGCTGTGCAATCTCCAATTCCCTTCTACATGGTATCAGAGACCCTCTGGTCCCTGACCTAGCTGCCGCCCCCTCTCTACCCTAAGGCGCTGCCGGCCCCTCCCTCTAGCCGCCGCCCCCTCCCTCCCCTAGGGTGCCGCCGGCCCTCTCCCTCTAGCCGCCGCCCACCCCCTATCCTAGGGCGCCGCCGGCTCCTCCTCCCCCAAACCCTAGCCGCCGCCCACCACCACCGCCGCTTCCGCCATGGCCGGGTTCTCCTCCTCCGGCCCCTCCGATCCCTTCAACTCCTCCCGCTCTGGCAGCAGCAACCCCTTCGCCGGTCCCTCCGTCGCCGTCATCCGCGACATCCCTATCGTCGAGCGCGTGTCGGTGAAGCTCTCCACCACCGCTGCCAACTTCTTCCCGTGGAAGACGTACTTCGGGCTGCTCTTCCGCGAGTATGATCTCCTCGACCACGTCGACAACACCATCGACCTCCTCGCCATGCCGCACGACCCCGAGTGGCTCGCGATCGACGCCACCATCATCCGCTGGTTTTACCAGACCGTCTCCAACGACATCTTCCGCACAGTTGTCCGGGACGGCGACACCGCGCACACGGTGTGGGAGAAAATCACCGGCCTCTTCACCGACAACAAGATCCAGCGGGTCACCTTCCTCCAGCAGGAGTTCTTCGGCACCCACCAGAACGACCACTCTCTCGACGAGTACGTTCTCAAGCTGAAGAGCCTCTCCGACGAGCTTCGCGACTTGGAGTTTCCGATCGACGACAAGATCATGCTCTCCACCCTCTCGGCAGGTCTCGGCGAGGATCTCAGCAACGCTGCCTCCAATCTCACGCTCCTCACCATGCCCTCCTTCGAGCAGGCCGTTGCCTACCTGCGCCTTGAGGAGCGCCGCCTCAAGCATCTCTCCGGGGCGCGGCTCACACGCCTTGTCGCTGGTCTCTCAAGGCGCCCGGCACTCAGCGCCTCGCGCCCGCTCCCTCCGCCTCTCCGCCCCATGGGTCCGCCTCTGGGCTACTACACCCAGCCGCCCCCGCCCCTCCCCCGCCACCGGCGGTGGTGGTACCGGGCGTCGTCGCCGTGGCGGTGGTGGCAACGGCGGCGGCTCTGGTGGCGCCAACGCCACCGCCCCCGCGCCTCGTCCACCTCAGCACGCCGCCCCCACTCCGGCGTGGCTCGCGGGTCACAACCCGTGGACCGGGGTCGTCCATGCCTACTCCATGCCCCTGCTGCGCGCTCCATACTCGGGCATCATGGGGCCGTGTCCGGCCACCCACCAGGCCTTCTACGCGGTGCCCCAACCCGCCTTCACGCCGAGCTACGACGCCGCCCCAGGCTACGGTGCCGCGCCCTACTCCGCCCCGGCCTACGCCGCCCCCCCGAGCTCGGCCCCGTGGGACCCCGCGCTCCTGACCGCCCTCCAGAGCGCCCCCACCGCTGGGGCGTATGGTGGCGGTGGCGACTGGTTCATGGACACCGGCGCCTCCACGCATATGGCCGCGCACCCCGGTACCCTCTCTTCTTCCACACCCTCCTCCACCTCCTCTCGCATCATCGTTGGCAACGGTCATGCTCTTCCCATTACTCACACCGGTTCCGTCTCTTTTCCCTCCACTTCCACTCCTCTCTCTCTAAATAACGTTCTTGTTTCTCCTGCCTTGATTAAAAATCTTGTTTCCGTTAAATCTTTCTGTCGTGATAATCCTGTGACTGTGGAATTTGACGCCTTTGGTTTCTCTGTCAAGAATGGTCGTACTCGGATGCTCCTCCACCGATGTGACAGCCCCGGCGATCAGTACCCTGTTGGTTCGGCCTCCACCACCGCCAGCAGCTCACTCGCCCTCTCCACCGGTGTCGATCTCTGGAACGCTCGCCTCGGCCATCCTAGCTTCGCCGCTCTGCGTCAAATAATGCAAGCTTTTCCTTTACCTGTAATAAAACGGATGCCCACTCTTGTGAAGCATGTCGTCTAGGCAAACATGTTCGCCTCCCGTTTAGTTCCTCCTCCACAGTCGCGTCTTTTCCATTTCAACTTATTCATAGTGATGTTTGGACCTCGCCTGTTCCCAGTAATTCTGGTTATAATTATTATCTCGTGATTTTGGATGATCACTCTCATTTTGTATGGACGTTCCCTCTTTGTCGTAAATCCGACGTTGCTACCACTCTCACCGCGTTTTTCGCATTCGTTTCCACTCAGTTCGGTCGCCCTATTCACGCCTTACAAACTGACAACAGCAAAGAGTTCAACAACATCACTATTCGCTCACTTCTCGCCGCCCATGGCGCCATCTTCCGCCTCACGTGTCCCTACACTTCCCCACAGAACGGTCGTGCTGAACGGATGCTTCATACTCTCAACGACTATGTCCGCACCCTTCTGTTCCACGCCCACATGCCCCCACGGTTCTGGCCGGATGCTCTTGCCATGGCGACTCTCCTCGTCAACATCCGCCCGTGTCGTGTGCGTTGGTCTTACACGCCGCATCACCTCCTCTACGGTGCGCCACCCGCCTATGATGACCTCCGCGTCTTCGGCTGCAAGTGTTATCCTAACACTGCTGCTACCGCCGTGCACAAGCTTGCGCCTCGCTCTCTCCCTTGTGTGTTTCTAGGCTACCCCGCCAACACCAAGGGCTACCGCTGCTACGACCCGGTCTCACATCGCGTCCTCACCTCCCGGCACGTGTACTTTGACGAGTTGTCTTTTCCGTTTCAGCAGGGACTCTTGGCGACGCCTCAGATGACGCCCCCGGTGCCCGCTGGCCCCTTCGTGGCGGACCGCGCCCGCCGACTGCTGTGGCGGCCCAGCAACCCCCTGCGTCGGCCCCGCCTGGTCCCGCGGCGCCCCCGTCGCCCGCGACACCCCCGTCGCCCGCGATGCCCCCGTCGCCCCCTCCTGCGATGCCTCCGGCGCCGTCGACCAGCTCGAGCGCCTCTTCGTCACCCGCTTCATCGGCCGCCTCGGCCCCCGCCTCGCCGCCCGTCGCTGCGGCTCCTGCGCCCATGCTCACCCGAGCACGTGCGGGAAGCGCGGCTTCACGCGCTACCCCGCCGACCAGTGGGCCTTCTGGGCCAGCGGGAACAGTGTTCTGCCGCATGACGGCGGGGTGCCGTCGTCCCGCGAGGGGGAGGCGCCCTCCATGCTGCCGTCCACCTCCGCCCTCTCGCCGGTGCCCACCTCGGCTCGCGTCGCCTTGCGCGACCTGACCGGCGCCGCCATGCAGGAGTATGGTCGCTGTGGCGTAACGGACACGGAGCTGGTTCCCGGCCCCTCTTGCCAACGTCATCACCGGCAAATGGGTCTTCAAGCACAAGCTCGGCTCCGATGGTACTGTCGAGCGCTACAAGGCGCGTTGGGTCGTGCGCGGCTTTTGGCAACGCGCGGGTGTTGACTTCACGGATACGTTTGCTCCGGTTGTCAAACCGGGAACGATCCGCACGGTGCTGCACCTCGTCTCTTCTCGCGCGTGGCCGGTGCATCAGATGGACGTCTCCAACGCCTTCCTCCATGGCCACCTGTCAGAGCAGGTCTACTGTCAGCAGCCCATTGGCTTCGTCGACGCTGAGCGCCCCGATGACGTGTGCTTGCTCTCTCGGTCCTTGTATGGACTGAAGCAGGCGCCGCGCGCCTGGTACCAGCGCATCGCCGCGTTTCTGCATCAGCTCAGCTTCCGTTCCACGCGTTCCGATGCGTCATTGTTCGTCTACCAGACCGGCAACGACATGGCCTACCTGCTGCTGTACGTCGACGACATCATCTTGACGGCATCCACCGCTGGTCTTCTTCGATAGCTCACCGACAGTCTTCGTGCTGAGTTCGCGTTGAAGGACCTCGGCCCGCTCCACTACTTCCTCGGCATCGAGGTTGTTCAGCGTGCGGACGGGTTCTTTCTTCATCAGCAAAAGTACGCCCGCGAGCTTCTCGAGCGTGCAGGGATGCTTAACTGCAATCCTGCGCCTACTCCTGTCGACACGAAGGCCAAGCTTTCAGCCAGTGATGGGTTGCTGGCCTCCAACGCCCCGTTCTACCGCTCCATCGTAGGCGCCCTCCAGTACTTGACGTTGACACGTCCGAAGCTCCAGTACGCTGTGCAACAGGTGTGCTTGCACATGCACGCTCCTCGGGATGCCCATTGGGCCGCGGTGAAGCGGATTCTCCGCTACATCTGTGGCACCCTGGGCTACGGCCTGTCGCTGCATGCCTCGCTATCGACATCGACCGACCTCATCGCCTACTCGGACGCGGACTGGGCGGGCTGCCCGGACACGCGGCGCTCCACCAGCGGCTACTGCGTCTACCTTGGCTCGTCGCTCGTATCTTGGTCCTCCAAGAGGCAGCCCACCGTGTCTCGCTCCAGTGCCGAGGCTGAGTACCGCGTCGTGGCTAACGCTGTGGCCGAGTGCACGTGGCTTCGCCAGCTTCTCTCCGAGCTCTCTTGTCCCGTTGACAAGGCTACGGTGGTCTTCTGCGACAACGTGTCGGCTGTCTACCTCTCCGCCAACCCCGTTCATCATCGGCGCACCAAGCACATCGAGTTGGACATCCACTTTGTTCGTGAGCAAGTTGCCCTCGGTCATGTTCGAGTTCTTCACGTACCGACGTCTCAGCAGTTTGCCGATATCATGACGAAGGGATTTCCGTCCACGACTTTTCCTGAGTTTCACTCCAGTCTATGTGTCGGTGTCGACCCTTTGACTGCGGGGGGGGTGTTGAGTAACATATTGTACTAGGTATAGGTCCCCGTGTTTTGTCAGGGTTGTACCTGTAATTGTACATGTGTCCGTCTATATATACATGAGCAGTCGGCCCAATTGGTGCTGTGCAATCTCCAATTCTCTTCTACATTTGTGGTGGGGGACCGCCTGCACAATAAAAGGAAACATGAATATGTGAAGCAAACATGTATAACCAGTAGCAGGAAAATCTCCTAAGTGTAGTGAGTCAAAATATAGAGGATTCAATCCATTTTCTCAGTGCAATCTGTAGCTTCCTTTAAGACACACATGAAAATTACAGGGGTGTAGAAGTACCGCACATGCGGTTTGGAGAGGAATACAACGCCTGAAGTTCACAAGCTTTTTCTCTATAACGAAACAACACTCCAAATTAGCGCACAAGGATAAGAGAATTGGTGAATCAAAGAAAAAACATAACATATTGTTCGGATTGCTTCAACATACAAACACACTATCTTTTCTTTCAAAAATTACAAATCTAGGGACCCTTCCTATATTTGACTTGGTAGCAATAATACTCCAAAATAATAACTTCAGCTCAACCACCAGACAAACCACCATCAACACCCACATACCTCATACCCCCAAAAAAACAACTTTATCACCATAAGGAAAAGAGCAGGAATACTAGAAAAACATAAGAGCAGGGTGCAAAGGCGACATCCTTTCATCAAAATCACCAACAATCAAGATGGATAGCTCAGGTACCATAGCAGGGCCTATAGACCTCAAGATCGGTCGAATCAAAGCCGACAACTCGAATCCGCAGCCAACCCGACGTCGTGAGGTCGTTGTGATGACTCTGCATTTAGCTCCTCCAATCGTCTGGAGGAAGGCAGGGCAGCATCCGAAAACCCTAGAATGCAAGCTCTAAAGGAGGAGAACGGAAAAGGAGAGAGGACACAGTTGTGGGCCAACGTACACTTTTACTTCTTGGAAGTACACGGTCGTTGACCTATGGACATGTGTTGTGTGCGAAGCCACTTCATAGTGACACAATTGGTTCATCTTGGAGTATGGTTCTGAGCTGCGAGGCCACGCACACTTCTCCATCAAAATTATAAAAATATATACTTTATAAATACATTAACATAAATCTTCTTTATTTGATATATGTTTTACAAAACACCACTTGCAAAGGAAGAAAGTGAAGTCTATACATAAGAATATCATACAAAATAAGGTGCTATCTTTTCCAGACTATAATTGAGCCAGTTCAGAGATATAAGCAGTCAACATAGAGTTTCATATAACTTTCCCGAGCGGCACATTATTAATTAAAGTAATATATGAAAGCACAAGAATTTGTAGTGCCACACACAGCGATATTGCTAGACTTAATAAATGGTAGACCTTATGTTTAAATGAAAAGACCAGATAGCCAAAAAAATGACACAAGAAAGCATTTGACAAAAGCTACAAAATGTAGATACATATTTGAAAAAGGAAACACATATTGTTTTACTGTATGAGAGATATCTATTTTCTTCCCATAATATTTGGGTACTTCAAAGTTTAAATTTAAGGTGAACATGGAAGTTTCTACGGATGGATGTAGTACATACCATCATTTCCCTCAACTGTTGGAATAAATTCATCGACAAATGGGCGAGGTTTAGCACCTTATTTATCCTATTTTGGTAGCAAAATGCCAAAGCATTTTAGGTCACATGGATCAAACGTAACACAGTCTAGAGAAACATGCAGTGCAACCTTAACGCATCAGATGGCTACAGCTACATAACACTTTAGAACTTTACTAATTATAAAAAAAATCAAAATACAAATCCTCCACATAACACTTGATTTGGACCATGAAGATCCCTGTAAGCCACAAAGTAGTACAATGGAACATAGAATCTGATCCAGCTTTAGAAAGATGTGGCTGCATTTACTAACCTGAACCAATGTATATATGAACATAAAGTTTGATGGCATTACAATAGTTTGTTAAATTTAACTACTTTGTTTGTTTATCTAATACTTTATTTAGAAAAATACTAACAACAACATTGAAATGATATGCCCATACACTGCGGCTATTTCAATTTTTCATAATAGAAAATTAAAAATATGAATGCACATCTATTATGTGTCTGGTCTGTATCTCAGGCGAGAGGGAGACACAGGGGGGAGTCATCTTACCCACTCGAGAGGGAGCTCCACCCACATGAATGTGAAAGAGGTGGGGGCACGCACCATGGTTGCCACTCCATGGCCCTTGGGCTGCCCCCTCTCCCTATAAAAGCCCCCCTCTCCTCCTCTCATCTCACACCTTATCGTGAAGGATCTCTCTCCCTTTAGAATTTCCCCATGGTCTCGGATTAGCGAGATATATGTTCCTGGTGGCTTTTTGGGAAGGATTTGTTGCTTTCGCTGCTTCGCTCTAGCGAGAGCGCGGAGGTTGTCGGGATACCCGAACGTGTGTGCGATCACGGATGCACCACTGCTTTGCGGTGCTAGAATTGATGGTGCTGGACCTGCTGGACCAGATGGACTTCATCACGATCTTGAGATCGGCAAGAGATCGACTACATCATCAACGAGTTTATATTCGAAAATCTTTTTGATCTTCGAGGGTATGTATTCTATGGATGTATATCCACCCGTTGTTTGTATCTAGATAGATGGATCTTGGTGCACATAGTTCCCATCATAGGAAAAAAATTCTATGCTGCGAACCCAACGGTGCCTACCTTCTACAAGGTGTTGGAATCCACACTCTAAACATAGATTCTTGAATATACACACAAATGTGGAGGTGCCCAATGGGAAGAAGTTTTGCTAGCTGAAAGACCTCTGCTATCTCTGCTCCAAATGTGGTATGAATCTTATTCTTTTTTACTTTCGCATTTTTCTTGTGTTGTTACCATGAGTTCTTTTAGTACACTGCCAGGCCAGAAAGTAATGAGCTTAAGTGAGTATTGTTGGGTTCTGTTCACTAATGGTGATAAGCAAGTTGGAATCATAAATATATGCAATTGTTAATATGCTTTTAAAAGTATTATAGATTAGACATTTCACGGCGAGAAGAATGTTTAGCACAATTGTATGTGGCATTTATTGTCGGAGTTTTCCTACCTATGTATGTTTTATAAGCTCTTTTTCTATCCTATAAAGTTGGTTCTGATATATCGAATTATTAAGACAATTTTATTGCTATTTCTCATTTAAAATATATGTATGGTATCAAGAAACTAACAGAGAATAAATGATAATGTGCATTGCTGATGCAGTTACGTATACTATTGAGCACATGTAATGGTAAAGTATATTTCAATCCATGGTCAGCTTTCCACATACTTGTAAGTGAAATCAGCCTCGAGGATCTTTGTTGCTTGTGCATGACCTAAGTAGTTCCGAGGGTCTACCTCAAATAGAAAATCTGAATAAAATTTTGAAACAGCAGAATAGATGTCCTGCAATTAATTCATTTATTTTATAGTATAAATGCTCATATTTGTCAAATGCATGTTAGGCTTATTGCATTTTTTGAGATGATTGTACTTGCTCGGTCGCATGACTTCTTTCATTTCGGTGTTGCACTTTGTGTTGATATTCTGCTGTAGCCATTAGAATATTTTGCATTAGTGTTCAATAATGCTTCAAACATTTAGATAGATCTATCAACTTAACCATAATTCTCACTCTAGAAAATACAGAGCCACATGCTTCCAATATTATCTTACAAAAACTTAATTTCTAATGTTTCTCCTGCAGAAGTTGAGGATTTAAGTGACTATTTCGCCTACGTACAATCATAAGATTCAAAATGCTAGGACTTGACTGATCAATTTATCTTGGTATCTTCCATTGTTCCGCTTGATTATGCTCTTTTTATTCCCATGCATATCTTACAGCAATTTTTAACTTCTCATTTGCTTGATTTTTGAAAGCTTGCATTGATTCCTTTTGGGAATACACGTGTGCTCTACAGAAAGGAAATTCTCATATCTCGCCTAGAGGTATTTTGTATGGTTTCTGGACTGATGATGGGTTGTTCCAAACACAGATTAGTTGAATGCAGGTTTCCTAAGCTTTATTTTATCATGTTACATTCTTCTGCCACCTGTATTGAGACTTTTGTGATTTAATTTTTAGTGTAGATTTTTATAACACTTTTCTTAAGATGGATGGGCATAGCAACGCGCGATTTCATGTTCTAGTGTGATGTATATTTACATCACCTGGTCCAAAATTATATATCACCCTCCCAACTTTTACATCCCCTTCTATAGAGGCAGTTTTGGCCCGAGGTGATGTAAAAGTTGTTTTCACATCACGGAGCCTATTATAAATTACTATGTTAGATGATTGCCTCGTCTCACAAATCACAATCAAGGTTGATTTTTAAGCCACGTTTTTGTTTTTGGATGCCAGTATGCAACGGTTCTTTGGACCTGGAAGAAGACCGTCCGATACTATAATGATTGCAACCGCTGGTCCTCTGTTTTTGTACATGGTGATCGATCGAGTTAATTAGGCCTGTCATCCGGTTTGAGTGGCTATCGTACGCAGAATATCACAACAACCAAACCATAGTAACCTAAAGCTAGCAGTCAGTCGTCAGTCAGTTCTCCCCCATACCATTCCTATCACGGCGTGATCAGGTGGGGGATGTCCCACTCGGCCAGTCCCAACAACAGGGACATGCTCTATCCATGCCACCAAAACCGGGCGGTCCACATTCTCCGCTGACAAAACCCCCTCCCTCCTCTGCGGCTCTGCTCCTGATTTTGTTGGGTTGCTGCGAGGATCTTGTACCCAGCGCAACCACTCCTGAACGGCCCCAACCCCGACGCGCCCCCCCTTGCTTCTGTCACCGCCTTTTTTTAAACTGCGGGAGAGGAGAGGGTGAGAGAGAGAACAAGAGGAGAGAGGGACGGCAAGTAATCCATTTTCTTGGTCTGTTGTTATTAACTTTTGTTTTCTCCTTCTTGAGAAGACAAATTTCGTTCTTTAGGGGACCAAGCAAAAGCATCATCATCCAAGTCTCTCTCCCTCTCTGCAAAAAAAAGAAAGAAAGATGTAATCACCAACCCTTTACCACCTTTGATCCATTGCCTTTACCTTTCTTCGCCTCTATAGCTCTCCTTCTTTTTTCCCCCTTTATTCCCTGCCTAGTTGCTACTCCTTCATGCTTTGCAAGCATTGCCCACACTCCGCTCACACACGGCATCATCGCCATTGCACCAAGAGAGCACGCATTCATGAAGGAGTTCTCGTATGAGGAGATCGAGGCGGCCACGGGCGGCTTCGCGGCCAAGAACGTCGTCGGGAAGGGCAGCCATGGCTGCGTGTACAGGGCCAGGCTCAGGAGCGGCGGCGGGGGTGCCACTGGCAGGAGGCTCGTCACCGTCGCCGTCAAGAAGGCGTCGCACGCTCAGGGTGAGGCCAAGCTCGCCAACGAGATCGCCGTGCTCACGGCCACGCGACACCACCACCAGGGCGTCGTCGGCCTCGTGGGCGTGGCGGCGCCCAAGGGCAAGCCGCCGCAGCTGCTCGTCATGGAGTTCATGCCCAACGGCTCGCTGCACGACCTCCTGCACCGCTCCCCTCGCCCGCCCCCGTGGCCGCGCCGCGTGGAGATCGCGCTCGACGTGGCGAGGGCACTGTGCGCGCTGCACGGCGCTGCGCCGCGCGTCATACACCGGGACGTCAAGACGGCCAACATCCTGCTCGCCCGCGACGGCCGCGCCCGCCTCGCCGACTTCAGCCTCGCGGTCAGGGTGGGCGCCGCAGGCGCGCCGGCACCGGCTGGCACGATGGGGTACCTGGACCCGAGCTACACGGAGCCCGGGCGGCTGGGCCCGGAGAGCGACGTGTTCAGCTTCGGCGTCGTGCTCCTAGAGCTCATCAGCGGCCGCAAGGTCATGGACATGAACGCCTTCCCCTCGTCCATCGTCGCCTGGGCGGTCCCGCTCGTCGGCGCCGGCATGGCACGCAAGGTTTTCGACGGTAGGCTAGCCGCGCCGCCGCCCGACGCCGAGGCCGCGATCGCACGGGTCCTGGCCGTGGCCGCGCGGTGCGTGTCGGATCGCGTGGAGCGCCGGCCGGCAATGTCTGAGGTGGCGTCCGAGCTGCGCGGCGCACTCGAGAGCGCCGGGTGGCACCGCCGCCGCGGGATGGACGCCGTGGTGGAGAGGGTGTACAGGCGCGTCGTGTCGTGGGGAACGCGGATGCGCGTAAAGACAACGAGGAGGAGCAAGGTGGAGTGCACCGAGCTGTCGTCGGAGGGGAGCAGCAGCAGCAGCCGCGCCGACTCGTGCCCTCTACCGTCGCATTCTAACAGCATACGACGACTCAGATACGCTGACCGTGCTTAGGTGCCTGTTCGAACGGAGCGTGCGAATTATTGTTTTTTACTTCGAAAATGCTGCAAGGATTGAATTGTTTCGCGTGATCGAACTTACTGGATTGCTAATGTTAGTTAGGCTGTTCTCGGATCATTTAACTTACTACTAGATCATCATATGGTAACGACTGTTTGCTGGGGTGGTATGTACATAGATGTGAGTATATATATGTTGATGTCGAGAGATGGGGTGTAACTTGTATGGAGAAGCTACCCCCATGTTTGAATTGACAAACGGTGACCCATTTTTCTTTTGCCTCTGTATCTGTTCTCAGGATAGTCTTTCGAGACTGTTTTTCTCAAATCTGGACAGCAATAATTTGCTCAGTCGCATTTTCAAGGCACCGTTTTTCGCTATATTTGGCCCAACTTTCATCTAGCGATCCTAGGCTGAACCCAACGCGCGGGATGTCGCCTGGAAACGCCGGATGGAAGAAAAACTGGTGGAACAACCTTGTCGGCGAGACATCTCATTTCCCCACCGTGATTTGGCTCGCTCTTGGAGCCTTCTCCCCACCTACCCCTCGCCACCATGTCGTCGCCGACCATGCCTCGCGTCGCTCAGCCGAATCCACGCAGATAGAAAGGTCCACCGCCGCCGTCACATCCCCTCACCTCGCTGTTGTCCTTGTTTCGCCTTCTCACAGCGTCACTGATAGCTCGACTCCGTTTCGAGCTCGTGCCCACCGCGATCGCGAAGTATTCTTCGTTTTGCCTGTTTGGCCATGGACTCTGACAACAAGGAGATATTTGCCATGTTGCTGGAGGAAGAGACCGTTGCAACCGCCAAAGATGAAGAGCATATGCGGATCCTCGGCTCTCTAGACAAACTGTACAGGAGGGGATGTTCGCCATGATGTTGGAGACGAGACCCGATGGTGCATCAACAACTGTAGGATGATCTGGTCGAACATATATGATACGTAGAGGCAACACATAGCTACTATGTTGGACATAATTTTGCCGAACTATGGCAAACTATGTTGTGTTTTGTTCTATGTGGAACTATGTTGTATTTAATTTTATGCCAAACTATGCTGAACAATACTTTGTATTCATATTTATGGATACGCAGAGGCAACACATAGCTGCTATGTTGGACATAATTTTGCCGAACTATGGCGAACTATGTTGTGTTTCATTCTATGTGGAACTATACTGTATTTAATTTTATGCCAAACTATGCTGAACAATGCTTTGTATTCATATTTATGGATACGTAGAGGCAACACATAGCTGCTATGTCGCACATGATTTAGCCGAACTATGTTGTGTTTCGTTCTATGGCGAACTATCTTTTATTTAAATTTATGCAGAACTATGCTAAACAATGCTTTATATTCGTATTTATGCCGAACTATATGAATTTGAGCTAAATTGTAGTGAAATGCTACTCCTTCCGGTCCATATTAATTGGATGTATGTAGCACTAAAATATATCTAGATATATCTATTTCTGCCATAAGTAATATGAACTGAAGGAAGTACCAAATTTGCCAAAACCACGGCTACATGGAAACCCTATCCGGTAAGAATTCACCCATTTATAGATCAACTGTTTTATTCATCCGCTATTAAATAACGCTAGATTTTATGCTGGAAACCCCAAACGAGTGAAGGGTATCGACTATGTAGTCCATAAGACTATCCACAAGCCAAAAGATATTCTATAAAGCTATCCATATACATAGTGAAGGTTCACTTTAGGAGATTTTCCTTAAGAGTGACCTACAAGCTGGGTTGTCCACAAGCAATAAACAATTATTTTACTCTCTTCTTTCTCTTATTTGTGTGTACTTTTAACAGACATGTGGGTCACGGCTTATGGTGAACTTGACCTTATACATTGCAGCCATTTTCATAAGCTGTGTAGATCCTATCTTATAGCAAAGGTTCACCTTATACATAGGTGATGCCCCTTGCAGTACGCAATTAAAGTAGTGATATAATAATAGGAGTAGCATTATTTTTTCGACAACAGTGTGCAGTACCGAGTAGTATCTGCTAGCTGGTAGCACGGCATGTCAAACTGAACCAGTACTACTAGGCAAGTTGGATAGGAAGCTGAGGAGAAATCTAGCACGGGTAGCTCATGGATTCAGGTTAACCCAGCAGGGTTGAGCAGTAGTAGCTCGATCGATAGACTTTTGCTTTAGCCACGAGATGGTCATTATTATTTCGCTCCAACTGCACGCACTGTGCGCATACTGTACATCTGTAAGTGTAACTAAAGGCGGCTAGCTGCGTGCACTTCTTGACCTGAGAAGAGATACGCTACCAAAGATAGATGGATGACGTCCGGAAGTTAATCTAGTCTGATCAATGCATATGCAGTCCGGCAACCCATAAAAGATTGACCATCGCATAATCCTACTGGGGTTCTACTTTTCCTACGCGCTCATCTGCTTTCTCTTTCTTACCATTTTTCTTGTACCTAGTCGTAGCAAGCTAGTGAAAGAGAGAGACAGATATGTCCATGCTACCTTTTTTCCAAGCAGACATGGTGAATCTATTCTATACAAGTCGGAGTAAATTTGAGAATATCGCAACTTATAAATAATAATTCAATATATGATAAAAAGAATTGAAAACGAGTCGGTAAATTGCTTTCCCTCTTCCTTCCTTTTATAGAAAAGAAACTTAGCAAGCCTTTCCGTGAAGGTGCGTCTTATCTTGTTTGAATAATCCAGTGGTATTATTCAAGTCGCTAATTCGTTGGTTTGTCCAAGCCTGAAAAGTTCTTTAAAATTTATTGGAGAGAAAAAGAACAATGCCGGGAGAGACTTCTTAATTAGAAGATTCAGTCGACAGGACATAATCAACTTGACAAATTCCTACTTGAATAATCGTTGCTTGAGGTTTGTTCCGCTCTTTTTGTACAAAGGAAAAATCAGCAGCCGTCGTTTTCCAGCAACCCTTCTTAGAAAACAACAAGAACCAACGCGGATTATTTGCTTTTTCCTTTCCAGTTTAATACAGTTGAGGCTGGGCTGCTAACAGGGACAGAAGAACCGTACTAAATCGTTGGAGAAGATATTAAAAAAAACCGCACAGATCGATCTTTGCAAAAGAGATAAAAGGGCCAGAAGGAGCGCAAATATGAGTGAAGAATGGGGCAAAACCGCACTTTCGACCAAATGTGCAATCATGAGATCGGCAGTCCACTTTTCACACAAATACTATTTCTCTCTGAAAAACTTGACTAGGGGTTTATTTTGTGATGCAAGATTTTAGAACGTGTTTGGTAGGCTGTATAAGGTGAAACCAAGCACGTGCGAGGTGGAGTTGGGCTGATTGGATGCATGTCGGACCTCCGTATTGCGGCCTACATGAACATTAAAATACCTCGGACCAGTCCTACTAGAAACTCCCTTGTCGTGCGATCCCTACATGCAAAAGGGGAGACTCAGCTCCACGAGTCCGACCACGCATGGAGATTGCCGGAGCAACGTGCAAAATACATCGAAAACGGAAAAGGGGCACGAAGGATTATGCCACCTCCCGTCGAAACATTCCTCTATTTCTACCCTGCACTCTCACCTCCCGCCGAAATCCAATAGTTCGCCCTCCCCCCTTCAAGCTCCATTGTGGGTGTTAAGTTGTGATCCAAATTCATAAGAAGGCTAACTTCTGATGTAGCGGAGCAAAGCCCGTCGTTGGTAGGCTTGGGCCAAATCGTAGCGGTATTGATTATCACCACTGTCTATAAATACATATTCTAAGCTGCTAGGTAGGGTATATCGCTTAACTGATGACATGGTTATACCCTACGGGTACACGACTTCAGCATACCTGGTCCAGCCCAAGGAAGGCCCACGAGAATGTACGCGGTCCATGAAGATATTCGG
Organism: Avena insularis; assembly: GCA_023614405.1. Taxonomy (NCBI): domain Eukaryota; kingdom Viridiplantae; phylum Streptophyta; class Magnoliopsida; order Poales; family Poaceae; genus Avena; species Avena insularis. The sequence continues at coordinate 61,134,066 of CM042689.1, forward strand.
GTGGCCCAGTCCCATAACGTCTTCGGATCCTTGGAGAGCAAGACTAGATTAGATAGAATATTCAAAGGAGCAAACCCTAAACCTGTAACCGACTCGATCTGTGCCCGGAACCTGCCTACCTCTATATAAAGGCTAGGAGGACACGACGGGGAGGGCACCTCTCATACCACCGCATACACACCTCCACGCCAGATTGCATCTGCGCACCCCTGTAACTTTCGGTTCCGCATAATCAAGAGCAGACAAGCAGGAGTAGGGTTTTCTCTCCGGGGGCCTGAACCTAGGTAAATCTCGTGTCCCCTGGTTGCTTGTCTGTTAACCGTTCCGCGATCTCCAGCACCCCCATCTTCTCCAAAACCCAAGCTCATAACAATGGGCATTGACAAAATCGATCCTCGTCAACTGAAAACCCACGATATTGTGTAAACTCTCTCGATATAGTGAACTTTTGTTGGCTGGCATCCATCTGTAGTTTTTTCTCTTCTCATTCTAGAGGTTTTTCCATGTTAAAAAGATTGTGTCCCGTGCGTGTATTTTTTTTGTTCCTTGTTTTTTTTAAATGAGCATATATTAATATCACACCGCTACCAATTACACCCAGCCTCTACAACAACGCATACCCTATTGGCAATACGGATGCACACAGCCAAAAAAAAAAGAATTACAAAAAGAAAGGTCCCGCTACATAATGACCCACAAGTATATGGGATATGAAAGGACATTTATTGTCATAATCACTTTTGGTGTTCGTTAACAACAAGTAGATCATTTTACAGTTTGTCACTGTCCACAGGTTGGTATTATGATAAGTGAAAAACACTCTCACACCTTGGAAAGATTCCTGCAAGAGTGACAGAGTTCTGGAAATTCCAGACCAGAGTTTCCGGATTTGTCCCCGGTGGAGGCTTCATAATCTTGGCTGGGACATTCTGTATGGGGGTGCGGAGCAAGGGTCTGGAGGCTTCTCCGGAATCTCCGGTATTGTCTCTGACCGGAGTCTCCGGTGCTGGAGGTCCGGAGTCTCCGACCCTGTTGGGTCGTAACTGGCCCTGGTCATTCAGAAGGGTGGTCTGGAGGCTAGTCCGGAGATAGGCCGGAATCTCCAGTGTAGACCGGAGTCTCCGGTGTACAGATCGGAGTCTCCGGTCTGACTTTTCTCCAACGGTCAGAAAACGGTTCGTGGAGGGGGCTGCCTATAAAAAGGGACCCTTATCTTCTTCCTCCAGCTGCTCGACCTGCTCAAGAACACAAACTCCATTAGAGCCACCAAATCTACAAGATCTCTTCATCCAACCATCCAAAGTCATTGCTCTTTGGAGAATCGAAGGAGGAGGCCTTGATCTACAACTTCACCAAGAGAGATCTTCATTTCCCCCTCACTCACTTGAGGGCCCCCAAGCTCTAGTGTTTCTTTAGAAACCCTAACTTTGATTTGGTTCTTACAAGCTTGTATTTGATTGTTTTTACATCTTGCTTGTATTTGGGAGCCTGCAATTAAGTTGTGGATGTGTGCCCCAAACTTGTAAAGGTGCCGGCTTCCACATCGAAGGTTACCGATATAGTGGAAGGTGGATCGATCCCATTGGGGTGAGATTCATCGGAGAACAAGGGAAGCCTCTCGTGGTGGTGGTGGTTTGAAACCACCCCCTCTCCAAACATAGACGTACTTCCCCTCAAAAGGAAGGAACTATGGGAAACAAATCCTTGTGTCTCCGCGTCCACCACTTTGGTTACTTCTATCCTTTACCGCACTTTACTTACTTGTTCTTGCTTAGTGTTGTGATAGTTGTTGCTTGGTTGACATATAGGTAAATTCACATTAGTTGCATAATCGAAAGAATTTACCTTTCTTGTCAAACCCTAAATTGAAAAAGAAGAAAATTTGAAGTAGCACCTATTCACCCCCCACTCTAGGTGCCCATACGATCCTTTCAATTGGTATCAGAGCCTCGGATCTTTATTTGGGCTTTACCGCCTAAGAGTATATGAGTAGCAAACAAGGGGAAGGTGATGGTGAGTCTATCCACTCGGTGACCATGGATGATCTCAATAACTTGGAAGCAAGATGGAGCTCCACATTAGGCAACGAGATCAAAAAATTGCACAAGTTACTTGAGCAACTTGTTAAAGATAAGGATGGCTCATCATCCCCTTCTCCTCAAGAGGATCCTCCATCTGTGGTACCCAAGGGTAATACTCCGGTATCACCCGAGGGTATGGCAGTGGGGGGTAAACCAGATAACACTAATTCCTCCACACAAAATGATGGTGGGAAGGGTGAGCACCGTGATTCATGGTACTCTCCCGACCCTCCAATCCCTCACCCTCATGTATACAATAGAGGTGACCCACCTAAGCTTGAAGAATCTACTACATTTGCTCAATGGAAATCTCTAATGAAAACTCATGGGCGCAGCTCTTGCATTGAGCACTTCAGTATTGCCAAGGAAGCTTGGGATGCTCTCACGGTGTTGTTTGTTGGGAATGAGAGCATGAGGAGGAACCGGTATGATGCACTAAGCAATGAATCCTAAGGCTTCTACATGATGGAAGGTGAAAATCATGAAGACATGTACCGTAGGCTCAAGACCACCGCAACCGCTTTTAGAAATGTGGGTGACTCACACGTGGATGATGCATGGATAAAAAGGAAATATGTGAGTGCACTCATGCCCTTTGAGCCCACCGACTTAAAGAGCCTACAAGGAAGACACAACTACCATCTCATGACCTCCAATGAAGTTATGCAAGATATGGCCTCTTTCAAAGTTGACGCCAAGAATGCCAAAGATGCTCGTGCTCGTGCCCTTGGTATGAGCAATGTTGTCAACGTTGCTTTGAAGGCCAAAGTTGTGGACCATGGGGATGAAGATGATAGTGATGAAGGCCTCTCCATGGACCACCCCGATGAAGTCAAGATTGCTCATAGTCAATATATGGCCTTCTATGCAAAGAACTTTTGGAAGAACCCCGCCAAGGCCAAGATGGAAATGCAACGAAGAAGCAACCCAAATGGGAAAAGAGAAAATACCACTAGATTGAGAACTTGCTTCAATTATGGTGACCGCTATCACTTTGTGGCGAGTTGCCCCTATGAGAAGAGAGAATATCATGGGGGTAAGCTTGTGTTGAAGAAGACTCTCAAAGCACCTTACAAGAAACCCTTCATCAAGAAGAATCCGATCAACAAGAAGTCGAGAGAAATTGTCTTGATCACTCGTGAAAAATACTCCTCCAACAATGAAGATGAGGAAGATGAGGAAGAGGAAACTTCTAATGGTGTGGCGGCTCTTGCCACTACTTCTACTCCGACATTCTCACTCTTCGATTCTCCAAATGAGAATTCTCCCATCAAGAACGTCACTTGCCTTATGGAAAGAGGAACGGAGGTATCCTCATCATCTCACTCCACTCCCTTAGCTAATGATGAAATTGATGATGAGGTGTCTCTTGATGTTAAAAGGGAATTAATTGCTTTCGATGAGTTTATGACTAACCTACAAGGGGATGCTAAGATACATTTTGGAAACATCTTAGATCAACTTTCCCACACACAAGAGCTTCTAGATGTAAGATGTAAACTTGGGCATGAACACATGATTGAGCTAGAGGCTTTAAACAATGCTCTAGAAGAAGAACAAGAGACTAGGATGTCACTTGAATTAAAACTTGAAGGGCTTGATGAGGCCAATGACATTATTGTTAATAAACTCATCAAAGAACGTGATCATGCTATTGCTAAATGCAAAAGGGCTAAAAAGGACAAGATTGAGTTTGGTGTGGTTCATGAAAAACTTGCCGAGGACTTTAGTTTGCTTGTCAAGGCTCACAAGGCTTTGGAAAGTGAACTCTTGTCACTCACAAAGTCCCATGAAACGCTTCAAACTCAATCGGCCAATATTCCCTCACCTAGTAACTTCATTCCATCTAGTAGTACAACTATTCTTGAAGAAAATGCCAAGTTGAAGGGGGAGCTAGCCAAGGCCACATTTCCACAAGGCAACAAGTCCATTGATGATCTTTTGAGTAAGCAAAGGTCTAGTTGTGAAAAAGGGGCATGTTGTGGTATTGCCGACGAGTACGCCATGGAGGGGTCCTCACAGTGAGTGTTTAGAGACGTGGGGGAAGGCGGATGGTTGACGGGTACGAGGTAACACAGCTTACCCAGGTTCAGATCCCACGACGGTGGCGGAATCCTACTCCTGCTATAAATCACTATAAGGGCAATACGCCGAGTTATAGAGATAGGTTCGCTGTGCGAGGTTATGTGAAGTTGTCTGAGATTGTGTCCTAAAGGCTCCCATAGGCCCGACTTATATAGTCGTCAGGTCCTAGGGTTACAGGGAAAAGTCCTAGCCGGACAGGTTACAGAGTCCTACACCGTCTATTACTAGCCTAGCGTGTCTTGTACTCCAAGGCTCCGGGTACGCTGGTGACTCCACCGTAGCCTTCCTTTATCTGGCATGGGCTTCCCTTCTGGATCCATCTAACTGGGCCGCCCAGTAGGCCATGGGCCATGCTACCAACTGTGGGCCACCCGGGTTATCCGGATAAGAGACATGCTATGAGGATACCCATATAGCATATCCCCAACAGTAGCCTCCGAAGAACTCCGAGATCTTGCGCTGTCTTGCCTTTTCACGTTGAATTCTCCGTCTAGATGGATGTAGGCAAATCGTCAAGCAATATCTTGTAGTCCTCCCAAAGAACCCTGCAAGGTTTTCTCCATCTTCAATTCGTAAGTTGGAGAATTTATGAATCTTCCATCGTACTCTTCCGTAGCCAGATTGGATCCGTCCATGCCGGAATCTTCTGATGTGATGGTTCATCTGCCTATGTCAGCTAGGGCGACATAGACATAGGTCAGCAATGCCTCGTAACTCACACATGCAGAGAACGCAATCATGTCCACTTTTCCCGCGCGAGCGATACGAACCGTTGGCGGCGACGGTTGGTACGTGGCGAAATTTTCGCGCATGCCTCCGCACGCGTCGTCTACGCGGCAACCATTCGATCAAGCTGCACAAATCTTGACGCTGGAGATCATAAATAGTAACTGCGGTGGAAAATTTACTTTTTCACCTCATTCTCCCATGCATCATCTTGTTCCTCAGGCAAGCATCTCCTCGAGCTCTCCGCTCCTCGCACAAAAATCCCTAACTCCCAATCTCACTAGTCACCTCCGTACGTACCCAATGGCCAGCAGCAGCTCCTCCCCTTTGATGGTGGCGTCGGGCGAAGCCAGCGAGCTCCGCAGTTGTGCCCCTAGAGGGCCTGGTCATCCCCAGGTCCGCGGTGGTTGAGGCCACCGGCGGCGACCATAATCCAGCGGCGCTGGAGCTGCTGGAGGAGGAATATGATTCCCACAAAGGCGACTGGCGCGGTTCGGACATCATGGACCGCGACATCAAAGAGTTGATCATCGAAGGCTATCTTCCCGGGACGGAGGGGCTCGCCTGGCGGGCGGCGCCGGCCGGCAAGGTCACACCTTCTCCCCAAGCCGGATAAAAGGTGTACCTCAAAGCACAGATGGTACGCGGCGTCTCCCTGCCCATCTCCAATTTCTTCCTTGTTGTCCTGAATCATTACCGAGTACAACCCAAAAACCTCTCTCCCAATAGTATCCTAGCGCTTAGCAATTACGCGGCGCTTTGCGAGGGTTACTTAGGGATTAAGCCTAGGCTATATCTCTTCATCTATTTCTTCACCATCAAACGCGAAGCGGGGCCAGCAAGGACGGACTTAGAAATTGTGGCACCATTAGCTTCAAGATCCGGCCTGGCCGGTGCTTCCCCGACATCATCGGCCACGAGTCCTGCCAAGAACTGGCAGCGTACTTACTTCTACGGCCTAGATATCCCTTTGGCCGGCTGAGAAGTAACGTACCCGGACTTCGTCGATGGAGCAGCCGTCGAAGCCTCGACATGGAGATCCCAGGCCTCCCTTCCCTCCGACATCGACGCTTCCCGTGCTATAAGGCGGATAGAGTGGTTCTTAGAGACGGGCTTGACCGGGTTGGACCTAGCCATGTGTTGGTTCATCAGGCGGATCCAGCCTTTGCAGCACCGCTCGAAGCTGATGCACGAGTATACCAATGATAGAAGGGATAGCCTCCGCATCTCCATGGACAAATTCTCGAGCGACTCCGTCAAGCTTCGCCTCAAAGTCATCGTCAAGGTGAAGGACAAGAAGCGTGGCTTTGCCATCACCTACGACATGTTCGTAGAGAGCAAGTGCCCAAAGGTAACTAATTATTTTCCGTGTATGACATATACTCCAGTTCTTCCGTCTAGCCATTAACATCTCATTTAACACGGTGGTTCTTCACCTTAACAGCTTAGCGACATAGACGAGGACAGCATGGCTCCTCAAATATATGATCCAAAGATGAAGGAAGTCACTGTCGTGTCCGACGAAGATGCTCCGTTGGCACGAAAGCGAAAGAGATCCACCTCTGATGCTGCCGACGAAGGCAAGAAGAAGAAGACGGAGGGTGGGGCCTCCAAAAAGACTACCACCGCCCTGGAGGTGGAGGAAAGAAAGGTTACAGGGATCCCTTTTGCCTAAGCACCCCCTATTGTGTAAGCTTCTTTCCTTCCGACATTGTCCATTTGTCTGTCTTATTCCTGTACTTATGCATTTTGCACGTTTCAGAAAGAAAGCCACGACCAGCTTGAAGAAGACCTCAAAAACTTCGGGGGCTTCTAGAACCATCAAGGATATGCTGCATCGCGACGCATCTCCCACCATCGCCCCTGTCACTCCCATCGTCAAGCCTTCATCCGCTCCGACAGGCTCTCAAGCCAAGGAAGCAGCTGGCCCATCCGCCATGGAAGTGGACTCAGGTGCCTCTACCGAGCTTGCTGTTGTCGGCGAGCAGGCGACACAGGAGAGTGCCGCACACCAAATGGATGAAGCTCCGGCTAAGGATGCCATCGGTAGCGGTAAGGCGGTGGTGGAAGGTGGTACTTATGCCGAAGGCGGCGCCCCTGCACCCAAGAAAACCATTGAGTTTCCGAAGATAGTCTATCCGGTACTTACGCCGGGTAGCACTTCTCTGGTTCCTGGTGCGGCGCAGACATCTCCGACGTGCGGTCTAGAGGAGCTTCTCCGGCAAGAAGAGATCTTGCAAGGAAACAGTGTATCCTTCGGCAAGCTGCTGGCTGAGAGTGCTACCAACCTCAAGATCATTGCACTTGTAAGTTTTATTTGCCTTCTGCATTTCATATGAGTATCCCACTGTAGCCCCCGAGGATTTAGACGGAAAACCATAGGTCTTTGCGTCTAGATGCTCTAAGAGTGACTAAGCTAAAAAACTTCTCACTGTAGCCCCCAAGCATATAGGTGGAATGAATTATTCCGACTAGGTGCTTTAAGAGTAGCATACGCAGTGTTTATAAATTTCAATAATGTATTAGTTCCGACTAGATGATTAAAGAGAAGCTAAGCATACATCCGAGTTAAAAACTTTAAATACTGTAGCCTCCAAGCTTCTAATCGAAAACTGAATTAGTTCCGATTAGATGCTTAAAGAAAGACTAAGCATATTGCTAAGTTAAAAACTCTCGCTGTAGTCCCCGAGCATCTAGGTGGAAATTTTCCGGCTAGATGCTCCAAGTAGACTAAACAACGTTTAACTTTTTATTTTTTCCATAGAATGAGAATGATCGGAGGGGTATGGCCAACGACAAGTACCAGAAGATGCGCGCGGACTTGGAAGCTGAAAAGGGTAAAACTACCTTCTTGAAGGAACAAATCATCAAGAACAAGCGTCTGTTTTTCCTTTATTTTTCGTATTCCGACTTGACCTTGTGTATTCTCCGAGTACTCACTATGTAATTTGCTTTCTCCGACTTGCATAAACCATTGCCAAGGATAAGGACATTGTCGAGCAATCCAAGCATATTCAGAAGTTGGATAGCGAGAACAAGATCCTCAAGCAGGAGAGGAAGGACATGCTGAAGATGCATGAAGAATCAATGAAAGCCCTGCAGGACTCCGCCACCAAGGAGATGAACCGCTTGAAGAAGGAGATCGTGATCTTAAAAGATTAGAAGAAAGCTGACGATGAGCAGAATCAATGCCATCATGAAGCGTACAAGCTCCTCCAACAAGAACGGGACTCCTTGGCGGATACCCTCTGACAAGCTGAGGCTAGCATATTCAGTAAGTGATTCTCCATCTTGGATTTCTGTAGTCTAGATACTCTGAATTTTTGAACTCATGTGCTCCTTTGTCGGAAATTCGCAGCTCCTATGGGTTTAACCCGGTCGCCTCCTCCGGCAAAGGAATGCATGGTCCTTGCCGACAACTTCATCAACACCGTCATCGCGCAGATCAAAGAGATTGTCAAGCCCCTCTAGATCAATATCAAGGCATCAAACTCCATGGCGAAGTTCTCGGAGATCCTGCGTCGAGCCCCCAGCGTATTACAAGCTGGAAAGCTTCATGTGCACGGGCCGGTGCAAGGATGGCGTTGTCCATGGTCAAGGCACACTACAAGAATGCCGACATCGACACGGTAACCTCTGGCATCCCCGACGTAGATGACGAAGGCCAAAAGATAAACCACGAATCTATCTTGGTGTCACTCGCGGGTTATGACACCAGAGTTGCCGAGTTGGTCGATGTTAACGTCTTCGTGCCAATGAACACCATCGATGGTAGCAACCAAAACTCCTCCAAGTCCCTCAACACTGCCGACTTCGAGGGTGACTCTCCTGCTGCCGATGATGTTGCTTCCAAGTCGCCTGCGCCAGAGGAATAAAAAACAATTTGTAATATTTGTTTCCTCTGTAACTTGTTATGCGGAAAAAATTGTGTGTTATCTTAAGGTGGAAAACAATGGTGTATGTCCTGCTACTTAAGAACTATTTCCAGCATGTATATATTTTTTAAGCAAGTGCTGGCTTATCCATTACTTTGGTTTTTATGCTTGACTTTTCGTGAACCATGCGCTTAGGCGATGATGCCCAATTGCACCATCAATAAACGAAGCACACAATCGCCGACAATAAGTGCCAAAAGTCACTACTCTAGAATCCACATAAAAACGACAAAGAACGTGTAGACCAGAAAACTTAAGCTAACGCCCGTAGGCGGAATTTTCACAAGTGCAATTGCAAAGCTTGTGCATAAAGGTTTTATATGATCCAAAAATGAACACTAAAGGAGGTAAAAGACTCAGAAATATGAGTGAACCAAAGAGTTTTATTTCATTGATCATATAAGAGGTACACAATTAGATAAAAAAATGCTAACTGTAGAAAGGACGTAGCTGTGCTATGTTTCATGGCCGATCAAGCTCCGGGTAGTCATCATCCGGGTCACATCGCTTACGCTTATGATCCTCGTTGGGTCTATCCTTCAGTTCACGATTGTCAACGAGGTAGTAAGACCCATCGAGTAGCGCCTTGCTTATGATGAACGGTCCTTCCCATGGTGGGGATAATTTGTGTGACTTCTTCTGCTTAAGTCGGAGCACTAAATCCCCCCTTTTAAACGAGCGATGCCGAACGCGGCGACTATGGTAGCTACGTAGCTTCTGCTGGTAGATGGCGGATCTTTGGCATGCCAAAACGTGCTCCTCCTCGAGAAGGTCCACATCTAGACGTCTGGATTATTCAGCGTCATCTTCGTCGTAGGTGGCAACCCTTGGTGCATCGTGAAGTATGTCGGAAGGTAGGATGACTTCTGCTCCATATACCATGAAGTAAGGGGTGTAGCCGGTGGATCTGTTGGGTGTAGTTCGTAAACTACACAGCACAGATGGCAATTCTTCCGCCCAGGCTATTCTTCAGCAGGAACATGTGGTTGTCGGGCATAATACTGGCATCCCATGCATGTCTCAACCAGCTTGTCGGCGTCCGCCTTCGCGGTCAGCCAGTAGAATCCTTGCCAGAAGGCTTTCGCGACCAACGATCGAGGAGCGGCGTGATGCCCGCAATCTCCGAGATGGATATCGCGTAGGATTTCAATGCCTTCTAGCTGGGAAACACACTTAAGGTATACACTGAAGGGTTTCAAAGCATAGTAAATCAAAAAAATTCTACGGATGCGAACGGGAAAGCCAAGATCTAATCTAGGAGATGCAAACAATAAGGGGGGGGGGTATATGAGATCTTCATACCCTTGAAGATTCGCACAGCGTAATGTTCAACGGAACGTGGTTGATGTAGTCGTACTAGCTTCTCCTCCTCGCGATCCGATCTGATCCAACACCGCAAGTGGCGATGCCTCTGAGAGATGCACACGTACGGCACCTCGACATCTCCTCCTTCCTCGGTCCAACAAGTGGGGTGGAGAGATAGATTGGATCTACAACACGACGGCGTGGTGCAAAGGTGGAGAGTTTCAGGCTTCCTGGGCCACGCTGCAATGGGAGAGAGAGAGATCTGGAGGGCAGCAGTATGGCGGCTAGGGTTGAAGGAGTGGGGAGGAGGTCTGCGCCCCTGCCCTCTATATATAAGGGGCTGGCCGGCCCCTTGTCCCCTCCTCCAAGCCCTAGGGCGGCGGCCCCAAGGGTTGGAGTGGGGGGCAAGTTTTCCCCCTCCTTCTAGAAGGTTTCCCTAGGGTTTCCTCTAGGGCTTGGCCGGCTGGGCCTATGGGGCCTTGTGCCCCTGGCCCAATGCGGCCAGGGCACTCCCTCGTAGGCCCACGCCCCCTCCCGACAAGTGGGGCCACGTTGGTCCCACTTCGGAAGGTTCTAGAAGTTTCCGGTACAATACCAAACAATCCGAAACAATTCCGAAATCCAAAAACTGCTTTCCCTTATATGAATCTTATTCTCCGGACCATTCCGGAACCTCTCGTGACGTCCTAGATCTCATCCGAGACTCCGAACAAAAAATCATAAACCAATTATCCATTCTATCCTAGCGTCGAGACACGTTAAGTGTGTGACCCTACGGGTTCGAGAATATGCAGACATGATCTTCTATCAATAATCAATAGTGGGGTCTGAAAACCCATATTGACTCCCACACATTCATCGATGATCATATCGGATGAACCACGATGCCAGGATTCAATTAATCCCATATACATATTCCCTTCGTCACGCGATATTTTACTTGCCCGAGATTCGATCGTCGGTATCGGTATACCTAGTTCAATCTCGTTCACAGCAAGTACTTTACTCGTTCCGTAATCCGATATCACTTTGTGATTAACTCCTTAACCACTTTCTTGTAAGCGGTGTTGATATCGATTACCGAGTGGGCCCGAAGTATATCTCTCCGACTTGGGAGGGACAAATCCCATCTCGATACATACAACCCAACAAGTACTTTCCGATCACCTGAGAGACACCTTTATGATCACCCTCTCATAGGATGACGTTTGATGACCTCAAAGCTTTCTTCCGATACCAGGGAGTTGCATTATCTCATGGTCTAAGGAATACAATATTTGACATAAGAAAAAGCTTCGCAAAGATGAACACGATGACACGATCTAATTGCTCTGCTTGATTTGTCTCCATCATATCATTCTCCCAATGATATGATCTCATTATTAATCGACAACTCATGTCCATGGTTAGGAAACCTTAACCATCATTAATCAATGAGCTAGTCCATAGAGGCGTACTAGGGACACGGCGTTGTTCATAAACCACACAAGTATCAAAGTTTCCACTTAATACAATTCTAGCATGGAATATAAACTTTATCATGAACAAGAATTATAATAATAACATCTTTATTATTGCCTCTAGGGCATAATTCCAACAATCTCCCACTTGCACTAGAGTCAATAATCTAGTTTACATCTGGCAACAATCTAACACCCATGGCACTAAGGTGCTGATCATGTTTTGCTCGTGGAAGAGGTTTAGTCAACGGATCTGCGACATTCAGATCCGTATGTACTTTGCTAATCTTCAGATCTCCATCTATTATATAATCTCGAATTATATGAAACTTGCAGTTGATATGCTTGGTCTTTGGATGATATCTTGGTTCCTTAGCCAGTGATATGGCGCCAGTGTTGTCACACAATATCTCCAGTGGGTCCAAGGCACTTGGAACCATACCAAGCTCAGTGATGAAGTTCCTGATCCAAACTCCTTCACTTGACGCTTCTGCAGCAGCCATGTATTCCGCTTCTACTGTAGATCCCGCGGTCACGCTTTGCTTGCAGCTTCTCTAGCTCACAGCTCCTCCATTCAAAATATAAACGTATCCTGTCTGAGATTTAGAATCATCCTTGTCGGTGTCGAAACTAGCATCGACGTAACCTTTTACGATGAGATGTTCATCACCTCCATAGACTAAGAACATTTCTTTAGTCCTATTTAAATACTTTAGGATGTTCTTCACGGCTGTCCAGTGTTCCACTTCTGGATCACTTTGGTATCTGCTCGTCAAACTAAGAGCATTGGACACATCCGGTCTAGTACACAGCATGGCATACATGATAGAACCTATGGCCGAGGCATAAGGCACTTTGCTCATAGCTTCTCTATCGCCATCAGAATGGACACTAAGCCTTGCTCAATATCTTACCTGACAACATAGGCACTGAACCTTTCTTTGCCTTATCCATTCTGAACCTTTTCAGAACTTTGTCTAGGTATGTACTTTGGCTTAAAGCTATCAGGATTCCCCTAGGTCTTTCATTGAAAAACATTTGTTCAAATAACTCTTCACATCGTTAAGCATGTCAATGTAATTTCCGATAATCAATATGTCATCCACATATAGTACCAAAAATGTCACTGAGCTCCCACTCACTTTCTTGTAGATACAAGATTCGTAGCAATTTGGAACAAATCCAAAGCTCTTGATCACTTGATCAAAATGAAGGTTCCAACTCCGAAATGCTTGCTTCAGTCCATAAATGGAACGCTGAAGTTTGCACACCTTATCAGCATTCTTAGGATCGACAAAACCTTTGGGTTGCATCATATACAACTCTTCATCAATGTTGCCATTGAGGAACGCAGTCTTGATATCCATCTGCCATATTTCATAATCATGAAATGCAACAATTGCTAATAAAATCCGAATGGACTTAAACATCGCTACGGGAGAGAAAGTATCATCGTAGTCAACACCTTGAACTTGTCGAAAACCTTTCGCGACAAGCCGTGCTTTATAGACAGTAACATTACCATCCGCGTCCGTTTTCTTCTTGAAAATCCATTTGCACTCAACGGCCTTTCGGTCGCTAGGAGGGTCCACCAAAGTCCATACTTGGTTTTCGCTCATGGATCCCAATTCGGATTTCATGACCTCTAGCCATTTCTCAGAGTCTGGGCTCATCATTGCTTCCTCATAGTTCGCAGGTTCACTGTTGTCTACTAACAAGACAGTTAAGACAGGGTTGCCGTACCACTCAGGAGGGGTACGCGAACTTGTCGACCTGCGATGTTCAGTAGTAGCATCGTCCGAAGCTTCATGATCCTTGTCACTAGATTCCTCTATTGTTGGTGCAGACGACACTGGAACAATTTCAGGTGCCGTGCTACTCTCCAACTCAAGAGAAGGTTCAATAACCTCGTCTAGCTCTACTTTCCTCCCACTCACTTCTTTCGAGAGAAACTCCTTCTCAAGAAAGGATCCGTTCTTTGCGACAAACACTTTGCCTTCAGATCTGTGATAGAAGGTATACCCAATCGTTTCCTTAGGGTATCCTATGAAGACACATTTCTCCGCTTTGGGTTCGAGCTTGTCCGGCATCAACTTCTTGACGTAAGCTTCGCATCCCCAAACTTTAAGAAAAACAACTTAGGTTTAGCATCAAACCACAGTTCATACGGTGTCGTCTCAACGGATTTAGATGGTGCCCTATTTAAAGTGAATACAACGGTTTCTAATGCATAACCCCAAAATGATAACAGCAAATCTGTAAGAGACATCATCGATCGCACCATATCCAATAAAGTTCAATTCCGGTGTTCAGACACACCATTGCGCTGTGGTGTTCCGGGTGGCGTGAGTTGCGAAACGATTCCGCTTGCTTTAAGATGCATGAAAAAAATCATAACTCAAATATTCACCTCCACGATCGGATCGTAGAAATTTAATTTTCCTGTTATGATGGTTTTCCACTTCGTTCTGAAATTCTTTGAACTTTTCAAATGTTTCAGATTTATGTTTCATTAAATAGATATACCCATATCTAGTTAAGTCATCAGTAAAAGTGAGAAAATAGCGATAACCACCACGCGTCGAAACACTCATTGGTCTGCATACATCGGTATGTATGATTTCCAACAAGTCCGTTGCTCGCTCCATTATTCCGGAGAACGGGGTTTTGATCATCTTGCCCATGAGGCATGGTCCGCACATGTCAAATGATTCAAAATCAAGAGACTCCAAAAGTCCATCAGAATGGAGTTTCTTCATGCGTTTTACACCAATATGACCTAGACGGCAGTGCCACAAATAAGTCGTATTATCACTATCTACCTTGCATCTCTTAGCCTCAATGTTATGGATGTGTTTCATTGCTTTCGAGATTCAGAAGAAATAAACCATTCACAGCAGGTGCATGACCATAAACGATGTTACTCATATAAATAGAACAACCATTATTCTCCGATTTAAATGAATAACCGTCTTGCAATAAACACGATCCAGATATGATGTTCATGCTCAACGTAGGCACATAATAACATTTATTAAGGTTTAAAACTAATCCCGAAGGTAAAACTAAGGAGAGCGTGTCGACGGCCATCACATCAACTCTTGATCCGTTGCCAACGCGCATCGTCACCTCATCCCTTGCTAGCCGCTGTCTATTCCGTAGCTCCTGTTTCGAGTTACAAATATTAGCAACTGAACCAAAGATCAAATACCTGCACTACAACAAGGGCTAGTAAGGAAAACATCAATAACATGTATATCAAATATACCTTTGATGGTGTCAGCCTTCTTGTCCGCTAAGTACTTCGGACACTTGTGCTTCTAGTGACCCTTGTCCTTACAATAGAAGCACTCAGTGTCCGGCTTAGGTCCAGACTTGAGATTCTTCTCTGCAGGGGCAACGCGCTTGCCGCTGCCCTTCTTGAAGGGCTTCTTTGCACCCTTACCTTTCTTAAAGCTGGGGGGGCTTGTCGACCATCAACACATGATTATCTTTCTTGATGTCCACCTCCGCAGCTTTCAGCTTAGCGAAGAGCTCAGTGATTGTATCAGTGGAACCAATCTGATTATGAGTAACTACAAAACCTTTGTAGCTAGGAGGGAGTGATTGCAGAACTCTGTCAATCTTGAGCTCCTCTGGAATCTTGCAGTCCAGTTGCTCACATGTTGAGTGTAGCCCGACATCTTAATGGCGTGCTCACTAACGGAACTCCCTTCCTCCATCTTGCAGTTAAAGAATTTCTCAGAGATCTCATATCTCTCAGAACGGGCCTGAGTCTGAAACATAGTTTTCAGTTCCTCAAGAATCTCAAAGGGCCCGGGGAACTCCTCAAAACGATTTTGAAGGTCCGATTCCATAGCAAACAACATGGTGCTCTTAATCACACCATAATCATCCTTGCGCAACTGATAAACAGCTTTCTCATCAGCCGGCGCATCTACAGTAGGGGCGTCACCTAGCGCTTTCTCAAGGACATAGTCCTTTTGTTCGCCAGAGAGAATGATTCTTAGATTGCGGAACCAGTTGGTGAAGTTAGACCCATTGTTCTTAAGCTTTTCTTTCTCAGCAAAAACATTGAAGTTGAAGTTGGACTTAGCCATTTGATCTACAAAATTTGCAAGTACAATTTAGACTATGTTCCATAACTAGTTCAACTTAATCAAATTACTAGATGAACTCCCACTAAATTCAACATCCCTCAAGTTGTTTAGTGAACATGATCCAAATTCATCACACCTAATCCGATCTTCACGAGAAGAGATGTGGTTTCAATGGTGGACAACAAAGTGTTGATCATATCATTCATATGACTCATGCTTAACCTTTTGGTTCATGTGTTCCGAGGCCATGTCTGTACATGCTAGGCTCGTCAAGTCAAACCCAAGTATTTCCGCGTGTGCAAAACTGGCTTGCACCCGTTGTATGTGAACGTAGAGTTTATAGCACCCGATCATCATGTGATGCTTGAACACGACGAACTTTCGCAACGGTGCATACATGGGGAGAACACGGTTTTATCTTGATCTTTAAGTGAGGAATCATCTTATAATGCTACCGTCGCGATCTAAGCATAATAAGATACATAAAAGGATAAACATCACATGCATATAATTTTATGTGACATGGTATAGCCAATCTCCGCGCAATGATCTCCATCTTGTGCGTGCCAGCATGATCTCCATCACTCTACCATGATTGCCTCCACCCCGAATAGCAACTACAACTATTGCTAACTACTTAGCGATAAAGTAAAGCTATTACATGACGTATAAGAAGTTGACACACAGGTCATACACAATTATAAGGACAACCATATCGCTCCTGCCGGTTGTGTACTCATCGACATGCAAGTCGTGAAACATTTAAAACATGATCATTGCATACAACATACACATCACATCTTGGGCCATACCATATCATAGAAACACTCCCTGCAAAAACAAGTTAGACGCCTCTACTTTGTTGTTGCATGTTTTACGTGGCTTATGGGAGTAACAAGCTAAGAACGATTCTTACCTACGGAAAGCCACAATGGTGATATTATGGTTGACAACATCCAGTGTAAATCCCATGACAACTATAGTGAGATAAACTGGCATCCACCAGCCGCATGTGTGGAACAAGCCACACGTCAAGTGCGGAGCCGGTCTCGCGAACGAGGTCGCGTAAAGTTGGCCTGGACCGCTTCGATCTCACTATCCCGCGTCATAAGAAGTACACAAACAAGAGGCTTGCAACAGAAAACATCAACGCCCGCAACAAGCATGTTGCGTTCTACTCGTGAAACACATCTACGCATAGATCTAACTCTGATACCACTGAAGGGTTTTGCAGCATAGTAAATCAAAAAAATTCTATGGATGCAAACGGGAAAGCCAAGATCTAATCTAGGAGATGAGATCTTCATAACCTTGAATATTCGCACAGCGGAACGTTCAATGTAACATGGTTGATGTATTTGTACTAGCTTCTCCTCCTTGCGGTCCGATCTGATCCAACACCGCAAGTGGCGATGCCTCCGAGAGATGCACACGTACGGCACCTCGACGTCTCCTCCTTCCTCGGTCCAGCAAGTGGGGTGGAGAGATAGATTGGATCTACAACACACCGGCATGGTGAAAAGGTGGAGAGTTTCTGCGGCAGGGCTTCGCCTACACGCAGTCGGGAGAGAGAGAGAGAGAGAGAGAGAGAGAGAGAGAGAGAGAGAGAGAGAGAGAGAGAGAGCGAGAGAGAGAGAGAGAGATCTGGAGGGCAGCAGTATGGCGGCTAGGGTTGAAGGAGTGGGGAGGAGGGCTGCGCCCCTGCCCTCTATATATAGGGGGCTGTCCGGCCCCCTTGTCTCCTCCTCCAAGCCCTAGGGCGGCGGCCCCAAGGGTTGGAGTGGGGGCCAAGTTTTCCCCCTCCTTCTAGAAGGTTTCCCTAGGGTTTCCCCTAGGGCTTGGACGGCTGGGCCTATGGGGCCTTGTGCCCCTGGCCCAATGCGGCCAGGGCACTACCTCGTCGGCCCATGTCCCCTCCCAACAAGTGGGGCCACATTGGTCCCACTCCGGAAGGTTCTAGAAGCTTCCGATACAATACCGAACAATCCGAAACAATTCCGAAATCCA
Source organism: Avena insularis (assembly GCA_023614405.1). Lineage (NCBI taxonomy): Eukaryota > Viridiplantae > Streptophyta > Magnoliopsida > Poales > Poaceae > Avena > Avena insularis. The sequence continues at coordinate 61,151,765 of CM042689.1, forward strand.
AAAACTGCTTTCCCTTATATGAATCTTATTCTCCGGACCATTCCGGAACCTCTCGTGACGTCCTGGATCTCATCTGAGACTCCGAACAAAAAGTCATAAACCAATTATCCATTCTATCCTAGCGTCGAGACACGTTAAGTGTGTGACCCTACGGGTTCGAGAATATGCAGACATGATCTTCTATCAATAATCAACAGTGGGGTCTAGAAACCCATATTGACTCCCACACATTCATCGATGATCATATCGGATGAACCACGATGCCAGGATTCAATTAATCCCATATATATATTCCCTTCGTCACGTGATATTTTACTTGCCCGAGATTCGATCGTCGGTATCGGCATACCTAGTTCAATCTCATTCACAGCAAGTACTTTACTCGTTCCATAATCCGATATCACTTTGTGATTAACTCCTTAACCACTTGCTTGCAAGCGGTGTTGATATCGACACCGAAAGTGGGCCCAAGTATATCTCCGACTTGGGAGGGACAAATCCCATCTCGATACATACAACCCAACAAGTACTTTCCGATCACCTGAGAGACACCTTTATGATCACCCTCTCATAGGATGATGTTTGATGACCTCAAAGCTTTCTTCCGATACCAGGGAGTTGCATTATCTCATGGTCTAAGGAATACAACATTTGACATAAGAAAAACTTCGCAAAGATGAACACGATGACACGATCTAATTGCTCTTCTTGATTTGGGTATGTCCATCATATCATTCTCCCAATGATATGATCTCATTATTAATCGACAACTCATGTCCATGGTTAGGAAACCTTAACCATCATTAATCAATGAGCTAGTCCATAGAGGCGTACTAGGGACACGGCGTTGTTCATAAACCACACAAGTATCAAAGTTTCCGCTTAATACAATTCTAGCATGGAATATAAACTTTATCATGAACAAGAATAATAATAATAACATCTTTATTATTTCCTCTAGGGCATAATTCCAACAGTAGTGCTCATTTTGTAGAGCTGTCCATTGATTATGGTATAGCCCTTCGCTCGATGTACTATTTGTCGTCTTTCGACTTTGTCGTCGGGCAAAGTTCCGTGTTCGAGATATTCCATAAACGGTTTTGTCCAAGCCGGAGGGACCTTTGCCACCATGTGGACGAAAGAGTCAACTCTATCCGGGTTGTCGATGTCTTCTCCCTTCATGGATGGTGTCCGTAGATGCTCTAGGAAAACTCCTCGCGGAATTCGTTTGTGCCCTGATCCAAGCTTAGACAGCAGATCAGCCGCCTCATTTTGCTCCCTAGGTACATACTTGACCTCGTAGCCCAAGAAGCTCTAGGCTATATCGTACACTTCGTCTCGATATGCTGCCATCATAGGGTTCCGCGCATTCCAGGTGCCAGCCACCTGCTGGGCAACCAAGTCGGAATCTCCACAGTAAACTATGCGCTTGATGCCAATATCTTTGGCTACGCGTAATCTGTGAATGAGTGCTTCATACTCCACCATGTTGTTCGTAGCCTACAGAATGTAGTGTAGCTTGTCCCCAGTTGGTGACTGTAGCAGTACACCAGCCCCCGAGCCGTTGAGCAGCTTTGATCCGTCAAAGTGCATCACCTAGTACTCTGGTTCCGGCAACGGAGTAGCATCTGGCATTTCTGTCCAATCTGCAATGAAATCCGCCAAGGCTTGTGACTTGATAGCGTCGCGTCTCTTGTAGGTGATCTCAAAGGCGGCAAGTTCAATGCCCCACTTCGCGACCCTTCCCGTAGCATCGCTGTTGTTGATAATGTTGGATAGTGGAGTCTTGCTCACCACTGTGATTGGGTGCTCCTGAAAGTAATGCCTCAGCTTCCGAGAAGCAAGGAATACTCCATAAGCTATCTTCTGGTAGTGTGGGTAACGCTGCTTGGACTCCGTCAAGACCTCGCTTACATAGTAAACTGGTCGTTGAACTCCATGCTCATAGCCTGGTTCCTTCCGCTCTACCACGACGATGATGCTGATTACCCGGTTGGTTGCCGCCATGTAAATTAACATGGGCTCTCCAGGCTCGGGTGCTGCAAGGATGGGCGCTGAGGAAAGAATCTCCTTGAGCTGCTTCAATGTTGCATCTGCTTCGTCCATCCATGTAAATTTGTTCGCCTTCTTTAGCAACGTGTACAGCGGCAGAGCCTTCTCTCCAAGTCGGCTGACGAACCGACTAACTGCTGCAACACAACCTGTTAGTCGTTGAATGTCCTTTTGGCATGTCGGACGGTTTATGTTTAAGATGGCGTTGATTTTCTCTGGGTTGACCTTGATTCCACGCTGGGAAACGATGAAGCCCAACAATTTGCCGGCTGGAACCCCAAAGACGCACTTCTTAGGGTTAAGCATCATGTTATATTTCCAGAGATTGTCAAAGGTTTCTTTTAATTCGGAAATTAAGTCATTTAACTTTTTATACATCACCGCTATATCGTCCACATAGGCGTGAACGTTCCGACCAATTTGGTCGTACATGCAACGTTGTATTGTCCGCTGGTACGTAGCACCTGCGTTTTTCAGCCGAAAAGGCATCGTAACATAGCAAAACATGCCATATGGAGTAGTGAACGAAGTGGCCAATTGGTCCGACTTCCTCATCTTGATCTGGTGGTATCCTGAGTATGCATCGAAAAAACACAAAAGCTCCGAGCCAGCCGTCGATTCAATGACTTGGTCAATGCGAGGCAAAGCAAACGGATCTTTGGGGCATGCTTTGTTCAAGCCGGTGTAATCAACGCACATTCTTAATTCTTTGGTTCCCTTTTTGGGGACAAGTACAAGATTGGCCACCCATTGGGTGTGAAGGACTTCTCGGATAAAACTAGCCTTAAGTAACCTAGCTATATCTTTGCCTATGGCCCGTCTCTTCTCATCTCCAAAGCGTCGTAGAGGTTGCTTCAATGGTTTGCATTTTGGATCAATGTTTAAGCTATGCTCGGGAAGTTCCCTAGGTACACCTTTCATGTCGGCAGGTTGCCAGGAAAAGATGTCCCTGTTCTCACGGAGGAACTCGATGAGCGTGCTTTCCTATTTGGGGTCCAGGTTCGTCCCAATGGCAGTGGTCTTGGAGGCATCGCCTACCACAAGTTTCACCAGCTTGGTCTCGATGGCGGCCTTGAATGCTAGAGCGGAGTTGGATATTTGTTTCTTCGACACGGGCATCTCTGAGTCATCGACCTTGCTCTGGATCTCTTTGAATTCTTCGTTGTAGAGGACAGCTTCCGCGTAGGCTGCTTCATTAATCTCGCAGTCCCTTGCTTTGGTAAAGTTTCCGGATACGGTGATGACACCGTTTAGTCCGGGTATCTTGAGTTTGTTGTAGACGAAGCATGGCTTGGCCATGAAGGTGTGGAATATGTTGCGGCCGAATATGACGTGGTACACGCTCTTGAAGGGGACCACCTCGAAGGTCATGCGCTCTTGGCGGTAATTATTAACATCGCCAAAGGCAACCTGAAGTGTGATGCACCCAAGGGACCGAGTCTCCCGACCAGGAACTACGCCGTGGAAGATGGTGTTGGTTCGCCTTAGGTTTTCCTCCATCAAGTTCATCTTCTGCAGCATATCCAGGTACATGATGTTGATGCTGCTTCCACTATCCACCATACATTTGGTGAACTCAATGCCGTCAATCAAGGGGTTGATGACCATGGCGTATTGGTTCTCCGTAGGGATAAGGTCTGGGTGATCCTTCCTGTCCCAAGTGATTGGAACCTCCGACCAGCACATGTACTAGGGAACTGGGGGTAGAGTAGCCATCAGTATCCTCATAGAGGTCTTCTGTTATCGGACGGTGGGGGTGCCAAGGAAACCGTGGTAAACTGCCGCCCTCTTCTCGAAGGGGTTCTTGCCTTTGCCGTCGCTCTTGGAGGCATGCTTGGGGTCACCATCCTCGTCCATGTCACTTGAATCCTTGGACTCCTCCTCCTTCTTCTTCCCCTTGCCCTTGCCTCGCGGTCTGTTCTTTCGACTTTGCTTGTATCCGGACTCCGGGTCCTCCTTGAGGTCGTTGACGAACTTGCAGTGTCGATTGGTATGGGTGGCCTTGTCGTTGACATCGAGGTGTACGAGGCACGGCATATTGCGGCAGTCTTCGTAGGTTTGGGGAATGTGGAGCGCTGCCGAGGTAGTTTCACTTCCTCGCTGCTGCCCACGACCAGCTCCCCGTCCTCGGCCACGTTGTCTGCCATCACCTCGTTCTGCAAATATCATAGCGACAATGTCGGGAGTTTGCTTTTCTTCTGGAGCGGTTTTCCACTTTGTACTGTTGTTCCTCTGAGCTTGAGTTGGAACAGCCGTTGCCGACAGAGAGCCGCGATCATCGTCATTGGCAGCTATGAACTCACTAGCCAATTGAATCATCTGGTTCAAGTCAAGCTGGTGATTGTCCTACAAGCGCTTCAGCTTATGTCAGAGCAACGTGCCCCTTTACAACCTATCGATGAAGGCGGCCATGGCGGTCTGAGCGTGTACTCCTGCGCAGGAATTTTTCATATCCAGCCAGCAGGAGAGGTAGGCGCGAGATGTCTCGTCTTTCTCTTGCACGCACCGATGTAGATCGTCAACAGTGCAGGGACGTGTGTACGTACCCTCGAAGTTCTTGGTGAACGCCTCTTTCATGATCAACCAATTGCAGATGGATTTCTCCGGCAAGTCATCAATCCATTGACGGGTTGTGCCCGCCAACATCAATGGGAGGTACTTGACGGCAACGTTGGGGTTACCCCCGGCAATCTCTACCGTGTTGCCGTAATCCTGCAACCATGTAGCTGGCTTAGCGGTTCCGTCATAGGGCTTGATGGTCTTGTCAATCTGAAAACCTTTGGGGTAAGTTGTGGATCGTATCGCAGGTCCAAAGCAACGTGGTCCCAGGTATGGTCCTTCCCGGGCCTCGTGGATCTTATCGATCCACGGACGTGCATCGTATGGCTCCGGGTTTCTTTTCTTCTTGTCAACAGGGGATGGGCTGCGTGAACGACGCGGGCCTCCTCCTCCATGGTGACTGCTAGGTGGCGACAGAGGCGGAGGTGGCGATGGGTTAGCCTTATTGCTATTACCCTCCTGCGATGCCTCACGCCTGTTGTGATTGCTTGCCGGACGCGGAGGGTCATGGCACGACCTGCTCTTGTGTCCCTGGTTGCGCTCTCCGTCATGACGGGTCTGCTCCGTGTTGTCGCAGATGACGATGCCGCTCTGCCTTGGTGGGGGCATATCCGTACGATGGTGAGCCTTGGGGTCTTCACGATGTCGGGGGGAGCGGGGCGGTGGCGATGGGCGACGAGGTTGGGCCTTTTCTCCGTGGTCGGAGGATATGGGGATAGCATCCTTCCTGTTGCGCGCATCCCTCCGTCTTTGTTCTGATGAACCCGTCTGGGACCCGACATCAAGAGGAGATCTGTCCCTTGGTGGCTTATGCTGGCTAGACTGGCAAAACGCTGGGTCAGACTCAAGCCTCTGAGAGGTGGCCTTTTCCTGCTGCTTTACCGCCTTGGCCACTAGGTCATAGACCTGGTCCACTGCCTCGGGCGATCTGTCCTGCTCCAGAAGGGTCTTGGCGACATCGAGGTTGAGGAGAGGAGTGGGCATCACCTGCCTGCCTTCACTGTCAATGTATGGCTTGGATTGTGCCGGCTTCGGGGGAGCCCATCCTAGGTTTCTCCGTACACCAGGATCATTGATGACGCGAGCCGGAGCTTTCTTGGCCTTCTGCTGCTACAGCAGAGTCTTGTACTCGGCCTCCATTGCTCTAGATTTATCTATGGATTTCTGCGTGTTGACCAGATCTCGATCTAGCTTAGCGCCTTGCTCCATGATGGCATGCGCTTCCTCCAACAGCTTCTGGCGCTTCTCGTCAATCTGGGTCACGTTCCGGATATGAGCTATGGTCAGTGGCTCGACGAGGAGATTGCCGTACATCACTCTATCAGCTGGAGCAACTTGGGCGGCAGCAGACGTAGATGCCGGAGGTGGCAGGTTTGCGGTGTTGTTGTTGCTCGCGCCGGTGCTGAGTTCCTGCGGCTGTTGCACTGGGTTAGGCAGAGGGGGCATGACCTTTGTGCGATCATTGTCGGCAGCAACAGGTGGTCCCTTCCCTTTGTCCAGAGCTGTAGGCGGAGCTCATCTGGGTTGATCTTCATCCATCGCCGTCCCAATGGTGACGAACACCTCTCGAGATGTGACGGGTTTTTGGCTTGCTCGTCGCGTGTGTAGTCCTCCTCCATCTCCTGCATGGCGGAGTATAGCCCTTCTGGACTGAAATCTATCTCCTCTGAATCTGCACTGAAGTCGGTGTATAGAGCGTCAATCACAGAGTCAGAGGGTTCCAGGACTTCCTCGATGACGGGGGGTGGAGGTGCAACAGTAGCGACGATGAAAGGAGGTGGTGGCGCAGCTGCGGAGATGGCGGCCGGAGGCGGTGGTGGCGGTGGCTGAATCGGAGGGGCTCCGTTAATGAGTGCAAGCGTTGTCTGAGCTGCTGCTTCGGCCTCCGTGTAGTTGTTGACGGTGCTCACCATGCCTTCGAAGGTAAGGCGTCCCGAAGCCTGCCGCCGCCTTAGAGAATGCCGGAGAAGCATGTCGTGGTCCAGTCCTTCCACAAAGTGATACATGGCATCATCCTTGGGGTAGTGTGCCAGGTCGGCTCGTATACGGAGCCACCTGGCAAGGTAATCGCGGGGGTTTTCGCCCTCTCTCTGAACACAACGTGCTAGATCGAAGATGGTAACCACGCTGATGAACTTGGATCTCTGCTCTCCAGACACACGGACGAAGCCGACAGACTTGCAGTGATCTTCCACCTTTATATCCTGCACAGGGGCGGTTTGGGTGGGCCTTGAATTTTTCCGATCTTTGCCGGCAAATTCCGAGGAGAGATCCGACATCGATCCTTCCACGAACGTATCCTGCCCGTAGGCGGTCCGTGCGGGTCTTGATGCTCCTCCGACTCTCAGGGAACTAGTGCCCGAGTCTGTTTCGCCAATGAAGAGGTGTATGTCTCTGATAGGAACGATCGAACACCGTGTAGGGTTTGTCTACGCCGGGATCCAGAACTCGTCGGGAGGGACGATCAGAATGTTGCCGGAGAAGAGAACGCGACCGATGGCTATGGTTTCGCCGATTCCCGCGAAGATCTTGGTCCTCGCCCGCTGAAGAGCCTGAAGCGCCTCTTTCCCCACGGTTGGCGCCAACTGTCATGGTATTGCCGACGAGTACGCCATGGAGGGGTCCTCATAGTGCATGTTTAGAGACGTGGGGGGAGGCAGACGGTTGACGGGTATGAGGTAACACATCTTACCCAGGTTCAGATTCCACGACGGTGGCGGAATCCTACTCCTGCTATAAATCACTATAAGGGCAATACGCCAAGTTACAGAGATAGGTTCGTTGTGCGAGGTTATGTGAAGTTGTCTGAGATTGTGTCCTCAAGGCTCCCATATGACCGACTTATATAGTCGTCAGGTCCTAGGGTTACAGGTAAAAGTCATAGCCGGACAGGTTACAGAGTCCTACACCGTATATTACTAGCCTAGCGTGTCTTGTACTCCAAGGCTCCGGGTACGCTGGTGACTCCACCGTAGCCTTCCTTTATCCGGCATGGGCCTCCCTTCCGGATCCATCTAACTGGGCCGCCCAGCAGGCCATGGGCCATGCTACCAACTGTGGGCCACCTGGGTTATCCGGATAAGAGACATGATATGAGGATACTCATATAGCATATCCCCAACAGGGCATTGGGTTTGTCTCCAAAACTAAGAAGAAGAACAACAAGAAGAAGAAGGCCAAGCCTGCACAAGATACCAACAAGGCCATTGTGGATAGTAAGACCACAAGTGGTAAAACTATGTCTCATGATGACTTTGCGGGAAGTGCTAACCTTCACTATGTTCTAATGCGTGATTATTATGGTGATGTGTATGCACAATATGTTGGCCCATATGATGGTTATATTGCTTGGTCTATTTGGGTTCCCAAGACCCTTGTGGCTAATAAAAGAGGACCCACTGAAAAAATGGGTACCTAAAAATTAGCTTGATCTTTTGTAGACATATGCTTCTGGAGGGTCAAAGTGGGTGCTTGATAATGGTTGCACGAGTCATATGACCAGAAGCTCGTCTATTGTCAAGGACTTAAAGCCAAATGATGATCAAATCACCGTGACATATGCCAACAAGTCAAAGTCTAAGGTAATGGGTTTCGGAAAGGTAGTGGTTGCTCACGACATTACACTCGTGAACGTCATGCTTGTTGAGACCCTTGGATACAATTTAATTTCAGTCCGTGCTCTTGGAAAGATGGGCTTTTCCGTCTTTGTTGATGATGGTATTGTGGTCTTCATGTGGAGAAAGTCTCTCAAGGACGCTTTCGTTGGGTATGTCGAACATGACTTGTATGTGGTGGACTTTTCGGGGCAAGCCACTACAAGTGCGATGTGCTTATTCGGAAAGGCCGACTAGCCCATGTCAATATGAGAACTTTGCAAAGTCTCCACAAGGAGGGCCATATTGTTGGACTAAAATAAAATGTTTCCTTTGCCAAAGATCGTGTTTGTAGGGCATGTGTTATAGGTAAGATGCATGATGCTCCATACAAGCCTAAGAACCGCATCAAGTCAACCAAGATCTTGGAGCTCCTTCATGTGGACCTCTTTGGTCCTCCATCTCATGCAAGTCTTGGTGGGAAGAAATATTGCTTGGTGATTGTTGATGACTTTTCAAGATACTCTTGGGTTTATTTCCTCAAGTTGAAAAGTGAGAATCAAAAGACCTTCATCGACTTCATCAACTTGGTTCAACGACAATACAATGTTCCCGTGTTGATTATAAGAAGTGACAACGGCACCAAGTTCAAGAACTACACCTTGAATGATTTCCTTAGTGATGAGGGGATAAAACACCAATATTCCGCTGCATATACCCCTCAACAAAATGGTGTGGCCGAGAGGAAGAACCGGACTCTTATTGAGATGGCTAGGACCATGTTGGCAGAGTTTAAATCCCCATACAACTTTTGGGCCAAAGCCATCTCCACCGCTTGCCATGCATCAAACCGGCTCTACCTCCGCAAATAAACCAACAAGACTCCATATGAAATACTTATCGGTAACAATCCCAACATATCTTACTTACGGGTGTTCGGTTGTAAGTGTTTTTATCTCATAAAAGGTGTTCGTTTGTCCAAATTCGAGTCATTAGAGGGTATTTTTGTTGGCTATGGTCTCGAATCTCACACTTATAGAATCTATGATAAGCTCTCTGGAGCCGTCATAGAATGTTGTAGTGTGACCTTCGAAGAATATGATGGTCCCCAAGGGGGGCGTGTTGATGCTTGTGATGCAGATGATGAAATGCCTCAGGATGCCGTAGGAAGAATGGGTGTGGGATATATCTGCCCCGTTGAGGAACCCCTTATGGCGGATCGAGAATAACTATGCTCCACTCAAGTGGAGCCCTCATATTCGCAACATCAACATGCTCCATCCACCGAGGAGGGAAATGACTCAAGCCAAAGACAAGATGTGGACCCTCAACATGTTGATCATAGTGACGACTCTAGTCAAGAGGAGCTTGATTCATTCTCCAGGATGTCAACTGGTGCCAAGTCAATTGTTCAAGGAAGATCCATACAAAATGCCTTGAGACAAGCTCAAATCGATGCTAGAAGAGCGCTTGATCAAGACCAAGGTCAATCTTTGCTCTTAATGAAGAGAATGATACCGGTGATGATCAAGGTCAAGTTGATGGTCAAGACGAGGACCAAAATGATGAAGAGGGTCCCCCAAGAAACAACTTGGACATCCACGCTCGTCGTGAAGCTAGAAAGGAGAGAATGTTGGCATTAAGAGACCACTCTCTACAAAATGTGGTTGGTGACCTAAGGAAAGGAATTTCCACAAAAGCACAATTGAAGAGGTTCAGTGAACACCAAGCACACATCTCCATGATTGAACCAAAGAAAGTGTGGGAAGCTCTTGAAGATTCGGATTGGTTGGAAGCTATGCATAAAGAGCTCAACAACTTTTAGAGAAACAAAGTATGGAAGTTAGTTGAGAAGCCAAAGGATTGCCGAAATATTATTGGCACGAAGTGGATATTCAAGAACAAGCAACATGAGCATGGAATTATAGTAAGTAACAAGGATAGATTGGTTGCATAAGGGTTCTCTCAAATTGAAGGCATTGACTATGGAGAGACTTATGCACCTGTGGCTTGCCTTAAGTCCATCTGTATCCTTCTTGCTTATGCGGCACATCATAACTTTAAGTTGCAACAAATGGATGTAAAAAGTGCATTTCTGTATGGTCCATTAAATGAGTTGGTATATGTTAAGCAACCCCCGGGATTTGAGGATCCCAACTTCCCAAACCATGTCTACAAACTTTATAAGGCGCTCTATGGGCTCAAGCAAACCCCACGCACGTGGTATGAGCATCTTAGAGATTTGTTGTTTGGCCGTGGATTTGAGGTTGGGAAAATCGATCCCACTCTTTTACTAAGAAGGTCAATGGGGAGCCTTTTGTATTCCAAATATATGTTGATGATATTATCTTTGGCTCATCTAACAAAGCTTTTAATGATGAATTCTAAAGCTTATGACTAGTAGGTTCTGGATGTCTTTGATGGGGGAGTTGAGAGTATTTCTTGGTTTTGAGATCAAGCAAGTTAGAGGAGGTACATTCTTCAACCAAGCCAAGTATACTCAAGATATGCTCAAGAGATTCAATATGCAAGATCTAAATGGAGCTCCTACTCCCATGGCTACAAAGACTCATCTAGAACAAAATCCAAATGGTAAAGATGTGGATCAAAAGGTATACCGGTCTATGATTGGTTCTTTGCTTTAACTTTGTGCATCTAGACCCGATATTCTGTTGTGTAGGTGTGTGTGCAAGATATCAAGCGGCTCCTAAATAAATCCATTTAATGACGGTTAAGAGAATCTTTCGATATTTAGTCCATACCCCCATTTTATGGTCTTTGGTATCCTTGAGTCTCAACATTTGCTCTTTGTGGATACACGGATTCAGATTTGGCGGGTGATAAGGATGATAGAAAATCAACATCCGGGGCTTGCCAATTCCTTGGTAGGTCCTTGGTATGTTGGTCTTCTAAGAAGCAAAATTGTATATCTCTCTCCACCGCCGAAGCCGAGTATGTGGCAGCTGCTAGTGCTTGCACCCAATTGCTATGGATGAGGCAAACTTTAAAGGAATACGGTGTCCATTGTGACAAAGTGCCTCTTCTGTGTGACAATGAAAGTGCCATCAAGATTGCCTATAACCCAGTGGATCACACAAGGACAAAGCATATTGAGATTCGCCATCACTTCATTAGAGATCATGTTGCTCGAGGTGATATTGATCTATCATATGTGGCAACCAAAGATCAACTTGCCGACATCTTCACGAAGCCACTTGATGAAGCAAGGTTTTGCTATTTGAGGAATGAACTAAATATCGTAGATTCAAGGAGCTTGACTTGATTATCTTGCATTCTCACCTATGATTTAACCCATATTTGGTTTAGGTGTAGGCATGTATATAGGGGGAGTGCGGTCCTAATTGATTGGACTATCCCTCCCCCCATTATGCCCAAAGCAATCAAAACCATTCCTCTTAATATCATTTTGTGATATGTGAGCTTAAATGATGAGTTTCGGTAATGGACCCAAGATATATATTTGTGGTGCCAAGCCGAGTATACTCAAATATGGTGGCCTAGGCCACCGCCCTCTCAGACTAGAGAGGTTGGCACTTACTCATGTTTGTCATTTGCTTGATTTTAGTCTTTTGGAGCCTTTTTGAATGTTTTTTGTGAATTCCTATGGCTCTTGTTGGTTCTTCACAGGTTGATGTCTCAACCCAAGCATTTTCCCTATCTTAAACCTGCCTATCTCTCATATATGTCCCCAAACACCTATCCTGGAGTTTTTGGTCGAGGAGGACCGGAGTCTCCGGTCCAGACGGTTTCTGCCACTTATAGTAAGGGGACAGGGTGAACTGGTACAGCAGTTCCTCATTCTTCACCCCGTCCCTCTCCTCCTAACACGTCGCCTCCCCTTCCAAAACTCCTCCCCGGAGGTCAAGAAGCCCCCGGGATCCTCCGTGCCACCGGCCAACCTTCTCCTCTCCTCCATTGGGTTATTCCCACCGGAGGAATTGATCCCATGGACAGATCTGGTACCTCTCCTCTTATTTTTATCCTAGGGTTCATCTATAGATGTGTTTTTGAGGATTGGTGTTGATTTGTCCATTGGAATCACTTGTTTGCGTGCACTCTAGTGCTTTAGCCTTGTTGCATTGCTCGATCTACTAGATTCACCCCCACCAGCATCTCCCCATCTCATGCCCAAGCCTCCCGACCAGAGATTCCGGACTTAGGTCCGGAGACTCTGGTCCAGGCCGGAGACTCTGGTCCCCAGGACCGGAGACTCCGGTATGAGGTGCGGAGACTCTGGTGTTGGGTGAATCAAAACAGACCAGAAATGCATCAAAGCTCTTGTACTGCATTGTTGGGACATATATACTCATCTCCATGCTATCTCCCTCACTGCTGCTCACAGGTGATGGTTCTAATCGTCCTCATCGTACCAAGGCCAATTCACAAAGGGGCACTCCTTGCTATGATGAAGCTCAGGGTTAGTTTGTCGTGCCTCCTTCCAACCGTAGACAGCAGGCACGTGATGCCGCCTATTTGAAGAGGGATCAGGAGAGGGCTGAATGAGAGGATCGTGCCAAGAAGGCCAAATATGACAACCTTCAGTCCTTGGCCAAAATGTCAAAAGAGGAGTACCATGAACTGAGAAAGACTGGTTTTTATGAGCTGCCTCTTACCAGCGAGGACCCTCGTTTCTGGAGGAAGGAACAGGTTGTGTTCATGAAGGATGTGTATGGTGTGCTCACCAAATCACCTGTCTGCCCTCAGAAGTTCATGAGTGTTGAGCAGATGCGCCTCAGCCCCTACTTCAATGATGCTCTGTGGATCTGTGAGAAGCTGGGACTGTTTAACTTAATGGAGCTTCGTGAATACTATAATGTCTACCTAGTACAACAGTTCTATGCCACCATTGTGTTTGGGTCTGATCAAGACAGGACCATGACTTGGATGTCTGGCACCACTCGCTGCACAGCTACATTCCATGACTTCGCCAACGTCATCTTTGATACCTTTCATGGCGTATCCACTCCCGTTGGGCTGCGTATGCACTCTGCGGCTCTGGGTGAGAACAATATAAAGCTTGGCAGCGAGGGTGTTATAGGGGGGTCCAAGGGACTCAAGAATCTCTACAACCTAATGTTGAGGATATTCCGTCATACCATCACACCAAGTGCTGGGAATGACGATGCTATTAGAGGAGGGCTTGTCAACCTTCTCTACCACACCCACCGGATCTACAATGCTGGACCAGAGGCAGATGCTGAACCCATTGATGTGATGGATTTCATTTTTAAGGAGATGTTCCATGCTATTCTTTACAAGAAGTCTCCTCCATATGCACCTTTGGTTATGAGGCTCATCAACTCCAAGGAACATAATTCTCCACTTGGCATAGCACCGCATCTCACTGAGCACACTTTGGTCTCACTGCAGCAGAAGGGGCGTATGGGGCCTGCTCCTAGGCGTTGATATGGCGATGATGATGGGGAGATTGAGACTGAGAGGGCACCCTCTCCACCTAGAGTTCGGAGGAAGAATGCCTCCAATGCACCTATGCCTTCCATGACCAGGGACCATGTTCATGAGAGGGTCAAGAAGGACACTTTCTGGGAAAGGACTCTGTGCTGCATGAATGTTGACATCCGTAAGCAGCAGCATGCATCCTACCAAAGCAATCATCGCATTGAGAAGCTCCTCAAGGAGATCAAGGAACAAGGTGAAGGGGATAATGAGGAAGGTGAGGATGAATACAATGATGAGCATGGTGCTCAACAGTCCACAGAGTCTGACCACACACTCTCATTTGGGGCATGGAATGCCCAACAGGATAGTCTGGTGGATTGGAAGACCTTTGCTGATGTCACCTCCGGTTTCGGGTACTAGGGTACCTCCTCATCTCGCCCTCACGGCAAAGGGCCTGCAGTTCCTGAATATGATGATGATGACTATGATGATGGTGGTGATGACCAGGATGAGGAGGAGGAGGACGAGGATGACGACGACTACTGAGTTGCTAGGGCGCTAGCTTAGGTCCTTTCCCTTTTTTGGTGTTTCGATGCCAAAGGGGGAGAATACATTCTCATCGATTTGCATGGGTTTTGGCTTTGGATTTGCTACTATTTCCTTTCATTTGCCATATTCGAACTTGTGTTATTTGCCGTTCTTGTGTGTGACTATGTGCTTGTGTGCACTATCTATTGTAACTCATGTGAGATTCATGTGTGCTATCGTTGATACTATATACCTTGCATGATTTACTTGTTTACCTTATTTCACATAGTCAGGGGGAGAGCCATACAATTTATTCCATGCAAAATCACTTGTTGTCATCGAACACCAAAAAGGGGGAGATTGAAAGGAAATTTATTGTCATAATCACTTTTGGTGTTCGTTAACAACAAGTAGATCATTTTACAGTTTGTCACTATCCACAGGTTGGTATTATGATAAGTGAAAAACACTCTCACACCTTGGAAAGATTCCTGCAAGAGTGACAGAGTTTTGGAAATTCCAGACTAGAGTTTCCGGATTTGTCCCCGGTGGAGGCTTCAGAATCTTAGCTAGGACATTTTGTATGGGGGTGCGGAGAAAGGTCCGGAGGCTTCTCTAGAATCTCCGGTCTTGTCTCTGACTGGAGTCTCCGATGCTGGAGGTCCGGAGTCTCTGGCCCTGTTGGGTCGTATCTGGCCCTGGTCATTCGGAAGGGTGGTCCGGAGGCTAGTCCGGAGATAGGCCGGAATCTCCGGTGAGACCGGAGTCTCTGGTGTACAGACCAGAGTCTCCGGTCTGACTTTTCTCCAATGGTCAGAAAACGGTTCGTGGAGGGGGCTGCCTATAAAAAGGGACCCTTATCTTCTTCCTCCAGCTGCTCGACCTGCTCAAGAACACAAACTCCATTAGAGCCACCAAATCTACAAGATCTCTCCATCCAACCATCCAAAGTCATTGATATTTGGAGAATCGAAGAAGGAGGCCTTGATCTACAGCTTCACCAAGAGAGATCTTCATTTCCCCCTCACTCACTTGAGGGCCGCCAAGCTCTAGTGTTTCTTTGGAAACCCTAACTTTGATTTGGTTCTTACAAGCTTGTCTTTGATTGTTTTGACAACTTGCTTGTATTTGGGAGCCTCCAATTAAGTTGTGGATGTGTGCCCCAAACTTGTAAAGGTGTCGGCTTCCACCTTGAAGGTTGTCGATATAGTGGAAGGTGGATCGATCTCGTTGGGGTGAGATTCATCGGAGAACAAGGGAGGCCTCTCGTGGCGTTGGTGGTTTGAAACCACCCCCTCTCCAAACGTAGACGTACTTACCCTCAAAAGGAAGGAACTACGAGAAATGAATCCTTGTGTCTCCGCGTCCACCACTTTGGTTACTTCTATCCTTTACCGCACTTTACTTACTTGTTCTTGCTTAGTGTTGTGATAGTTGTTGCTTGGTTGACATATAGGTAAATTCACATTAGTTGCATAATCTAGAGAATTTACCTTTCTTGTCAAACCCTAAATTGAAAAAGAAGAAAATTTGAAGTAGCACCTATTCACCCCCCTCTAGGTTCCCATACGATCCTTTCGGGATGTATCGTAGTACTTTCGATAAATAGGAGTGTCGATCCCAACGAGGAGATGAAGGTGCTAACTAGTGGTACTGGCTCAAGAATTCAGTGTAAATACTAGCAAACGGATTTTTAGAGGTTTTTGATAATGCAGATAAATAAAATGCGAGTAAATAAATGACAGTAAGAATAATTGCAGCAAGTGGCCCAATCCTTTCTTAGCAAAGGAAAAGCCGGTTGTATTACTTATGAGGATCAAATGTTCGCTTTATATAGTTGATTAATCTTCTTTGGTTGGATAAGTGTTGTGTGGGTGAACCTATGCTAATGTACCGACCTTACTTGTACTTATACATACTTGTGGTTAAACCCCTTGCAAGCATCCGCAACTACAAGAAAGTAATTAAGATACAACCTAACCACAACATTAAACTCTATACTCCCTTATGCAAAGGTTTCCTAACGGGGGTTCGGGTTTCTGTCACTCCGGCAACCCCACAATTAGTAGCCAAATATACAATGCATTTCCCTAGGCTCATAAATGGTGAAGTATCATGTAGTTGACGTTCACATGACACCACTAGAAGAATAGTACCACAACTTAAATATCAAACCATTGAATATTACTTCAACACAATTCCACTACTAATAACATGACTTCTTCCATGTCCTTAAGAACTAAACGAACTACTCACGAGACATCATATGGATCAAGATTAGAGATGATATGATGATGAATAACAATCTGAACATAAACAATAATTTAATGGTTCCACTCACAAGCATCAACTACAAAAGTAATCAACACTGAGAAAGTTTCCCCTAAAAACTATGCAAGATTCAACCCAATTGTTACAACAAGATGGAGTGGTGATGATGGTGCTGGTGGAGATGGTGGTGAGGATGATGATGATGATCTCGATGAAGTCTAGATTGATGACGGTGTTGATGGAGACTATCTCCCCTCTCTGGGAAGGACTTTTCTCGGCAGAAATCTGCCTGCCGGAGAGCTCTTTCTCTCTCTGTAGTTTCTGCCCCCAGAGGCGGCGGAATCTTTCTGTGGTCCCTCCTCCAGTACTAGGGTTTCGGGAGGAAGATATAGGAGAAGGGATGAAGCAGGAGATGGGCCAGGGTGGCTACACCCCTGCTGGCGCGACCCAGGGTGGGTCCGCACCAGGGGGTGGTGTGGGCCCCCTATGGCCCAACTTTTCCTCCCCTTCTGGCTTCCTTCGTCTTCTGAAAAATATGAATTTCCATATATTTTCTGGAATTTTCTGATCTTCGCGAATATTGCATCTGGACACCGCTTTTTCCATTAGAATCCTGACCCCGGCAGTTCATCCTCCAAAAGTCATGCAACATACAAAAATAGATGAAATGACATAAGTATCACCTCTTAATATGAAATATATCAATGAATAACAGTAAATTATGATATAAAATAGTGATGCAAAATGGACATATCACTACAATGATTAAATCCGACACTAACCCCACCAGAACAACACCAGAAGTCCAACATATCCAATAGCGACGCCTTCAAAAATAAAACAGAGCACAAGCATGGTCATCGCCCGATCAAAGATCATATGTTTTCACCCTGGAAAAATTCCTCGCTTACAAAACAATGCCTTCAACAAGGTCATTGCCAGGTACAACCAATTAAGGCTAGACCTTGGATTTTCACCTTGCAAGGTAAGACTGTGAACTCCTCATGTGCTGCCGCCCCACTTTCCGATGTCACTGCTACAGTTCACAAATCACCAAGCCAATTTCTCATCGCCACTAGGACACGAGCCACCATAGCTAGTCCACAAATCTTGGCTTCCATGACATTCTCCGCACACTGACTTCACCATGGAACTAAAGACATGTTCCATGATGGCAACAGACTGCAGAGCTTCGCCTCGCTCCCTCTGAAATCAAACGGTCAGAAAAACAACGGTTGCACGCGACCAAATCCCATCCATTCCAGCAATCTCTAGGCATGAATTGCCCATGGGAGTTCGCCGGCAAAGCCTTCTGGAACACGACACTGCCACCAGATCTATGGAAACAGGCTGAAGGCAGATCTTCGTCTTGGCATGATAGAAATCCTAGGACCATTCCTCGTTCTTATGCTTGTCGCGATAAACCGTAGCCGGACTACACCACAAGGTTATTTTGTGGCAATCGCCCAATCTTTTGATCTGGATGAAGCATTGGGTGGATTCAACAAGAAATATGCGAAAATCGTAAGGCCTTTTCTTTGATTCAACTTCATATGTCCTATCATATTTTGCAGGAAGTGTCACATGAGAGAACTGCAGCAGCCCTGTGGTTGAAACTGGAATCAATCTGCATGTCAAAATATCTAACCAGCAAGATGCAGATGAAAGGTAGTTTTTCTTGCACAAGCTGCAAGAAGATGGGTTGGTGATGAATCACCTATCAATCTTTACGGAGATCATTTCTGACTTGCAGGCCATGGAGGTAAAATATGATGATGAAGGTCTAGCTCTTCTACTCCTATTCTCACTACCTAGTTCCTTTGCACATTTTCGAGAGACAATATTGTTAAGTCATGATGAAATAACCCTTGCCGAAGTACAAGAGGCTCTCAAATAGAGGGAGAATATGAAAACTATGGTACATATAGAGGGGTCGTTATCCAATGCAGGAGCACTATAGGTTTGGAGCAGGACTGAGCAAAGAAACACCAACACCTACAGAGACAAGAGAAAGAACACCAGAGGTCGTTTAAAATCCAAGGAAAAGGACAAGTTATTCATGTGTTGTAAACAAAATCACATGATTGAGGATTTTTGGAAGGTGTAAAGCAAGGAGAAAAGGAATGGTACTTACCAACCGAAAAACAAATCTGGTGGTGATGGTAAGGTTTCCATTTCTTTTAGTGATAATTATGTTGGTGAGGATCTTGTTGTTTTTGCTAGCTGTTACAATCACTCCGGTTCATGTGGAGTTCCGATGGTATCAAAATTTTCTCCCGTTCACATGATGGGTGACTTGAATTTTGCAAAGTTATATGTTATTAGAAGAAGTACTATGATGGCTAATGTTTCTTCTACTGTTATTAATGTTGATCCTTGAAAATTTAATCTCTAGCTTACGTGCCTTGAGCATATCAGTGAACATGGCATGGGGGAGTTGATAAAGAGATAATTCCTAGACAGCTGCAACACGAGTATGTTAGGTTCCGTGAGCACCTTATTTTTGGTAAGCATGATAGGCTAAAACTCAATGCTTTTATTCATATCACCAAATACATATTGTATTATGTTCATGCGGATGTATGTGGATCTTTCCGTAAAACTCTATACTTGGTATTAATTATATGCTTACAATCAATTACTGGAGAAAAGTGTGGTCTTGCTTTCTAAAATATAAATCTGATATTTTTAATACTTTTAAGAAAAGAAAAGTTATGATAGAAAAGCAAACTCAGAGGAAGATAAAAGTAGGACGTACTGACAATGATTTATGTTCAAATGTTTTTGAGAATTATTGCAGAAACGATGGCATGATCAATTTTTTTTGAGAATTATTGCAGAAACGATTGTATGATCAGACACCACACAATTCCGTACACTCATCATCAGAATGGTGTGGCGCATGAGCATAATCATCATCTCGAGGGCTCGCGCTGCATGTTGTCCAATGCTGATATGGCCGGACGTTTTTGGGCTGAGGCATCCTCTACTACTTACTACCTCGTCAACATGTGACCATCTATTGCACTCGATAAGAAAATTCTAATTAAGGTATGGTCCGGTTCACATGTTGATTATTCACAGTTGAGAGTTTTTTATATCATTATATATGCTTACATTGATAATGGAAAATCGTTGAATAATCGACTTGGATGTAATTGACTTGGACAAATCCCTAGTCGTTGCTTGAGGTTTGCTCCGCTCTTTTTGTGTACGAAATGAAAAATCGGCAGCTATCGTTTTCCAGCAACTGTTCTTAGAAAACAAGAGAACCAACACAAAATTCTAGCATTATAATTGCTTCTCCTTTTCCAATTTAATACAGGTGACGGGATTTAAAATCATGTGCTGCTACAGGGACAGAAGAACCGTACTAAATCGTTGCAGAAGATTTAAAAATAAATCGCACAGGCCGATCTTTGCAAAAGAGAAAAGAGGACCAGAAGGGAAAGCAAATTATGAGTGAAGACAGGCAAAACTGCACTTTCGACAAATGTGCAATCATGAGATCTGCAGTCCACTTTTGAGAAAAAAGACTAATTCTCTCCGAAATACTTGACTAGGGGTTTATTTTGGAATGCAATATTTTACCTTCGTAATCAATTAAAAAAAACTCTAGGAGTTGGGAAAAAAACTTCCATATTCTAACAAGGCCTAAAACCAGAAGTCCATAGGATCATTAGGGCATCTTTAACCAATCCCTTAAACTTTAGAGGAGTAAACGGATGAGTAGATTTTAGAAAAGTAAAAATACTCCTCTAAAGGTCGACGGTTTCTAACCGAACCCCTAAACTTAGAGTAAAGTTTTTTTTGCCCCATTTCTCTCTACCATTCCACATATGCATTCATACATCTTACATAGAGTTTATACAAACAATTTAAACATATGGACAATTTAAACACAAGCAGCACAACACTTAAACAACATACATAGGCATAGTTCATTGAATCGAACACAACAAAATAAAACATGCATAGAGTTCATTCAAAAGTAGACTCTATCACCACCATCGATCAAGGTCTCCCAAAAAGAAGCTATTGACCTTGTTTGATCCAAAAGAAACGACCAACATATCACCTCATATGTTGTAGACTATCTCCGAAGAACTAAAGCATCATCTCCTCCTCCTCCTCCTAGGCCAACACCATCATCACCACCATGAGCACCTCCACCAAAAGATCGTTGAAGGATCTTTGCTCGAGTGAGCTCCCAATATTTCCTAGTTGTGGCATCCATGTTGCTTGGGTCCATGAACATGATAACACGCTCATCGATCTCTTTTTATTTTTCTATCCTCTCCTCCTCAAGTGTAACTCCCTCTCCTCCAAAATGGCCCTCCTCTCCTCGGCGTCCATCCTCTTCTTCCACTTATCCTCCTCCGTTGCCTTGAGCTCGGGCCACCTTGCCGCCTTCTCATCTCTCCTCTCAGCTGCCAAGGCTTTCTTGGTCTCAACCATAGCACATAGTTCTTCTTTGTATCCTCCTCCTTGTGCACCTGTATTTTCCCTCTCATTTGCAAGCTTTTGCCCCTCGAGCCTCTTGTGTGGGTCTTCATCTTCCTCATCGTTGTCCTCGACGGATATGTTCACCCTTGACCTCTTTGGAGTGGTCTCCCAATTCCTCCGCACCCACTTTTCATTGCCAACAAGCTCGGCATAGCAAGGTGAAAGCTTTGCCATCATTCTTCTTGTTGCGTAGCTTGTAGAGGTTTTGGATGTGTGGCTCATACTCCATCACGGGCACTCCACTAGGTGGGTTGTTGTGCAATTGATCAACACAACCGGACCAACGGTTGCGTTGCTCAACAATGGCATCCCACCGGTGGCCGACAGAGCCTTGTGTGTGAGTGATCGGTACGCTGATGGTGTTGTTGTAGTAGTCCTCGATACGAGCCCAAAACTTGTCCTTCGATTGGTCGGTGCCAACCGATGCATCGAGTGACACATTCATCCAAGCATAGCACAATGCAACGTCTTCTTTCTCGCTATAGTTGGTGGATCTTGTATTCTTTGCGCTTTCTTGTGTCTCCTCCACCTCTTGTATCTACAAATCGCCAACTGATGAGAGGTGAGGAGAAAAAGAAATTTTCGACCTTGCCGACGATCCATCGAACACCTTGCGCTCGTCAACGTTGATGACGGCCGCCCGTGGTGTCCGGCCTAGGGAAGGGTTCGCCGGCGAGGCCTTGCGCGTAGAAGGGGTCGGTTTAGCCTTCAGAAGCCCACAGCGGCCTTTTTCATCTTCTTCTTGGCCACCTCCTCCGTGAGCGCCACTTTGACCAGAGTCGGCTTGCTCTGCCGCCGGCCACAGGAGCAAGGGGAGGACGCGGCGCCACCTCGGGGGCCTCCACGCGCTTGTCGCCGGTCTTTTCGGAGGCCTTGACGGACGTG
Source organism: Avena insularis (assembly GCA_023614405.1). NCBI lineage: Eukaryota > Viridiplantae > Streptophyta > Magnoliopsida > Poales > Poaceae > Avena > Avena insularis. Next base: position 61,173,580 of record CM042689.1, read on the forward strand.
CCGACCGGCTAGACCACGTTGTTGGCCCCCAACCTTTTCTGACCCGCGGTCGAGGAAGAGATCTCTGATTGTGGCGGTGTCGGGGCGTCGGAGACACCGGGGATGGTCGGAGAAGGTGCGCCGGAGAGCTGCGTGTCGATTTCGGGCGGAGTCCGTCACATCGGCACCGGCGGGGAGGCGAGCGGGAAAGAACGGCGGAAGGCGGGAGGTGGAGGTCGGAAGGCGGGAGTTTTTCTCGAAAATGGTAGCCGAGGAGTAAATTTAGTAGTCGGCCGTTCAGTTTACTCCTCCGATGAGTAAAAATATACTCCTCTAACTGTTTTGGGATCGGTTAGGTGCAGCACCTCCAGATTTTTACTCCTCTAACCGATTTTAGGGAATCGGTTAGAGATGCCCTTAGGAGACTATTACACCGAAATCCTGTACCCCGAGAAGTTGATAACACAAATAAAAACCCCATATTCCTGCACCTGGGCAGCATAGACTATTCAAGATCTCGATTTGGAAGCAAAGCAACAATTGTACAAGGATAATACAGCTGAAAGCAAACCAAAAGGAAATTCGCAGCATCCCTGAGAAGAAAACAAACAACATATATGTTCATTCACCGGAGGGGACACTGCATAACCAAGCGCTGCCAGTTTTCAAGGCTAAACTAGTTACTAACATCTAGAGAAAAGTAGCTTCAGAATGGCATCTCACTTGGCCATCATCACCTTCACAAACTCTTCGTAATTGGTCTGGCCGTCACCATCGACGTCGGTCTCCTTAAGCTTGTCACCGAGGTTGGTCATGACATGACTGAAGTTCGGCTGCAGAGCTGAAGCCAATCTGCTCCTTGTCGAGCACACGGAAAGCTTCCTCAAGGTCTCCCCAAGAATCAGTGTCCTTCATCTTACGTGCCATCAGATCGAGGAACTCAGGAAAGTAGAGTGTTCGATTGCCATCAGCATCCAACTTCATTGTCCTGCCTCAGAAGGATCAAGTACAACCATTACTGCTTCTGATCAGTTACTTCGTTCATCGTGGTTGTCAGCATAACCAGAAATGCAGTTTGGTAATGTTTCCATGGAAGATAATTACAAGAAAACCAGGTAAAAATAATGTTACTAGTTAACCTTTTTTTTCCTGCGGGAAATTTTAGTTAACCTTAACCAATATGGTATAGGCTCATGTTTGTCTAGCATCAACTGTTGGCCAGAAATCTATGAACAAACATGCAACTTACTACAGAGTTCCTTTGTCTCCAGCGTTAACATGTAAGCTAGTACTCGCTTTGATGCAACTAATGTTCTTAATTTACACATACATGATGGGTCACTTCATTCATAATCTGTAAACACCAATACCAATATTTATTCCACCCATCGCATGCGCTCTCCATCTAATCATCAAGTCTCACACTAGAACCACAAATAGCATAATCTGTAAACATCAATACCAATATTTATTCCACCTGTTGCATGTGCTCTCAATGTAATCATCAAGTCTCACACTAGAACCACAATAGTAGCATAATACGTGCAATCAGATACAAAATGAAATGTTGCCACGGATAAGAAATTGTACAATTTGGTAAGCACTGCAGAAGTCAATCGTTGCAATAACATTAACCCTCTGTGGCTCTGTCCAACATCATAGAAAAAACTATGTGTTCCTATGCCAACTATACTATATACCTAATCCTGCATTTGTCCTTTTACTTCGTTTCTAGGACTCGGACCAAAAAAGGCATCTGTTCTTTCAGTCTCAGAGTGACCCTGGTCTGCATCCTACAGCAGATACACATGGCTTAAGGGAAGAAAAATATACCAGTATTAAAATACATCCAGGTTCTTATCCCGGGCGGTAACACATGGTGTCACAGCGCTAATGCTTCGTCCTGCAGCTTCTAGTATAGAACGGTCTGAAAGTGAACGTAAGACCAATAATGGCGAGCACGTTCAGCGTGAAGAACACCAGGTGGTCTCCTGCAATATTAACTCACAGCAGGTATCGCCACGAATTAGAGCTTTAGAAATTTACATCGTAGTAACAGCAGAACATCTTTCAATGTTAGACGCAAGCTTAATCTTCCTAGAAAAACATAGGTTGACCAAAACCGAATGTGTGGATTTAAGCAAACTATTACCATTTTGACTCTGTAACACTGTTTCAGCTATACCAAATTTCAATGTATCATTTAAACAGATATGTTAAATATTTAGTTCTGTATCTTAATCAATCGATTATTCCCCAAAAAATCCTTGGATTTAAAGGCTATGAGGATTCAAGGATATAAAATTTTGTACATGTAACAAAAAAGTCATAGTATGAAATACCTGGAAGAAATAGAGCTGTTTGACGCTTTTGAGCCCATGAAAATCTACAAGGAAAAATGTAATTAACATGATAAGGAGAATCTACAAGGAAGATGCAATTAGCATGACAAGGTGGAGTACAATTATTCATGAAAAAATCAATACAAAATAACGCACAGAAGACAAATACAACTATTTGGAGAATTGAGATTGCTGCTCTGTATTAGAAAATATCGGATGGAAGAAGAGCAGCTACAATGATGGCTCTGGAAATATTTTTAGATAATTGAAGTTTTATTGGCCCACATATCATTTTCGAAGAAAACTATTGTTGTTGTAATACTTAGTAGGAGCATGGATACTTACATAACTCCTGCAACAGCCGGAGCGATAGTTTTGAAGATGGACATCAGTGTTATAGAAAGGCCATTGGCTGAAGCTCTTAGGTCCTGACTCTGTTATGTGGATCCCAAGGTAAGAAAACAATATGATGTTACCAAAATTCGTAGTAATGGATGGAAGATAGCTATTCATTTATTAAGAATGTCAGGAACTCACCACAGCATCATTTATGAAAATGCTGAACACGGTCATGGTAGTTACCTGAAATATTTTTTAAGAGCGCGAGTAAATTTCTGTAGCAACTAATAATGGTTGACTTGATTTGACATATATAAGGAAATAACCAAATAAAAAATTAAAGTATTTGTCAAAATATGAATAACTAGCAGCATGTATGTATTTGTATTGCTACTATTCTCTAATAACAAGGAAAGGGTCTTCAGAAACAATATTTACAGTTATGCTTAGCCAACACCAAGATAAATATACGAGACTCGAAATATATTTTCCAAAATTTATGAACTAATAGCATGCCCAAACTTGAAATGTGTTCCACTCAACAACAATGTAAGATCTTTGCACTCACTGAGAAAGAATTCTTCAGAAAAGATGCACAATTTACTGCCAACTGAAGAATAAACCCTGATAATGCAGGCATGAATGGATAGCTCGAAAGAAGTGGTACTGTCAGTAGCTGCACATCAGAATATCTAATGAGTTTAACCGTTACAATATAACTAAGCTGATCAAACAAGCAATAAATAGTCTTACCGCAACTGTGCGGACTAACGTGATGGGGTCTATAGACTTTGCAACCGATGGATAAATCAAAATTTGATATATTAGGAGTAGGAGGCCTGACAAAAAGTAAAGTCAATACGCCAAACATTGCATGTGACCAGACAGACGACAACGCTTGAGACATGATTCGCTGAGTTCCTAGTGAGTTCTCATGATCACACATTTCATACAAATTATGGTTCCAGTATGTGTTAGTTGTTCAAACTGAGCACATTATTTAAGTTATGGCAAACTAAATAAAGCCGTATTATTAGTTCGGGCCACCAACAGGACTAAATATGTATATCCATATTATATCATATATGCGCCACTACAAAGTCTGGCTTAATGAAATGCCACTGCTGAACGCTCAATATTGCATATTTCCCATCCAGAAAGTCTGGTGTCATATGCATATGCCACTGCTCACATGCTCTAAATCCTCAGAACTTCAGACGCCATTATGGTCGCTAAAATTGGGGGGGGGGGGATTCCATTTGCAGTGGCAAGTAACCTTATAACATAATTTCCATATGAATTATCATATTACATGGGGCTAGAGCTTTCCTTAGATCTCCTATCTCAGAGACTTGCATGATGTTTAAATTTTTCAAACCTCAACGAATAAATCTATCCGCCGTGAGCTATAAATTCACAATTTCTTGAGTCTTCTGTAAAATACCTGAGATTGAAAGGACACTACCCACGTCTTGAGAAGAAAAGCTTAGGCCACCATACTTTCTGTCACTGACGGCCCAAAGCGAAAAAACCTGCAACTTATGTCTTTCCAGAATGAAATCCAGTAACAAATGGCTATGTAAGCAAGTCAAAATATTGAGATGGGAAACAACCAAGGAAATATATGGTAGAAAAAGAAACGACACACACATTACCTCTGCATATGCCACGTCCTGCAGAGAGAAAATGCAATATACAGTGATAGCAGACATCAGTGCCCAGTTTGTGAATAAACTGAGACATCCACCACCATTTTGTTCAGCATTTGTATCAGAAATAGTCTGTTCAACATCTTCAGTTGAATTATCTAAAATTGTGTCTTCGGTATGTATATGCAAAGTTTCCTGCAGCATTGTTAACACTAATCTTATGATTGGTCGACTATGTGCGTAACTCTACTTATTGGCTCAGTGCCAAATCAATGCATTATGGTACTACAATTGTATCTAGTGTTGAGCAAAAACAGAAAAATGTCATGTTTATCAACATTTTCAATACTTATATAGCTTGTGGATCATCACAAAGATATATGATTTCGGTATCAAAAACCGGATTCCCTTACTTTGCGTCCTAATAAACTTCTAGAAGCTTGAATGGTCTGCTTTCAAATCCTATAAAACTGACTAGCTGTGTTTCAGGTCAAGATGCATAATATGTATTGGTACATACAACTAGTGTCCTATTTATCTAAACTTATCAGAATTTTTTCTAAAAATGAATATTTTATACCCATTGTTCTTCATTTTATTTGTAGTCGAGCTATCCTCGCCAAATATTCCGTCATGACACCAACAATTGCTGGTCTGAACACAAGATTATAGACGCACATTAATATCTAGTACCATTTTACAACCTACAGGAAGCATGCTACTCTATGGAAAAATAGTTTGAGACTTTTTATATTTATTATCCCAATATAATGTTTTCTTTGATACAAATTAAATATTAATTGTATGCTTCTAGGAAGAGAAAACTCACCGGAAGCCAGAAGCAAGCAACTAAAGCAACAACGGCAAGGAGTGATATAGAAAGGCAGGGGAGAAAATACGGAAACCTAAAACAGTGCATGTTTAAACAGAATTGAATTTGGAGAATAAAGAAATATCAAATGATACACAAAGAAGGAAAAAAAATATGCCAAGGAGGATTCACAAAGATAATAGTTACCTCCCAAATATGGAGTTCACAGAGAATATGTCTGGATATTTATCTGCAGGCTGCAATCCACAAGAAAACTTATCTTACAAGGCTCTGACAATTTTTTAATCACAAATGTCTACATTAGAAAATTGAAGCAATCATAACAGCTAGTTTTGGTGCATGTTTCCATGTAGCATGGAAGTATAATAATGATGAATATCATTTACCTTAATCATTGTTTTAGGAAAAAATAAATATAAGGGAATATACTTTGCCACATATTGTGATAAGGTATATAATCTTTAAATTTGCATGTGAGTATAAGAAAATGATCATAATTATGGAAAATTGTATGTTAAAACAGATTTAGATGGCAATACATAAATTAGTGTTCTGCAAATATTAATATACTACCTGTGCAAGATAACCACCAATGGCTGGTCCAACAATAAGGCCTATTCCACGTGAGGAGGAGATCTGATGCAATAGGTGACATTACATCATGGCCCAATAAAGTTCGGATTTGGGAGTAACAGAAAATTTTGAAATAGCATCATACAAGTGATAATGCCAGGTGACCGTGTTCTTTCCGGCATACTTCTGTAGCATAAGCCTGAACATACAAATAAGTCAAACACGATTCAATGAAGCGATATGTGTGATTTTTATAGCCTAATAATCACTGCCATCACACTCATGACTTTCAGCTTGTGAATTCAATTCGTTTTATTGACGTGACTATGGTAGTCCTTATACTGTTTTGAGAAATGCAAAACCAGTGCTCGTGTGACTATTGGCTGGTTGGCTGAAATTTATCTGGTGTGCAGCTATCCCAGTTACAATGATTTGTCAAAAACAGGCTAACAATCAGTGTGCATCACGCAACAACAATGTTGGACAGTACATGGGATGCAGCCAACATTGCAACATGTCTACCTATTCTGGCCCATGTGGTCCATTAACCCAAGTAACCTGAGTTTGTATACAAGCTGAGCCTAGTTTGTAAGAAACCCTAGAACACAACGGCTGCTGCCCTGAGGTTAGCCACCCATTCTCTTTTACATGGTATCAGATCAGGGCGGTGATGATGGTGCTCCTGTAGTGGATTATCTGAGGGGCAAACGTGGGGTGGTGTGTGATCTCCTGCAGGTGGCAGCAGATCCAAATAAGGTTGAAGGCAGTGGTGTTGAAGGCAGATCCAGATGAGATCAAGCTGGATGGAGTTGGGAATTACCTGAGTTGGCCTAGGAGGGGGATGCTAATTCTGAGGACGAAATTGATGAAAGGGTATGTGTTGGGAAATGTTAGTGAGCCTGAGGACAAGATGGGAGAGGAGTCGAAGAAATGGAATGCTACGGATTCACTAAGGGCGTGTTTGGTTGCTCGGGCCTAAATTTCCCGTTTCCCCTAGTTGGTCCGCTGGGTGCTGTATGATGGGAGATTGGGTTTGGATCAACTTGGGCATGTTGTTTGGCTTTCTGCATTCAGTTTTCCTGCAACTTGGTCCAGTTGTTTGGTTGCCCAGATTCAACACTTTTTTTCCATGCTGATGCATTTCACGGGTGTTTGGTGTGGTGCTTTGCATCTGATCATATGAGTTACGATCACACATTTCAAATTGGGTGATCTTACCACCCCAGTACACACACAACACATGATCACAACAACAGTCATATGCACACACAACACATTACGAGCTAGATGATCACAATAACAGTCATATGGAGACACAACATTACTAGCTGCACAATATCAGTCACGTGCAGGCAGCAATCAGGGGTTCTAAATTACACCCTTGATCAAAAGAACCATCAGCAGGGGCATCGCCTGCCCCTCAACCACCAGGGGCTTAACCCCTGATGAAACAAACCATCAACAGGGGCATCCCATGCCCCTGAACCACCACCAGGGGTTTCAACCCCTGATCAAAAGAACCATCAGCAGTTCACCATCACGAGTTGTCCATCAGAAACTAGTACTACTACTTACAAACTTACAAGCTACGATATGAAGGCCATTGGCGTTTAGCCGTGGTCAGGGCAGGTGTACTGCCTGGCACTGGAGGAGCCCGCCTTGTAGAACGTCATCTTGATGACGAAGGCCTTGAGCTTGAACTCCACGACATCGTCGCGCTCCAAGTCATACTTGTACACCAGCTCCGGCCAGTTCTTCCTGAACGCAACCTAGCCAGCGAACTAGTCCACCTGCACCCACTTGGCGCACCAGCGGCAGGCTGTGACCTGCACGACACGCGGCAGCGGGGCCTTGATCTAGGTCCTCAGGCCACGCTGGAACACAGGCGGGATCACCAGCATGTGGAGGTCAGCAGCATCCAGCTGGATGATGAAGCGGCGAGGCTCCTCGTCGATTGGGTTGTGGCAAGCTTTGGCTGCCGGTGCTTCTTGCTTTGCGGCTACGAAGCCGCCTCCACCCTGCCGATGACCACGGGCTTTAGTGCCCAGCGGTTGGTCGGGAGCACGTCGGCAAAACCCGGTGGGGGGTGCCAGCCCCTCCCCACAGTTTTGCTACAACGACTAGTATCTCCAATCGGGCAATGCCCTAGGACAACAACCAATTTAAGGATTGGATATGTATCCCCAATCGGGCAATGCCCCAGGATTTCCCTAGGACAACACTCAGTTTGAGGATTCGGCTAAATTAAATCCCAAAATTTGATAGCACATTATGAAATTTGTTACTACGTAGTGCGAAAAGCCCCAAATCGCTCATTGAAAACTACAACTACCTAGATTGAGTCCTAACTACCGTCGATTTAGTACCAAACCCTAACCGCTAACTAGATCGGGAACTTACCCTGGTCGGCGGGGCGCCATCGATGACGATGGAGCAGTAGCAGGTGCTGCCGGAGCGTGAGAAGACGCACCGGGCGCGGGGGTTGGGGCCGCCGGCATAGGCAGAAAAACCCTATCCAAAGAGTCGAGGGTAACACTGACTCTGGCAGGGGCTTTTCCGGCCTGCTTGGCCACAGATGCGGCTTCCTCCACGGATATAGAAGCTGCGGCCGTCGCTGTTGCCGCCCGATTTCCTCGCGCGCAGAAGGGTGCAGGAGCCCTGAGCACCCTCGCGAGGGCTGCCTTGCCGCCAGCGGGGAGCTTCTCCAGTTGAGTGGCGCACATAGCCCATGAGCACTCACCTCGCCGATGTTGGGGCCACGGAACGGAGGGAGAGGAGGAGGAGCGGTGGCCATGGTTGCGAATCGGGGTGAGGAGAGTGAAGTGGGGCGGTGAGCGGAGTGGCCTGGGAGTTAAGGCGAAAACATCCCGTCTCCCGTGCTTCCCCACGCGTGCAAGCGGTCGGCATGCGGCGCTCGCTGGGGCCTGGCTACGTGGAAACGGCCGATTTCGGCGTTCCCAGCGGGCCAAGTTTTGGGATGCTTTAAGAACCGTGTCATACAACAATTTCATGCGACCCAACAAGCTGAACGGGCTTATTTCTTTCCGCGCTGTGAATAAACGAGAATCAGCCCAACCAAACACGCCCTAGTACTCACTTGGCTGCTGAATTCCTTGACATCTCATGTTGCATCATCTGTGGAAGCGCTTTCCATGTCAATTGAGGTATGCCATTCAAAGATGCATTCAAGCAAGGTAAATGTCATGCGGGTCTCTCTAATGCTGATGGTAAAGATCCTAATGGATGTCGCTTTTGTGGAAAAAGCGGACATGTCCAGATGGATTGTATTGGATTCATGAAATGGCTCAATAAGAAAGGTACTAATGTTATAACCTTTGTTGACGAATCTCTTTATGTTAATTATGCCACCAATACATGGTGGGTTGACTCAGGTGCAACAATTCATGTTGCAAACTCCTTACAAGGATTCAATACGAAGAGGACCCTAAGAAGAGGGGAAAGAACCATTAGAGTTGCTAATGGTGAAGCCGAAGCTGAGGCTATTCGAGAGTTTACACTTACACTCCATAGTGGCTTTATGCTTCGTTTACGTAATGTACTTTATGTACTCTCTATGAGACGAAACCTTGTGTCCGTCTCATGCTTAGATGATGATGGTTTTCACTGTGACTTTGGGAACAAGAGATGTATAATTATGTTTGACAATAAGGATTTTGGTCTTGCCTTCCGACAAGATAAACTTTATCTTGTTTCCTTCAGTGATTCCATAAGTGAAGTTGATGCTTCTTCTAATGTGAATGTTAGTACCAAGCGTAAGCGTGATGATGATGAGACTTCTTCGAAACTATGGCACTATCGTCTGGGCCATATTTCGAGGGGGAGAATCGAGCGTCTCATTAAGGAGCAAGTTCTTCATCCTTTAAATTTCTCAGATGCGGATCTGGATCATTGTATTGATTGCATCAAAGGGAAATATGCTAAGAGAATTAAGAAAAGTGCAAATCGAAGCACGGGAGTTTTGGAAATTGTTCACATGGATATCTGTGGTACGTTTAATGTGAAATCAGTGGATGGTTTTGATTCCTTCATAACATTCACTGATGACTTCTCCCACTTTGGATACATCTATCCTATCAAAGAAAGATCTGAGGTATTAGAAAAGTTTAAGATATTTAAAGCTGAAGTTGAGAATCAGGCTGGTCAAAAGATCAAAGTTGTAAGGTCTGACCGTGGTGGTGAGTACTACGGAAGACACACTTCTTATGGCCAAATTCCTGGACCTTTTGCTAAGTTCCTACAGGAAAATGGTATTGTTGATCAGTATTCAGCACCAGGCGAACCTCAGCAAAATGGAGTCGCTGAAAGGCGGAATCATACTCTTATGGATATGGTAAGGAGTATGTTAAGTCACTCCACTTTGCCGCTTGGTTTATGGATAGAAGCTCTAAATACAGCTGCACATATTCTTAATAAGGTCCCCAGTAAATCGGTGCCGAAAACACCGTATGAATTATGGAATGGGAGAAAACCTACCCTGAGTTACTTGCATGTGTGGGGCTGCCCTGTCGAGGCAAGAGTTTTCAATCCAATTATGAGAAAGTTAGACCCCAAGACTGTCAGCTGCCATTTTATTGGTTATCCTGACAAATCTAAGGCATATCGTTTCTATTGTCCAAAGCAATTCACTTAAGTTTGTTGAAACAACACACGCTGTGTTCTTGGAAAGTGATATGTTGAGGGGGAGTATGACTCCCAGGGAAATAATCTTGGAGGAGAAACGGGAATATGTCCCGTTACCTATGATACAAGAATCAATGTTTTCTGTTCATGTTGAGGTTACACCTCCGGTTGAAAGAATTGCTAATCCTACCCCTGCTGAGATACCTGTGACTCCGGAAGAGTCCATATCTAATGATATTTCTACGGAAGATGCTCAGCAACCTAAAGTTGTGATTGAGGTACCATATAATGCACCTCTCAGAAGGTCAAAGCAGGCTAGAAAGTCTGCTATTCATGATGATTATGTGACTTATATGAGTGAGGATATAAATGAGTCGATGTTGGATGATGATCCTGCATCATTTAAGGAAGCCATACAAAGTGATCATTCATCAGAATGGCTTGATGCTATGAAAGATGAAATGAAGTCCATGAGCATTATTGATGTATGGGACTTAGTAGAAATTCCTAAAGGAGTCAAAACTGTGGGCAGCATATGGGTCTATAAGACCAAACGTGACTCCAAGGGTGATATCGAAAGGTTCAAAGCAAGGCTTGTGGCTAAGGGCTTCACTCAAAGAGAAGGTATTGATTAGGCTTGTGGCTAAGGGCTAAGGGCTTCACTCGTTTAGAATTATTATGGCACTTGTGGCTCATTATGATCTAGAGTTGCATCAGATGGATGTCAAAACGGCATTTCTAAATGGTGACTTACATGAGGATGTTTACATGGCTTAACCGGAAGGTTTTGTTATGGAAGGGAAAGAAGATTTAGGATGTCGGCTTAAGAAATCCATTTATGGATTGAAGCAAGCCTCAAGGCAATGGTACTTCAAGTTTGATCAAGTCATAAAGAATTTTGGTTCAAGGAGAATGAAGTGGACAATTGCATTTATGTGAAGTTCAGGGGAGCAATTTTGTCTTCCTAATACTGTATGTTGATGACATACTCTTAGCCAGTAGCGATAAGAATATGCTGCTGGAAACTAAAAGGTTTGTCTCTTCAAAGTTTGACATGAAAGATCTTGGTGAAGCCGCTTATGTCTTAGGCATTTAAATTCGCCGAGATAGATCCAGAGGAATCTTGGGGCTATCACAAAGAGCGTATATTGAGAAGGTACTCAAAAAGTTCAATATGCATAAGTGCTCAACGTCGTCTGCTCCTATTGTCAAGGGCGATAAGTTTGGGACTTTCCAGTGCCCAAGTAATGATTATGAATCTGCGCAGATGAAGTCAGTTCCTTATGCTTCAATCATTGGAAGTATGATGTATGCACAAGTGTGCACTCGCCCTGACTTAGCATTCATAACCGGGATGCTTGGAAGATATCAGTCTAATCCAGGGTTGGATCACTGAAAGGCTGCTAAGAAAGTTTTGCGTTATTTGCAAGGCACTAAAGGCCTCATGCTCACATATAAGGGAACTGATAACCTCGAGGTGGTGGGTTATTCAGATGGTGATTTTGCGGGGTGTGTTGACACTAAGAAATCCATATCGGGTAATATATTCACCCTAGCAGAAGGAGCTATTTCTTGGAAAAGCACCAAGCAAAGTGTTACTACATCGTCAACAATGCAGGCAGAGTTTGTGGCATGTTATGAGGCAACCGAGCAGGCAGTATGGCTGAAGAATTTCATTCCGGGTTTAACGGTGATTGACAGTATATCTGAGCCACTCACTCTTTTCTGCGATAATCAACCCGCAGTGATCTATTCAAGTAACAACAAGTTAAGTGGTGCTGCCAAACACATTGATATTAAGTATCTTGTTGTGAAAGATAGAATCCAGGATCAGACAATAAGTACTAAGCATATAAGGACTAACGCAATGTTAGCGGATCCACTTACGAAAGTCTTGCCAGCCAGTGTGTTTAAAGAGCACGTTGCTAACATGGGATTGGCAGAAAGCTTTTGATCCTGGAAATTGGAACCGTTATGACACCATCTCCCCATAAGCTAAGAAGGGTTCTTCTCTTCGATGGAATGATGTACTATAGTCAATTAGTTCAATGGTACTTAACTGACCATTGCAATTTATTGTCTCTGTATAAGTTTCAACAAAGAGTTGAGCTCATAAGTTTGTAATAAATATAAGTTTTTGGAGCTCCTAAGTTAAAGAAGCTTTATTTTGAAATAAAGCGGTATATTGTAGTAACTGGGTTCTGCGGTATTCTATATGACCGTTGTAATTCTGTTGTCTCATATGCTGTTTTGTTGAGAAATGGGATTATAAGTTTATCCATACGATCAAGGGGGAGAATGTTGGATATATAAGTGACCTGTAGTTTTCTGTAGTCAAATAAGTCAAGATTATGGCTTTTAGGGGTTGTTTAATTACAGCCATTGGATCCTTTGTGTGTGGTTCCCCTGGTGCAGATCCTATATAAAGGGGCCCTAGGGTTTGAGAAGATGACTAAGACAGTTTCTCTCTCTCTCTCACTCTCTCCCCTGCTCACTGATCAAGCAAGGATTGAAAGCACCAGGAAGAACCACTCACTGCTGAAAATCTAGAACAGGAGTGGAAGCACATCAAGATGAGGCCATAGCTCCAGATCAAGGTACACACCTCTGATCTCATCTTTTGTGGCTTAATCTTGAGCTAGATGATTCTAAAGGATTCTAACAAATCGATGATCATTGCTTGTGGGGACAATGATTTCGACATAAATTTTGATCTATCTGTTAGAGTATACGTATCTGTTAGGGATAGACTAGGTTACTTGTCTTGTACTCCAAGTAGGTTACTTGTCTTGTACTTCAAGTTGGTCCCTGTACGTCTATATATACTCGTCCGAGAGGCTCAATAATACATCCAACATATTCCGCAATCTCTCTCTCCCTCTACCCTTCAACATGGTATCAGAGCGGCACGGTCCTTGACCTAGCCGCCGCCTGCTTCGCCGCTACCGCTTCGGAGGTCGATCTCCATGATCTCCGTCAAGCGCAAGAAGACGTTAGAGGGTTCGTCGCCGATCCGTGATCGTCTGCCCTGAAAGTCTTTTTTTCCGATCTCTTTTTCGGTTTTCTTTTTTGGTTTACCGATCTTAGATCGGATTGCGTCGCCCATCGCCGTCTTCATCGCCGCGCCTATACTCCGACCATCGGCATCGACGATCTACACGCCGGCGCCGGCCACCGCGCCATGTGCCTTCCTCGGTAGGCCGTCGCGGTCTCATGACAGTTGCCGCGACCGCTGCCGTTGCTGCGGCTTCCTCGAGGCTGCCGCGACCGACCCCTCGGATTGTCTTCGCCATCGCCGGGATCGCACGACAACGACGCCGCAGATTCCGATCTGCCGTCGTCACGGACTTGGCGCGATACGCCGCTGCCGTCTGATCAACCGATGTGGCGCTTGCTCCGCCAGTACGCCCTCGAGCACGCTTACCACCGATCGAGCATCGGGTCGTTGCTGCGCCGCTTCTTCGCCGTGAAGCGTCGCCGCTTTTGGTCCCCGCCGCTACCAACGCGCTTTCTCAGGCGTGTCCATCGCTGGTTCTCACCGCTGCACCGACTACCGCAGCTACAGCTACGCCACCATCGGGCAGTAGCATCGCTGCACGCTGTCACCGCCGTCACCCGCAAGGGCGTCGAGGCTTCACCGCCGCGCCACCTCCTCGGGCGCTGGTCGCCGCCGTCGCGCATGGTCTTCGCCACGTCGCCGGTTCTTCTTCTCGCTTACCGAGCACCGCCGCGATTCTCCTGTGTAGCCTGCATGGCTACTCCTGGCTGTCGAGGTCCCGCCGACTACCCTTCCGCTCAGGCATCGGTCTGGCCACTCTGGTCGCCGCTGGTTCGCCGCCTTTCACGTCGAGCGACTTCGCCGCCATCGCCCTCGCCTCGCCCTCGACCACACCTACTCGTCTACTCCGACAACCGCGCCTGCATCGACACTCGCCGATTCGCGCGCGCAACGCAACCGTCGTAGATTCCTCCTCTGCTAGTCTCCTCTCTGACATGGCGTGAAGTTGTCTCTACTGGTCCCGTTCTTCGCATGCCTGGTACTGGCAACACCGGTGCGTGCCTTCGTCCCCGACGCGTTCCCGAGTCTGGCAAGCTCGGTTGTAGCGCCTCGTCTTCATCGGCTTCGACAAGGTCTTCATCGGCATCGACTACCTCCTCTACGTCTGCCTCGACTGCGTCATACCGACTTCGTCTTTGCATACTCGGTTTTGGCACAACCAAAGTATGCCTTCGTCCCCACGTGCGCCTGGTTTTGGCAAAGCCATGGCCGCACCTCGTCCTCGACGGCTCGGACTGCATCGGCTTCGGCATCGCTCTCTCCGACGACTGCCCTGACGCGTCTCCGTCCTTCTCCTGGCTGCACTATGCGCACGCGGCTTAATATGCGGCTACCTCGACACCGGCAACCCCGACCACGACATCGACCACGGCGACCCCTCGCGCGGCTACCTCGACCAAGGTTGCAGCACCCACCGCTCTCGGCTCACTCGACACCGGCACAAGGGCTACCACCTCGCATGAGCTCCTCACCAGCATCCTCTACGGTCCAAGCTTCTGCGACGTGACACCGTCCACGACGTTCCCGCTACCACTGCGGGGGGATGTCAGCACACTGGTCTACTTCGGCTCTCCAGTCTGACCGTTCGCGACGTTCCAGTTGTTCACGTTGCTACCGCTACGACTGCGGGGGGATGTTAGAGTATACGTATCTGTTAGGGATAGACTAGGTTACTTGTCTTGTACTCCAAGTAGGTTACTTGTCTTGTACTCCAAGTTGGTCCCTGTACGTCTATATATACTCGCCCGAGAGGCTCAATAATACATCCAACATATTCCGCAATCTCTCTCTCCCTCTACCCTTCAACACTATCTAGTTAATATACTTAACTTTGTTTGCCTGTCAATTTCTGGGAGAAGCTATAAAAACATGATGAAACGTTCTGGCACCCGGAAGGAAAGCAGTCTCTCTATGTACGTTTAAGTACCTTAACTGGTCCGAGCATACCAGACAACAGCCCAAGCAGACCTCTTGTGGTTAATGCCATCCAGTAACTTGAGCTGAGTCCAAATAGTGTATTGAATATAACTCTGAAATAGATGAGAGGACATGCTTACTAGGTGCATCTGTCAAAATACACCAAAAGAAAGCCCAGCGAACTACAGTTTGTTGAAAGAATACCCTTACACAGAAAAAAGGGTAATTACAAGAACTGGTTTCCTTCCGTGCTTATCAGCCACAACTCCCCATAATACAGAGGTGAGTGCTCTCCCAAGCATATAAGAAGCGCCTTCATTAATAGAAAAGGAACCATAAGTTTGCCGTGATAGCTAAAGCTGACGCATAGCCCTTACATATAACAATGTCCTTATACGGCCAAGTTGAAGTGTTTCAGAATATTAACACAAAAGAGGAACTATGTTTTTAAGAAAACTCACCAACAAAACCAGCATAAAAGCCAATATCTTCTTCTTCTTTAGCAACGTGCAGGTCCCTTATCTGCAAACAAATATCCAGTGTTGATAGTCGATAATAGATTAATGAAAATTGTAACATTATCAATGATAGTCTACACGAAGAGAAATTTCTAATTAAAAGTAATGCTCTTGGGTAATGGAAGAAAAGAAAACAGTGGGGAACAATAAAACTATGAGAAGAGCAAATCTTTATTTCCATCACCACATGACATATAGAGCATTGAAATCTGATACTATCTGTAACTCTTTTCCGGTTATCGTGAAACAGACCGGCAGTCGTATTTTGATGTTTTGAAAAGAAAGTGAAGTAACATTGCTCACCATAAAGTACAAGAAGGGAAATAAGGACTGTATCGGCAAGGCTGCAAAATGCAAATTTAAGAATATCAGTTCCTGATCAACAATGAAGGGATAATTGGCACAAGACATAACCAAGAACATCTGAAATTTGCAATATCTCAGATGAGCGTCAGAGTAACAAAAGAGTCCCTACAGGTCTCAGTCTCAGGTAAGCAAATGGAGAAGTCGTCAGCACAAAAATAGCATTCTGGAGCACAATGGCAGCAATACGGTATCAAATCAATACTTAACTAGCTTCTCTTGTCTGGGTAATTATTTTCCGAAGACAAACAAAAATAACCAAATTTGACATGTGCACAAATGGAGCTCATTTTGCAAACAATCAAAATTTTAATGTGACCTAGAAAGACTATAAGAGCAGGAGTGTCCTTCCAATTCGAGCGTACACTTGTGACTTGCTAAACGCTAACGAAATATATACCTCAGATGATGCAAGATTCCAAGAAGTTGCTTAAGAAGGATTCAGGGAAACAAATGCATAGAGACAGCTGAGATAAAGAGTCCATTATTAGCTTGGTATATGTGCGGTTTGGGCAGAGTTGGTCCCGGAATCCAAGCTTGTGGGTGAGAGCTCACAGGAAAGATACAAGCATTCGCATGGCCAAGAACGAACTGACGAAGGCAAGTTTGAGGCCACAGCGTGGCCCGTGCTGTCACATCGTAACTTTAGTGCTAGTATTGAAGGTGATTGAAAACAAAGTTATTCAGAAGACAAAGCTGCGGTTTCAGGAATTCAGGCCAAACCTGCCTGCGTGCTTCGGCCAAAGCTAAACAGAAATATCAGAAATATGGTTCACACGCAGGACATCTATCAACCATGATGAATGCAAGAATTAACCAACATTAGAAAGGAAAAACCATCAGCTAGAAAAGGAGAGCGTTTACTCCAGCTGATTAAAATGTTCGTAGTAAGCGAAAGGGAACAGAAAATAACGTGGTTCCAGCCTCCAGGTGCATATACCATCATGATATATCTCCAGCAACGGTTGTTATAAGAAACAGAAATCAAGTGAAGTGGAGAAAGAAGGGAGAAGAAGGAGCGGCGATCACACACAGGAGCAGATGGTGACGAGCCACAAGCAGGAGAGCTCCGTGAAGGGGAACCCCTCACTCTCCTCCTTCCTCCTGTCCACCCTGCACCCGGGGCAGCTGGGGTGGTACCGCGCTCTCTTCAGCAGCGGCTCGGCTGCTCCGGCCCCACCGCCGCCGCTGCCGCTGGCATCATCGCCCATCTCCCTCGCCCGCCCAACCCAGGTATCAGACAGGGGCCGAGAGCAGAGGAATCTTGGTGCGCGGGCTTTTTGGCTTTCCCTGCGGACCGACGCGGGGAAAGGCAGGAAAACGGACGCAGCTATGATGAGAAATTGTAATTTTTAAGCCGAAGATTTTTTTTCAAAATCGGAACTTAGTCCTGGCCTCTGCAATTTTTTTAAACAGAGCGGCCTCTGTATTAAGGGTTGCACATAGCCTGTTTTATTAAAAAGTTTTTATAATATAATTTATTATAATCATGAATCAGCTAAGAATGAAACATGTATCAATCAACGCGAAAATAAAAAACAACAAATAGTTATCCATTTTAAAGTCTACTACTGATCTTATCATCGCCAAAAGTGACATGCGGCTCTTCGGATGGGAGGGCGCCTGCTTCTGGTCAACTCGGTTCTTAAAGCATCTTCACTTGTTGGCCGAATCCAGGCCGAAACCCGGACCAAACTTTGGCCGGACGGCGCAAGTTATCGCCTGGGTACGCCCAGTTTCCTACTCGCGTATCCAGCCCGAGTTCCCGGGTCGCCCGTTTCCGTTCAAATTCGACTCATATTCGGCTCAAGTTCGTCCAGATTTCGACATAGTTCGTCATACAATGAATACAGAATATTTTAAGACCAAAGTTCGGAGAAATTTTAAACACAGATCGGCGAAATTTTAAACACAGTTCGGCATAAATGTAAACATAGTTCGGCCAGAAGTGAAAATACAACATATGGCCTAGTTCACGCTGGGCATCTACGACGTGTTGCCCCTGCGTATCCATAGGTGCTCAACGAGATCATCCTGCAGCTGTTGATGCATCGCGGATCTCGGATCTCCTGACGCATTGCGATGAATGCAGCCCAGATTGGAGACACCTGATGATCAGGCTCGGCAAGAGGACCCTGTCTGTAGTATGGCTCGTCCTCCTCAAGCAAACTCACTGGATCCTTCCTCTCATCCTCAATGATCATGTTGTGCAAGGTCACACAACAGTTCATCACTTCCCACATCTGATCTTTCGACCAAGTCATAGCAGGAAACCGAACAACTGCAAACCTCTGCTGGAGCATACCAAATGCCCGCTCCACGTCCTTCCTGCAAGCTTCCTGTTCCTTGGCAAAGTGAGAATGCTTGGGGAGCATTAGGCTTGAGATAGTCTTCACAAATGTTGGCCATCTTGGATAGATGCCATCTGCTAGATAGTATCCCTTGTTGTAGTGGTGCCCACTGATCTTAAATTCCACGGGGGGAGCATGACCCTCAACAAGCTTGGAAAATACAGTTGAAGAGTTGAGGACGTTGATGTCGTTGTTCGATCCTGCCATGCCAAAGAAGGAGTGCCAGATCCAAAGATCATGTGTAGCAACTGCCTCAAGTATGACAGTGCAACCTCCTTTGTGGCCTTTGTACATTCCTTGCCATTCAAATGGACAGTTCTTCCACTCCGAATGCATGCAATCTATGCTTCCAAGCATACCAGAAAATCCTCTACTTTCATTGACTATGAGGATCCGAGCAGTGTTTTCAACAGTGGGTGATCTCAAGTATTGTTCCCTGAACACTGCAATCACTGCCCTGCAGAACCTGTACAAGCAATCAATAGCGATGGACTCGGCGATGCGAAGATAGTCATCGGCAGCATCAGTCGGCGCTCCATATGCAAGCAACCTCATTGCCACGGTGCACTTCTGAAGCGAGGAAAACCCAACCAAGCCGGTGCAATCCTTCTTGCAAAGGAAATAGGGGTCGAACTCCCAGATGGCATGCACGATCTTGAGGAAGAGCTTCCGGCTCATCCTGAAACGGCGGCGAAACACGTCCTCTCCATGGAGTGGCTGGTCGGCGAAGTAGTCGGCGTACAACATGCAGTATCCCTTTATCCTTTGTCTCGCCTTGCACTTCTGATGACCTGGCGCCGAACCACCGCGCTTTGGCTTTGCCATCTTCATGTACAGTTGGGCGAGCGATGCGAGGATCTGCAAGTGCTCTTCACCTTCGGTGACCTTAGCGCTCTTCTCCTCCAGGAGTATGGCGAGCATCTCCTCGTCGTCAGAGTCCATGGCGAGTATCTCGTCCTCGTCGGAGTCAATGGCAAGTATCTCGTCGTCGTCGGAGTCCATGGCCGAATCCGGCCAAATTCCGAACACATGGCGGGCGTGGTGGTGGGAACACGTAGTGAAGCAGAGCTACAGCGAGGCTAGGTCGGGGAGAGCGGCGGCGGAGTAGGCGTCGTGGTGGGCGGCAACTACGGCGAGCGTATCTAGAGGCGTGGGCATGTCTCGACGCAGGCTGGGCGAGTGGAGTGGGTGGGAATGGGACTATCTCACGAGCTGGGCCCACGCCTTTTTGCGGCATCCGGCGCCCCTGTATGCCGGGAACTCCGGTTCGCTGGTAGGCAACCAAAACATGCCGAAATCCGGACGAAAACAGGTCCCTGGGTACGCGACTAGGCCGATTTTCGGTGTCCGGACCTAATTTCGGCGTCCGGATCGGCGTCCTGGGTAGGCGAGTGGAGATGCTCTTACTGCCATGCTGGCCCATGCCATGAGTGTCGGCGTCCTCCGTGTGAGGGTTATATAAAAGCTATTGACAAGAGTCGTCGGGCCTTCCTCTGAACTGGAGAAGAATCCTGCTATGAGGACCAATGTAAAGTAGATTGGTAGGATGTTTGCTCTCCTAAGGCCAACGAAGGCCTCGGAGTCCTCTCCCTTCCTTCCCAAAACTCTGCCCATCTCTCCAAATTCCTTACCAAACTCCACTCGGACTCTAACGCCCCCTGGGCTTCCTGGTTTCGTCGCTAGTGTGGTTGGGCTCCGGGTAAGGATCTCGGATACCGACACTCTCTGGATTCCACGGGTTGGAAAGAAATTCTAGGTGGTCTACACTCCTTCCGCTCCCTTACATGTGTTCAGATTGGAAACAGGATTTCTACTGCCTTCTAGATGGACACTTGGCTCGGCTCGTCTACTCTCCGGGAAAGTTTCCCCGTCCTTTTCTCTCACACTACTAGACCTAACGCTAGTGTCAGGGACACCTTTCAGCAGGGCCTGTTCAGACACTTCGCCTCTCGTCTTTCCTTTACAACCACCTCGGATTTCGCTTCCCTCAATGATGCCCTCGCCATCTTCCCTCTCAGAGGCAATGTTACTGACACTCGCCTTTGTGCTATCACTAACTGTAGCCTTTCAAACAAAGATTTTTATGTCAATTCTTTCAGGCACCTGCAGTTAGACGAGTCGGCGGCAATAATCTAGAAGAGAGCAGCCCCGCTCAAATGCAAGATCTTCTTATGGCTCGCCCGGAAACACCGTCTCCCTACCAACATGTGTGATGGCGCTGCGCCAACGTGGGAGCGCTTTGCCAGGAAACCAAAAGAGAAAAGTGTGATGCAGCACAGCAGCAAGTCTTCCCTCGGTAAGAAACCAAGGTTATCAAACCAGTAGGAGAAAGGAAACGTTTCAAAGGTATTGCAGGCAACTTGGAAACCTTCACAACACAAACTCAAGACTTTGCCCCAATGAACAGTGAGGTTGTCAATCTCACTGGTTGCTGCAACAAAGGATTAACTGTATTGTGTGGAAGGTAATGGTGGTTTGCAGCAAGTAAACAGTAACAGTGGAAGATGTATCAATGGTAAAGATTGGACCGGGGTCCATAGTTCACTAGAGGTGTTCTCCTTAGATAAACAAACATGGCATGCTAGGTAAACAAATTACAGTAGGGCAATTGACATGACTGAGCAAAGCATAACAATACAATACTAGACATAAAGATCCTATGAGATTCGATTGGGCAATACAATAACATACATAGACCTCCATCCAACTACATCTATGACTAGAAGTCCACCTTTGGGTTATCATCCGAACCACCTCCAGTATTAAGTTGCAAGCAACAGACAATTGCTTTAAGCAAAGTGTGTAAGGTAAACAATCCACTTGTTCCATGAATAAGAGACCGTTGTTTTCTCCCTAGTGGCAACAACACATCTACAACCTTCGAGATTTCTATTACTTCCCTTGATTAAATAGAGGCATGAACCCACTATCGATCATAAATACCCCCTCTTAGAGTCACTAGCAACTACTTGGCCAAGATAGCTAC
Source organism: Avena insularis (assembly GCA_023614405.1). Lineage (NCBI taxonomy): Eukaryota > Viridiplantae > Streptophyta > Magnoliopsida > Poales > Poaceae > Avena > Avena insularis. Next base: position 61,195,128 of record CM042689.1, read on the forward strand.
TAACAACGGAGAGCATGCAAGATCACAAACAACACAGACATGATAGAATCAATAAGACAAAACCATTAATCAATCTGACATAGTAATCTCAGTATCCATCGGATCTCCGCAAACACAACATGCATGATTACAAATAGATGAGATCTTGATCATGAACAGAGCTCACAAGATCTAGACATGAAAGCACAAAGGAGGAGACACAACCATCTAGCTACTACATGGACCCGTAGTCCAAGGTGGAACTACTCACGCTTCATACTGGAGGCTGGCATGATGAATAAGAAGGCCTCCAGGATGATCTCCCCTCCGGCAGGGTGCCGGGAAGAGCTTCAGATCCCCCGATCTAGGGACGATGGTGGCGGGGGTTACAGACGGTTTCATGGAATATTGATCGGGTGCTTAGGTTTTAGGCATCGGGGGCTTCTTATCAGCAAAGAGGCGAGTCTGGGAGGCGGCCAGGGGGCCCACACCCTGCCCAAGCGCGACCTAGGGTGGGCCCGCACCTGGGGGTGCGGCCGCCCTGTGGCTCCCCTCCGTCTCTCCTCTGGACTCCGTGTTCTCCTCAATAAAATATTGACTTTGGCTTTTGTCCCGTCCAATTCCGAGAATATTTCCTTACTAGCTTTTCTGGAACCAAAAATAGCAGAAAACATGCAACTGACACTGTGGCAACTTGTTAATAGGTTAGTACCAGAAAACATATAAAAAGCACCTCAAAGTGTGGACAAAGCAAAGCAAAGTATATACTAAACAAGCATGGAACATCGAAAATTATAGATACGTTTCCGACGTATCAAGCATCCCCAAGCTTAACTCCTACTCGTCCTTGAGTAGGTAAGTGATAAAAGAATAATTTATGAGGTGACATGCACCATCAAAACCAAGATCAAACCACTTGCAAGCATTGAAAGCTGGGATCAAAGAACTCTAAACATGAGCATGAAAGATGGAGTTCTAACAATAAGACAAAGTAACTATGCATGCAACATGAAAGGCTACAAACAAAGATCATGAATAACATGCATTAAAAAATGTTTGTTTGTTTCACTTACAGAAAACATAGCACAGTGGCATTCAGCTTGTCCCTCATAGAGTAGCAAATAGATTCATAGGACACCTTCAAAGTTCATAAGAGTGACTAGATACAAATAGCACAAGATCAAGTAATATCAACAATATGGATCAATCAATAAGTTTTGGGACAATGCACATAGAACTAAGAATGGCAACTATGCTCTCTTAACTGGTGTATAAAGGTAGAAGGTGGAGATTCAATATAATAGTGGAAGAAATGCCCTTCATAAAGGGAAGTAGGGATTTCAAGTCTCAAAAAGAGCTTCCAAAAATTATGGTACTTGTTATCTTTCAGCTCTCATTGCCCCTATCATAAGCATCTTGAAGTGATTAAGGTTAAAGTGAACAAAGATGGAGTATATGCTTGACAAAGTATAAGTTGGCAATCTCATGTCCCTTGAATATGAGGGCTGCACCTCATGCTACTCAACTTTAGTCACCTATAAGTTCTTGTCATAGTAAGTACATGTGTATCATAGAGAACCACCGGGGTACCCCTTGCACATGGTATAGGAGCTATCCCATAACCAAAATGACAAGGCAAGCGAACAATGAGCATCTCAGCAATCTTCTTATTTACCATGGGAAAATGGTGCTTTTTTCTCTCTTTCCTCTCTTCCCATCTTTTTTTTCTTTTCTAGATCTCTATCTCTTTTTTATAAGAAGAATGCTTCATAGATTGCTCACTATGGTGATGCTGCAAGTTTCCACCATGATTAGGCATGGCTTAGGCTAGCGGCCCAGGCGTTACTCTAACACACATACATAACTCCATGGACTTACAAGCTCCCCTTTCATTTCACACCAACGACATCCATAAACAAAAGAGCATGATATCAACTGGGTAGATATTTACAAGTGTTGAAAGTGTTCCCCATGATAGCATGGTTCTGCTAATTCCAACGTATAAGTGCAAGCATATACAACATAGATGACACAATGGTTCAAGTTTATTAGGGGCAAGAAATATAAGGTGTGCCATCAAGTTTGTGAGAGCTTTAATCACTAAGTTTTCACATAACAAAATATTTTTTAATTGGAAGATAGATGAAAACAAGAATATACTTAGAATGGTGTAACATACCATGCATAGGAATTTATAGTGGACCCTTTGGAATACCTTGGTTTCTTGGAAGTTGGAAGCATGAATAGAACTTACTCATACAAGTGGAGGCTAGCAAAAGACTGGAAGCAACCAACTAAGAGAGCAATAATGGCCATAATTATGCAGAGCGACAAAACATTACTAATCAAAGCATAGAGTGGTACTATAAGTCAAGGACTAAATGATCATAGAGTCTATGGTGACTTGTTCATAGTCATAACATGGTGTGAGCATGTGCCAAGTCACCCAAACAAAGCATCAAAGGAGAATACCACAACACTATGCTTTTGTATGCTAAAACAACGCATGATTCTTTCAAGGCACACTAAGCAATCCCAATTGTTTGGAACAAGTCATGCTACAACAATAATCACTAAGCATAAGGTCAAAACAACAACTAGCATGGCATGCTAAAGTCTAAGTCATAGTCAAAGCAAGCTCCTCTTGCACTATTCAAGCAAGAACTTTCTATTCCTTTCCAACACCAATCAACTTATTTGAAACAACACAGGGAGAACGGGGGTCCAAACTAATTTATTCAAGCAAAATAAACAAACTAAGCAAGCAAACAAAAACTAAGACGCTCCAATAACAACACAACAGTGCATGAAACAATAAAAATGAAGTGTCTAGAAAGACCTGAGCTTTTTATTGATGAAGAAGGGGATGCCTTGGGCATCCCCAAGCTTTGATGCTTGTACCTATTGGATATTTCTTGTGGTGACACCAGGGTGGAATCCCCAAGCTTGAGCTTTTGTCCATTATTCATCTCATTACATCATTCTCTCTCTACACCTGAAATTTTTCCTTCATACAAAACTTCATACAATCTTCATTAGCAACATTACTGTATTCAAAAGATAATAGACCCTTGGGTTTAGCTTTATAACAGCAAAAAAATTCACTAGAAACACAAGATACTTTAGAAACTCCTTTAAAAATCTCAATTTCCCAAAAAGAACCCAAAAAGAAATCAATAAGAAGCAAATGCAAATAATGGCAGAAATCTGTCAAAACAGACCATTAGGTAAAAACCGATTTTTTTCAAAGACCTTGTGTTGCTTAAATCAAAAAGTGTTGAACTAACGAAAGTTATCTAACATACTGGGGGATTTATTCGTAAATTTTCAGCTCAATACGACTAACAGAGACTCCTCACGAATTTTTATGGTGGAAGATAGAAATATGTTTCGGGACAGCAACTCCCTAGATCTTACTTCTCTCTCATTAAAGGTCATTCTTGGCACAAAAAGCAAACAAAAAGGATAAGAAGAGGTCATTACTGAAGTAATAACTTCCAAGACTCAAGAAAACTCTTGGGTTATCTCCCAACAAGTACTTTTCTTTAACGCCTTTAAGTTAGGCACAAGAAGCAAGAAATCAAGTATTTTCAAATGAAGAAGCATTAAAATAAATACTTGCAAATTCTTCAACTATGAAGGGTATCTCATCCAAATGAGTTTTGGAGGATCCCTTCTCATCTCTGTTTGGTTCACTACTTTCATTAAAAGGATTTTCAGGAACAATCCAATCAAAAATCTTTTCAAAGGCTTCATGCATTCCAACAAGCTTAAAGGGTATGGGTATCTTAATTTCCTCTCTAGGTTTGGTTTTATCTGAAGTACCCACAACATCTACACATGATCCTAGCATATTAAAACGCTCAAAGACTTTTTTGGCTTCCTTAGGAACATCATGGAACTATTTTAGTAAAGTTTCAAGGATAAATTCTCTCTTTTCATCATTCTTTTCTTCTTTTAGTTTAAGGAACAAAATCTGCATCATGGGGTTAAGGCTAACAAACCTAGCCTCCAACATATGAACTAAAGAAGTTGCAACAATTTCATAATTAGGAGCAAGTTCTGCTATAGATCTATTCTCAATATCCTCATGCTTGCTAACATGATTAAAGAATTCTTCAATATTTTCTTTCCCAATTATAGAACCACTGCCCATTGAAAGGTCTTTCAGGGTGAACTTGGGAATCAACATGGTGAGCTAGAGCGAGGTGACAACTAGAGTAGGATCTATTTTTTGTGTGTTTTTTATAAGAGAAAGCAAACGAAACTAAACTATTTTTTTGGAGTTTTTGATAAAAAGAGGCAAACAAAACCAAGCAAAAGAAACTAAGTAGACTAAAAACAAAGTAAAGAGAAAGGTTGTGGAGGACTCCCCTTGTGAAGACGTCCTTAGCCTCCCCGGCAACGGCGCCAGAAAATCTTGATGGTGCTACGTCAATGTGGGAGCGCTTCGTCGGGAAACCCCAAGAGCAAGGTGTGATGCAGTACAGCAGCAAGTCTTCCCTCAGTAAGAAACCAAGGTTATCGAACCAGTAGGAGGAAGGAAACGTCTCAAAGGTGTTGCAAGCAAATTAGAAACCTGCACAACACAAACTCAAGACTTTGCCCCAACGAACAGTGAGGTTGTCAATCTCACCGGTTGTTGTAACAAAGGATTAATTGTATGGCGTGGAAGGTAATGGTGGTTTGCAACAAGTAAATAGTAACAGTGGAATATGTATCAATGGTAAAGATTGGACCGGGGTCCATAGTTCACTAGAGGTGTTCTCCTTAGATAAACAAACATGGCATGCTAGGTAAACAAATTACAGCAAGGCAATTGACAGGACTGAGCAAGGCATAACAGTGCAATACTAGACATAAAGATCCTATAAGATTCGATTGGGCAATATAACAAGATACATAGACCCCCATCCAACTACATCTATGACTAGAAGTCCATCTTTGGGTTATCATCCGAACCCCCTCCAGTATTAAGTTGCAAGCAACAGACAATTGCTTTAAGCAAAGTGTGTAAGGTAAACAATCCACTTGTTCCATGAACAAGAGACCGTTGTTTTCTCCCTAGTGGCAACAGCACATCTACAACCTTAGAGATTTCTATCACTTCCCTTGATTAAATAGAGGCATGAACCCACTATCGATCATAAATACCCCCTCTTAGAGTCACTAGCAACTACTTGGCCAAGATAGCTACTAAAAACGGAGAGCATGCAAGATCACAAACAACACAGACATGATAGAATCAATAAGACAAAACCATTAATCAATCTGACATAGTAATCTCAATATCCATCGGATCTCCACAACACAACATGCATGATTACAAATAGATGAGATCTTGATCATGAACGGAGCTCACAAGATCTAGACATGAAAGCACAAAGGAGGAGACATAACCATCTAGCTACTACATGGACCCGTAGTCCAAGGTGGAAGTACTCACGCTTCATACCGGAGGCTGGTATGATGAAGAAGAAGGCCTCCAGGAGGATCTCCCCTACGGAGGGTGTCGGAAAGAGCTTCAGATCCCCCTGATCTAGGGACGATGGAGGCGGCGGCTACAGACGGTTTCATGTAATATTGATTGGGTGCTTAGGGTTTAGGCATCGGGGGCTTCTTATAGGCGAAGAGGCAAGGCTGGGAGGCGGCTAGGGGGCCCACACCCTGCCCAGGAGCATCCTAGGGTGGGCCCGCACCTGGGGGGTGCGGTCGCCCTGTGGCTCCCCTCCGTCTCTCCTCTGGACTCCGTGTTCTCCTCGATAAAATATTGACTTTGGCTTTTGTCCCGTCCATTTTCGAGAATATTTCCTTACTAGCTTTTCTAGAACCAAAAACAGCAGAAAACAGGCAACTGACACCGTGGCAACTTGTTAATAGGTTAGTACCAGAAAACATATAAAAGCACCTCAAAGTGTGGACAAAGCAAATCAAAGTAGATACTAAACAAGCATGGAACATAAAAAATTATAGATATGTTTCTGACGTATCAATGCGCCGCTTCCGCCATTATATGACAGATGCCACCGCCTGCCCAGCATGCTCCATGGATGAAGATACTAGTCACCTCCTCAGAGGCTGCCATCGTGCTAGGGAGGTCTAGGATACCTTCCTCCCTGCCCCTCCTAATGACCCAGACTCCCTTCTGCATGCGCCATCCTGCTCCTTCGAGAGCCAAACGGTCTATTGCGTGGAACATCTAGAAGCGCCAAAACTCCCTCGTCTTCACTCACCAAGATGAACCACTCTAGGTTGTGATCCGCAATTGCTTGCAAGATATACTCTTATGGGAAAATAGATGCAACACGGTCACCTCCTTCGCTACATTAATTCACTGGTGTGTAATAGATACGATCCTCCATGAACATGTTCATGTTGCTCTCTCTTCTCCTCCCCTTGTAACCTCTTCGTAATGAACCATTTGAAGTTATGAAAATGTTCAGGCTAGCGTAAGCCCGTTGTAGTCACGCTAAAAAAAACCATGGGTTCCCGTTGATCCACTGGGAGTAAGTAAGCCCATAGTTAAATTCAGTGCGCAACCAGTTGAATAACCTGCAAAAAATTTACATCGGTTTGTTTGTTAAAGATAATATTGTTTCGACAAGTCTATATGGACCAACATAAAGACGACACCCCAATACGGATCCTAGCTTTATTTATCTTGGCTATACCATTCAACCAATTACCAAATATATTTGTGATACTCATTGATGGTGGTAGACTATAAATAAAGTAAACCATACGCCAAATGATTTGTGCAAAAGGACATGAAGGAAACAAGTGTTCAATAGTCTCCATCGAGTAAAAAAACAGTATTTCCGACACAAATTCCAATTGCGTTTGGCCAAGTTATCCTTTGTTAACATGACTTTTTGATAAAGGAACCACATAAAAAAATTATCTTCAAAGGGAATTTTAATTTCCATAAGTAATCCTGTAGAAATATAGTATGGTCGATTCATTAAGTCTAGATACATAGATTTTATAATAAATTTTCTATCAGAAGTAAGTTTCCACACAAACTTATCAGGGTTTTGGGTTAATTATACTGTCATTAGTTTCTAGCATAAATTTCACCAATTGTTCCATTTATTGCCAGTTAAACCTCTTCTGGAAGCAATATTCAATGGGATTTGCGCTAAAACAGTTGCAACAAGAACATTTTTCATTTGAATAATATTATATAGTGACGATATTGTTGAGCTAGCAGGGCATATCCTAGCAAACATCTTCCCAAAACCTCACTGATGACCCATTTCCAATTTTGGAAACTCCACGGTTAAAAAACTCATGTTTGACCTTCATGAGACCTTTTCAAAAGAGAGAGTAGATCGGTTTAGCCTCAACTTGAGCTAGTGTCTTATTGTTTAAGTACTTTTTTCACAATAATTCTTGCCTCATTCCTTCTTCCGATAGAAATTTGAAGATCCATTTGCTTAACAAACATCTATTTTTTAGTTCAAGTACTTCAGTTCCCAACCCTCCCAAATCTTTGGGGCAACAAATTATATTCCATTTTTTAGCCTATATTTTTTATTTGTATCGTCACTTTGCTAGAAAAATCTTGATCGAAAGAAATCTAACCTTTTTCTTATCCCTTTTGAAATTTCAAGAAACGATAACATAAACATTGGTAGACTAGTCAAAACCGAGTTTGTAAGAACTAGTCGATCACCATAGGAGAGAAGCTTTCCTTGCCAACATCCTAACTTGGTCATAATTCGACTCTTCACAAAGTTTCATTCAACATTTTGAAGTTTTCTATGATGAATAGGTATACCAAGGTACCGAAAAGGTAAGGAACCAGACTCACAGCCAAATATATGCTTATACTGTTGTTCCAAATCTTTTGATTTTCCAAAACTAAAACTTCGCTCTTGTGAAAGTTTATTTTAAGTCCTGATAGGTGTTCAAAAATGGCAAGTATTAACTTCATGTTAACCGCCTTTTAAACTCATGTTCTAGAAAAAAGAATCATATCATCCGCATACTGCAAAATGGAAACCCCTCCCTCTACAAAGTGAGGTACGGGACCCCCAACTTGACCAGCATCCTCTGCTCTGATACGTCGGAAACATATATATAATTTTTGATGATCCATGCTTGTTTAGTATCTATTTTGCTTTGCTTTGTCTACATTTTGAGGTGTTTTTATATTTTTTTCTTGAACTAACATATTAACAAGTTGCCACAGTGCGAGTTGCCTGTTTTCTTCTGTTTTTGGTTCCAGAAAGGCAGAAAATCAATATTCTCGGAATTGGACGGGACAAAAGCCAAAGTCAATATTTTACCGTGGGCATCACGAAGCCAGAAGGGGAGACGGAGAGGTGCCAGAGGGCCACCACACCCCCTAGGCGGGCTAGGGTGGACCCGCGCCTGGGCAGGGTGTGGTCCTCCGATCGCCTCCCAGCCTCGCCTCTTCGTCCATAAGAAGCCCCCAATGCAGAAACCCTAGGCACCCGATCAAAACTCCACGAAACCTTTTGTATCCGCCGCCACTGTCATCCCTAGACCGGGGGGATCTGAAGTTCTTCCCGGCACCCTGCCGTAGGGGAGATTATCCCGGAGGCCTTCTTCTCCGGTATGATGCGTGAGTAGTTCCACCTTGGACTATGGGTCCATGTAGTAGCTAGATGGTTGTATCTCCTCCTTGTGCTTTCATGTATAGATCTCGTGAGCTCCGTTCATGATAAAGATCTAATCTATTTGTAATCATGCATGTTATGTTTGAGGGGATCCGATGGATATTGAGATTACTATGTCAAATTGATTAATGGTTTTGTCTATTTGATACTATCATGTCTGTGTTGTTTGTGATCTTGCATGCTCTCCATTGTTAGTAGCTATCTTGGCCAAGTAGTTGCTAGTGACTCCAAGAGGGGGTATTTATGCTCGATAGTGGGTTCATGCCTCTAGTTTCCAAGGGAAGTGACAGAAATCTCTTCGGTTGTAGATGTGTTGTTGCTACTAGGGAGAAACCAACGATCTCTTGTTCATAGAACAAGTGGATTGTTTACCTTACACACTTTGCTTAAAGAAGTTGTCTGTTGCTTGCAACTTAATACTGGAGGGGTTTCGGATGATAACCTGAAGGTGGACTTCTAGTCATAGATGAAGTTGGATGGCGGTCTATGTATATTGTTGTATTGCCCAATCGAATCTCATAGGATTTTTTTGTCTGGTATTGCATTGTTATGCCTTGCTCAGTTCCTGTCAATTGCCCTGCTTTAATTTGTTTACCCTTCATGCTATGTTGTTTATCTAAGGAGAGCACCTCTAGTGAACTATGGACCCCGGTCCAATCTTTACCAGTGATACATCTTCCACTGTTACATGTTTACTTGCTACAAACCATTACCTTCCACACCGTACGTTTAATCCTTTGTTACAGCAACCGGTGAGATTGACAACCTCACTGTTAGTTGGTGCAAAGTCTTGAGTTTGTGTTGTGCAGGTCTCCGTGTTGCTTGCAACACCGTGTGACGTTTCCTTACTCCTACTGGTTCGATAACCTCGGTTTTTTACTAAGGGAAAACTTGTTGTTGTACTGCTTCACACCTTGCTCTTGGGGTTCCCAACAGGATCCACGTCAAGCATCGAGTTCTCTGGCGCCATCAAGGAGTCATCAACAATTTTTCTGGCGTTGTTGTCGGGAAGGCTAAGGACGTCTTCACAAGGGGAGTCCTTCACTTCCTTTCTCTTTACTTTGTTTTTAGTTTGCTTAGTTTCTTTTGCTTGGTTTTGTTTGCCTCTTTTTATCAAAAACTCCAAAAAAATAGTTTAGTTTGGTTTGCTTTTTCTTATCAAAAACACAAAAATAGTTCCTGCTCTAGCCGCTGCTGCTGTTTTTGGCTTGCCCACCTTTGCCAAAATGAACCCTGCTGAGAACACCATGTTGCTCACCAAGTTCATCCTAAAAAACCTTTCAATAGGTAGTGGATCCATAATTGGGAAAGATAATATTGAAGAATTCTTTAATTATGTTAGAAAGCATGAGGATATTGAGGATAAATCTATAACAGAGCTTGCTCCTAATTATGAGATTGCTGCAGCTTCTTTAGTTCATATGTTGGAGGTTAGGTTTGTTAGCCTTAACCCCATGATGCAAACTTTGTTCCTAAAGCTAAAGAAAGAAAAGAATGCTGAAAAGAGAGAATTTATTCTTGAAACTTTACTCAAAGAGTTCCATGATGTTGCTAGGGAAGCCAAAAAGGTCTTTGAGCATTTTAATATGCTAGGCTCATGTGTAGATGTTGTGGGTACTCCAGATAAAACCAAGCCTAGAGATGAATTTAAGATACCCATACCCTTTAAGCTTGTTGGGATGCATGAGGCATTTGAAAAAAATGATTGGATTGTTCCTAAAAATCCTTTTGATGAAAGTAGTAAACCAAAGAGAATTGAGAAGGGATACTCCAAGACTCATTTGGATGATATACCTCTCATAGTTGCAGATTTTGCAAGTATTGATCTTAATGCCTTATTTGAAAATACTTGATTCTTCTTGCTCTTGTGCCTAACTTAAAGGCGTTAAAGAAAAGTACTTGTTGGGAGATAACCCAAGAGTTTCCTTGAGTCTTGGAATTTATTAATTCTGTAATGATTTCTCCTTATCCTTTTTGTTTGCTCTTTGGGCCAAGAATGACCTCTAATGAGAGGGAAGTAAGATTTGTGGAGTTGCTGTCCCGAAACAGATTTCTATCCTCCACCAAACAAAATTCTTGAGGAGTCTCTATAACTCGGATTGACCTGCAAATTTACGAATAAATCCCCCAGTATGTTAGCTAACTTTCGTTCGTTCAACACTTTTTGATTTGAGCAAAAGAAGATTTTTGAAAAAATCGGTTTCTACCTGCTGGTCTGTTTTGATAGATTTCTGCCATTATTTGCATTTGCTTCTTATTGATTCCTTTTTGAGTTCTCTTTAGGTGAATTGAGATTTTTGAAGGAGTTGCTACATTAGAATGTGTTTTTAGTGAAAATTCTTGTTGTTCCAAAGCTTTACCTAAGGGTCTATTATCTTTTGAATACACTAATGTTGCTAATGAAGATTGTGTGAAGTTTTGTATGAAGGAAAATTTTCAGGTGTAGAGAGAGAATGATGTAATGAGATGAAGAATGGACAAAAGCTCAAGCTTGGGTATGCCACCCCGGTGTCACCCCAAGAAATATCCAAGAGGTACAAGCGTCAAAGCTTGGGGATGCCCAAGGCATCCACTTCTTCATCAATAAAAATCTCAGGTCTGTCTAGACACTTCGTTTTTATTATTTCATGCACTGTTGTGTTATTCTTGGAGCATCTTAGTTTTCGTTTGGTTTGCTTAGTTGTTTAGTTTGCTTGAATAAAGTAGTTTGGACCCCCGTTCTTGCTGTGTTGTTTCAAATAAGTTGCTTGGTGTTGGAAGGAGTAGGAAGTTCTTGCTTGATAAATGCAAGAGGAGCTTGCATTGACTGTGATTTAGACTTTAGCATGACATGCTAGGTGTTGTTTTGACCTTATGCTTAGTGATTATTGCTATAGCATGTCTTGTTTCAAACAATTGGGATTGCTTAGTGTGCCTTGAAAGAATTATGCGTTGTTTTAGCATGCAAAAGCATAGTATTATGGTATTCTCCTTTGATGCTTTGTTTGGGTTGACTTGGCACATGCTCACACCATGTTATGACTCTAACAAGTCACCTTATCTTCTTTGATCATTTAGTCCTTGACTTGTAGTACCACTATATGCTTTGATTAGTAATGTTTTGTTGTTCTGCATGATTATGGCCATTATTGCTCTCTTAGTTGGTTGCTCCCAGTCTTTTGCTAGCCTCCACTTGTATGAGTAAGTTCTACTCATGCTTCCAACTCCCAAGAAACCAAGTTATTCCAAAGTGTCCACTATAAATTCCTATGCATGGTGTGTTACACAATTCCAAGTATATTCTTGTTTTCAGCTATCTTCTAGTTAAAAAAGTTTCTTTGTTATGTGAAAACTTAGTGATTAAAGCCCTCACAAACTTGATGGCACACATTATATTTCTTTGCCCCTAATAAACTTGAACCATTGTGTCGTCTATGTTGTATATGCTTGCACTTATACGTTGGAATTAGCAGAACCGGGCTGTCACGGGGAACATTTTCAATATTGCAATTATACTTTGTACTCAGTTGATATCATGCTCTTTTTTCTGTGGATGTCACCGGTGTGAAATAAAGAGGGAACTTGTAAGTCCATGGAGTATGTATTTTGTGTTAGAGAAACACATGGGCCGCTAGCCTAAGCATGCCTAATCATGGTGGAAACTTGCAGCATCACCATAGTGAGCTATCTATGAAGCATCCTCAATAAAAAGCTATGCATATAGTAAATAAAAAGATCGCTGAGATGCTCATTGTCTGCTTGCCTTGTCATTTTGGCTATGGGATAGCTCATGTACCATGTGCAAGGGGTACCCAGTTGGCGGTTCTCTATGATATGCATGTACTTACAATGACAAGAACTTACAGGTAACTGAAGTTGAGTAGCATGAGGTGTGGCCCTCGTATTCAAGGGACTTGAGATTGCCAACTTATACTTTGTCAAGCATATACTCCATAGTTTGTTCACTTTAACCTTAATCACTTCAAGATGCTTATGATAGGGGCAATGAGGGCTGAAAGCTAACAAGTACCATAATTTTTGGAAGCTCTTTTTGAAACTTGAAATCCCTGCTACCCTTTGTGAAGGGCCTATCTTCCACCATTATTTGAGTCTCCACCTTCTACCTTTAGGCACCATTAGGAGAGCATAGTTGTCATTCTATGTGCAGTGTCCCAAAACTTATTGATTGATCCATGTTGTTGATATTCTTGATCTTGTGCTATTTGTATCTAGTCACTCTTATGAACTTTGAAGGTGTCCTATGCATCTATTTGCTACTCTATGAGGGACAAGCTGATTGCCACTATGCCATGTTTTCTGTATGTGAAACAAACAAACATTTTTCAATGCATGTTATTCATGATCTTTGTTTGTAGCCTTTCATGTTGCATGCATAGTTACTATGTCCTATTGTTAGAACTCCATCTTTCATGCACATGTTTAGAGTTCTTTGTTCCCAGCTTTCAATGCTTGCAAATGGTTTGATCTTGGTTTTGATGGTGCATGTCACCTCAAAAATTATTCTTTTTATCACTTACCTACTCGAGGACGAGCATGAGTTAAGCTTGGGGATGCTTGATACGTCGGAAACGTATCTATAATTTTTGATGCTCCATGCTTGTTTAGTATCTACTTTGCGTTGCTTTGCTTTGTCTACACTTTGAGGTGTTTTTATATCTTTTATGGAACTAAACTATTAACAAGTTGCCACAGTGCCAATTGCCTGTTTTCTTCTGTTTTGGTTCCAGAAAGGCAGAAAATCAATATTCTCGGAATTGGATGGGACAAAAGCCAAAGCCAATATTTTACCGTGGGCATCACGAAGCCGGAAGGGGAGACGGAGAGGTGCCAGAGGGCCACCACACCCCCATGCGCGGGCTAGGGTGGACCCGCTCCTGGGTAGGGTGTGGCCCCTCCGGTCACCTCCCAGCCTCGCCTCTTCGCCTCTAAGAAGCCCCCGATGCAGAAACCCTAGGCACCCGATCAAAACTCCACGAAACCTTCTGTAGCCGCCGCCACTATCATCCCTAGATCGGGGGGATCTGAAGTTCTTCCCGGCACCCTGTCGGAGGAGAAATCATCCCGGAGGCCTTCCTCTCTGGTATGATGCGTGAGTAGTTCCACCTTGGACTATGGGTCCATGTAGTAGCTAGATGGTTGTATCTCCTCCTTGTGCTTTCATGTATAGATCTTGTGAGCTCCATTCATGATCAAGATCTAATCTATTTGTAATCATGCATGTTGTGTTTGGGGGGATCCGATGGATATTGAAATTACTATGTCAGATTGATTAATGGTTTTGTCTATTTGATACTATCATGTTTGTTTGTTTGTGATCTTGCATGCTCTCCGTTGTTAGTAGCTATCTTGGCCAAGTAGTTGCTAGTGACTCCAACAGGGGGTATTTATGCTCGATAGTGGGTTCATGCCTCTAGTTTCCAAGGGAACTGACATAAATTTCTTCGGTTGTAGATGTGTTGTTGCTACTAGGGAGAAAACAATGGTCTCTTGTTCATAGAACAAGTGGATTGTTTACCTTACACACTTTGCTTAAAGCAGTTGTCTGTTGCTTGCAACTTAATACTAGAGTGGGTTTGGATGATAACCTGAAGGTGTACTTCTAGTCATAGATGAAGTTGGATGGCGGTCTATGTATATTGTTCTTTTCCCAATCGAATCTCATAGGATCTTTTTGTCTGGTATTGCATTGTTATGCCTTGCTCAGTTCCTGTCAATTGACCTGTTGTAATTTGTTTACCCTTCATGCCATGTTGTTTATCTAAGGAGAGCACCTCTAGTGAACTATGGACCCCGGTCCAATATTTACCATTGATACATCTTCCACTGTTACTTGCTTACTTGCTGCAAACCACTATTACCTTCCACATCATACGTTTAATCCTTTGTTACAGCAACCGGTGAGATTGACAACCTCACTGTTAGTTGGGGCAAAGTCCTGAGTTTGTGTTATGCAGGTCTCCGTGTTGTTTGCAACACATGTGTGACGTTTCCTTCCTCCTACTGGTTTGATAACCTCGGTTTATTACTAAGAGAAAACTTGTTGCTGTACTGCTTCACACCTTGCTCTTGGGATTCCCAACAGGCTCCACGTCAAGCACCAAGTTCTCTGGCGCCATCAAGGAGTCATCATGCTCTTGCAATAAGTACTGTCAAGATATCTGCAACAATATTAAAGAGCATCGTTGACAGTGGATCACCATGTCTCAGCCCTTTTCGAGTTTGGAAATAATGGCCAATATCATCATTGACCTGTATTCCCACACTCCCGCCCTGCAAAAAGTTTTTAATCCATCCACACCATTGTGGATCAAAATCTTTCATGTGTAGTTCCTGTTTGATAAATGGTCATTTTATTTTATCATATGCCTTCTCAAAATCAATTTTGAAAAGCACGCCCTCTCAATTCTTGCGAGGAAGCTCGTGAATAGTCTCATGTAATACAATTACCCCTCCTAAAATGTGACGACCAGGCATAAAAGTTGTCTGTGTTGGTCTAACCACTTTTCTAGCCAAATTGGTGATACGAATCGTGGCCACTTTCGTGAAAATCTTAAAAGTGACATTAAGCAAACAAGTGAGTCTATATTATTGTATTTGTATTGCATTTTATTTTTTTGGCAACAGAGTAATTACCCCAAAGTTCAATTTAAAAAGTGGTAAATGCCCTGCATGTAATTGCCGAAACAAATTCATAAGATCTTTTTTGATGACACTCCAATTTTTTTTGATAAAACTCAGCTAGAAACCCATCCGGTCCAGGATATTTATTATGTTTCATCTGAGAAATAGCTTCAAACACTTCCTCAGTGAACAAATCAGTAAGAAGAGCATTTTATTCTATACTAATATCCTGAATTTGTTCCTCCATCATGGAGAAACTATTATGTTCCGGTTCTCCAAAATGCTTTTTTGTAATGTTCATTAATATAAAATTTGAGATTCTCTCTGTCCACTATGGTTTCTTCATCCTACTCTAGTTGAAATATTTTTATTTCTATGTTTTCCATTTGCGATGAGATGAAACTGCTTAGTATTTTTTCCACCCTCCTGGATATGCTTAACCTTAGCTCTTTGGGCCCATTTTGTTTCCTTATCCCTCCTAAGTTTAGAAATAGGTTCATTAGCATTATGTAAACTTTGTTTCTCCACATAAGTTAGAGGAATAGTTTCATCCTTGATGTCCAAATCATCAATGATGGCTAAAAGTCTTTCCTTCTCATTTTTATATTTGCCACTCATGTTTTTTGCCCATCCTTTAAGAAAATGCCTTAGATGCCTTATTTTATTTTGTCAAATTTGTATCCGTGTGTCACCCTTAGTTGCCGCAACCCATTTAGTTGTGACCATTTAAAAAAAAACTTCATGTCTCAACCATGATAATTCAAATGAAAATTTTGCTTTATTTCCAATGTGAGCTTGATGACTAGAGTCAATCAACAAGGATATATGATCAAATTCAGAGCGAGACAAAGCCCTGACCGAAACTAATGGGAACTTTTGTTCCCACTCAACACTTCCTAGAACTCGATCTAACTTTCCATAAGTTGTATTTTCACGTCTGTTAGCCCAGGTATATTGTTGGCCAGAGAGATTAATTTCTCTAAGGTCCAAACTTTCTATTTCCGCAATAAAAACGAAAAGCCAATGGGGATTATAGTTATCATTACTCTTTTGCTCTTGCTTACGAAGTATATTGAAGTCCCCTCCTAACAACATAGGAAGTGACTCATTTTCACACATTCTTACAAGCTCTGATAAGAATTCTGATTTGTTTGAATCTTGTGTCGCTCCATATACCGGTATAAAGACCCACTCAAAACCAACCGTCTTTCTTGTAACAAAAATGCAATTTTACACAATAATCTTCAGTCTCTACTTTATTAACTAAAAGAGACTCCATATTAATGCCTACAAGGATTCCACCCGACCGTTCATGTGGCGTTAGAAAAAACCAAGCGAAATCCTTGCCTTGAGAAAGATGATTTAAAAAGGGTATCGTAAAATTAGATCTTCCCATTTTCGATAACGCAATAAAATCTAACAGATATTCTCGAACTGACTCTTGCACAAAGAGATGCTTACCTGGATCACGAAACCCTTCACTATTTCAAGACATACCTCTCAAACCATCCATCCTTAAAGATTTTTTTAATTCTAACTCTTGTACTTCTTCTTACGTTGGTTTTATCATAGGATTTCCTCCTCCTTGTACGAGGAACCTTTTCATGAGAAACGTGCTCTTTAATATGATCTTCCATATTGGTCAACTCATCATCCACTAAATCCTCACATAAGTTTGAAGCCCTTGACACCAAAAATGGTGGGAGCTAGTATTTTCATTATCAATTTCTAATTCACTTTTAGTTAAAATTGTTAAAGCACAATGCACATCATTTCCCTTAATCATATTAGCCACAACCACTCTACAATTGTATCTCCTAAAGAAACGCCTATTTGTTTTGATCTACTAATTATTTCCACAACCGAGAAAGATAGTAACTCAAATTCATTATTTAGATTTTTACCTGATGTCTATAGCTCGTCATGGCGTTGGGCAATCATCATCGCCCTCTCCATTTGGATTGCGTCCGCATTCGGCTGTGCACGTAGCCTTCCGCTAGAATGGATACCCATTGTCGTGGTCTCTTTGATACCTCCAAAAGCTATAATTTCCTCTTTAGTCGGATTCTTTGTGACACCTGCCATATCAGCCTCGAATTCATTAGACCCACATGGCCCATTACAGCAAGCCGAGGTGATGCATGGTGACACACTAGGTTCATTATAAAATACCGAATTGTCATAAGAAGCATAAGACAACAAACCTGATTCGGTATACTTAACATTGCCAAGTGACCCACTTGGTGATGATTTGAGCAATGAACTCCCCAACAGGAGATATATGTGGATAATATCTAGGTGATGGTGCAGTCAAAACAAGAGGCCGCGGAAATGTAACAACAGATTGTAGCTGTCCAGAAAGTTGTTGTGAAACCTCCCTCTCCACATAACCAATATTAGAAGTAAGCCGAAGAATATTGGGCATTAATTAAGTAAGTAATGTTTTTATATCTAATGTTTTATTCAGTGATTGCATATTGGATGAACTAGATGATGTCCCGCGTGTTGTTGCAGACCATTATGCTTATTTTATAAATGTATATGTACATCAAAAGAAGATAAGTATTAATGAATTAAGTGGCAAGATCGTAGATGTTGCTCGCAAACTATTAAAATGGTGTGATATCACATATGTGTTGTTAAACATTAATAGATCGAAGAACCAATTATGCATAAACCGTGACTCGCGAAGAATTTTTCAAAGAGAAGTGCATTTACTCCAAGTTAAAAAGAATCCATATCCGGAAAGGGGCCTATGCCAGGGGATACCCTGTCCCCTTATTTGTTCATCATCCGTGTGGAGGCTTTTTCAATTCTATTGCAATGAGACGAGGAGGAGGGTTCAATAGAAGGGATGAAACTATGTGTCGATGCCCCAAAGATAAACCATTTGTTCTTTGCTGACAATTCATTGATTGTGATGAGGGCTACAACCCAGAGTGCTTAGAAGCTGCAGGAGATACTTGCTCTATACGAGCTACATCAGGGCAAATAATTAACAAGGAGAAATCATCGGCCTTTTTTAGTAAAAGTATAAGATGGAGGGAGAAACGGTCTATTCTTCAAGAGTTGAGGATACCAAGAGAGTTATAGAATCAGCGTTGTCTGGGATTGCTGGTTCATCTCGGCATATCAAAAGCAAGGAATTTGAGTATATGAAAGAGAATATTTGGTGTAGGATACAAGGGTGGAAAGAACGTTTACTGTCCAAGGACGGGAGGGAGATTTTGATCAAGGCTATTGCCCAGGCGATCCCAACCTATGCAATGTCATGTTTTGACCTTACTAAGAAGCTATGTGATGAGATCAGTAGTATGACTGTAGATACTGTTGGAGCCATCAAGATGGGAAGGAGAAAATTCACTAGATTAGCTGGGAGCGAATGACAAGGGCGAAGAGTGATGGTGGTTTTGGATACAGGGATTTGCATATTTTCAACATGGCTATGCTTGCTAGGCAGTTTTGAAAGAATATTTCATGATCTATAGTGTTTTGTGTGTTAGATAACAATACCAAGGATACTTTAATGTGTGTTGAGTGCTGCAAATATTTCTCCCCAAAATAGCTCCTGGTCAAATTAAGCAAAAGGAAGATTCTTAGGCCAGATTATCTGCCCCCTGGCTAAATCGACTAAGGACCAAAAACGTGCGACGCTGAAATGGGGGGGAGGGGCGGATTATTGACGAGATATTTGGCACTAGGCTGAAGCTTTGCCCAAGGATGGATTATTCGGTCCCTACCACCATCGGATTATCCGCCCCTCCCAAGAATCATCTAAGGACCAAGTGCGCGACACTCAGATGCATGGCGAAGAATTCTCCGGATATTTTGGTCAGGGCTAGAGTTTGCGCCTTGACCGGAAAATCCACCCGTCCCCATGGGCCGGATTATTCGCCCCTAGGGATTTTTTCTAAGGACCATCGGCGCGATGCTCTGATGGGGTGCAGAGGTTTGGCCTGGATTTTTGGCTTTGGACATGACTTTTTCCCCAGCTGGATTATCCTGTAGGGGTTCGTAGCATGGAAAACAAAATAATTCTATCGCATGAACACACACAAGACAAGATCTATCTACTAGATTATAGCAGCGAGTTGATAGAGTACTAACCCTTGAAGATCCAAAGCGGTTAACGATATTGGATTCTCATGGTTGATATAGTCGTTCACTTGCCGATCTCAAGATCGCGTAGACGATCCTTCCGGCGCCGCGTTCCGGCAGTGCTTCCGTATCGGTCACACGTACGGTACTCGGTGAAGACCTTCCTCTCCCTTGTTCCAGCAAGCAGCGGAGGTTGTAGCTCTCTCCTCGCAATTCCGGTAACACGACGGCATGGTATCGAAAGTAGAGGGGAGATCCCGCAGGCCTTCGCCTAAGCCGGAGCAAGTATGGTGGAGTAGAGGGAGCCCTGGTGATCTAGGGTTTAGAGGGTCGAGGTTTAGAGGTAGCTAGCAACTAGGGTTTAGCTAGTCGGTAGCTGTTTAGAGAAGATCTAGATTGGCCGCAACTAGAGAGGGGGGCAACCTAGAGTTTCTTGTGTGGGGTAGGGGGCGACCTACCCCTCCTTTTATAGGTGGGGAGGCTCCAAGGGGGAGGGAGTCCTCCCCCAACTCCACTTCATGTGGTCGGCGCTAGGGAGAGGGAGGGATCCTCCCTTAGGCAGGATTCCTTCCCTCCCTCCACTTGGAAACCAATGTTGACTTTTTCAAACTGGCTTTTTGACTTTCAAACTAGAGTTTGATTTCTATCTTCCAAGTGTCCAGCCAAGTGACCTAGGACATGATGCAACCATTCCACTTTGTCATGACACATCAATGTACCCTTCCCCTTCCGGATCGGTGGACCTTCTAGACCCTTCTAGAACATTCCGATGAAAACACTGAAACCATTCCCGAACTCCGGATTTGGACTTTCCTTATATGAATCTTATTCTCCGGATCATTTCGGATCTCCTCATGATATCCCGGATCCCATCCGAGACTCTGAAACACATTCAGTCTCTTTACTCACTTTCCATATCTACTAAACAACATCGAATCCTTAAGTGTGTCTCCCTACGGTTCGTGAATTATGCAGACATGTTCGAGACTCTTCTCCGATCAATAACCAATAGAGGAATCTAGAAATTCATATGGCTCCCACATATTTCTACGATTACTTCATGATTGAATGAAACATTTACATATGATACAATTTCCCTTTGTCTCGCGACACTTTACTTATCCGAGGTTTGATCGTCGGTATCTCTGCATACCTAGTTCAAACTCGTTACCGATAAGTACTCTTTACTCATTCCTATGATATGTGATCCCTTGTGAGCCAATCACATGCTTGCAAGCTAATTGGATGACATTCCACCGAGAGGGCCCAGAGTATATCTATCTGTCATATGGATGGACAAATCCCACTCTTGATCCATGTGCCTCAACACATACTTTCCGAACACTCAATGCCACCTTTATAACCACCCAGTTACGAAGTGGTGTTTGATGTCATCAAAGCATCCATCCGGTGATGGTGATTAACACGATCTCATGGTCGAAGGATTTAGATTACTATGTATTTGAAAGCTTATAGCAAGTGAACTATTTGAATGATTTAATCTTATGCTATGCTTAACTATAGGAGTATGTACATCACATCATTCTCCTAGTGATATGACCTTGTTGTTAATAACATCTCAATGTTCATGATCAGGAAACCATGATCATATATTAACCAATAAGCTAGTTTAACAAGAGGCTTTACTAGGGACTCTTTTATGTTTACAAATCACACAAGTATTAATGTTTCTTGTTAATACAATTATAACATGGTATGTAAACATTTATCATAAGCATGAAGATATGATAATAATCACTTTATTATTGCCTCTTGGGCATATCTCCAACATATCCAGCCCTCGCTAAGGCCGGATTATCCGGTTCCAGTTGACTCCAAATGGATCCTTTCTGGGAGGGGTATAACCCCCCTCCCCATATTCAACCCGGACCTTCTCGGATCTGACAAAAGAGCACTATACCGTTGAACTCAAATTTCCACAAGATCTCCACTTCCAACCATCCGAAGGTCTTGAACTTTGGAGAATCAAAGAAGGAGGCCTTGATCTACATCATCACCAAAGCGATCTTCAATTCCCCTCATTCATTTGAGGACCCTTCGATCTAGAGTTTCTTTTGAATATCTAGATCTTGGTTCGTGCGTTTTGATAAACTTGTTTATTGTGGTAGCTTGCTGTCATCTCGGGAGCCTCGAATTCAGTTGTGGATGCATGCCCCGATTTTGTTGTAAAGGCATCAGTTCCCACCTCGAAGGGTACCATATAGTGGAAAGGTGGATCTGGCCAGTTGTGGTGAGATCCATCGGATAATAGGGTGAGGCCTATTGTGGTGTGGTGGTCTTATTACCGCCACCCCTCCAATGTAGATGTACTTCCCTTAACAAGTAAGAAACTCCGGTAAAACAAATTCTGTGTCTCCGCGTGCTCCACTCTCGGTTACCATGTTCCTCTCGCCGCCTTTACTCGTTTAGTAGCTAGGTTGGCATATAGGGAACTTCACTGTAGTTGCATATCTAGAGAATTTACCTTTGTGTTAAGCCTAAACTGAAAAATTATTAAAAATTGGAGTAGCACCTATTCACCCCCCCTCTAGGTGTCCATACGATCCATTTAAAGTGCTGGAGAATTCTGCAATTTCCTAACTCCCTATGTGTGTTGTTGTACTCAAGGTGGAATATTTTCCCAATGCTATATTCTCAAAGCCAAGCCGCTACCAAACACTTCATACACTTGGCGAAGCATCCTGCGCAAGCTGGAAATCCTTAAGGAAGGGATAGTATGGCGTGTTGTGGACGGTGAGCACATCGATGCTTGGAATGATGCATGGATTTCGCGTCGTACAAGTAGAATACTAGTGGCTTATCAAGTACAGTCAATTATCACTAGGGTTAGTGAGCTAATCAACCCAATTAGTGAAACCACGGACGAGGATCTCATTCGTGACAATTTCACCGAGGATGATCTGAGGTATATTCTCTCCATACACCTCAAGCCAGATATGGATGATTGGATGGCCTGGCACTATGATAGTAAGGGCATTTTTAGTGCAAAGTCTTCATATCAGCTTGGAGTGCACTTGCATGACACTAGGCTCCACCGTGCTACAAGTACTTCTATGAATAGTGAGACCCCCTCTGTTGAATGGAATAAGATTTGGGATCTGGATGCCCCTAGAAAGATGAAACTGTTTATTTGGAGATTTTCCCTTAATAGTCTGCCAATGCTCATGAATATTCAGAGGAAGAAAGGGGGACTTGGATACACGTTTCCTGGTCTGCAACCGCTTGGATGAGGACGGTGCACATATTTTCCTGAAGTGTAAATTTTTAAAGCAAGTGTAGAGGTTAATGTTTTTTCCATACAATCCCCCAAAAAGAGGGATCGGGTTCCATTATCAACAGACAACGGAACAACAACCACACATAAACGTAGTACTGACCCACCTAGGGGGTCAAAACAACTTTAGGTATCCATATTACAAACCAAACAAACGTAACAAACGAAAGGGAGAAGGCTACGCAAGAACAACGCCCTCAGGCTAGTGGGAAACAGTATTATCAAACACAACAAGGAGCTATCAGACCAAGCGAAGAAGCCACGTGAGATGCCAACATAATCTTCTCACAAACCAGCTTTTCAGGTTCTCCTTCTTTTCTCCCGCCCCTTTCCAGTTCCGGAGCTTCATGAGTACGATCTTCAGGGATTGCTGGCAGTCCCAGAAAAGGAACAGGAGCCACATCCATAGCCGCCGCGTCAGCCAGCGCATTCTGTTGCAGAGTATCAGCTCCAGCTTGCAACACCACCCGGTCTTCCTCCCCATGCAGCCTTGCCCAATAACGAATGAACACACAAGCATATATAACCAAATCAACAGGCGAATTAATAAGCTTTTTTTTTCAAAACAATCCCTATTCCTGAGCTTCCAGATAGCCCAACAAATTGCCGCCACCACCATAATCTGCACATTCCTGCTGACGCCCAAAAACTGAGAAGCCCACCAAAAGTACTGAGAAAAGGACCTAGGCCTATTCGCAGCACCAATGGCTCTGGCAACCACCCCCCAAACATATCTAGCTGCCACACAAGAAAATAACAAATGCCCAATGTTTTCATCCTCACTACAAAATCTACAAGTAAAATCTCCTACCCAATTCTTCTTCCTCATGTTATCTTTGGTGAGAATAGCATTGTGGCAGATAAGCCACAACCAAATTTTAATCTTCAGGGGAATTTTAGCTTTCCACAGATGTTTGAAACTTCTATCAATCCCTATATTCGACAAATGTGAGTACATCGACTTAACAGAAAACTTGCCAGATTTATTCCACATCCACACTGGCCTGTCTTTTTCCTGATTCAAACTCACCCCAGTCAACAGATTTTTCAATTGTTCCTGATGATTCAACCCATCAACATCCAACCACCTTCTAAAAGAGCATCTCCACCTTTTTCTTGCCATATCAGCCACAGTGATCGTTTGATTCTGGCAAATATCAAACAAGTCAGGGAACTTATCCTTCAAAGGCATATCCAGACACCAAGCATCATGCCAGAAATCAGTCAACTCCCCATTACCAATTCTCATTTTCCTACCAGCCAAATAAAGATCCCTAATCTTAATCAAATCATTCCAACATGGAGAATCATTCTGCCTGTGTTTCACAGCACTAATCCCCCCTCTCTTCAAATACTTTTTTCTCACAAAAACTTTCCATGGACCCTCCTCAGCTTCAAGGCTCCACCACCACTTACGAAGCAAGCAAATGTTAAAAAGTATGATGTTTTTAATTCCCAGTCCTCCTTTTTTCCTGGGTCTACACACATATTTCCATTTAACCAGATGATATTTTCTTTTACCCACCTTCCCATACCAAAAGAAGGCTCTAGTTTGTTTCTCAATTTCTTCCACATTTGTTTTGTGTAAAAGAAACATAGTCATGGGATAAACAGCCACATTGGAAACACAAGCAGTGATTTTAACATGCCTCCCTCCCAGAGATAAAGCACCCCCCATCCACCCATCTAACTTTTTCTTCAACCTGTCTCCAATAAAACTCATCTCAGCCACTGTGCATCTCCTGCTACAAACCGGCAACCCCAAGTATTTCATTGGCCAACTACCTTTCTGACAGTTGAACATTTCAGCATAATTAGATAATTTCTCCTCATCATCCAACACCATCATCACCTCACTCTTCTCAAAATTAATTTTGAGACCAGACATGGATTCAAACAAATACAATAGCAACTTCAAGTTTCTAGCCCCCTCAGGATCATCCTTAATAAAAAAAGGATGGTATCATCAGCATATTGCAAAATAGCAATCCCTTTATCAAACAGATTATCAGCCAACCCTATAAACAACCCACCAGCCTGTGCATTAAGCACCATCTTAGCCAAACATTCCCCAGCCAAATTGAATAAGAATGGAGAAAAAGGATCCCCTTGTCTGACCCCTTTATAACTTCCAAAGTAAGGACCAGTTTCCCCATTCACTTTAACACTGAGAGTACCCTGAGTCACATCACTTTTTAACCAAATCATCCAATCCTCACTGAAACCTTTCTGCTTACAATAGTAAAACAAAAAATCCCAATTGACTTTGTCATAAGCTTTCTCAAAGTCAATTTTCAACACCACACCCTGCTACTTCTGACTTTTCGATTCTTTCAAGATCTCATGTAACAAAGTCACTCCATCTGCAATAAACCTCCCTTTAATAAAATCAGTCTGACATGTGTCAATTAATTTCCCCATTACAGGCTCAGTTCTAACTGTCAAAGTCTTAGTAAAAATCTTAAACAACACTTGGAGCAGACAAATAGGTCTATATTTCTGGATTCTATCAGCATCATCACCTTTGGGCAACAAAGTAATCACCCCATAGTTAATGCTCCTCAAATCAATCTTATGAGCAAAAAAATCCTCAAACACAGGCATAACATCTGTTTTTATAATCATCCAACAATGTTGATAGAATTCAATAGGAATCCCATCAGGTCTAGCAGCTTTATTTTTCTCCATCTGATCAATAACCTCCTTAACCTCTTTCTCAGTAAACGGTACCCCCATCTTTTCCCTATCGTCATCATTAAGCTTCTCCCAATCTTGCCAATTGTTATCTGCAAGCCTAATAGAGAACCCACCAGCAGGACCAAACAAAATTTTATAATAATTAGTGGCATGCTGCAGGAGATCATGAGTCCTCTAAATCTCATTCTCCCCATCTTTCATAGAAAAGATCATTTTCTTTCTTCTCACCCCATTAGCAATTCTGTGAAAATACTCAGTGTTATTATCACCTTTTAGCAACCAATTATCTCTCGATCTCTGCTGCCAAAATCTCTCCTCATTCTCATACACCTCTAGCAATCCTTTCTGAATAACTGCTTTTCGTTTAAGTTGTTCAGCAGTAAGCAAAATCAACTCCTCAATTTTTTCCAGTTCCTGAAGCTCCTCCACCAATCTCTTCTTCTTTTTTTATCCTCACCCCTTATATGAGCATCCCATCCTTTCAGATCATTTCTGACATTCTTAAGTTTCTTCTGCAGCTTATCAAGACTGTTTTTACCATTCACACGTTTTTTCCAAACTTTCTCCACCCTGATCAAAAAATCATCACACTGCAACCAGCTTTTTTCAAACCTGAATTCCCTGCCACCCCTTTCCTGCCCTTCCATAGTATCCAGGATCAGAGGACTATGATCAGAAACTTCTCGAGACAACTTGTGCACTGTAGTAAGAGGAAACAGCTTCTCCCATTCCTTACAAACTAATATTCTATCCAGCTTCTCCAAAGTAGGATTTTTTTGGTTGTTGGACCAGGTAAACTGCCCTCCAGACATGAGAATCTCCCTTAGACCATATGCATTAATAATCGAATTAAACATGTGTCTCCGCCTATTCAAAGAATGACCCTTATTTTTCTCAGAAACACACCTGATCACATTAAAATCACCACCCACCAACAAAGGAATAGATTGATCCTGACAAACATCAGCTAATTCTAACAAAAACTCCTCTTTATTCTCCTCTTGAGCAGCCCCATATACCACCACCAAATGCCACTGAATTTGTTTCAAAACATCAAACACCTTTATCTTAACATGGAATCTACCCACAGACACATCGAGCTGAGTCAATTTAGAGGAACGTAGGCCCCCCAAAATGCCCCCAGATCTTCCCACAGAAGGCAGCCAACTCTAGGAGAATTGATTCATAGGATCAATTCTCCTAAAAAATTCATCAGAATAATCCTTCTTAATAGTTTCTTGCAAACCAATGAAATCCACTCTCTCCTGTCTCAACAAATTATTCAAATAAGCACTCACACCCTTCTTCCCCACACCTCTAATATTCAAAATAACACCTATCATAATACATATTTTCTCTCTCTTGTTCCAGTCACAACACCACTCATAGGGTGATAGTTGTGAACCTTCACAGCAGCAGCTTTTAACTTTCTATCCTTCATACCAGAACCAGCCCTCAACTTTTTCTTTTTTTCCCTAGAAACCACAGGTGTAAAATCCTCCTCATCATTACTATCACCCTTCCAGTCCAGAAACAAGACCTTCTCATTCAAATCAACCTCAACCTCATTCTCAACCTGTCTCCTATCCTGCAAACTATGCCTAGCAATTTCTAATTCTTTCAGAGAATTAATATGATCCAAAGATATAGAAGAAGCACCTATCCCCATCTCCAAAGCTCTATGCATAATGATATCATCATCCAGTGCAGCAAAATAATTATGTAAAGTTAAATTTGTACCTGATAAATCTCTAGGAGGTTGTTGAGCCAAATGCCTTTCTGCCATGTTTCTAGCCCCACCTTGATCAGCCACCCTTGAACTCATCCTTATAACTTGTTCTTCTACACCAACCACATTCTCAGACTGAGAACCCACACTTTCCTGAGTAGATACATCAGGTTGAGACAGGTCAACAACCACCACTTCCTGGTCTTGATTGACAACCTCCATATCTTGAGATCCCTCCATCACAGGCCCCCCATCAATCCCTTTTTTACACTACCAGAAGAAGAACCAAAGGATTCATCAGTAGACACATTGTCATCCTTTCTCTGGCCACCCTCATCCTGTTCTTCTTCATCTTCCAACAAATGACCATATTGCTTCCTGAGCTCATAGTATTTATCACTGCTCCTATCCTTCAACAAACCCCTGATAAAGTCATCAAACCTCTGTGGACCAGCAGCAACCTCAATATTGGGTTCTTTAACCAAGGTAGATGATAAATTCTGGATGACTTCCATGTGAACATCACCCAACCCACCACTATCTGGCACAGCCTCCTGAGTACCAACTTGCAGTCCCACATCAGTTGTTCTGGTTTGAGTAACTGTCCCACCACCATTGTCACCTTCCACATTCTCTCTGATAACTATCCCTCTTGAACGACCATCACCTCCAGAGCTAGCCCAAATATTAGCCATTTTGGTCCCAAAAGAAACTCCCCCAGAATCCTCCTGCTCCACCACAACCTGTTTACCCTTGTCCATCCCAGCTCCACTAGCATCACCACCACCATGCTAACGACCACCAGCAACCCCACCACCACCTGCACCAGGTCTAGTCCTTTGCCCACTATTTCCACCAGGCCTCCTATGCTCAGTTTCCTCCTCAGTCCTCTTATCCAACACATTGTCACCATCCTGTCCATCAATACCCATAGAACAAGGCAAGGTGGGCACATCACTAGGAGCAAAAATCTCCCTAGTATATTTGAATTCATAAATTCCTCCCTGCATCTCCCCCCTTCTGGTATTAGGAACCAGAGATACATCTAAACAAGCAATCTTCACCCTCAATAAGCCAAATTCCTAAAACTGTTCCTGTCCAGGGCCAAAGGCTTGCCCACCAAAGAAGCAACATAGAAAGCAGTCGATTTCTCCCTGTATTTCATAGGAATACCAACAATCCTAAACCAGGCCTCCTCCAACCATTCAACAGGTTCCAGGTCCCCATTCCACTTAGACAATTGGATGACAGCATCAGGAATTGTTTTCATAAACACCTTCCCAAAGTGGAAATCATCAATGGATCTGGCTGAAGGAAATCTCATCAAAACTTCCACATCATTAATAGGCCTAGCATTAAATCTCCACCCAGACCCCAAAGCATCAGCCCACACTTGAAATTCTTTCTCCAAATATTTCCCAGTAACATCACCTCTGACCACACTTATATGAGCATAATGAAGCTGCTCCATAGACTGAACATTAGATTCTACAACAGGAATAGAGTGAAAGCCCTGTTCAAAATCAGTACTGCCAAAGAAAAGAGGAACATATTCCCAAGGTTTCCTCTCTTGACAGACCAAAATGCTATGATCCTTCCCACAGTTCTCACACACCACTTCTTCCTGAATCACATCCAACAACTGTAAATCTCCAGAAGCTCCAGCCACATTACCATCTCTCAGCACAGTTACTACTGGTGGTGGTACAGAGGACCCCACCAGAGTAGTGGCAACAACATCTGATTGATTAATTGACAGGATTGGAGACAAATTCATAGGGCGATTCCCCCCAACAGGCACATTAACAGAAGTTGACGCAGAGGTGTTCAAGCCAGAAACAGAACGAGTCACAGGAATAGATGTGTTCATCACAACCCTAGGTATATCAACCTGCTCCACCGTACGAGAAAAAACCGGCTCTCGTCTCCTAGGATTTGTATCAGAATTACCTGATCTGCCTGGGAACAACGAAGCAGTAGCATCCGATCCCGATCCTTGCTACATCTCCGGACGGTGACTCCAACGGCCCCGGTTGCGTGCCTGCTCTGCTTCACGACGACGAGCCTCAGACAGAGCCCTCTCCCGCGCCATGGCTTCCCTGCGCTGATCCTCCAATCTGGCCTCATTATCCGCCTGCCGCAACTCATCCATGTGCCTCGCATCCCGACGCCGCGCTTCATCGCGACGCTATTCCTGCTCTCGGATCCAACCAATTTCTCTGTGATCCTCTTCCAGCACCCTACGATCAACAGGGAAACGACCTTGTCCATACCCAAATCCAAAGCTGCTCGCATAGGGACCAGATCGGACTGGAGGACGAGAAGGGGAACCACGCCCACCACGAAACCGCCGATCCATGGTTGAATCCGCAGCCACAACCTGAGCGAAAGATCTGTTATCTCCCAAAACAACCCCATTCCACCTCATCGGAGAAACAGCATGCGACAACGATCAAATTATCTTCGGTGTAGAGGTTAATGGACTTGGAGGAGATCAAATTATCCTCGGTGCCATGCCCCAATGCTCGAACTGTCCTCCATCACATTTGGAAGCTCAAACCTGACATGCAACAGAGGGTTATGATTCTTCTCTAGGACTGGTGGACTACTAGAAATAAATTCAATACTGATGAGACTAGGAAGAGTGCAGAGGAAGTGGGTCGCTTCATTATCAAGCACATTGATACCTTCGATCCGAATTCATGGATGTAGTATAATTGTCTTTTTCCTTAGTAGACCTAGGTTTAATCAAACCTTGGGAAACAATGCTAAAAGGAATTAAAAATGATGCGTGTGTAAGACTTTTTTTGTTTTACCTTCGTTTACCAGACAACTCTAGTTTACTTTATATCATGGGTTGTTTCAATGGATGGAGATAGGCTAGGGTTGAAGATTCACCTGTAGCTACACATCATATGGGATAAAAGATAATAATAGGCATAGTCATGTGCAATGTTATAATAAAGATAATCTTTGGGGGCAGCACATCCTAATATACTAAAGCCCCTACGAGTCACAGGAATAACAATAGCCTTTTGATTCAACAAGATGCACCATGCAGTACCGGGATACTGATATATCCAATTTGCATCACCATTCTATATCATAATTTGCCTCTATTCATTAATATATTTCATATTAAGAGGTGTTACTTATGTCTTTTCATCTATTTTTGCATGTTGGATGATTCTTGGAGGATGAACTGTTGGTGTCAGGATTCTGATGGAAAAAAGCGGTGTTTTGATGCAATTTCGTGAAGATCAGAAAAATACTAGAAAAACTATAGAAAATTATATTTTCCCAGAAGACGAAGGATGTCAGAAGGGGAGGCGGAGTTGGGCCAAGGGGGCCCACACCCCCTAGGCACGGGCCACCCTAGGCCGCGCCTACAGGGGGTGTGGCCACCCTGGCCCACCTTTGGCTCTGCCCTCTTGCCTATATCTTCTGCTCGAAACCCTAATACACGGGGAGCGACCACAGAAAGATTCCGCCACCTCTGTGGGGGCGGAAAACACCGAGAGAGAAAGAGCTCTCCGGCAAACAGATTTCTACCGGGGAAATTCCTTCCCGGAGAGGGGAGATCATCGCCATCAACACCATCATCAATCTAGATTTCATCGGGATCATCATCATCATCCACACCATCATATCCACCAGCACCATCATCACCACTCCATCCCGCTGTAACAATTGTGTTGAATCTTGCATAGTTCTTAGGGGAAACTTTGCCGGTGTTGATTACTATTGTAGTTGATGCTTGTGAGTGGAACCATTGAATTATTGTTTATGTTCAGATTGTTATCCATCATTATATCATCTCTAATCTTGATCCATATGATTTCTCATGAGTAGTTTGTTTAGTTCTTGAGGACATGGGAGAAGTCATGTTGTTAGTAGTGGAATTGTGTTGAGGTATTATTCAATGGTTTAATATTTAAGTTGTGGTGCTATTCTTCTAGTGGTGTCATGTGAATGTCGACTACATGATACTTCACCATTTATGGGCCTAGGGGAATGCATTGTGTATTTGGATACTAATTGTGGGGTTGCCGGAGTGATAGAAACCTGAACCCCCATTAGGAAACCATTGCACAAGGGAGTGTAGGATCTCAGAGTTTAAGGCTATGGTTAGGTTTATATCTTAATTTCTTTCTTGTAGTTGCGGATGCTTGCAAGGGATTTTATCACAAGTATGTATTAGTCCAAGTAAGGTCGGTACATTAGCACAGTTTCACCTGCACAACACTTATAAAACCAAACAAGATTAATCAGCTATATGAAACAAAAGCACTTGACAGTATTCCCATGTGTCCTCGAGAACGTTTGGTACTCATTAGTATTTACACCGGCTTGTACTTTGCTAAGAAAGGATTTAGCCACTTGCTGCAATTGTTTGTTGTCTTTATTTACTTGCACTTTATTTCCTTGCTTTATCAGAAAACCCCTAACAATCCATTTGCTAAGTATTTACAGAGATTTCCTGATCCATACCACTAGTCAACACCTTCTGCCCCTCGTTGGGATCGACACTCCTATTTATAGAAAGTACTACGATACACCCCCTATACTTGTGGGTCATCAAGACTATTTTCTGGCGCCGTTGCCGGGGAGTGAAGCGCTATTGAAGAGTGGAACTGGTAAAGGAAACTTCTACTATGAGTATTGATTTTTATTTCTGTTTATTACTTTGTTTCCAATATGGATAACCCACTTGGTTTACTATTTAGGAAAACTAATACCACTGTTAGGGTAGTAGACGAACCACCACCTGTTGAGATAGATCCTTTTAAGATACCTACAAGTATTGTTGATCGTGTTATGGATAATTATTATTTAAGGGATGGAACTTTCCATCCTGGTGATCACTTGCTTTTTATCCATGAATTATGCGGGTTGTTTAAGTGTGCAGGTATCACAACTAAATAGGTGAAGAAGTTACTATCTATATCATTGAAAGGGAGAGCTGAAGAATGGTATACGCTGCTGAAGAATGGACAGTCCATGGAATGGGAGTAAATAGTACCTCTCTTTTATTCTAAATTCTATCCTCCCAGTGAGATTCATAAGGATAAGAATCAAATATATAACTTTTGGCCTCGTGATGTTGAGAGCACAGCTCAAGCTTGGGGGAGATTGAAGTTATTAATGCTTAAATGTCCCATTCATGAACTCCCTAACAATATTATTATCAATAACTGTTATGCTAGGCTTTATCTTCATGATAAAGATTTATTAGATGCTTCTTGTGCTGGATAATTCACACGTATGAAGTAAGAAGCTAAATGGGATCTCCTAGACTGTATTCAAGAGAACACTGAAGCATGGGAGAATGACAAAGGAAGGAATTCAGGTATAAATTATGATTATGAATGCATTAAATCTTTTATGGAACCGATGACTTCCGTGATATTAGTATTGAGTATGGTCTAGACTCTCAAAGTATTGCCAATTGTTTTAAGGATTTTGCCTCTTATATAGAGATTCCTAAAAAGAAGTGGAATAAGTACCATGCACCTTATAAAGATGTTGTTAATCATGTTCTTGCTAGAAATACTGAAGTTTGTACTATTGATCATATTTTGCCTGAACCTTATGTTGAGAAAACACCTTTCCCAGCTAAGGTAAATGAGTATTCTATGATAATTAGTGTTGTCAACAAAGGTAAAAAGAAAACTGTGGAACCTGATGAGCAAATAAACATTGAACCTGTAGTAGCCATTGAGAAAGATCTTGTCACTAAAAACATAGAAGTTGGGCACATTATCTTTTGCGAAGTCGCTTCTAATATTGTCTCTTATCCTAGTAAAGCTAGGAAAACTAGTGTTCCTGTGCTTTCTGTGAGAATTGGTGATCATTGCTATTATGGTTTATGTGATATTGGTGCTAGTTCTAGTGCTATTCCTTATGAGCTTTACAAAGAAATTATCCATGAAATTGGTCCTTGTGAGCTTGAGGACATTAATGTGGTTATTCACCTTGCTAATAAGGAAACCATTTGCCCTATTGGTATTGTAAGAGATGTGGAAGTCCTTTGCGGTAAGATTAAGTATCCTGCTAATTTTCTAGTGCTTAGTTCAGCAGCTAGTAAAATTTGTCCTATTATCTTTGGTAGACCTTTTTTGAACACTTATGGAGATATTATAGATTATAAGAAGGAGAAAATTTTGACTAAGTTTGATGGAGAGTCTTATGAGTTTAACTTTTCCAAATTTGCTAAAGTTCCTTATGAAAATAGTTTGCCTAATGAAGATTTCAGGGTTGAACAACTTGCTTCTATTGATCCAGTTTATGACCTTGGACCTCTTTTTGATGATTGTAAGTATGCTCATTCTAATGATAGAGTTGTTTCTTGTGACAGTTATATTGTCAACTTTATTCAAAGTGCTACTGAAAGTTATTATGAGAGAGGGAAACATGGTTTTATGCATCTCAATAATATTAAGTTTCCCTGTTTTATGTTGAAAGCTTTGAAGTTGCATTTGTTTTGTCTTCCTATGCTAGTGGTCTTTTGTTTCAATAATTTGTTTTATCATGAGACTCCCTTGCATAGGAAGTGGGTTATACTCAAATGTGTTGGATATTTGCTTCTTGATGCTCTCTTTCACTTCAAATCCATATCTCCTATGTGAGCATCTTTGAAATTATCATGCCCATCTTAAAGGCTATAAAGAAAGAGCTTTTGGGAGATAACCCGTTTTAGTTTGATTTTGGTTCTTGTTTTGTTGAGTCTTGGAAGTTATTACCTCTGTAATAACCACTCCTTATCCTTTTTTTGTGTCAAGATCAACTAATTTTGAGAAGTAGAGGAGTTGTGAAAAGTGGCTGTCCTGGAACAGATTTTTGTGCTGCATTGTAAAAATTGGTGAAGGAGCTCAGTACTTCTGATGGAGCTGTAATTTGATGTGCTTGTTCCCCAAGTTGCTATCCAACTTTCATTAGTTTTTCAATTTTTTATTTGAGCAACAAAAGTTTTTCAAAAACATCAATCTTTACTTGTTGGTCTGTTTTGACAGATTTCTGCCATCATTTGCATTTGCCTCTTAAATCGACTTCCTTTCAGATTCTTTTGGGTTTTTGGAAGGGGTTGTTTCAGTAGCTTTTGTTTTGTTGGATTTTTGTTGAAATTTGTACCTAGAGGTTTATTTTTTTGCATACACTAATGTTGCCAATGAGGTTTGTGTAAGGCCTTGTATGAAAGGAATTTTTAGGAGATGGAGAGAAGGAATCTACAGAGTCCGTCTTTGAATAGGTAAAAGTGCTACAAACTGGAGGTTCGTGAAAATCTTATATTTTTATTTATTTTATGTTTTTATTACATACGGAAGGTTACGAGATGAAATAGAGGAGGAAACGGAGCCTAGGTGGGCCACAACCACTAGTGGCGCGGGACCCAACTGGACGCGCCACCAGGGGGTGTGAGCCCCCTGGAGTCCGTCTCCGCCTTGTTTTCACACAGTACCTTCCTTATGTAGTGAAACTTCGTAATATATAACCCCCAGATCCCCCGAGGTTTGTATATCGTGTTCTCGTCGTGTTTTCGTTTTGATCTGTTTCTATCAGGAAATCTTCTCAAGTTTAGAGCACCATGGTCTCCACCAACGAAAAAGGCAAGAAGCCTGTGGAAGATGATCCTCAAAACCCCAAGGAGGAGGAGATCTTGGTTGGGGATGAAGAAGACGTGAAGGAGGATGAGCATCCGGACACCCGCGCTACCGTTGCAAGCATTGGAGTGGTGGAAAACCCTACCAAGCTTAGGAGGACATCGCGGATGTCTACATGAGGGAAAACTCCGCGTCATGTCCTTGCTCCATGGTCACTTCCTTCACGCACCAAGAACTCCTTCCATACTCTCATACATGAGCAACAATACCAAAAGGTGCCCCAAGGGAGGTTGCCCTATGTTTGGGATCTGCCTCGTTCAAACTATGCAGGGAAGGAACACACTAAGAAGGAAGAGCGGGCAAAGAATAACAAGGACTAGGATTCTCGGTCTGACATGATCATGAACCGCATTGAGCATAATTCAGAATTGATTCGCACTATACCCTTCGAGATTGAGGATTTGAGGGAACTGATTGAAGAGCTTATCAAGATAACACCACCACAGAAGGAGTACTTCGTCATCAGGTTTGGCATCCCCTTGGCTTGTTCCAAGCTTGGGGGAGTGCCGCAGTATCACATCATTATCTTTTATCTTTTACCTTTTTAGTAGAGTCATATCTTGGGTAGAGAAGTTATCTTATAGGTTGGTTTGCATTGTGGAAGTATCTCTCCTTTAGTTGGTTATCTATGTATCCCTTGGTGTGAGTGCCTTTATGGAATATTAATGAGAAGTTTCATCTTTTACGTTTTGCACTTATTATTTTAGTTTTCAGTCTCTATTATATGATGGGTATTTTTGATCAGTATTGGTATCACTTTGGGAGCATCAAGTAGATCTAAATTGGTTTAGCAAACCGAGATCTGGTCAGTAGCAACACTTTTTGAGGTTTGAAAGGAAAATAGAAAAATCTTACATGTATTTTGTATCATTTATTTTCTTTCTTGATTGGCTCATAAGCTTAGTATTCTTTATTTAAGATCTTTTGTGTCTTCAAGGAAGATTGCATGTTTGACTTTATCACTTGTATGTTTGTTTGTTTCCTTCAACTCTTTTGCTTGCTACCCAGCCTTGCTAGCCAAAAACCTGTATTGAGAGGGCATACTTCTCATGGATCCAACCCTTTAAACCAAAACATTTTCCATTTGTGTCCACCATATCTACCTATTAGCATTATTGCTATTCCAAGTAAATTTTCAAGCTTTATCTATCTTTTGAATTAAAAATTATTTTGTTATGTGAAAACTAGTTAGTAAAGTTCTCACGAACTTGATGGCACACCTTACTTTCCTATCCCTAATAAACTTGAATCATTGTGTCATCGAAGTTGTATATTCTTGCATCTATACGTTGGGATTAGCAGAACCGTGCTGTCACGGGGAACGCTTTCAACACCTGTAAATATCTACCCAGTTGATATCATGCTCTTTGTTTGCGGATGTCGTTGGTGTGAAATAAAAGGGGAGCTTGTAAGTCCATGGAGTTATGTATGTGTGTTAGAGAAACGTCTGGGCCACTAGCCTAAGCCATGCTTAATCATGGTGGAAACTTGCAGCATCACCATAATGAGCAATCTATGAAGCTTTCTTCTTATATAAAAAAAGAGACATATTGAAAAGAGGAAAGAGAGAAAAAATCACCATTTTCCCATGGTAAATAAGAGATTGCTAAGATGCTCATCGTCTGCTTGCCTTGTCATTTTGATTACGGGATAGCTCTTGTATCATGTGCAAGGGGTACCCTGTTGGCGGTTCTCTGTGATACGCATGTACTTACTATGACAACTTACTGGTAACTAAATTTGAGTACCATGAGGAGCGGCCCTCGTACTCAAGGGACATGAGATTGCCAACTTATATTTTGTCAAGCATATACTCCAGCTTTGTTCACTTTAACTTTAATCACCTCAAGATGATTATTTGAGGGGCAATGAGAGCTCAAAGCTAGTGAGTACCATAATCTTTTGAAAGCTCTTTATGAACTTGAAATCCCTGCTTTCCTCTATGAAGGGCCTTTCTTCTACTTCTAAGTTGAGTCAGTAAACCTATTCCTCTCTATCTCCAGCAAGCATTTGAGTTGTTGTGTTTCAAGCATTCATGTGATGATTTATTCAATCATGTTTCTTTATCTTCCTTGTTTGCACAAGACTCTTATCTAAATGAGTATTACTTTGAAAGCTATCACTGTGAAAAACCTTTTATGTTTGAGCAAAGAGTAATCTTGTTGTAAACTTCTTTACAAAAGCTTTACTTGAAAACTGTTTGCCAACTGTTCTCTGACCAAGAATAAAGTTTACCGATCCCAATTATGATTTATCTTTATGCATCTTTATTGTGACTCCTATACTTGTTGCAAGCTAAGTTATATAATGGTGAGTTGCTTTCTTCTATGAGTTGTGCATTGGTAAGTGTGATGCTTCTTGTCCGTATTATTTTTATCGACAGTTCACTCCATAAACTTGTAGACATGTTACTGAGCTTAGTTTTTGCTTGGGGACAAGCGAGGTCTATGCTTGGGGGGAGATGATACGTCCAATTTGCATCACCATTCTATATCATAATCTGCCTCTATTCATTGATATATTTCATATTAAGAGGTGTTACTTATGTATTTTCATGTATTTTTGCATGTTGGATGATTCTTGGAGGATGAACTGCCGGAGTCAGGATTATGATGGAAAAAAGCTGTATTTTGATGCAATTTCATGAAGAACAGAAAAATACCAGAAAAACTACAGAAAAATATATTTTCCCAGAAGACGAAGGATGCCAGAAGGGGAGGCGGAGTTGGGCCACAGGGGGCCCACACCCACCCAGACGCGGGCCACCCTAGGTCGTACCTACAGGGGGTGTGGCCACCCTGGCCCACCTCTGGCTCCGCCCTCTCACCTATATCTTCTCCTCGAAACCCTAATACACGGGGAGCAACCACAGAAATATTCCGCCGCCTCTGCGGGCAGAAAACACTGAGAGAGAAAGAGCTCTCCGGCAGACAGATTTCTATCAGGAAAATTCCTCCCCGGAGAGGGGAGATCGTCGCCATCAACACCATCATCAAGCTAGACTTCAACGGGATCATCATCATACACACCATCATCTCCACCAGCACCATCATCACCACTCCATCCTGATGTAACAATTGTGTTGAATCTTGCATAGTTCTTAGGGGAAACTTTCTCGGTGTTGATTACTATTGTAGTTGATGCTTGTGAGTGGAACCATTGAATTATTGTTTATGTTCAGATTGTTATCCATCATTATATCAACTCTGATCTTGATCTATGATGTCTCGTGAGTAGTTCGTTTAGTTCTTGAGGACATGGGAGAAGTCATGTTGTTAGTAGTGGATTTGTGTTGAGGTATTATTCAATGGTTTAATATTTAAGTTGTGGTGCTATTCTTCTAGTGGTGTCATGTGAATGTCGACTACATGATACTTCACCATTTATGGGCCTAGCAGAATGCATTGTGTATTTGGCTACTAATTTTGGGGTTGCCGGAGTGACAAAAACCTGAAACCCCGTTAGGAAACCATTGCACAAGGGAGTGTAGGATCTCAGAGTTTAAGGCTGTGGTTAGGTTTATATCTTAATTGCTTTCTTGTAGTTGCGGATGCTTGCAAGGGGTTTAACCACAAGTATGTATTTGTACAAGTAAGGTCGGTACATTAGCACAGGTTCACCCACACAACACTTATAAAACCAAAGAAGATTAATCAGCTATATGAAACGAAAGCACTTGACAGTATTCCCAAGTGTCCTCTAGAATGTTTGGTCCTCATTAGTATTTCCACCAGCTTGTCCTTTGCTAAGAAAGGATTAGGCCACTTGCTACAATTATTTGTTGTCTTTATTTACTTGCACTTTATTTCCTTGCTTTATCAGGAAACCCCTAAAAATTCGTTTGCTAAGTATTTACAGAGATTTCCTGATCCATACCACTAGTCAACACCTTCTACTCCTCATTGGGATCGACACTCCTATTTATCAAAAGTACTACGATACACCCCCTATACTTGTGGGTCATCAGATACAAACAATTATTAAATTAAAAACATAGATCAAAGCCTTAAGGAGAGATGTTGTTATTGTTTCTGAATGGGTCGCTAAGCGAAGACTGTACAACCCTTTCTATCACCGGGGTTCCTATATGATCGCCACTAGCCAAGTATCTCACCTCAAGCCTTTATCGATCTCGGGGATCGTGGGTACCTACAAGTCCAAAGACCGAGGCGAGAGACAAAGAAACAAAACATACAAATCTCTTAATCAAACAAAACATAATGCTCCCATATATTAGATGCACATAATCGCTGCAAGGTTTCACCCCAACCCGCAGCCCGTGAGGACTACCCACTCATAAAAATAAGATCAAGGATAGAAAACATTGTGCAAAATACTTAGATTGAAATGAAATATTCTTACAATGGTCATCGAATCACAAGGATATCTCAAGTACAAAGTAATGGCTAATGGAGAGGATGGAAGTTAGAGGGGATGAACTATGGTGTGGATCTCCCTTTTTGGTGTCGTGTGATGCAAACTGAGAATGGAAGACATCTGTGCGGAGACTAGGACCTCGAAATATATAGGCGTCTTCATGAAAGTTGTAGGGCTTGATGAGACGAGGTCGTCACCACATGGTATGGGCGGGCCCTGCCCATACTAGTGGTCGTTATGGCCGCTGACACCTGGTAATTGCTCCAGGATTACTTGGTTGTGTGGACTTCCTCAAAATCTTCATTAATGACTCATGATTTCGCATTAAAACATGATTTCCTACATAGTACAATTCAAAGCAATGGTTTGGATATCTTTGCAATAATTATTCATTAGTGGCAAGGCTAGATAGATTCTTGTCAATTGGTTGACCAAAAATAATATTTAAACGCGGAAACATTGCTATTTTCGGAGCCATTAACCTCCCCAGAGCTCAAACATTGATCGCCCTCGAGCAAGAAAAACAACAAAACTATAAGAAATTCAGCGTTTAAACTGAAAATAACGTGAATATG
Organism: Avena insularis; assembly: GCA_023614405.1. Classification (NCBI taxonomy): domain Eukaryota; kingdom Viridiplantae; phylum Streptophyta; class Magnoliopsida; order Poales; family Poaceae; genus Avena; species Avena insularis. Next base: position 61,234,805 of record CM042689.1, read on the forward strand.
AATTCACTTACAGTTGGTAGTCAGATGCATCCAGCACTTCTTCCATTTGAAAGGCTCATCAAAGTTAGAGACATGCCAAGACCACTATACATGCTTTGATAACTCAAGGTAATCAAAGTAGAGTTTAATATAAGTATAAATAACTAGAAGTGTAACAATCAATCCAATTCCTCTAGTTAACTCTTAGCTTGCCAAGGAACACTAGGGTGTTTTATAATAGCAAAATTGAGTAAGAGAGTTCATGTCCTAAGTAGCATAACAGTGAAGTATCTTATTGCCACCCACATCAATAAATCAAGACTATCAAAACACTTCTATTCCATTGTCTTTTAAAAAAATTCATAAAGTAGTTACGAGACCACGCCGAGGACTTGTTAGGTGGATCTTCATACATATTTTTTCTTCCTTCTTTCAAGGATAATTCTCAACAAGGATCATTGAGTGATTATTTTAAACAATGGTTTGCACAACCTTCAAGAGTACCAATAATTTCTCCCATTATGGTGACAAGTGCCACCCATGTCGTCAACTCATAGCCAAAATCAGGGTTTGTACCATTGATCATTTGTAGGCTAGCAGAGTTGTTGGCATCCAAAGGTGTGCGTGGAAAAAATAGAACTCTTTAAATAGTATCATAGTTTAATCCACAAGGTTATATTTGGCATGAATCACAATTACCGATAGACTTCATTTCAATCAAACAACTACTTTCAAGAGTGCTATCAAGTCTATCAAAACATCTATGGGGTTAAGTATCTTCAAAGGTAAACTCTCAATACAATCATTCATCAAACAAGTCATAAATTTGAGACCTTTTCTTGTTGTACTTGTTTGGCAATATTGTTTCCAAGACAATACTCAGTTAGCTACAAGAACTAGAGAAAAATCTTTCACAACTAATCATTCATACAAATAAAAAGCTCCACTCTAACTATTTTTAATTACCCCCACTAGCATAGCATCTTAGAAAATCAACCAACTAAGATAAACAATTCAAACTTTGAAAGTGTGAGACATAGGACATACCTCTCATGAGCGACTTCATAATCCTCTTCCTTATAGGGATGTGTTCCTTCAAAACTCAAGTAAAAAATCACTTCCATAATAAAATAAAATTAAATAGGCAAAAGGCAAATCCATTTTCGTGAAAAAAGGGAAAAAGGGAAAAATCTTTTTGTATTTTTAGGATGGGGATTAGAGAATATAAAATAACTTGCGACCAAGCAAGTGTTGATGGCAACAATCGTGGCCACTTTTAGTTGGGACTCCAAGTGCAGAGTGTTGTAGCAAGCTTCTTTTCCCCACAAGGGTGACTCGAGGGTTTATATTGACCTCTCGGGAATTGGTTGTGGGAGTTTTATTCATCTTCTCCTCTTCAAGCAACCTATAAAGTAAATAATTTGTCTTGTGTCCCCAACTCCACCAAGTGGTTATCAAGCACAAGGTTTCATATTAGTAATATGAAATATAAATAAAGTAAAGTAATGCAAACTAGATGATATGGAAGATAGTAGAGTTCTTTTTGGGGTTTTACGAGTGATTGTAAGTAGGGAAAGTATTTTTGTATTTTCGAAATAATAAATTGTAGAAAATATAAAAGGTAGTAGTTGCAATGGAAAGGTGTTTCTTATGATTAAAATTGGACCGGGGTTCATGTGTTCACTTGTCTACTCTCTTTTTAAGTTGTAGTCATCATAAAACAATTCATCAATGATAAATATTCATGGAACTTATATATGTGTATGATAAGCATTAATATGGGCATTAAGTTCTAACATAGAGATGAAACACATCTATTTTATACTCCTCAAGAAAGGTAAACTCCATGCAACCTTGAATTAAGAACAAATCAGAGTATAGCTTTAAGTAATATAACATGATGTTTGAAATACAAATATGCTACCTTGATCTAACAAGATTATCTCACTATCACATGATAATTATAGCACATAATTTCACTTTACCCCTAGTGAGGCGGAAAAAGAGAGGTAAAACCCAAAGTAGATCTTGAATATTGTTGTCACAATTCAATCACTATGACCATGCTACTCCATCTAATACACACTTCTCTCCATATAAGTTCTTGCATACAAGTTGGATCAAAACAAGCAATTAAGAACGGGGTACATGATATGCATATACCAATACATCTTACACAAAATAGGTTCCAATCTCATATATCAAATCATAGAATAAAGATCCACCACATAAGAATTACATATATGACCATAATCATGTTGGGCAGCTCATATGGTACTCGATCTATGAAGAACAAGAGAGAAATAGACCAATCTACTTCCACAAACCCATAGTCCGGAGGTGGACTACTCCCTCTTCATCATGGTGATGATGCTGGAGATGTTGGAGAGGGTGGAGATCCCCCTAGAGGCGGCTCCGACAGAGTTCCCCCTCCAATCTTCGCTGGATCTGACTCTGTTTGGTGGTGTTTTCATTTTTGGTGTCTTCTGTCTCAAGGACTCCCCATGGGATCCTTATATAGGGGTTTTTAGGTAAGAGAACTCCATGGGCGAAACAATCAAGGCGATCATATGACCGAGGAGGAAAAGAGGGTAGGTGACGCGCCCACCCGGGCTGGGCATGCCACCGAGTTTCTTTTGGGCCTCCTGGACCTCTAGGTGAGGTTCTTATGCTCTAGATGCTTTCTCGTGGATAAATATTGACATCCCCAAAATCTCATGTCCATTTGACTTCGTATAGGTCCTAAAATATCAAAAACATTGAAAATAGGGTTTTTCCGCCCTACTGGGTTATAGCCAAAATAAAGGCGATCATTGTAAATCCCCAAAAATCAATGTAAAACATGGATATAACATTATATGTGATGCAAATATGTGGATAAACATGTTAACAAACTACAAAGTTCATGTATGCATTTTACATGCATCAACATCCCCAAGCTTAACCTATGCTCATCCTCGAGCATGAAGGTGATAAAAATAAACATGGACATTGGAGTTTGTCACTTTTGCTTCTTTCATTATCATGTAAAGTTCATAGGTTTAAATCCTTTCAATGAAACATAATATGCAAGTGTACTATCAAGTTGTATCTTTTACACATCTATAAACATGTTAAACAATAAGTAATGGTGTGATAAAACAAATGAGGGATATGTAGGGGTTCGTAGAATGGAAAACAAAAAAATCTATCGCATGAACACACACAAGCCAATATCTATCTACTAGATTGATGCAATGAGTTGATAGAGTACTAACCCTCAAAGATTCCAAAGAGGTTAACGAGATCGGATTCTCGTGGGTGATGTAGTCGTTCACTTGCCGATCTCAGGATCGCATAGACGATCCTTCTGGCAGTGCTTCCGCAGTTGGTCACACGTACGATACTCGATGAAGACCTTCCTCTCCCTTGTTCTAGCAGGCAGCGGAGGTTGTAGCTCTCTCCTCACGATTCTGGCAGCACGACGGCGTGGTGTCAGAAGTAAAGGGGAGATCCCGCAGGGCTTCGCCTAAGCCGGTGCAAGTATGATGGAGTAGAGGTAGCCCCGACAATCTAGGGTTTAGAGGGACGACGTTTAGATATCGCCAACGGCTAGGGTTTAGCTAGATGGTGGCTGTTTAGAGGAGGGTCTAGGCAGCGGCAACTTGGGGGGCCAAGGGACGGCGGCTATGGTTTGTGGGGTCGTGGCTTGGGGCGCCCCACCCCCTTATTTTATAGTTGGGGAGAGGCGGTTGGGGAAGGGGAATCCTTCCCTAACTCCACCTCATGGTCGGCATCAAGGGAGAAGGAGGAATCCTCCCCTAGGTAGAATATTCCTCTAAACCATTGGGTAATAAAATGATGAACTAAACCTATGAGATAAATATTAAGTTTGATTAAAGCTTTTAAGGCTGAATGTTTTACCAAGAATTCCTATCTTCCATAATTCATAATTCTTGACTTCTACTTAAAGAATTCCTTTCCTAGATATACTACTCCTTCATATCCATCATCATGTGTTAACATAATGAGTTTTACTGCACAAGAATATTCTTATCCACCTTTTATGCTTCTAAATCCATTTGTAAATCCAATGAGCTTGACACTAAAGCTTTTCATAATCTTCTCATATCTATACTTGGTTATCAAACTATTCTACTACTAATAATCTCCAATCCAACAGATGGTTATAGTTGCCTCCATTCATACTCTTCCTTTATCATCCATCACCAACATTACTCCAGTAGATGTATATATATATATCAAATCCTACTTCACCTCAAGTGTTTAGTATTTCCCAAAAGTAAAATACTACTTCTATAATCCAATGTTGCTCTAGCATCATCTTAATCATATTATCTTATCTCTACTTGACTCCAATATCTTATACTCTAACTTCATATTATATCATGGTGACTTGTCATGGCTAACCTAGAATAACATATCTATACTAGGGTTAAATCATGTTCTATCTACCAATGTCACTTATACATGATATAATCATTCAATCTTGGTGACTAAAGCATGATCATTATAATCCTTTGATACTTTATGGTTTAGGTTTCCAGTTGGCTAAAGCATGAACATGAGTTGATAGATCAAGAATTGATAGGATAAGAATTGGTGAATCAATAGTTGATTACTCAACATTGATGGACAACAGATATTAGAATAATATCCAATGGAGATGATAAGGATTGATATGGAAAGAAAGGTATATGGTGAATGATCCTGACTTGGTTTCTTTCCTACTCAATCTCACTAAAGAGTTAAGGTTAGGTATTACCATGATACTCATGGTATAAGTAGATGGGATTAAGATAGACCAAGATTTAATTGTTACATTCATATTACTTAAGTTATATTTATAACTTGGTATTCATGAGTTGTGTGATGAATACTAGGATATGATTACTTAAGGATCAAATATAAATCATTAAGTAATGTATTAGGGTTTAACTTCTATTACATTTGATCTACCCTTAGATAAAATCTCCTTTACCCAAAATAAGGTTTTAGCAAAGGTCATATTGAAACTTATCGCAGTCAACTTGATGATCTACTTCAATTCCATCAAGTTGAGAGAAGCTTCAATCACTTTGACAAGTTTTGTTCAAAAGCGCAAAAATTATTCAGATTTTCTATGCATGAATGCAATGCACACATATGTGTTCATCTTATTTCTAAGCTCTAATGCTGGGATGTTACAGACTCTCACTCTTAAAATAAAATTTGTCCTCGAAGTTCGCATACTCTCACGTTTCGGAATGAGGAATTGTCCTGTATTGGTTACGACACGTCTCAGCTCCATGGTAACCTCAATGGAAATAATTGTAGTATCCCATATCCAGATCTCTTCTTTGAATTCTCATCATACTTGACAATCTCCAACTTGTTATCTCCAATATCCCAAAGTTCCTTTTACTTTACTCCCTTAGGGATATTTCCTTGTTATAACTCCTTAATTTGGGGTCTCTTATTTAGTTCCTTATCCTGATTAGATATCCTAAACCAATTCGTTTACTTGATTATAAAGCTTCCTTGCTATACTATGTAAGGTCTAGGAAGTTCCACTATGACAGGTTTTTCAATTTTTCATTAGACATCAGTTGTGGCCAAAAGACGAACCATTTGATTTGTCATGGTATAGTTTACACTGGTAATCCTTCCGAAGATTGGTTTTGAACTCATTTAGTCCATCCCCATCGGAATTTCTTGTTTCTATATACATGTCCAATTGGATGTGCTTTATTCCCTCTTAATGATAACTTAAGAGTTGTTCCTCTAGAATTATTTTGTTAGGATTATTCCATTTTATCATCTTTAATCTTTTACCTTATCAAGCTTTTAGAAAATATTTTGTTATTCTCTTAAGTACTTCTTCTAACTTCCAATCAACTTAAGGTCTGATCGCTACTATCTTGAAGTAACTTCGATCTTTCACCTAGACAAACTTCCAAAAGTACTTTAATAATGATGACTTCTTTTGACCTTATGAAAATAAGGCTTAGTATTGTCATAGGTTAGTATTTATTTTCCAATCCTTACTCGGGTTTTCAGATAACAGTATTTCCGTTTATTGTTTACTCTCCCCCTTAGGGTTTACTAATGACCTCTAAACTACCTGTATAGTAACCATTGGCTTTATAACTAAGATATTGGTCTCTGTTAAGCTTACACTTAACCTATTTAAGGTTTCACGAAAGAACTTTCGGTATACCCACACAATTGTGGATCTCCGAAATGAATCTTCCAACATTACTTGTATTACTAGCTATTTGGACATCCTCTCTTTGGTAAGTCAATTTTCACGAAGAGCCTCGAAAGATGGTCGCTTTAATTTTTATACTCATTTATGTCTTACTTAACTTGGGCCAAGTTTTATGCTCTTTATGCAATATTAAAATCATCTGGTTAACTAAGTCAACCAAATACCAGTTGCGAACAAGATACCAGCTGTGAACCATCCTAGGGTGTATGTATTACCCTACGGTTTCCGACATACTTCCGGCATTTTCTCTGAATTGTCAGAGCTTGAATACCATTTTGGCTCCAAAGCTTCTTCTTTGTACTAATTCATGATGCTTCCATGAACTAGGTATTACTACTTCATTAATTCTTAGCAACATCACCTACTTTGGTCGAACTTACGTTCATTACTTCTTGTTGGTCCATACATTTTCTACACTAATGATCCTTCTTATAGCTGGCTAAGAATGATCTGAACTTGATCCATCCCTCAAATTGTGCTGATACTCCTTATACTTGGCTTCATTCTTCATGTAAGTCTTCATCTTGGTCTTTGAAACTCGTCACTCCCTTACACGAGTTCCCTTTTCTATCTAGATCTATAACATCAAGTAGTAACTGGATGTTGCAACATGCATTTTCACACCAATTCAAACTTCATGTACAGATCTAGTCAATCAAAAAGATCCAAGAAAAACCAATAAATCCAAATGTGGTACATATAACACACAGTATTCTAAGCCTGGAATGTAATAGTTGAGTATAACATCTCTAGAATTTAGGCTTAGTTATGTAGTATATGACACCTCCTCATATAGGTTTACATTGTGATACTTAGCACATAGGGTCAAACTATACTTTGTCTCAATATTTATCCAAATTGCTCAATTGCAACATGATAATTTTTAAGCAAAGTGGTCTCAATTTGGTTTTGACTAACCTTTGGTCTCACCTTTGGAATGATTAACTATAAGCACCCTTTCTTTATTAGTAAACTAACCTCACATGATCACTCCAAATGACTAATCGGATTCTATTTACTAACTTAAACTAAATATTATGGGAATTTTCTAGCACCTAAAACTTCTATTATGGTTCTAACATATTATTTTCTTACTTCTACTTCAGAATGATTTACTAATTTCTTGTCATATTTATACCCTCACCATGGGTTTGGAGCTAATCTCACCATGATCTTGTTATGTTTTTGCCTCTTTATCATGATTCAAGAGCTAATCTAACCATGATGACTTTATTTCTCATTACACTATCATTGATCTTTAACATAATTTCACTTCATCACGTAGAATTCTCAAGTGAATCCCACATTATTTACTTTTTCGTACATCTATATCTACTCTAATGGTCTTAATTATGTTATCTATTGTTACCAATTATCAATAAAATTTTAATGCCTTACCTAAATTCTATGGTTAGGCTACACTATTTAAACTACTCCATATGATATCCTAAACTTAGTCATAATCTACATTACTATTTTAGCTTACTTAAGACATATTAATGGTGTTCTACTATCTTGGGACTAGCACTATACCAAGAAAATATGGATAACGACTTTTAAGAAAGATGACCAAAGCATCCAACTTAAGTGTGACAAGATTATCCTCAAGTGGATACTCATCACAAGTCATAAGAATATTTGGTTTAGATAAGATGGTTTCTGTAGTCACTATCCATCCTACAAATCTTCCTAAAAGGGTTTTAATCCTAAGGTCAAAGCATATGCTCTGATACCAGCTGCGGTGACCCAGCATACCACTGCATGATGTAGTACACTATAGTCATTGACATAACACCAATGAAACACCGTTCACTAGTATTACATCCCTCAGAGTGGTACAACAGAAACACAGCAGGTCCAAGACATGACTATAGGTTACAACGCGACTCTTTACGAAAGATCCAGAGAACACTCTAAGTTGAAGAGAGAGAAAGAAACTTCTTACAAAGAATAATCAGAAGCAATTAACTCGAATCTAATATACTAATAGACTAGTATTTGAACTATTGAGGCTTGCATTGTTGCTATTGCAATACTCTACAGAAGTAGGTTCTTTGGCTAGAGATTATATTTCTATCTAATCAGCGATTTCGTCTTCTCTTGAGTTGATGTATATGTTGACTTTCTTGACTTTATTGAAGAGCTTGAGCTTTTGATGATGATTCCTGCAGCATAACTTGATGTAGACGTCATCTATATTGGCATCAGAATATAGCAAGGGTTAAGAAGATACATTGAGTACGAGCGTACTCAGCAAGTTTACTAGAAACGGAGTGTTTCATGCACTATATCTACAGCCACATACCATAGGTTGTAGGCAATGCAAGTTTTCGTAAACATTTCTTCAAAGGTTGATTTTATTTGGAAAAGCTATGTCCGTCAGCCTTCATGGGTTTACCAGAAATTTCATGGAGTTCCTTTCCCACCGCGTTCACAGCTCCTTCCCGGAACAGGGAGTAACAAGTTACAGTTCTTACACTCTGCAGAGGTGCGTTACTTTATGTCACATCCCAAGATTTTCTAAATCTTGTAATGTGAAAAATAAAATAAACAAAATAAATTTTGTTGAAAATCAGGGTGAAAAGAAACTTTTGTTTCTAAATGGAAACTTAAAATCCCATCTTGAACAAACTTTGGTAAAGTTTGAATTCAACAAAATCCAAATCAAGGGAAATGCATTCCTCAATGAATGTATCTGGGAATTTAAAACACTTGGAAAATAAATCCAAAACCCTAAACCCTATTGGAATAAAATCATTTCCAAGTTATCTCCAAATCCATGGATTTGATCCATATAAAAATTGTTCAACAACAATCACAAAGGATCAAGAAAGACAAACAGAAATAATATAAGACCATAGAAATTGGTTTCACTTAATTTGGAACCATAAATAAAATCCTATGAATTTAATAAAAATTGAATTTCCAAAGCTATTAAAGCCCTTATCTAAACCCATACCAAATGGTGAGCAATTAATCCTAAAAGGATTTAAAAGGATAAAAAAATAAGATTTCACAAATTAGAATCACCAAGTTTGGATCTCTAAATAAAAAGATATGGATTTTATAAGATGAAGAAAGAAATAATAAATAATGAATATTTAAGACCAAACCAAATCTTGGCCAAATCCATAAACAAATGGAATGAATTATAATCCAAATCTAAATAAAATATGGGATAAAGAAATTCCAAAATAAAATAAAATGACCTAAACCAAATCCTATGGGAATTAAAACAAATACCCAATCTTAAGTGATTAATAAATCTTATTAAAAGCTTTTTCCAAATAATTCAAGATGGATTACTTGACACCCAACTAATCAAATAAAAATCTACTGAAAAGATTTGGTTGGTTTTGGAAAAGCAAATGGTGTTTAGAAATATTAATAAATCTTATATGATTTAAAACTAAGCCTATTTTGAATAAATAAAAGACCCAAAAAGAATAAGGTTTTATTCAAAAAAAATTGATTTCAGAATGTGCTACTAACCAGTACCTAAACCTACACAAAATCCGGCAAAGTTTTGAAATCGAATAAGTGTTTGAATTGGTTAAACAAAAATCAAAACAGAAAAATCAAAAGAGAAAAAGAAAAACAAATAGAGCAGGAAAAAAATAAGAAAAGGACCCAGCCCAGTCAAGGCCCAGTCAGCCTAGCTCCTCTCTCTCCCGAAGAAAAACGATTCGCACCCAGTTTTAAACCCGCAAAGCCGCTGACAGAACGACCCCACCCCCACTCTCTCTCACACGCAGACAGCCAGGCCCCACCGCCAGCTCATCTTCTTCCTCCCCGCGACGACCCCGCCCCTCATTCCTCCCCGGCCGTTCTGTCGCCGTTTCCTCGCGTTAATACGCAGTAACCACGCCATTAAACGCCCCTGCGACCACGCCTTCTTAAGCGCCAACATCTCCTCTCCCTTTCCCCTCTGTCGCCCCCCTTAGCGCGCCCCTAGGCTGCTGAATTTTGCCCTCCACCTCCACTGTCTCCGACGGCTTTCCCTGCCGATTCCGGCCAGTATTCGCCACCCCTTGCCTCCCCGAGAACACAGGCACATCCCCCAGACCCAGGCGCACCTCTCCATATCATCAGCTCGCCCGCGCGTGCTTTGCAGCGTCGACAACGACGACGACCCGTAGCGCCACCGCCTGCCATTCACTCCGACGAGGTTTCCTGGTAAGCTCGGACCGCCCCGAAGCTATTCGATGATGCACGCATGCTCCCTGGTACCATGCGCGTCTAACGCACCCTTTACTTTGCTTCGGCATGCCTTGTAGCCTTGCCCCCGTCGACGTCTGACCGCACCCGAGGCCCAGCTCAACTCTGGTGAGCGATTAAGGACAATCTCGTGCGCCCCTTCACCAGCCAGTACCACGTCGAGCATCATCAAGCTTCGACGATTCTGGTGAGCCACCCCACTCCTCCTCTAGCTTCATGTATCGCTGGCACCCTCATCGTCTGAGCGCGCCACCGCCAGCCACCGCCGCAGCGCCACCAGTTCATGGTCGAGGCACTAGGAGCCGTCAGATCCAGATCGGAGCGATAGGATAGTTTCACTTAACAAAGGGGTATGCGATGATCAGAGCCGCACAGATCTCTTTTAATCCAACGACCTGTATCTGTTGATCCACGCGAACCGTTTTTGCCCAATAGAATCACGCCACGTGGCCTAGGTTTAGATTTAAAAACCAGAAACTATTCTATTAGATGATCAAACTTGTAAATTGCATAATTTTTTATCCACACGTCCAAATTTTGCAAATTTTATATCAATGGATTCAGAAAAACAAACCCTAGCCAACCATGCACTTTGTTTAGTAAAAAGATTCTGTTAAATTGTTTGTTTTTGCAGAAACTTGTGTATGCTTGTTTAGGTTATAAAAATTATTCCAAAATAATTTTGAGGATAAAATCTTTGGCAAATGGTGTGTTTTGAACCTACTGACCATAGGAATCACTTTGTGGCTTCAAAATTGTATTTGGTAAAAAAAAGAATGAACCTTGGATTTAAAGCAATTCTAGTCAAATAAAAATATGGTCTATTTTATTAAAATGGTTTTGGAAGAAAACCTTTGAGAAAATGTTTTGGAAATAAACTCTCTGACCCTAAACACAAGGTTTTATGGTTTGAAAACATATTTTGTGAACCCTATAGAATGTTGCCTTATTAAAAGCATTTCTTCACCACATAAAATAATGACTTGGTTTAAAAATGGTTTAGGAAGTGAAATCATTTGCAAATGACTTTGCCACTTTATAAAATGACCATTAGGTGTTTTAAAATGTTTATGAACCATTAGAAACCACTTTTGTAAATAAAACAATCTTTAGCATGCTTGCATGCATTGTTTTATTACTATGATTCTATGTGATGTTTTGCTTGAATGGTAGATTGAAATACTGTTTGCTTGATTGAATTGTAGTGACTTGAAGTGTGTGAACATTGCAAAGATCAAGGAGTGAACTTATACCCTCTACCAAAAAGTCAAGTGATGCTTCATACTTTTGTCCCATTATTTTCACTATGCATTAGTGATATTTCTAAGTATAGGACTTGCATGGAATTTTGCTAAGAGTAAACTATGCTATGGGAAATCCTAGTAGATGAAACCTTAGTAGAAATTCCTAAGTTAAGATTCCTACTACTATCATGCTTAGCTTAGCTAGTAGAAAACAAGGGTGGAAATATATTCACACTATGGAAAAATTTCTAAGTCTGAGGACTTGTGTTTTGTTTAATAAAACAACTAAGAGAATGAATCACCTGGGTGGAATGGAAGGAATGGTTTGTGTTGAGTGGTTCACAAGGCCCATTTTTATGGTTTACCTTGTGTATCTCACTTGTGGATGGCCACCCAGGAACAAAGAGATTTGAGATGTCAAATGTTGAGAAGCTTCAAGTGCAGCCACTTGGCATTATGGGCTCTGCCTGGATCATATAGGTTGCAAGAACTTAGTGTAATATCCCAAAAATACTAAACTTAGATCATCAAATTTCTAATCACCAAGATTAGGGTTAACAAAAACTTTTCTAAGTAAACCCATGAATGCATGTATAAGTGTATGCATGGATTTTGAATTTCTTTAAAAACCACATTGTTTGTGTGATCCATTGCTTGTAAAATGTTTCTTAGGTGAAACGAACATCATCTAAAACATTTCCCACACTTTTCCTTAAGACAAGTAAATCAAAACAAATATATTAAGTGAATGGTCATTTTGACCAATTTAACTCCCATGCCTACTTTGGCTGTCTCAAACTTTCAAAACCTAACAGAAACTTTTCTGGATCTTTGCACCCCTTGAATGTACTCATAACAGAGTATCAAGGCCCACTTTGTGATCATCCAGAAACTTTCAAATGCATAGTTTAAATGACAATTCAAAATTGAATCTTCTTCATATGGGAAGATCCCACTTTTTCAAAACCCACTCAAACAAGCTCAACTTTCAAAACCCAAGCATCTGCAGACTCACCAGAACCAATCTAGCAAACCCACCAAAATTCATTTCAAAATTCAAAACTTTATTTCATGCGCCATTTCATCAAACAAAGTTGCAGACAAATCAAACAAAACATCAAACACTATAGTGTGCAGTGATTCTGCCTAACTTGTTCCCTAGTTAGCTCACACACCTCAAGAGATCATCTAGAAAGATTAGCCCAATACTAGCACCCCCGTGAGCTTGCCATTGCCATTAATGGTGAACAGAAAGCACCTCAATGCCACCCCATAGTCGACAACAGGCTAGAGGAAGAACTAGGTGCCAACCTTGTCCGGGAGGCACCACCGTCCATCGCCAGCCTGTCCCCAGCCATGGCGTTGCCAAGCCCTCGACCACACGCACAAGACACGCCAGACCATGCCGAGCGTGCGCCAGGCGCCACCTCGACCAGCATCCATGCATCACTGGCCGCTCTCACCGCGTGCATACACGATCACCACCGACCCAGAGAGACCGCCAGACATCCCGTTTGTCGCCCGTACATACCACCGCCCGCCGTCGAAGACGCCGCCTCTGCCGTGCAGAGCACCGTCCGTTCCAGACCAAACCACACCGCCCCATGCCTCGCGACCATGTTGTTGAGCATCGCCAGGAGACACAGCACCGTCCCCTACCCTTGCCCATGCCATTAGCCGCATGTAACGTCGCTCCCGACGAGCTCACCGTGCGCCCCGACGGTCCCCTCACTCGACTATAAATAGAGGCCACCCCCGCACGATTTCTTCACACCATCTCACTCCCCTCTCCCCACTGACCGTGCCACACCATCCTCAGAGCAAGGCGAGCACCACATCGCCGGAATTTCACCGGAGCCCGCCGCCTCTGGAGAAGAAAGGAGCCAGCGATTGGAGCCGCCCCAGGAGAAGCCACCGGTACCAGGAGGTTCGCCGTCGTCGACTTTATCGTTCGCCCGCCTCGCCGACCCTCGCCCGTACCCCGGAGCCCCCAGCACCCCTCACTGGCCGCGCTAGGTTTCGTTCTCGCCGGAGTTGTCTTGCGTCGACGATGACCCCCAGCCGTTAGATTAGAACTAGGTCGAACGATCCACGTTGCCCCATACCGCTTCGCCCAGCCCCGTGTCACTGATGAGTGGGGACACCCACTTAAGCAGCCCGCGGGAGCACTGCGCTTAGCAGGCCGGCCGTTAGAATTTCCCGCGCAGCCCAGCAATTCAAATTAAACCTTTTCTTTTAAAATTCAAACACACTTCTGTACCCAACTTCAAAAATCAACCCAGATCGATTCAGTGCACCAAATTGGATAAAACCAATTTTGTTGGAAAGGTCTGTGAATGCTTAATCCAAGCCCGTTGGATTCAAGTCATTTGGATCTGTAGATCACCCATAGCAAAAATAACAAGGCAGAAGCTTTTCTGCATTCAAACATTTTTCAAATTTAAACCATAAAAGCTTTTGAGTTGATTCCAACTCTCAAAAATCACATTTAACCATACCTTTCAGAATATATAAAAATATATAGGTTTACTTGCAGAAATAATGTTCAAGGAATAAAAGAATGCTTCATAAGCATTTCTAGTCACTTTAGTTAATTAAAATAAAAAGGTAAAACCTTATTAAGTTGTGACACCACATTAAATCACATTCCCTTGGACTACAATATGTGGTGATGACATGTGTCAACATGATCCCATGTTTAGTTTGGAGAATATTAAATCTTAATTAGTTTTTCAATGAGTAGAAATTACTTTTCTAAAATAAAAGGATTTAAACCAAGCCTTAACCTTGTAATGTTAGAGATGATGCTAGATCATCTATAGGACCCTTGTGTGTGATGATTGCAAGTAGTTAAGTATTGTTTGGTGATTGTGTACCTCGTATTTATTCATAGACGCTAGTACCGACCAAGGATACAAGGAGGAAGGAGGATACTACGAAGAAGAAGCCGAGGAGAACTTCAACCATCGCTGCACAAGGCAAGCCTAATACTACTAGTGAATGTGCAAGCTAACACTTGCAAGATACTATACCTATGCAAGCTTATACTCATATTGATGCAAGCCAACCCTTGCCAGATACCCTACTGATGCCACAAACCCATACTTGTGATATGAATACTATATGCCTTAAGCATATGTGATCATACCCACTTGATAAACCAATCCTAGTTTTATGGCAAGCTTATTACTTTATTTCTTTATCAAAGCTTACTTAGAGTCTACCTAAGAGTTTGGTAGATACTAGACAGTTGTGCTGAAGGTTGCATAAAGAGCATAAAATTTGGCCTAAGCTAGAAACCTTGATCTCAGCCTAAGACATGAGATTGAACTTAGTAAAACTCCACTAGTTACCACCCCTCATTAGTACCAACCCCACCTGTAGATGCTAGTGCTAAGCATAAAACTTGATCAACATTAGATGGGAATACTTGGTGGAAAAATGGTTATGAAAACCTTGGAATGATGGATCATTCTATTGAAATGTTTTGGACATGTGTTTCCAAACACTTGATGATTCCGTGATGAAAATGTTGAGGCATGAGCCTTAGCCCTTTATAAAACTGATGGTTGTCTGGATGCGATACCATTCCAATTTTTGCGTACAACCACAATACCCGAATATTGGGTAGGGCTTGACTGGAAACTTATATACCTTAGTATTAGTTCCCTCATGGCCAAGGTCTGAGCTAAGGCTACCTTGTGAAGATTGTCCACTGCGTGCACTCCAAGATGACAAAGGGTCATGGTTGGGAGGCCAAACTCACAGGAGAGGTGCTTATACTAGGGAGTGTAATTGAAAGGTTAGGATTGATTATCCGCATACTGAGTATGGTGAATTCAGGATTTGTTCCTGACGGATGTATCGAATGTTGTGGTGAAAGTGTACAATCTCTGCAGAGTGTCAAACTATTCGAATAGCCACGTCCGCGGTTATGGACAGTTGGAGTGGCCATACTGTTCCCCCGTCAGACTTTTCAAAATGACTTGCGAAATGAAGTGAGACTTTGACTTGACCACAACAGAGTTGTGACCTGAACTACAAGATCCCACTTAGGAACTATAAAATTGTGACTAGCTTTGGAACTTAGTAGAGATAAACCTGGATTTTTGCAAAACAACCCTAGAGCCTAGTGTCCTATTATGCAAAAACCCCTTACTTGTTAGTATTAGTTTGCGAGTACTTAAAGAGTACTCATGGCTTTGTCCCTGGCTATTCCCATGGCCAGACTATGAAGAGGAGTACCTCGAAGATGGAACCCCGGAAGGTTACGACAACTAGGATCATCTCCCATCGTCAGCATTGCCTGTGAACTCGAAGATGGAGCTTCGCCTACGCTACCGTTATTATTGTAGGGGTTCGTAGCATGGAAAACAAAAATTTTCTATCGCATACAAACAAACAAGCCAAGATCTATCTACTAGATTGTAGCAACGAGTCGATAGTGGAACTCACCCTCGAAGATTCCAAAGCGGTTAACGAGAGCAGATTCTCGTGGGTGATGTAGTCGCATTCTTCCGATCTCAAGATCGCAGAGACGATCCTTCCAAATGCCACGCAGCAGCACTCCCGCAATCGGTCACACGCTCGGTACTGACGAAGACCTTCCTCTCCCTTGTTCCAGCAGCAGCGGAGGTTGTAGCACTCTCTCGCGATTCCGCAAAGACAACGGCGTGGTACCTAAGTAGAGGGAATCTCGCAGGCTTCGCCTTAAGCCAAAAGTAGTATGGTGGAGCTTATGAGAGAGGCTATTAGTGGTCTAGTAATTAGACACACCAATTAGAAGGCTCTAAACCAATTAGAAGGCTCTAAACCGCTGGCTAAAGCAATTAGAAGCTCTAAACCAAAACGGCTCTAAACCGGAGATTAGAGGTGGAAACTTGTGTGTACTAGGAGGGAGCCCTGCCCCTCCTTATATAGGTGGGAGGGGCTGGCCAAGGGGAGGGAGTGGAGTCCTCCCCAACTCGGCCTTGAGTGGGGCGCCGGCTTGGGAGGAGGAATCCTCCCAACTCGCCTCCTCTTTTCCTCCTCTTTCCACTTTCCAAAAACTTGCTGCTTGACTTTCAAACTAGCTGCTTGACTTTTCAAACTAGGATTTGAATAAATCCTTTATTTCGACAGCTTAATATACTTAGTATATGATGCAATCATTCCAACATGCAATGACACATTCATGTACCCTTCCTCCGGAGTGCCGGACATTCCGAACATTCTAGAACATTCCCGATGAAAACACCTAACCATTCCCCAACTCAAAATGGGACTTTCCTTATATGAATCTTATTCTCCGGACCATTCCGGATCTCCTCGTGATATCCCGGATCCCATCCGAGACCAACAACATTCGGTCTCTTTCTCATAATACCATAACTACTCAAACAACGTCAATCCTTAAGTGTGTCTCCCTACGTTCGTGAATTATGCGACATGATCGAGACACTTCTCAACAATAACCAATAGAGGAATCTGGAAATTCATATGGCTCTACATATTTCTACGATTACTTATGATCGAATGAACCACTTACATACGATACCAATTTCCCTTTGTCTCATGATATGTTACTTATCCGAGGTTATGATCGTCGGATCTCCGCATACCTAGTTCAACCTCACATCGATAAGTACTCTTTTCTCGCTCCTGATATGTGATCCGCTAGAGCTACCACATGCTTGCAAGCTAATTGGATGACATTTCACCAAGAGGGCCCAGAGTATATCTATCCGTCATGTGGATGGACAAATCCCACTCTTGATCCATGTGTTTCAACCAATACTTTCCGAACACTCAATGCCACTTTTATAGCCACCCTGTTACGGTGTGGTGTTTGATGACATCAAAGCATCCATCCGGTAAAGGTGATATGCATGATCTCATGGTCGAAGGAATTAGGTTACTATGTATCAGAAAGCATATAGCAATTGAACTATTGAAATGACTTGATCTTTATGCTACGCTTATCTATAGGAGTATGTCCATCACATCATTCTCCTAATTATATGACCCTGTTGTTAATAACATCTCTATGTTCATGATCAGGAAACAATGATCATATATTAACCAACAAGCTAGTTTAACAAGAGGCTTTACTAGGGACTCTTATTTTAGTTTACAAATCACACAAGTATTAATGTTTCCGGTTAATACAATTATAGCATGGTATGTAAACATTTATCATAAGTATGAAGATATGATAATAACCACTTTATTATTGCCTCTTGGGCATATCTCCAACAATTATCACGTATTCCGCTGCTTGATGTTGTATTAAGAACTGGATCATGAGATCCCTATTTGTGTAAGAACCTATGTATCGTTTGTAATAGATGAAGTACTATGGTATCCAATTCTGTTATGTCTCGCAAAAATGGTAATCCTGGGATTGCGATGTATGGCATAACAGGCATCTAGGATTGAAAAATCCGGGTGTTGACAAGTTGGTATCAGAGCCATCCTGACCATAGGAGACCCTAGTTAGGTTGGACGTTGAACCAAAAAATTAGTTTCAAAAACCAAAGAAAACAAATATTTACAAAAACCTATTCTCATTCTTATCTCTTTAATTCTTTCATAAAACTTCATGTTCCTCAAAAACTCTTGCAAAATAGATAAAATTTTGACACACTTGATCACTCTGCTAATCTACTCATCCTCTATTTTTATAGATGGACGTGAAGTACAGCAAGTTTTACCAACTTGGTAATGGGGGAGACCTTATCTTTGAGAGGGATCTGGATCAGCTTTCGGAACTTCTGGAGCGTCCACACCCCGAGTTCTTCGGAGCTCAGCTCAATGATCAAGGAGGAGAAGATCTGTAGTGGCTAATTATTGCAAGTCTCCGAGGAAAGATTGAACCTCCCACAGCGGAGGGAATTCAGTTTACCTTGAGGGAAAACAACTGGCTCGATGGACTTGCCAGAGCAATGCAGGAAGCTCTTTCCCGTCTGTGTGGGCAGAGCATCAATCAGATCAAGGGTAATCGCTTTGAGTTTTTCCCAAGACGTGATGCAAATGGCCAACCACTGGAAGCCCCATACCACCCCGAGCTGAAGACTCAATTGGACCACCTTAGCTTCATGATGTATGATCGTCAGGAGGAATTGGACAACTGCCGTGACTATTGCAACCACAAGTCTGCCATCATCAAGACAAAGGACCAGACCATCACCATGCTAGCAAAGGATCGCAAGTCTCGCCGCCGTTAGCTCGACAAGAAGGAGCACATTATTGCCCGTCTTCGCCATCGCATATCATCTCTGGAAGAGACCATCCACGAGAGGGACATGCAGTTGGAGTAAAGGGAGAATGCCGGAGAGGATCTTCGTGGAGACCCTTACTCCTATCTCAGCGATGACGATGATTTTCTGGAGGATCGGGCCATGGACTTCTTCACCGATGAGGATGATTTCGCCTTCATCGATGATGCTGAAGATGATGAAGCCACAGACTCTGAGGAGTAGTTGCACTGAGCACTAGCGTAGTGAGTAGTAGTCGGTCCCACTGTATCGTAGATTCCAGAATGGTTCTTAAAACCATCTGTTTTTCCTTGATGTGGTGTGTGTTGTACTGTGTGCTATGAGTGAATGAATGAAAACGCAAGTTGCGAGAAAACTTGAGTCAAACTCTAAAAAAATTTCAAAGACCCAAAACCTTAGAAATTTCCCTCTTTTCTCATGGTCGATATCAATCCTCAGATGCCACGTGGAGGAAGTGGTTCAGCCTCGACCATGTTGCAGATCCCGCAAATGTTGACTTCGACCGCCGGTTGAAAGAGCGGAACGCTGTCAACCTAGCCACCCTGCAGCAGATAGCCCAGCTAGCCCACAATAACCAAGGCCACGGAAATCAGGACAACCACAGATCTAAGCTCAAGAATTTCCAGAATACCAACCCACCCGTTTTCACCAAGTCAGAAGAACCCCTAGACGCCGATGATTGGCTGCAAACCATGGAAAACAACTTAGAAGTAGCAGGAGTCGAAGCCAACGAGAAAGTCCTGTTCACCACCCATTATCTAGCCGGAGATGCTGTGGCATGGTGGAACAAGAAGGCAATGACCGGAGGCCAGATGATGACCCGGGAGGAATTCAAGGTCAAGTTTAGCAGAACCCATGTGCCACCAGGTTTAATCAAGAGAATGAGAGACGAGTTCAGAGAGTTGAAGCAAGGAAGGATGACTGTAGTGGAATACCGTGACAAATTTTTGTCATTAGCTAGGTATGCCCGGACGAGATAGACACCAAGCCAAGAAGAAAGAAAGATTCTGAATGGTCTGCATGACGAGATGCAGACGGTGTTAGTCAATATCCCTTTGTTGATATTGAAGCCCTTGTCGACTCGCTATCCAGATGGAAGGAAAGATCAACCAGGCCAATGAAAACCGCAAGCCGCATGATGCATCAACCAGAACCCATCGGACCCCAAAGTATCGCCTCAACCCATCTCCGTGATTTGCCCCAAGAACCAATAGACCCCTATGACCCGTCCGACCTACCCCAACCGTGGAAACCCTAGACCCGGAGGAAATCACAACAACCCCGCAACTCTAGCAATTTCACCTGCCCACCCAAATTCAACACCAACATTGCTACCAACCCTAACACGCCGAGGATCGGAAGCAATGTTGTGCCTGTCAGTTAAGGACAAGTCACAAGTGACTTGTTATGACTGGAAATAAATGCCACTATTCCAATGAGTGCCCCAACAAGAAGAATGCTACAGCCCCTCAACGCCAATGTCCCAGCTCAGCAGCGTCGTGGTCCAACCAGGAGAAGATTTGCCCTGTGGAATTCACTCAACCGCAATGGCCGTTTTTCTCATGCATGTCAAGAAGCTCAGGAAGCGCCAGACGTCGTGCTGGGTATGTTTTCTGTTAATTCAGTACTTGCAAGAGTGTTGTTTGATTCTGGTGCATCGCATTCATTTGTCACCGAAGAATTTTCCTGCACTAGTAAAATTCAACCAACCAAATTGAAGCATGTGATGATTGTACAAATTCCCGGATCAACCACCAAGGCTAGGCAAATTTGCAAAGCCGTCCCTATCCGAATCCATGGCATAGATTTTTATGCTAATCTAATAGTACTGGAACTAAAGGTTTGGAAGTAGTACTAGGAATGGATTGGATGTCCAAGCATAAAGGATTTATTGATCGTGCCAAGAAAGCCATCACCATGACCAAGATCACGGAATATCAGTCGAGCATATATCTGAAACCTTACCTCGCCAATTCAAGTGTAACAAGAGTATAGCCCAAACTACCATTGACCAAGTTTGGATAGTCTGCGAATACCCCGATGTATTTCCAGATGTTTTGCCCGGTATGCCCCGATCGGGATATCGAGTTTATCATCGAACTAATCCCTAACAGGACCCATAGCCCAGCGTAACCCTATAGTATGAACCTGTGTAACTAGAAGAATCAAGAAGCAACTGGATTCCATGCTAGAAATCGGATTGATTCAACCGAAAAGGCCCCATGGAGATCACTGTCCTTGTTTGTGGACAAGAAGGATGGAGGTAACCGTTAGTGTACGGATTATCGGAAGTTGAATGATGTCACCATCAAGAACAAGTACCCTTGCCTAAGATAGAAGATTTGTTTGATCAGTTGACGGTGCCTGTGTGTTTTCTAAGATTGATCTTAGGACTGGCTATCATCAACTCAAAATTCGCAAGAGGATATTCCAAAGACTGCTTACCACCAGATATGGATTGTATGAGTATACAGTCATGTCTTTTGGATTAACCAATGCCCCCGCTTATTTCATGAACCTCATGAATAAGATTTTTATGGACTTCCTGGATAAGTTTATCGTTGTTTTCATCGATGACATACTGATTTATTCCAAATCAGAAGAAGAACATGAGCTACACCTAAGGACCATTCTTGGAACCCTTAGAGAGCATCAGTTGTATGCAAAGTTTAGCAAATGTGAATTCTGGTTACAGGAGGTAGGATTCCTCGGTCACATTGTATCAGCCGGAGGAATTGCCGTTGACCCTGCCAAAGTGAAAGATGTCGAAGATTGGCAAGCCCCAACCACTCAAACCCAAGTTCGTGCTTTTCTCGGATTGGCGGGATATTACCGCAAATTCGTAGAAGGATTCTCGAGTATCGCCCGACCCATGACCCAATTGCTAAAGAAGGACAAGAAGTTTGAATGGACCGACAAATGTGAAGCGAGCTTTCAAGAACTCAAGAGGAGATTGATTTCAGCCCCAATCTTGATTATGCCTAATATCACGAAGCCCTTCGATGTGTATTGTGACTCATCCAAGATTGGTCTCGGATGTGTGCTAATGCAAGAAGGCAAAGTTATATCTTATCTATCTCGACAATTGAAGCAACATGAACAAAATTACCCAACCCATGACCTCGAACTCGCAGCCGTAGTTCTAGCCCTGAAGACATGGAGACATTACCTTATGGGAAACCGTTGTGAGATTTATTCGGATCACAAGAGCCTAAAGTATATATTCACTCAGAAGGAGTTGAATATGAGGCAGAGAAGATGGATTGAACTAATCAAGGATTACGACCTGGACATTCACTATCACCCTGGAAAAGCCAATGTGGTAGCCGATGCCCTTAGCAGATTGCCGTGCCGCTTGAACTCCATGATTTTGAAGGAGCAACCAAGTTTGCACAAAGATATGGAAGATTTTCGAGTGGACTTAGTAAGTGAAGGATTTTTGGCTAGCATAGAACTTCAGCCCACTTTGATCAGTCAGATTAAAGAGGCGTAGAAAGGAAATGCTAGTATCGACGGAATCAAGCGTCAGATCAGACAGTGCAAAAAGTACCGGATTCACCGAGGACGAAGAAGGAGTTTTGTGGTACAAAGGACGCCTTTGTGTACCATCAGATTCTGAGTTAAAAGAAGTTATATTGAAGGAGGCTCATGATACTCTTTATTATATCCATCCCGGAGGAACTAAGATGTATCAAGATTTGAAAGAGCAATTTTGGTGGAATAAGATGAAGAGAGAAATCGGAAGCTATATCGCCAAGTGTGATATATGTCAGCGAGTCAAGGCAGGACATCAAAGACCCGCTGGATTATTGCAACCTTTGCAGATTCCGGAATGGAAATGGGATCAGAGGAATGGACTTTATCATCGGACTACCTACTTCTAGTAGGGGAATGACTCTATCGGGTCATAGTGGACAGATTGTCCAAAGTCGCCCATTTCTTGCCCGTCAAAACCACCTATCGAGTTCAAGCTAGCGGAGTTGTACATCGCTAGAATAGTTAGTTTGCACGGAGTCCCCAAGAACATAGTATCGGATCGAGGAACTCAGTTTACCTCGAGATTCTGGAAGAAAGTCCAAGAAGGTTTAGGAACCCGCCTAGATTTCAGTACCGCGTATCACCCTCAGACCGATGGACAAACGGAGCGAGTAAATCAAATACTCGAAGATATGCTTAGAGCATGTGTGCTAGAATATGGATCCAAATGGGAAGACTGTCTGTCGTTTGCAGAATTTTCATACAACAATAGTTACCAAGCCAGTTTGCAAATGGCCCCATTTGAATTCATGTACGGAAGGAAGTGTCGCACCCCTTTGAACTGGTCGGAAGTAGGAGAGAGTCAAAATTTTGGACCCGACATCCTATGAGAAGCAGAAGAGAAGGTTCACAAGATTCGTGAGCACCTCAAGACAGCCCAATCCCGACAAAAGAGTTACGCCGACAAGAGACGTCGAGACCTCGCCTTCAACATCGGAGATTTTGTTTATCTGAAAGTGTCGCCATTGAAGGGAATGCAGCATTTCCAACTCAAAGGAAAGTTAGCCCCCAGATATATCGGACCTTTCAAAATTTTGAACCATCGAGGAGAAGTATCGTATCAACTAGAGCTACCAGAAGAGATGTCAGCTGTGCACAATGTGTTCCATATCTCGCTACTTCGCAAATGTCTCGAAGTCCCCGAGAAGACCGAAGTATTCAAGAATATTGATCACCGGACCATAGAGATCAATGATGATCTGACCTATCCCGAAGTACCCATACGTATATTGGAAGAAGCCTTTCAAACTACCAGAACCCGAAGCATCAAGTTTCTCAAAATTCAGTGGAGCAACCACACAGAAGAGGAGGCTACCTAGGAACGCGAAGATCACATCAGAACGGAGTTTCTAGATCTCTTCAAATCCTAGGTAATCTTTTCGTCCTTTTTCAAATCTCGGGACGAGATTTTGTTTAAGTGGGGAAGGTTTGTAACATCCCAAAAATACTAAACTTAGATCATCAAATTTCTAATCACCAAGATTAGGGTTAACAAAAACTTTTCTAAGTAAACCCATGAATGCATGTATAAGTGTATGCATGGATTTTGAATTTCTTTAAAAACCACATTGTTTGTGTGATCCATTGCTTGTAAAATGTTTCTTAGGTGAAACGAACATCATCTAAAACATTTCCCACACTTTTCCTTAAGACAAGTAAATCAAAACAAATATATTAAGTGAATGGTCATTTTGACCAATTTAACTCCCATGCCTACTTTGGCTGTCTCAAACTTTCAAAACCTAACAGAAACTTTTCTGGATCTTTGCACCCCTTGAATGTACTCATAACAGAGTATCAAGGCCCACTTTGTGATCATCCAAAAACTTTCAAATGCATAGTTTAAATGACAATTCAAAATTGAATCTTCTTCATATGGGAAGATCCCACTTTTTCAAAACCCACTCAAACAAGCTCAACTTTCAAAACCCAAGCATCTGCAGACTCACCAGAACCAATCTAGCAAACCCACCAAAATTCATTTCAAAATTCAAAACTTTATTTCATGCGGCCATTTCATCAAACAGGTTGCAGACACAAATCAAACAAAACATCAAACACTATAGTGTGCAGTGATTCTTGCCTAACTTGTTCCCTAGTTAGCTCACACACACCTCAGTAGATCATCTAGAAAGATTAGCCCAATACTAGCACCCCTGTGAGCTTGCCATTGCCATTAATGGTGAACAGCCGAGCACCTCAATGCCACCCCATAGTCGACAACAGGCTAGAGGAAGAACTAGCCGTGCCAACCTTGTCTGGGAGGCAGCCCACCGTCCATCGCCACTGCCTGTCCCAGCCGCGAGCGTTGCCAAGCCCTGGACCACACGCACAAGACACGCCCAGACCATGCCGAGCGTGCGCCAGAGCGCCACCCTCGACCAGCATCCACAGACCGCGTGCCGCCCTCACCGCGTGCATACACGATCACCACCGACCCAGGAGACCGCCAGACATCCCCGTTTGCCTCCCCGTGCCATACAGCCCACATTGCCGAAGACGCCGCCTCGCCAAGGCAGAGCACCGTCTGCTCTGCACCAAACCACACTGCCCCATGCCTCGCGACCATGTTGTTGAGCATCGCCAGGAGACACAGCACCGTCCCCTACCCTTTCCCATGCCATTAGCCGCCTGTAACGTCGCTCCCGACGAGCTCACCGTGCGCCCCGACGGTCCCCTCACTCGACTATAAATAGAGGCCACCCCCGCACGATTTCTTCACACCATCTCACTCCCCTCTCCCCACTGACCGTGCCACACCATCCTCAGAGCAAGGCGAGCACCACATCGCCGGAATTTCACCGGAGCCCGCCTCGAGAAGAAAGGAGCCAGCGATTGAGCCGCCTGGAGAAGCCACCGGTACCAGGAGGTTCGCCGCCGTCGACTTTGTCGCTCGCCCGCCTCGCCGACCTCGCCTGCCCGGTGAGCCCCAGCACCCTCACCGGCCGCGCTTAGGTTTCGTTCTCACGGAGTTGTCTCGGCCGACGATGACCCCCACCGTTGGATTAGAACTAGATCGAACGATCCACGTTGTTCCCATACCGCCCAGCCCCGTGTCACTGACGAGTGGGGACACCCACTTAAGCAGCCCGCGGGAGCACTGCGCTTAGCAGGCCGGCCCGTTAGAATTTCCCGCGCAGCCCAACAATTCAAATTAAACCTTTTCTTTTTAATTCAAACACACTTCTGTACCCAACTTCAAAAATCAACCCAGATCGATTCAGTGCACAAAATTGGATGAAACCAATTTTGTTGGAAAGGTCTGTGAATGCTTAATCCAAGCCCGTTGGATTCAAGTCATTTGGATTTGTAGATCACCCATAGCAAAAATAACAAGACAGAAGCTTTTCTGCATTCAAAATTTTTTCAAATTTAAACCATAAAAGCTTTTGAGTTGATTCCAACTCTCAAAAATCACATTTAACCATACCTTTCAGAATATATAAAAATATATAGGTTTACTTGCAGAAATAATGTTCAAGGAATAAAAGAATGCTTCATAAGCATTTCTAGTCACTTTAGTTAATTAAAATAAAAAGGTAAAACCTTATTAAGTTGTGACACCACATTAAATCACATTCCCTTGGACTACAATATGTGGTGATGACATGTGTCAACATGACCCCATGTTTAGTTTGGAGAATATTAAATCTTAAGTAGTTTTTCAATGAGTAGAAATTACTTTTCTAAAATAAAAGGATTTAAACCAAGCCTTAACCTTGTAATGTTAGAGATGATGATAGATCATCTATAGGACCCTTGTGTGTGATGATTGCAAGTAGTTAAGTATTGTTTGGTGATTGTGTACCTCGTATTTATTCATAGACGCTAGTACCGACCAAGGATACGAGGAGGAAGGAGGATACTACGAAGAAGAAGCCGAGGAGAACTTCAACCACTACTCTGCACAAGGCAAGCCTAATACTACTAGTGAATGTGCAAGCTAACACTTGCAAGATACTATACCTATGCAAGCTTATACTCATATTGATGCAAGCCAACCCTTTCCAGATACCCTACTGATGCCACAAACCCATACTTGTGATATGAATACTATATGCCTTAAGCATATGTGATCATACCCACTTGATAAACCAATCCTAGTTTTATGGCAAGCTTCTTACTTTATTTCTTTATCAAAGCTTACTTAGATTCTACCTAAGAGTTTGGTAGATACTAGACAGTTGTGCTGAAGGTTGCATAAAGAGCATAAAATTTGGCCTAAGCTAGAAACCTTGATCTCAGCCTAAGACATGAGATTGAACTTAGTAAAACTCCACTAGTTACCACCCCTCATTAGTACCAACCCCACCTATAGATGCTAGTGCTAAGCATAAAACTTGATCAACCTTAGATGGGAATACTTGGTGGAAAATGGTTATGAAAACCTTGGAATGATGGATCATTCTATTGAAATGTTTTGGACATGTGTTTCCAAACACTTGATGATTCTGGTGATAAAAATGTTGAGGCATGAGCCTTAGCCCTTTATAAAACTGATGGTTGTCTGGATGCGATACCATTCCAATTTTTGCGTACAACCACAATACCCGAATATTGGGTAGGGCTTGACTAGAAACTTATATACCTTAGTATTAGTTCCCTCACGGCCAAGGTCTGAGTTGAGGCTACCTTGTGAAGATTGTCCACCTGTGCAGTACCCAAGATGACAGTGGTCATGGTTGGGAGGCCAAACTCACAGGAGAGGTTCTTATACTAGGGAGTGTAATTGAAAGGTTAGGATTGATTATCCGCATACTGAGTATGGTGAATTCAGGATTTGTTCCTGACGGATGTATCGAATGTTGTGGTGAAAGTGTACAATCTCAGAGAGTGTCAAACTATTCGAATAGCAGCGTCATGTTATGGACAGCTTGAGTAGCCATACTTGTTCCCGCCGACTTTTCAAAATGACTTGTGAAATGAAGTGAGACTTTGACTTGACCACAACAGAGTTGTGACCTGAACTACAAGATCCCACTTAGGAACTATAAAATTGTGACTAGCTTTGGAACTTAGTAGAGATAAACCTGGATTTTTGCAAAACAACCCTAGAGCCTAGTGTCCTATTATCCAAAAACCCTTACTTGTTAGTATTAGTTTGCGAGTACTTAAAGAGTACTCATGGCTTTGTCCCTGGCTATTCCCATGGCCAGACTATGAAGAGGAGTACCTCGAAGATGGAACCCCGGAAGGTTACGACAACTAGGATCATCTCCCATCACAAGCATTGCTGTGAACTCAAGATGGAGCTTCGCCACGCCACTGTTATTATTACGTATTCCGCTGCTTGATGTTGTATTAAGAACTGGATCATGAGATCCCTATTTGTGTAAGAACCTATGTATCGTTTGTAATGGATGAAGTACTATGGTATCCAATTCTGTTATGTCTCGCAAAAATGGTAATCCTGGGATTGCGATGTATGGCATAACAGGCATCTAGGATTGAAAAATCCGGGTGTTGACACTTAGCCAAATGGACAGTTGGTGGTAGGGGTTTGATAGGTTGGAACGCGTCCATTCTGGTCTAAGGGAAGGCTTCTGAAAGATCTTGTCTTGGTGAAACCAAGTCTTGTGGGGAAAGTGCACCACCTCTGCAGAGTGTAAAATCTAAGTACTTAGCCATGTCCCTGGCAAAGGACGATTTGAGCATCAAGACATGGAAACTATCAAGAATCTCCTCATCCCAATTTCTAAGTTAAAAACTTGTGGTTGAACAAGGGTTAAAGGATCTTCAATCTTTGATTGGTAGATGCCTCGGGTGATTTTATCAAAGAAAAAACTTAGTGTTTTCAAATGATAAGGAAAATCTATTTTGAGCAATGCAAGCCTAAGCTCCACTTAGCCAAATTCATATAGATGATAGACTCCACTATACTACCATAGTATCACTTGCCAATACAATTCAAATGTATTGACCCTTGTGGCTGTAACTTGTTATGTTGCAGGTTTGATTGATTTAGTGAAGTGAGTTGATTAGGATTACAAAGTCTACAACCAACATGTCTGCCTGTGGCACTTTGAAGATGAAGGACCCCATGTTTATAGATATTTTGCTGCAATGTAATGTAATAGCCAAATGAGCTATGTAAGATGTAATAACTTATTTTATTCCTGGTTATAAAGTTGTATTATGACCTTTGTTTCTTGATATTACATCTTAACTGTGGATGCTAGCTATTGATCCAGGGACTAGCATTGCAATCACATGGATCCTTTTCCTTTATAAAGGAGGGGACCCTACACTTTACCCATGAGAGACCTTAGCCTTGTTGCACAACCAAGACATTACATTATCCATACTTCCTTGGTATGGGGCCCAGTCTAAGATCCAAGCCAATCACTGTCCCCTTCGCGACCCCGCATGTCTCCTTGGTGTACACCATGCCCACCCATTGAATTATGGCAATGGTTTGTATAGACTGTTAGATGCCAGAACTATCGTGGGACGTTGAGGGTTCCCACCCATATGATGCATATCCTCTACGAATTACCAATTAATATGCACGCTACGAGTGATAACAGCCACGACCTGCACATCCGGCTACATGCGAGAGGAAGAAGATACAACTAACTTCTCTGTCCCATTCCAAATCTCATGGTCAACACATAATATATGGCACAAGAATCATTGGCGACATTGGTTGTTAAGTCCTAGATAATATGTTCCTTTACCACCGGAACTTTCATAGTAGGTTATTACCTCATGGTAAATAACCTATAATCACATTATTATGAAAATAGTGTTTTCTGACCTTTTTCAAATGCAGGTGATGACAACACTGGATTTGTAAAATACTTTACAGAAAATAAACAAAGGACATGAGCAAGTGTGAACTTGCCTTTTGTGATTGCAAGATTATGCACTCACGGTCTTCGAGAAAATATAAGATCCAATATCTGAAATCAGCATCATTGGTCCGGTAAGGACTAATGTTTAAAGATGCAATATGCTATTATGCATAAGTAATGTAATGCAATTTAGTAAACTCGAATCCCGGGGATAACGTTGTTCTAGGCTTTGAATACTAGGAATGGTTGCTTTAACATGTGTTGTACTTTTAGATAAGTTTCACATTGGTGCTTCTTATTAAGGCTTGTGAGTGTGTGTGAACAACACGTATTTATAATACCATACAACAATAAGATACACACATGTTGAATGCTACTCAAAGACTACTTATATAAGAATTGTCTTACCTTCAAATCTTACTTTACAAGCATTGTCATTTATATGTAACTTAAGTGTTAACAATCCTAAGTATATAAGTAAAGCTTAATGTAAGGTGATTATTATTAATGGTCATTAGTTGTTTGAAGTGGCAAAAAGAATAACATTTGAAGAAAAGACTTCCTTACTAAGGTTTAAACAATCTTGACAATTTTTAGAATATGATTGATAGAATGTGATTGATGTTGTTTATGCTTGCTTAAATAGTCTAGACTTTAGATGCTTTAGGTCTTAATTAAAATATACCAAAGTTAACTATAAAACACATAACAGAGTCTTTAGCCTTATATTTAAAGTCTTGTAGACTAAAGTTAACTTTAAAGACATATATGGACTTTAAGATACAAAACTTATGGTATTTGTAAATTGTTCACTTCATAATATTTCCTTAAAGTTACTTAAGATTAGTATTACTTCTATTTGAGTAGTGGTTTCTTAATTTTATAATGGAATAGAAATTTTTATCTCTTTATAAAGGTCTAGTTATGATTTGTAATCAAGGAAATAACATACTTAACTACTTATGGTTTACTATAGTGTGGTGGTATGTTTACAAACTTGTAGTTGAAGTAATGGAAAATATTTTATTTAGTCATAAATTATTCTTGAAGATTTTATATTGGATAAGGATCTTTTTAGAAAATAATCAACACTTATGGTTGAATGATAATTCAATTAGATTGTATATAAAATGTGTTGAACCATTTTGACTTCATATTATCAATATTCAAGATTAATATTATTTATTAGACTCAATTGACTAATTTTAGAAATATTAGCAAATTTTATTTACCCTTATATGAATTATCAACTAAGGAAGTAGGTTTAAATTCCAGTTATTAAAGTGTTTAAATTCTTTATTTACCTCAAAAGTTGAATATTACCTTTTTAACATGTAGGTATTATTTTTGTGATCATTTTGGTATATTACATTTATTTTTGTGATTTATAAATAATAAGATATGATTTTTATAAGATTAGTTATTTTATAAATACTTAATAAATAATAAATAATTAATTAGATGAAACAATAATGCATGAATATAGTTTTAAATTATAGTTCTTATTTTTCTAAGATTTTTGGTATTTTATTTATATTTTTAATATTTACCAATATTAAATATGAATTATCAGAGTACTAATACTTATAAAATCTTTATTAAACAATAATTATTTAATTTGTTATCATAATAATGTCTAATAGTAGTTTAATGTTACAGATTTTATTTTTCTGAAAATTTTCATATATTAAATATATTTTTCTGAATTATAAAACAAAAGTTATTGAATTTCTAAGGTTTATTCATTTTATTTAATTTCTAGCATTTATTTGTTTTTTAATTAATTTTGTTCTATCAATTTGCTATACAGGAAATACTTTTTATACCGAGCTAAACCTAGACACAGTTACTGACTGGTGGGGTCACATGCCACATGTGCATGGATCGGTCAACAGACGCAGGCATGACGTCAGCATGACGCCAGCCTAGTCTCCAGCACCAGAATGAGGTCGTCGGCGGTGAACCTGTGCACGCCGGTGAACGCGACAGGGTTTGTTCGAACCGCACAGATACAAGGAATACCCTAGTACTCGCACCGCCACCAATTGGTCACCGAAAGGTCACCGGCGACGAGCTTTTGCGGTGGCGAGGTCGGATCACACGGGGGCAAGATGCTATGGTGAGCGTGCGATGAATCGAGAAGGACCAGGGTATTCAGGAGCTCACCAGGTTGCTCGTGGAAGGCTTGGTGCTGCGAATCATGGTCAAATTCGGTGGTATCGACGATGGCCGGACCTCGGGAGTGAGATAACAATTCGAGCATCTAGAACCATATCGGCTTGCGTGCTTCAACAAGAATAACGAGGATGACCTGGCGGTTCTTGTGGTGGTCTCAGGCAAGCAAGAGGAGCTAAGGAGCTACGACGACGAGAGTCTCCGTCGAGCTAGGTTTTGTTGGAATTATGCCCTAGAGGCAATAATAAAGATGTTATTATTATAATTCTTGTTCATGATAATGTTTATATTCCATGCTAGAATTGTATTAAGCGGAAACTTTAATACTTGTGTGGTTTGTGAACAACACCATGTCCCTAGTACGCCTCTATGGACTAGCTCATTGATCAATGATGGTTAAGGTTTCCTAACCATAGACATGAGTTGTCAATTGATAATGAGATCATATCATTGGGAGAATGATATGATGGACATACCCAAACTAAGCGAAGCAATTAGATCGTGTCATCTTGTTCGTCTTTGCGAAGCTTTTCTTATGTCAAATATTGTATTCCTTAGACCATGAGATAATACAACTCCCTGGTATCGTAAGAAAGCTTTGAGGTCATCAAACGTCTTCCTATGAGAGGGTGATCATAAAGGTGTCTCTCAGGTGATCGGAAAGTATCTGTTGGGTTGTATGTATCGAGATGGGATTTGTCCCTCCCAAGTCGGAGAGATATACTTGGGCCCACTGGTAATCGATATCAACACCGCTTGCAAGCATGTGGTTAAGGAGTTAATCACAAAGTGATATCGGATTACGAACGAGTAAAGTACTTTTTGTGAACGAGATTGAACTAGGTATGACGCATCGACGATCGAATCTCGGGCAAGTAAAATATCGCGAGACGAAGGGAATATATATATGGGATTGATTGAATCCTGGCATCGTGGTTCATCCCATATGATCATCGATGAATGTGTGGGAGTCAATATGGGTTTCCAGACCCCGTTGTTGATTATTGATAGAAGATCATGTCTGCATATTCTCGAACCCGCAGGGTCACACACTTAACGTGTCTCGACGCTAGGATAGATTGGATAATTGGTTTATGAGTTTTTGTTCGGAGTCTCGGATGGGATCCGGGACATCACGAGAGGTTCCGGAGTGGTCCGGAGAATAAGATTCATATAAGGCAGTGCAGTTTTTGGAGTTCGGAATTGTTCCGGGTTAATCGGTATTGTACCGGAAGCTTCTAGAACCTTCCGGAAGGGGACCAACGTGGCCCCACCTTCCGGGAGGGGGCATGGGCCTATGAGGGAGTGACCTGGCCGCATTGGGCCAGGGGCACAAGGCCCCATAGGGCCCAGCCGGCCAAGGGGGTTTTAAACTCGAGATAGACCTTCTAGAAGGGGGGTTTCCTTGCCCCCCACTCCTTATCCTTTGGGGCCGCCGGTTTGGGCTTGGGGGAGGGGCTAGGGCTGCGCCCCCTCTATATAAAGAGGGGTGGGGGCGCACCAACCCCCTACACCTTCCCCTCCAACCCTAGCCGCCCTGCTGCCCTCCTCTCTCCCTCCCGACTGCTTGTAGGCGAAGCCCTGCTGCAGAAATTCTCCACCAATTGCACCGCGCCGTCGCGTTGTAGATCCAACCCATCTCTCCACCATACTTGCTGGACCAAGGAAGTAGGAGACGTCGAGGTGCTGCACGTGTGCATCTCACGGAGGCACCGCCACTTGTGGTGCTAGATCGGATCGGATCGCGAGGAGGAGAAGCGAGTACGACTACATCACCCACGTTCCGGCGTTAACGCTCGTCGGCGTAATCTTCACGGGTTTGAAGATCTACTCCTATCTGTCTCGTTGTTTGGATCTCGGAGATTAGATCTTGGCTTTCCCTCTGTTCGCATCCGTAGAAAATTTTGATTTACTATGCCGCGAAACCCTTCAGTGGTATCAGAGCTAGATCTATGCGTAGATGTGTTTCACGAGTAGAACGCAACATGGTTGTTGAGGGCGTTGATGTTTTCTGTTGCAAGCCTCTTGTTTGTGTTCTTCTTATGACGCGGGATAGTGAGATTGAAGCGGTCCAGGCCAACCTTACGCGACGTCGTTCGCGAGACCGTCTCCGCACTTGACGTGTGGCTTGTTCCACACATGCGGCTGGTGGATGCCAGTTTCTCTCACTATAGTTGTCATGGGATTAACACCGGAGTTTGGCAACCATAATATCACTGTTGTGGCTTTCCGTAGGTAAGAATCGTTCTTAGCATCTACTCCCATAAGCCACGTAAAACATGCAACAACAAAGTAGAGGCATCTAACTTGTTTTTGCAGGGAGTGTTTTCTGTGATATGGTATGGCCCAAGATGTGATGTGTATAATGTATGCGATGATCATGTTTTGTAATGTTTCACGACTTGCATGTCGATGAGTACACAACCGGCAGGAGCCATATGGTTGTCTTTATAATTGTGTATGACCTGTGTTTCAACTTCTTATGCGCCATGTAATAGTTTCACTTTATCGCTAAGTAGTTAGCAATAGTTGTAGTTCCTATTCGTGGTGGAGGCAATCATGGTGGAGTGATGGAGATCATGCCGGAGCGCACAAGATGGAGATCATTGCGCGAAGATTGGCTATACCATGTCACATTAAAGTTATATGCATGTGATGTTTATCCTTTTATGTATCTTATTATGCTTAGATCACGACGGTAGCATTATAAGATGATTCCTCACTTAAAGATCAAGATAAAAATTGTGTTCTCCCCAAGTATGCACCGTTGCAGAAGTTCGTCGTGTCCAAGCATCACGTGATGATCGGGTGCTATAGACTCTATGCTCACATACAACGGGTGCAAGCCAGTTTTGCACACGCAGAAATACTTGGGTCTAACTTGACGAGCCTAGCATGTACAGACATGGCCTCGGAACACATGAACCGAAAGGTTAAGCATGAGTCATATGAATGATATGATCGACACTTCGTTGTCCACCATTGAAACCACATCTCTTCTCGTGAAGATCGGATTAGGTGTGGTGAATTTGGATCGTGTTCACTAAACAACTTGAGGGATGTTGAATTTAGTGGGAGTTCATCTAGTAATTTGATTAAAATTTGAACTAGTTATCATGAACATAGTCTAATTTGTACTTGCAAATATTGTAGATCAAATGGCTAAGTCCAACTTCAACTTCAACGTTTTTGCTGAGATAGAAAAGCTTAGAAACAATGGGTCTAACTTCACCAAATGGTTCCGCATTCTGAGAAACATTCTCGCTGGTGGACAAAAGGACTATGTCCTTGAGAAAGCGCTAGGTGACGCCCCTGCTATAGATGCGCCGGCTGATGAAAAATTTGTTTATCAGTCGCGCAAGGATGATTATGATTTGATTAAGATTGCCATGTTGTATGCTATGGAATCGGATCTTCAAAATCGTTTTGAGGAGTTCGCCGGGCCCTTTGAGATTCTCGAGGAGCTAAAAAACATGTTTCAGACTCAAGCCCGTTCTGAGAGATATGAGATCTCTAAGAAATTCTTTAACTACAAGATGGAGGAAGGGAGTTCCGTTAGTGAGCACGCCATTAAGATGACGGGCTACACTCAACGCCTTGAGCAACTAGACTGCAAGATTCCAGAGGAGCTCAAGATTGACACTCCTAGCTACAAAAGTTTTGTAGTTGATCACAATCAGATTGTTTCCACTGATATGATCACTGAGCTCTTTGCTAAGATGAAAGTAGCGGAGGTGAACATCAAAAAGAATAATCATGTGTTGATGGTCAACAAGCCCCCCACCTTCAAGAAAGGTAAGGGTGCAAGGAAGCCCTTCAAGAAAGCGGCGGACAAGCGCGTTGCCCTGCTGAGAAGAAGCTCAAGTCTGGTCCTAAACCGGACCTTTGAGTGCTTCTATTGCAAGGACAAGGGTCCTTTGGCGCGAATCGTCCGAAGTACTTAGCAGACAAGAAGGCTGGCACCATCAAAGGTATATTTGATATACATGTTATTGATGTTTTCCTTACTAGCCCTCGTTGTAGTGCCTAGGTATTTGATACTGGTTCGGTTGCTAATATTTGTAACTCGAAACAGGAGCTACGGAATGAGCGGCGACTTGCGAGGATGAGGTGACGATCTTGGCGTTAGCGGATCAAGAGTTGATGTGATGGTCGTCGGCACGCTCTCCTTAGTTTTACCTTCGGGATTAGTTTTAAACCTTAATAAATGTTATTATGTGCCTGCGTTGAGCATGAACATTATTTCTGGATCGTGTTTATTGCAAGACGATTATTCATTTAAATCGGAGAATAATGGTTGTTCTATTTATATGAGTAACATCTTTTATGGTCATGCACCTCTTGTGAATGGTTTATTTCTTCTAAATCTCGAAAGGGATGAAACACACATCCATAACATTGAGGCTAAGAGATGCAAAGTAGATAGTGATAATACTACTTATTTGTGGCACTGTCGTCTAGGTCATATTGGTGTAAAGAGCATGAAGAAACTCCATTCTGATGGACTTTTGGAGTCTCTTGATTTTGAATCATTTGACACATGCGAACCATGCCTCATGGGAAAGATGATCAAAACCCCGTTCTCCGGTATGATGGAGCGAGCAACGGACTTGTTGGAAATCATACATACCGATGTATGCGGACCGATGAGTGTTTCGACGCGCGGTGGATATCGCTATTTTCTCACTTTTACCGATGACTTAAGTATATATGGGTATATCTATTTAATGAAACATAAATCTGAAACGTTTGAAAAGTTCAAGGAATTTCAGAATGAAGTGGAGAACCATCGTAACAGAAAGATTAAATTTCTACGATCCGATCGTGGAGGTGAATATTTGAGTTATGATTTTCTCACGCATCTTAAAGCAAGCGGAATCGTTTCACAACTCATGCCACCTGGAACACCACAGTGCAATGGTGTGTCTGAACGCCGGAACCGAACCCTATTAGATATGGTCCGATCGATGATGTCTCTTACTGATTTGCCATTATCATTTTAGGGTTATGCATTAGAAACGCTGCATTCACTTTAAATAGGGCACCATCTAAATCCGTTGAGACGACACCGTATGAACTGTGGTTTGGTGCTAAACCTAAGTTGTCGTTTCTTAAAGTTTGGGGATGCGAAGATTACGTCAAGAAGTTGATGCCGGACAAGCTCGAACCCAAAGCGGAGAAATGCGTCTTCATAGGATACCCTAAGGAAACTATTGGGTATACCTTCTATCACAGAACCGAAGGCAAAGTGTTTGTCGCAAAGAACGGTTCCTTTCTTGAGAAGGAGTTTCTCTCGAAAGAAGTGAGTGGGAGGAAAGTAGAGCTAGACGAGGTTAATGAACCTTCTCTTGAGTTGGAGAGTAGCACAGCACCTGAAATTGTTCCAGTGCCGCTGGCACCAACGATAGAGGAAGCTAATGACAAGGATCATGAAGCCTCGGACGATGCTGCTACTGAACGTCGCAGGTCGACAAGGTCGCGTGCCCCTCCTGAGTGGTACGGCAACCCTGTCTTGACTGTCTTGTTAGTAGAAGACAGTGAACCTACGAACTATGAGGAAGCGATGATGAGCCCATACTCTGAGAAATGGCTAGAAGCCATGAAATCCGAATTGGGATCCATGAGCGAAAACCAAGTATGGACTTTGGTGGACCCTCCTAGCGACCGAAAGGCCGTTGAGTGCAAATGGATTTTCAAGAAGAAAACGGACGCGGATGGTAATGTTACCGTCAATGAAAGACCTAGGTGAAGCTTCTTATATATTGGGCATCAAAATCTATAGAGATAGACAAAGACGCCTGATAGCTTTAAGCCAGAGTACATACCTAGACAAAGTTCTGAAAAGGTTCAGAATGGATAAGGCGAAGAAAGGTTCAGTGCCTATGTTGTCAGGTAAGATATTAAGCAAGGCTCAGTGTCCAGCTACGGTAAATGATAGGGAAGCTATGAGCAAAGTGCCTTATGCCTCGGCCATAGGTTCCATCATGTATGCCATGCTGTGTACTAGACCGGATGTGTCCAATGCTCTTAGTTTGACGAAAGATATCAAAGTGATCCAGAGTGGAACCTTTGGACAGCCGTAAAGAACATCCTAAAGTACCTAAATAGGACTAAAGAAATGTTCTTAGTCTATGGGGGTGATGAACAGCTTGTCGTAAAAGGTTACGTCGATGCTAGTTTTGACACCGACAAGGATGATTCTAAATCTCAGACAGGATACGTGTATATTTTGAATGGAGGAGCTGTGAGCTGGAGAAGCTGCAAGCAAAGCGTGATCGCGGGATCTAAAGTAGAAGTGGAATACATGGCTTCTGCAGAAGCGTCAAGTGAAGGAGTTTGGATCAGGAACTTCATCACTGAGCTTGGCGTGGTTCCAAGTGCATTGGACCCACTGGAGATATTGTGTGACAACACTGGCGCCATAGCACTCGCTAAGGAACCAAGATATCATCCAAAGACCAAGCATATCAACCGCAAGTTTCATATAATCCGAGATTATATAGCAGATGGAGATCTGAAGATTAGCAAAGTACATACATATCTGAATGTCACAGATCCATTGACTAACCCTCTTCCATGTGTAAAACATGATCATCACCTCAGTGCCATGGGTGTGAGATCGTTGCCAGATGTAAACTAGATTATTGACTCTAGTGCAAGTGGGAGACTGTTGGAATTATGCCCTAGAGGCAATAATAAAGATGTTATTATTATAATTCTTGTTCATGATAATGTTTATATTCCATGCTAGAATTGTATTAAGCGGAAACTTTAATACTTCTGTGGTTTGTGAACAACACCGTGTCCCTAGTACGCCTCTATGGACTAGCTCATTGATCAATGATGGTTAAGGTTTCCTAACCATAGACATGAGTTGTCAATTGATAATGAGATCATATCATTGGGAGAATGATATGATGGACAGACCCAAACTAAGCGAAGCAATTAGATCGTGTCATCGTGTTCGTCTTTGTGAAGCTTTTCTTATGTCAAATATTGTATTCCTTAGACCTTGAGATAATACAACTCCCTGGTATCGGAAGAAAGCTTTGAGGTCATCAAACGTCATCCTATGAGAGGGTGATCATAAAGGTGTCTCTCAGGTGATCGGATAGTATCTGGGTTGTATGTATCGAGATGGGATTTGTCCCTCCCAAGTCGAGAGATATACTTGGGCCCACTTTCGTGTCGATATCAACACCGCTTGCAAGCATGTGGTTAAGGAGTTAATCACAAAGTGATATCGGATTACGGAACGAGTAAAGTACTTGTGAGCGAGATTGAACTAGGTATGGCATACCGACGATCGAATCTCGGGCAAGTAAAATATCGCGAGACGAAGGGAATATATATATGGGATTGATTGAATCCTGGCATCGTGGTTCATCCGATATGATCATCGATGAATGTGTGGGAGTCAATATGGGTTTCCAGACCCCGCTGTTGATTATTGATAGAAGATCATGTCTGCATATTCTCGAACCCGCAGGGTCACACACTTAACGTGTCTCGATGCTAGGATATATTGGATAATTGGTTTATGAGTTTTTGTTCGGAGTCTCGGATGGGATCCGGGACATCACGAGAGGTTCCGGAGTGGTCCGGAGAATAAGATTCATATAAGGCAATGCAGTTTTGGAGTTGAATTGTTAAGGTTAATCGGTATTGTACCGGAAGCTTCTAGAACCTTCCGGAAGGGGACCAACGTGGCCCCACCTTCCGGGAGGGGGCATGGGCCTATGAGGGAGTGCCCTGGCCGCATTGGGCCAGGGGAACAAGGCCCCATAGGGCCCAGCCGGCCAAGAGGGTTTTAAACTCGAGATAGACCTTCTAGAAGGGGGGGTTTCCTTGCCCCCCACTCCTTATCCTTTGGGGCCGCCGGTTTGGGCTTGGGGAGGGGCTAGGGCTGCGCCCCCCTCTATATAAAGAGGGGTGGGGCGTACCAACCCCACACCTTCCTCCAACCCTAGCCGCCACTGCCCTCCTCTCCCTCCCTCGCTTGTAGGCGAAGCCCTGCTGCAGAAATTCTCCACCAATTGCACCGCGCCGTCGCGTTGTAGATCCAACCCATCTCTCCACCATACTTGCTGGACCAAGGAAGGAGGAGACGTCGAGGTGTTGCACGTGTGCATCTCACGGAGGCACCGCCACTTGTGGTGCTAGATCGGATCGGATCGCGAGGAGGAGAAGAGAGTACGACTACATCACCCACGTTAAATGAGCGTTCATTGTCTTGAATCTTCAAGGGTATGAAGATCTAATCCAATCTCTCTCGTTGTTTGCATCTCCTAGATTAGATCTTGGCTTTCCCTCTGTTCGCATCCGTAGAAAATTTTGATTTACTATGCCGCGAAACCCTTCAGGTTTTTGGTGAAGAAGAGGAAAACGAGATAGAGAGCGTCCGAGGGAGAAATGAGGATGAGATCGAAGCAGAGCACCACGGCGTCCTTATCTCCTCTCAAGAAGACGGCGGGCGGCGGCGCCACCGAGCTGCTTATCCCTGAGAGGAAGACGATGGATAGGAAAGATAAAGGGGTATTGGGCCTAGTTGGGCTGGCTTGGGCCAGGTGGACTGCGGTGTGGCGCGCGCGAGCGTCAGAAATCGAAGGAGGAAATTGGGTTGCAGGCCAGATGTTGCCCTCCTACTATTTTTTCCTTATTTCCTCTTTTTTATTCTGTTTTGTATTTTTACTTTCAGATTTATATATTACTCATTTGTTTGAATATTTCCCATAGAATTTTATCTGCTAGATAATTGCAACAATCCTAAAATGTATTCAGTATCATTTGTGAACTTTTATTATATATTGTTATGTTTATTTATTTTGTTTATATAAATCCTGTTAATATTTTGTAAGGTCTTTTGATATGAATTTAATTGATCTAATATCCATAAACTTATTAAAGAATGCAGTATTATTAACTCATGAGATTTGATTCTTATTAACTTATAATACTAAAGAAGATTTTATGTATAGTGATCCTTCATTATTTCTTTACACACAAAGTTTTGAGTAATTAATATGGTTAGTATTATTATCATAAATTTAGGAAATAGCAATGTATATATTTTATTATAACTTAACATAGGAGTTAGGTTTGAATTGTTAATGCTTACCCTAGGGTTTAGGGTACTTAATATACTTATATTCTTTTGTTGATGTTAGTAAAGATTAATGGCTAAACATATTGTCTTTATGTTTATGATCTTTAATGATATCACCCTTTAAAATAGAAAGTTATTATCTGGAATATCTTATGGAGAAGAATTGATAAAGATAACTCCTAAGCACATATGATTATGATAATTGGAAATGACAAAGATGTGCTTAAGTGATTTGCTATAGGAAAATATTCCTATAAACCATTGGGGAATAAAATGATGAACCAAACCTATGAGATAAATATTAAGATATGAGTAATATGCATCGGAGGTCCTAAAAGTTTGGAGGAAACCGTATGCAGGTCCTAAAAGTTCCAAATTATGCACTAAGGTCCTAATTCTCAGTTAGTTATGCACTGCAGGT
The DNA here is from genome assembly GCA_023614405.1 of Avena insularis. NCBI lineage: Eukaryota > Viridiplantae > Streptophyta > Magnoliopsida > Poales > Poaceae > Avena > Avena insularis. The sequence goes on from CM042689.1 coordinate 61,275,785, forward strand.
CCTAATTCTCAGTTAGTTGTGTACTGCAGGTCATAATTCTTTGCTATAGCCCAACTACAATGCACATGGATCTGAGAATTAGGACCTGCGCTGTACGCATTAAAACTTTTAGGACCTCCATACAGTTTCGTCCAAACTTTTAGGACCACCGGTGCATATTACTCTTTGATTAAAGCTTTAAGATTGAATGTTTTACCAAGAATTCCTATCTTCCATAATTCATAATTCTTGACTTCTACTTAAAGAATTCCTTTCCTAGATATACTACTCCTTCATATCCATCGTCATGTGTTAACATAATGAGTGTTACTGCACAAGAATATTCTTATCCACCTTTTATGCTTCTAAATCCATTTGTAAATCCAATGAGCTTGGCACTAAATCTTTTCATAATCTTCTCATATCTATACTTGGTTATCAAACTATTCTAATACTAATAATCTCCAATCCAACAGATGGTTATAGTTGCCTCCATTCATACTCTTCCTTTATCATCCATCACCAACATTACTCCAGTGGATGTATATATATATATATATCAAATCCTACTTCACCTCAAGTGTTTAGTATTTCCCAAAAGGAAAATACTACTTCTATAATCTAATGTTGCTCTAGCATCATCTTAATCATACTATCTTATCTCTACTTGACTCCAATATCTTATACTCTAACTTCATATTATATCATGGTGACTTGTCATGGCTAACCTAGAATAACATATCTATACTAGGGTTCAATCATGTTCCATCTACCAATGTCACTTATACATGATATAAGCATTCAATCTTGGTGACTAAAGCATGATCATTATAATCCTTTGATCCTTTATGGTTTAGGATTCCAGTTGGCTAACCAAGACTTCATCAATACAACATTACAGATGCATTGTAATTATCTGCTCAGTACCTCTAACTAAATAGAATATATTACTCATTGAATAAACCTACTTAATCCAATAGGATTATTCCTTGATAACTATCTTCAATATTAATTATTGTAATCTTCTTTGTTACCATACAAATATAAATTCCAGATAACTCTTCTATCATTTCAGGAGTTAGTTAACTCCATCAATTGTCACATTGATCTTATTCTCTCCCAACTCTCCCATTCTATAGATGATATTTAAATCTAGCATTATTGCTTACCTCTTCTTACTTCCTTCTCTAAAGGATTTAAAGTTAATGTTATGATAAGAACATGAGTTGATAGATCAAGAATTGATAGGATAAGAATTAGTGAATCAATAGTTGATTACTCAACATTGATGGACAAAAAATATTAGAATAAGATCCAATGGAGATGATAAGGATTGATATGGAAAGAAGGGTATATGGTGAATGATCTTGACTTGGTTTCTTTCCTACTCAATCTCACTAAAGAGTTAAGGTTAGGTATTACCATGATACTCATGGTATAAGTAGATGTGATTAAGATAGACCAAGATTTAATTGTTACATTCATATTACTTAAGTTATATTTATAACTTGGTATTCATGAGTTGTGTGATGAATACTAGGATATGATTACTTAAGGATGAAATATAAATCATTAAGTAATGTATTAGGGTTTAACTTCTATTACATTTGATCTACCCTTATATAAAATCTCCTTTACCCAAAATAAGGTTTTAGCAAAGGTCATATTGAAACTTATCGCAGTCAACTTGATGATCTACTTCAATTCCATCAAGTTGAGAGAAGCTTTAATCACTTTGACAAGTTTTGTTCAAAAGCGCGAAAATTATTCAGATTTTCTATGCATGAAAGGAATGCACACATCTGTGTTTAGCTTATTTCTAAGACAAGTAAGCTTAAACTCATTTAGATCTTGCCACTTACTTTCAGGTTAGAATTTTACACGGGCGGTGGGAGTACTTTTTAAGCCAAGGACCTAAAAATAGGGAAAATTACATCGAGGTCCATACATTTAATACAAAGGACCCTAAAATAATTAAGGAAGGAAAACATTCGGGTTCTTCTCCTTCTCGAGAGACCAACAGATAGAGCCATGCTTTTCATGTTACTTCCTCTTTGATTGTTTTCAAATTATGGACATATTTGTTGGCATGAAAATTCTTGGATATGGGATCATCAATATATGATGTAGATATGGCCATGACCTTGGTCATTCGGCTTCAAATCCAAGAATGTGTATACTCATTAAAAACTAAGCTTAAATCCATTTAGATTTTACCACTTACTTTTATGTTAAATTTTTACCCGTGCGGTGGGAGTACATTTTACATCAAGGACCTAAAAGGGGGAAAATTACGTCGAGGTTCCATACATTTAGAACAAAGGGCCCTAAAATAATTAAGCAAGGAAAACAGTCGGTTCAGCTCCTTCTTGAGAGAGCAGCTGATCCAGGCATACTCTTCTAAATACTACTTCCTCTTTGATTGTTTTCAAAATATGGCCATATTTGTCGGCATGCAAATTCTTTGATATTGGGATCATCAATATAAAGTATGATGTAGATATGGCCATGACCTTGGTCGTTCGAATTCAAATCCAAGAATGTTCATACTCATTGATAACTAAGCTTAAATTCGTTTAGATTTTACCACTTACTTTTAGGTTAAAATTTACTTGTGCAGTGGGAGTACATTTTACATCAAGGTCCATATATTTAACACAAAGGGCCATAAAATAATTAAGCAAGAAAAATAGTTGGGTTCAGATCCTTCTTGAGAGAGCAGCAGATCGAGGCATACTCTTCATGCTACTTCCTCTTCGATTCTTTTCAAAATATGGCCAAATTTGTTGGCATGAAAATTCTTGGATATTGTCACCAGCATAGAGTATGATCTAAGGATGTCAATGGGTAGGGTATGGTCAGGGTAGAGCAATACCATACCCATACCCGTGTAGCCAATGGGTACAAAAACTTACCCATACCCGTACCCGCGGGTATAAAACTTTACCCATACCCATACCCGGCAGGTACTCATACCCATTGGGTACCCGACGGGTATATTCAATAGTATACAAGTTATTCAAAATTTTACTTTCATCAACAACATATTTGAAAAAAGACAATAATCTCTACTTACTAATAGTAGACGAGTACATGAAAGTATCAAATTAAAGTTTAAAAGTCGTAATCTCATACTCGTCCATAGGCTTCTTGGCCGCATAGGTTCAAACTCTATAGATAACTTTGACATGTCCGTTTAAACAGGCAGGGTATGGGTATACCCATGGGTACAAGTCTATACCCATGCCCATACCCGTGACTTAACAGGTAGGATATGGGTATTACCCATGGGTATAAAAGTGTGCCCATACCCTACCCATGCGGGTACGGTACGAGCGGGTACCCGTACCCATGGGTAAAATTGCCATCCTTAGTATGATGTAGATATGGCCATGACCTTGGTCATTTAGCTTGAAATCCAAGAATGTTGATACATCGGAAACGTATCTATAATTATTGATGCTCCATGCTTGTTTAGTATCTACTTTGCTTTACTTTGTCTACACTTTGAGGTGTTTTTATATCTTTTCTGGAACTAACTTGTTAACAAGATGCCACAGTGTCAGTAACCTGTTTTCTTCTATTTTTGGTTCTAGAAAGGCAGAAAATCAATATTCTCGGAATTGGATGGGACAAAAGCCAAAGTTATTATTTTCCCCGGACCAACACGGAACCACGAAGCAGAGACGGAGTAGGGCACTAGGGTGGCTGCACCCCCCCCCCCTCGAGGCGCGGGCAAGCCCTGGTGGCGCCTACAGGGGGTGTGGGCCCCCTGGACCCCCCCACCGACCTTGCCTCCTGTGCCTATAAGAAGCCCCCAGGGAGAAAACCCAAAACAATCCATCATAATTCCATAACAACCTCTGTAGCACTGCCGCCACCAAAAGGGAGATTCGGGGGATAAAAAGTCTCTGTTTTCGTACCCTGCTGGGATGGGGAAGTGCCCCCAGAACCATCTCCATCGCCATCTTCATCACCGTTGCTGATTCCCATGATGAGGAGGGAGTAGTTCTTCCTCGAGGCTAAGGGCTCTACCGGTAGCTATGTGTTCATCTCTCTCTATGCATGGTCATATTGTGATCATGAGCTTTGTAATCAAGTAGATCTACCTTGCTACTCAAGTGCTTTAATAGATCTCTGCTCTCCCCATGTGTGAAAGTGACAGTGTGCACGCCATGGTGGCACTTAGGTTTGAGTCTACATAAATACTCTTTGTGCTTTAATAGATATATGATTTTCCCCACGTGTATGAAATTGTGGTGTTCGTTGGAACCATCTAGCGCTCAAGGTGACAGTGTGGGGTTATCTAGATTGGGGAAGGCAGACTTTGAGGAGTGCTATTATAGCCCTACCGATGATTAGAGTGTCCAACCGAAGAGTAGTTAAGAGTGGTATCATGAAGAGAGGATATTTATATGAGAGAGTGTTCACTAGTGAAAGTATGATCCCTAGGCCTTGTTTCTAAACTTTGAAACACCGTTTTCATCTAGATCTGTTGCATGTTTGCTTGCTTTAGTCTTTACCTCACCGTCAAGCTATTTTCTAGCACCGTTACCACTTGTATTTCACTATCTCTTCGCCGAACTAGTGCACCTATACACTTGACAAGTGTATTGGGTGTGTTGGGGACACAAGAGACTTCTTGTATCTTGATTGCAGGATTGCTTGAGAGGGAATACCTTTGACCACTTCCTCCCTGAGTTCGATAAACCTTGGGTAATCCACTTAAGGGAAACTTGTTGCTGTTCTACAAACCTCTGCACTTGGAGGCCCAATAACTGTCTACAAGAATAGAAGTGTGTAGACATCAAACTATTTTCTTGCGCCGTTGCCGGGGAGGTAAGGTAAAAGGTACTCACATCCTCCGGTGTGAGTGCTCGAAGTTATTTCCTTTAGATTCTGCAATTTTGTCTTTTTGTTTCTTTTTTTCACTAGTTAGGCTTAATGGAAAACAACAACAAAATTAGAGAGATCTATATTGTTTATCTTAAGTTAGGACATGAAGTGTTTGAAGAGAAAATTTAAAAACCTATGGAACTTTATTTTCATGCTAATAGCAATGTTATTAGTATGAATTCTTTGGACACCATGTAGAGGTCCCAACCTTTAATAAGGTAGAGATCCCTGTGTTTACAATGCTAGTCCCTGGATCAATAGCTAGCATCCACATTTAAGATGTAATATCAAGAAACAAAGGTCATAATTACAACTTTATAACCAGAAATAAAATAATTCATTACATCTAACATAGCTCATTTGGCTATCTCATTACAATGCAGCAGAAATAACTATAGCATGGGGTCCTTCATCTTCAAAGTGCTACAGGAAATCATGTTGGTTGTAGACTTGTAATCCTAATCAACACACTTCACTAACATCAAACAAACCTGCAACATAATAAGTTACAGCCACAAGGGTCAATACATTTGAATTGTATTGGCAAGTGATATTATGGTAGTATAGTGGAGTCTACCATCTATATGCATTTGGCTAAGTGGAGCTTAGGCTTGCTTTGCTCAAAATTGTAACATCCCTAAAATCATGTTTCAAACTCATGCATATCATCCATGCATCCATGATCATGTAGAATTCATTTCAAACAAATCAATTCAAAAACAGGAGCATATAAGCTCATTATTTTATGTGATCAGCATTTAAAAACAAATACAAATCTCCAATGTGAGATAGATGTTCAGTGAACCAAACCTTGTGCCTTATTGCTTTCAGAGTGTATTGCTAGATTGCTAGGATTTAAACCAAAGTTTCAAAACAAATATAATTTGAAAACCAATTTCAAAACCTATTTAAAACTAGTGCTATGTCACTGCTTATATTATTTTATTCCAAGTGACCAGGCCAATTCAAAGTGACCACTTGGTTTTTTGCCCAGAAATGTGATTGTTGCACATTGCAAAAATCCTGAAAAGATTTGAATTCAAATAGATTTTGAAATCATTTGAAAAAGGTTCCTGGAAATTCATTCAGCAAAAAGAAAAAGGATAGAGAAAAGGAAAAGGGCCGGCGCCAGGATTTTGGCCCAACAAGAAAAGCATCCCATTAGCCAGCCCACCCGGGTTTTCCCTCTCCTTTTGATTTTCTCACCGCACCCGCGCTACCCAATGGGTCACTGACTGGTGGACCTCGCCAGCTCATCATCATCATCTTCCCCAAATCGTGCCCACGACCACGTCGCCAGCCGTTCCCTCCGCCATTCACTGCCGCATTTTAAATCGAGTTATTGCCGGCGTTTCCTCGCGTGATTCTCGCTCCCTCTCTGGATATAAGACCACCTCCCCCTCGCGGCCATTTCCCCCAACAAAGCTGCATGAAGCGCCCAGTGCGCCTCAATCGCCCTTGCACCGCCGCAGACAGAGCTCACTCCAGCGACCAATCCCGGTGAGCCCCGTGCGCCTCTTCTCCTCTAGTCCGTGCAGACAGATTCGCAACTTCCTTGCGCACCTTCTGACACCATTGGTTCATCCTATACCGCCCCAGGTCGTCGACACCATCAAGCGCAGCAAGCTCCCGACGACGTCTCCAACTCCGGCGACTAAATTCGGTGAGCCCCTTGTTCCCCTTCGCCTCTGATTCACACGAGCATGTTCGCCGTAGCCTTGCGCATCTCCTGATGCCTTTTATTCATGCTAGGGTGACCAGGAGCGTCGCCAACGTCGCCGTCCACCTGAGCCCGACACTGTCTGTAACTCCGACGAGCCCGTGCAGCCGTGTCCGTGCGCCCCTTGCCAAGCCGTCGCCACGTTGAGCATCAGTGCATCACTACGAACCTGGTAAGCGTCTCCGACGACCCCAGAACCCCCTGTAGCGCCACGCCGCCATAGACAGAGCTCACCGCTGCCAGTTGCCACCGCCAGCGCCGCCCATCTGTGGTTGCTTGATCGCGGACCATTAGATCTAGATCCATCGGCTGTGTTAGATTCACTTAACGAAGGGGTACACGCTAGATCTGGCTGTTAATCTTCACTTAAATCGTGTGGCTCTCGTTGATCGATCCGCCCGAACCGGTATCAGCCAATAGAAACATGCCGCGTGTCTGCTAGTTAGATTTAAAATCAGAATTTGAATCTATTAGATGTTTGATTTTGTTTTAGCCATAACTTTTGTTTCCCACGTTCAAATTTGACAAATTGTATACCAATGGAGTCAGGAGAACAAGCCCTTTCTAAATATGCAATTTGTTTAATGTTTTTCTTCTGTTAAAATGGTTTTATTTACAGAAACATGTGTAGGCCTATTTTGTGTATATAATTTTTTTTTTTGAGAAATGTTTTAGTGTTTAAATAAATGTTTTTTGGCAAGTTATGAACTTGTTTATGAACCAGTACTGTGAACTTGTCTTGTTTTGTTTAGAAAATCATCACATATCATATTTCATGCATCCATATATTTTTGCTTGTATTTATTTTGTATGTGATTTGTTGCTATGATTTTATGTGTAGATTTTGGTGCCAATAGTGATTGTGATTGTGAGGAGTGTAACTACTCTCCAAACTACCAAGGCAAGTGGTGCTTCATGATATTTTTATCCCTATGTTTTCTACTATGCATTAGAAGTATTTTGCTAAGTCTTGCATGGTTATATTTTGCTTATATGCTATGCTTGGGAAATCCTAGTAGTTGTAGAATTGCTAGAAATTTCTAAGTTAATATGCTTATCTATGCCATTCTTAGCCTAGCTAGTAGCAAACAAGGGTGGTGAAATATTCATGCTATGTTAAAATATTTCTAAGTCTATGGACTTGTGTTTTGCTTAATAAAACAACTAAGTGAATGAAACACCTGGGTGGAATGGAAGGAATGGTTTATGTTGAGTGGTTACACAAGGCCCATTTCTATGGTCTACCTTGTGTATCTCACTTGTGGAAAGCCACCCAGGAACAAAGGGATCTGAGAGGCCAAATGTTAAGAAGCTTCTAGTGCAGCCACTTGGCAATATGGGCTCTGCCAGGATCATATAGGTTGCAATAACTTAGCCATTTGGACAGTTGGTGGTAGTGGGATGATAGGTTGGAGCGCGTCCATTTGGTCTAAGGGAAGGCTTCTGAAAGGTCCTGTCTTGGTGGAAATCAAGGCTTGTGGGGAAAGTGCACAACCTCTGCAGATCGAAGAATCTAAGTACTTAGCCATGTCCCTGGAAAAGGACAACTTGAGCATCAAGACATGGAAGCTATCAAGAATCTCCTCATCCCAATTTCTAAGTAAAACTTGTGGGTGAACAAGGGTGAAGGACCCCAATGTCTATTGGTGGTTCCTTGGGAAAAGTTTTGACAAAGAAAAACTTAATGTTTTCAACTAATAGGCAAAACCTATTTTGAGCAAAGCAAGCCAAGCTACACTTAGCCAAATTTCATATAGTATCTAGTCCACCAAAATTATACTAAGGTATCACTTGCCAATACTATTCCAATGTATTGACCCACTGTGGCTGTAACTTGTGATGTTGCAGGTTACTCTGATGAGGATTAGGATTCATGAGTCTACACTCAACATGTTTGCCTGTGGCACATGAAGATGAAGACTTGTTATCTATTTGCTTATTTAAACTCTTGTACTAGGCCTATGGCCATGGAGTTGTAAAGACTATGTTTGTCTCTGGAATGACTGTAATAAAGACCTTTGTTTCTGTGTACTTCATCTTAAACTGTGGATGCTAGCATTGATCCAGGGACTAGCATTGCAATCACAGGGATCCTTTTCCTTTATAAAGGAGGGATCTTACAGATGGTATCAGAGCGCTGTGTTGCCTGTAGGATTATGACCCTAGGATTGGAAACCACTAAGGAAAAAATTTCAACAACTTCCACACTTGTTTATTCTTCTCGTAAACTTTTCTAATCTTCTTTCTCATCTCTATTTGTAGATGAACTCTATCAACGAAGCTGTGAAGAAGGGACCACTCATGACAATGACTTTGGAATGTGAGACAGAGTTCCCCAAGGCTCTCAAGGACCTCATGGTTGCAATGGGAATACATGGTGCAGCTGTGTACAAAGGTTTTCCTGTGATGGATGAAGGAGTTGAGTACTGGTGGGTGCAACTTCACTTGTATAAAAACAAGGAAGACAACCACAAGGACTCAGGATTCTGCATGGTCACCAACACAATGATGCACACTACATTCTTTGATTCAGCAAGGGATGCAGCTTGGAGGGCCATCAAAGAACTTGGTGATAGAATCAAGTGCAGAATGCTTAACACTCAGAATGATCTTAAGGAAGAGAAGAAACATGCCCAAGAGTTAGAGGCTACCAACCAAAGCCTAAGGAAGGACATCATAGACTTAGCAATGGAGTCTTGTGATCTAGACAAACAGATTGCCTCTAGGGATGCCCTGTTAGCCAACTTGGCAAGTGAGATGGGATTGTGATGTACCACATTAGTTGGACCACCATACTTATCATTTTATTTTCCAAAAATGTTGTCTAAATAAGTTGAACCTTGGATGCTTGTAATGGATTTTATGTATGCCATGACTTGTGTGTTTGCCAATGTTATGCTTGTGATGCTCTATCTTGAAATTTATTTATTGTGTTGATTCTAACTTTTCTATCTTATTAAATAGATGCCTAATGTTACCATCAGCACTGTTGAGGAGTTACAAGGAACTCGTTTTGGCCCTCGTATTATTGAGCTCACTACTTTGATCAATCTCCCTCTTCCTACTATCATGGTGCTTCCCCTCACCAAGTTTGAGAGGAAAGACCTTTGGGGTTTCAAGGTCAATCAACCAGGACGCCAGACTGAGCCTACCACGGAGGCTATCATCTTCAAGATCATGCACGATGACAAGGAGAGAGGCCTAGAGGTATTCATGCAGGACTTGATTGGACGTCTGTTAGGGAGACACTCTCGACAGGTTAGAGGTACTCACTTCCACGTCTTCGGTAGACGTGATGAGGATGGAGAGGCCATCGACTTCGAGGAAACTTCAAGGGAGACAGCAGAGCCGATTCCCCTATACCTCCAGGCCTTAGAGGTTCTTCTTAGGAACGTGGACACTGATAGGACCAACGTCATGCTTAGCAATGACGAACTCCAGGTGCAGCTTCGCGAGAAGGACAAGCTCTTCGCGGAGCAAGATGAGATAGTCAAGGAGATGGAGGCAAAGTTCGAGAGTCAGGACAAAAAGTTCAAGAGTCAAGAGAAGCGAGTCCAAGATAGGAACAAGAGGATTCGAGACATGACTGCAGAACTGGAGAACAAGGACTTAGAGCTCGAGCATCAGCAGACTGTGATTGAGAGGCTTCGTTCTCAGAAGAGGGCTCTCAAAGCCAAAGTAGAGACCTTGACTACCAATGTCGAGGAATACAAGACCGCTATGGATAATGCAGGTCTTACCTTTGTTGAGGAGGAGGTTGATGCCGAGAAGTAGTGATGACTACTCATTTATCATTTATTTATCATGCTTTTCATTGAGTCGCAATGACCATCCAACATGGGGATGGCTTGCTGTTGGTGTGTTTACTTTGCAAACTTGTCGTTTATGTTGTTGAACTATTTTTATTATGATGCATGTTTGGTGATTGTTTATGTGATGTATTGTGCATGTTAGCATCTATGGGTATCTCATTCTTATCTCTATTGAACAAACCACAGATGCCTCCCCGTCGTGCCAATCCCAACCCCAACAACAACATCACCCCTGAGATGCAGCAAATGATGACAGCTCAGACTCAGCTGATGCAGATGATGACTACGTTCATCCAGAATCAGAACAACAACAACAACAATAACAACAACAACAACAACAATCAGAACAACCCACCGGGTTTTGACATGCTTACCAGGTTTTTGAGATTGAGGCCAGCAAAGTTCTCAGGAACAACTGATCCTATGGTGGCCAATGATTGGCTACGCTCTGTGAACAAGGACTTGGTAACAGTTGGCTGTACTAATGAAGAGAAAGTCAGATTTGCAGCTCACTTGTTGGAAGGACCACCAGCTACTTGGTGGGATAATTTCCAAATCACCACTCCCATTGCAGATGTGACATGGGCTATCTTTGAAGATGGCTTTCGTACTGCTCACATCTCATCTGGAGTGATGAGTCTGAAGAAGAAAGAGTTCCATAATCTGAAGCAGCGCCACCGCAGCGTGGCTGAATATATTGAGGAGTTCAACAATCTGGCGCGTTATGCACCGGACGAAGTTGACACCGATGCCAAGAGGAAGGAAAAGTTCCTTGAAGGGCTGAATGATGAATTGAACTTGCAGCTATCAGTGGCCTATGTTCCCACTTATCAGTCTCTTTGTGACAAGGCTGCTATTTTGGAGAACAAAATGAAGCAAGTTGAGAGTAGGAAGAGAAAGCACCCGGACAAGCACAACTCGGGATCGTCTCACAAGCGTTCCCATTGTGATGATAGTGGAAGCTCAGGATCCCACAAGCATGGGAAATTCAACAAGCACCACAACCACAACCGTCATCATGACAACAAGCATCACCGTAGTCATGACAATGACAAGTACAAGAACCACAAGGGTGGATATAAAAGCCACCACAGTGGTAGTGGAAGTGGTAGTGGAAGCCAGCCTGTCAAGAAGGATATTAGTCAGGTTGAGTGTTTCAAGTGCAAGAAGATGGGGCATTATGCAAATGAATGCCCGGAAAAGAAAGTTGAAGGACCCAACAAGCCCAACCCTTTTCAGAAGGGACAAGTGAACCACATCAATGTGGAGGAAATCTATGAAGAGCCAGATGCTGTTGCTGGTAAGTTCAAACTCAATTCTATTCCAGCACTTGTTCTTTTTGATACTGGAGCATCGCATTCATTCATATCAAAAGCATTTGTTGATAGAAATGGGTTTCCAACTGAAAACATTGGGTGTCCAATAAAAGTTAGTTCTCCAGGTGGAGATATGATAGTAAGTCTTAGATGCCGGGATCTAGTAATAGAGTTTGGAAAGCATAAGTTTCCAGTGAGTCTGATAATCCTAGATTCCCAAGGACTGGATGTAATTTTGGGAATGGATTGGATGGCTAAGTATGAAGGAGTACTAGATTGTGCTAATCGTACTGTTGCACTCACAACCCCGGAAAGGAAACGGATTAAATTCAAGTCTAACTTTGAATCAAAAGGGAGTAAGCTAAATTCTCTTAAGGGGGTTAGCATAGACAGTGTGCCAATTGTGAGTGAATATCCGGATGTGTTTACAGAAGAATTGCCTGGAATGCCACCAGATAGAGATGTGGAGTTCCTTATTGATTTGCTACCAGGATCTGGACCAATAGCAAAGAGACCGTACAAGATGTCAGTTGATGAACTGAAAGAACTCAAGAAACAACTTGGAGAGCAGTTGCAGAAAGGATTTATTCAACCAAGTTCTTCATCTTGGGGAGCCCCAGTTTTGTTTGTGGAAAAGAAGGATAGAAGTCAAAGGTTATGTATAGATTACCGTTCACTCAATGAGGTGACTATCAAGAACAAATATCCTTTGCCTAGAATCAATGACTTGTTTGATCAGTTAGAAGGAGCTTGTGTGTTCTCAAAAATTGATCTTCAGTCAGGTTATTTTCATCTCAAGATAAGAGAGCAAGACATACCTAAAACAGCTTTCACCACAAGGTATGGATTGTATGAGTATACCGTGATGCCATTTGGTTTGACCAATGCACCAGCATACTTCATGAATATGATGAACAAGGTGTTCATGGAATTTCTTGATAAGTTTGTTGTCATTTTCATCGATGATATTTTAATCTACTCCAAGAGAAAAGAAGAGCATGAAGGACATTTGCGTTTGATACTAGAAAATCTTAGAGAGCATAAACTGTATGCCAAATTCAGCAAATGTGAATTTTGGTTGAATGAAGTTGGATTTCTTGGACACGTTGTGTCAGGAGATGGTGTGGCAGTTGATCCTGCTAAAGTTTCAGCTGTAACTGAATGGGAATCTCCCAAGTCAGTGAAAGAAGTTCGTAGTTTCCTTGGTTTAGTAGGTTACTACAGAAGGTTCATTGGGAATTTCTCCAAGGTAGCAAAACCTATGACAGAATTGTTAAAGAAAGACAAGAAATTTGCTTGGTATGAAGGTTGTGAACTCAGCTTCCAAGAGTTGAAGAAGAGACTTGTGACAACACCAGTCTTGTGTTTACCAGATTTGGAAAAGGATTTCCAAGTGTATTGTGATGCATATCTTCATGGTTTGGGTGCAATACTTATGCAAGAAGGAAAAGTTGTGGCTTATGCCTCGAGATAACTCAAAACTCATGAAGTAAACTACCCTACTCATGATTTAGAGTTAGCCTCTGTTGTCCATGCACTCAAAACATGGAGACACTATCTTTTGGGAAAGCGATGTGAAGTGTTCACAGATCACAAAAGTTTGAAGTATATCTTCACCCAGAAGGAAATTAACATGAGACAAAGAAGGTGGCTAGAACTCATCAAGGACTATGACTTGAGTTTGCAATACCACCCCGGTAAAGCAAATGTTGTAGCGGATGCTTTAAGCCATAAGGTTTTCGTGAATGGCCTTACTAAGGGAGAATTGCCAGATGATCTGTGTGCCCAATTTAGAGACCTCAGATTGGAGATTGTGCCTGAAGGACATCTCATGTCTTTGGATGTTCAACCCACTTTGTTGGACAAGATCAAAGAAGCCCAGAAGACTGATAAGGAAATTGAAGAGATTAAGGAAAAGATTGGTAAGGGAAAAGCCAAAGGATTCCATGAAGACGAACAGGGTACTTTATGGCATGGAAAACGTATCTGTGTTCCACAAGATCCGGAGCTTCGGAAACTGATTTTACAAGAAGCACACAGCTCACCATATTCTATCCATCCGGGTAACACCAAGATGTACATGGATATGAAAGAAAGATTTTGGTGGAATAATCTCAAGAAGGACATCGCCGAACATATTGCTTTGTGTGATGTATGTAGTAGAGTGAAAGCGGAACATCAGAAACCAGCAGGTTTGCTTCAACCACTACCTATTCCTGATTGGAAGTGGGACAAGATTGGTATGTATTTCATTACCGGATTGCCAAGGACCCGGTCAGGATATGATTCTATTTGGGTAGTAGTGGATCGCCTAACTAAAGTGGCTCATTTCATACCCGTGAAGACAACCTATACAAGTGCTAAGTTAGCCAAGATCTATATGAGTAGAATTGTATGTCTACATGGAGTACCCAAGAGTATTGTGTCTGATAGAGGAACCCAATTCACTTCTCATTTTTGGAGGCAATTGCATGAGTCATTGGGAACGAGGTTGGAATTCAGCACCGCTTTTCATCCTCAGACTGATTGACAGACAGAAAGGACTAATCAGATTCTTGAAGATATGTTGAGGGCATGTGCCCTAGACTATGGAGCTAGTTGGGATGAAAGTCTGCCTTACGCAGAATTCTCTTACAATAACAGCTATCAAGCCAGTATTGAAATGGCACCATTTGAGTTTCTCTATGGGAGAAAATGTACCACCCCATTGCTATGGAATGGTGTGGGAGAAAGAAATTTGTTCGGACCAAAACTTATCAAAGAAGCTGAAGAGAAAGTCAAGCTGGTTAAGGACAGATTAAAGATAGCACAGTCCCGACAGAAAAGCTACGCAGATCCTAAGCGTAGGGAAGTCACCTATGAAGTTGGTGATAGAGCTTATCTTAGAGTGTCACCACTTCGTGGAGTGAAGATGTTTGGAGTCAAAGGGAAGTTGGCCCCAAGATATGTTGGACCATTCAAGATTCTGAGTCGTAAAGGATAAGTTGCTTATGAAATTGAATTGCCAGAATCTTTGTCAGCTGTTCATAATGTGTTTCATGTGAGTCAGCTTAAGAAATGTCATCCAGAAATGGAAGAAACTTCTTTGAAGGATACTATACCTTTGGAAGAGGTTCAATTGGAGAGTGACCTCACTTATGAAGAGAAACCTATCAAGATTCTTGAGACTGCAGAAAGAGTTACTCGGACTAAGACTATCAAGTTCTGCAAGGTTCAATGGAATCATCATTCTGAAGAGGAAGCAACATGGGAAAGAGAAGATGATCTTCGGAAAGACCACCCTCACCTATTTGCTAGCCAATCCGAATCTCGAGGGCGAGATTAACCTTAAGGGGGTTAGATTTGTAACATCCCTAAAATCATGTTTCAAACTCATGCATATCATCCATGCATCCATGATCATGTAGAATTCATTTCAAACAAATCAATTCAAAAACAGGAGCATATAAGCTCATTATTTTATGTGATCAGCATTTAAAAACAAATACAAATCTCCAATGTGAGATAGATGTTCAGTGAACCAAACCTTGTGCCTTATTGCTTTCAGAGTGTATTGCTAGATTGCTAGGATTTAAACCAAAGTTTCAAAACAAATATAATTTGAAAACCAATTTCAAAACCTATTTAAAACTAGTGCTATGTCACTGCTTATTTTATTTTATTCCAAGTGACCAGGCCAATTCAAAGTGACCACTTGGTTTTATGCCCAGAAATGTGATTGTTGCACACTGCAAAAATCCTGAAAAGATTTGAATTGAAACAGATTTTGAAATCATTTGAAAAAGGTTCCTGGAAATTCATTCAGAAAAAGAAAAAGGATAGAGAAAAGGAAAAGGGCCGGCGCCAGGATTTTGGCCCAACAAGCAAAGCAGCCCGTTAGCCAGCCCACCCGGGTTTTCCCTCTCCTTTTGATTTTCTCACCGCACCCGCGCTACCCAACGGGTCACTGACTGGTGTACCGCGCCAGATCATCATCATCTTCCCCAAATTGCGCCCACGACCACGTCGTCGGCCGTTCCCTCCGCCATTCATTGCCACATTTTAAACCGAGTTATTGCCGGCGTTTCCTCGCGTGATTCTTGCTCCCTCTCTGGCAATAAGACCACCTCCCCCTCGCGGCCATTTCCCCCAACAAAGCCAGACAGAAGCGCCCCCAGGCTGCCCTTAATCGCCCTTGCACCGCCGCAGACAGAGCTCACTCCAGCGACCAATCCCGGTGAGCCCCGTGCGCCCCTTCTCCTCTAGTCCGTGCAGACAGATTCGCAACTTCCTTGTGCACCTTCTGACACCATTGGTTCATCCTATACCGCCCCAGGTCGTCGACACCATCAAGCGCAGCAAGCTCCCGACGACGTCTCCAACTCCGGTGACTAAATTCGGTGAGCCCCTTGTTCCCCTTCGCCTCTGATTCACACGAGCATATTTGCCGTAGCCTTGCGCATCTCTTAATGCCTTTTATTCATGCTAGGGTGACCAGGAGCATCGCCAACGTCGCCGTCCACCCGAGCCCGACGCCAAGAATTCCGACGAGCGCTGCGGCCGTGTCCGTCGCGCCTTGCCGTTGCCGCCACGTTGAGCATCAGTGCATCGCTATGAACCTGGTAAGCGTCTCCGACGACCCCAGAACCCCCTGTAGCGCCGCGCCGCCGTAGACAGAGCTCGCCGCCGCCAGTTGCCACCGCCAGCGCCGCCCATCTGTGGTCGCTTGATCGCGGACCGTTAGATCTAGATCCATCGGCTGCGTTAGATTCACTTAACGAAGGGGTACGCGCTAGATCTAGCCGTGCATCTTCACTTAAATTGTGTGGCTCCCGTTGATCGATCCGCCCGAACCGGTATCAGCCAATAGAAACACGCCGCGTGTCTGCTAGTTAGATTTAAAATCAGAATTTGAATCTATTAGATGTTTGATTTTGTTTTAGCCATAACTTTTGTTTCCCAACTTCAAATTTGACAAATTTTATATCAATGGAGTCAGGAGAACAAGCCCTTTCTAACTATGCAATGTGTTTAATGTTTTGCTTCTGTTAAAATGGTTTTATTTACAGAAACATGTGTAGGCCTATTTTGTGTATATAATTTTTTTTTTGAGAAATGTTTTAGTGTTTAAATAAATGTTGTTTGGCAAGTTTTGAACTTGTTTATGAACCAGTACTGTGAACTTGTCTTGTTGTGTTTAGAAAATCATCACATATCATATTGCATGCATCCATATATTTTTGCTTGTATTTATTTTGTATGTGATTTGTTGCTATGATTTTATGTGTAGATTTTGGTGCCAATAGTGATTGTGATTGTGAGGAGTGTAACTACTCTCCAAACTACCTAGGCAAGTGGTGCTTCATGATATTTTTATCCCTATGTTTTCTACTATGCATTAGAAGTATTTTGCTAAGTCTTGCATGGTTATATTTTGCTTATATGCTATGCTTGGGAAATCCTAGTAGTTGTAGAATTGCTAGAAATTTCTAAGTTAAGATGCTTATCTATGCCTTGCTTAGCCTAGCTAGTAGCAAACAAGGGTGGTGAAATATTCATGCTATGTTAAAATATTTCTAAGTCTATGGACTTGTGTTTTGCTTAATAAAACAACTAAGTGAATGAAACACCTGGGTGGAATGGAAGGAATGGTTTATGTTGAGTGGTTACACAAGGCCCATGTCTATGGTCTACCTTGTGTATCTCACTTGTGGAAAGACACCCAGGAACAAAGGGATTTGAGAGGCCAAATGTTAAGAAGCTTCTAGTGCAGCCACTTGGCAATATGGGCTCTGCCAGGATCATATAGGTTGCAATAACTTAGCCATTTGGACAGTTGGTGGTAGTGGGATGATAGGTTGGAGCGCGTCCATTTGGTCTAAGGGAAGGCTTCTGAAAGGTCTTGTCTTGGTGGAAATCAAGGCTTGTGGGGAAAGTGCACAACCTCTGCAGATGGAAGAATCTAAGTACTTAGCCATGTCCCTGGAAAAGGACAACTTGAGCATCAAGACATGGAAGCTATCAAGAATCTCCTCATCCCAATTTCTAAGTAAAACTTGTGGGTGAACAAGGGTGAAGGACCCCAATGTCTATTGGTGGTTCCTTGGGAAAAGTTTTGACAAAGAAAAACTTAATGTTTTCAACTAATAGGCAAAACCTATTTTGAGCAAAGCAAGCCAAGCTACACTTAGCCAAATTGCATATAGTATCTAGTCCACCAAAATTATACTAAGGTATCACTTGCCAATACTATTCCAATGTATTGACCCACTGTGGCTGTAACTTGTGATGTTGCAGGGTACTCTGATGAGGATTAGGAGTCATGAGTCTACACTCAACATGTTTGCCTGTGGCACATGAAGATGAAGACTTGTTATCTATTTACTTATTTAAACTCTTGTACTAGGCCTGTGGCCATGGAGTTGTAAAGACTATGTTTGTCTCTGGAATGGCTGTAATAAAGACCTTTGTTTTTGTGTACTTGATCTTAAACTGTGGATGCTAGCATTGATCCAAGGACTAGCATTGCAATCACAGGGATCCTTTTCCTTTATAAAGGAGGGATCTTACAAAAATATATTTTCCTTATCATTTGAAAACACTAAGTTTTGTTTGTCAAAAACACCCAAGGAACCACCAATAGAAATTGGTGAACCTTCACCCTTGTTCAACCTCAAGTTTTAACTTAGAAAATTGGGATGAGGATATTCTTGATAGCTTCCATGTCTTGATGCTCAAGTTGTCGATTACCAGGGACACGGCTATGTACTTAGTTTCTTCCTTCTGCAGAGGTGGTGCACTTTCCCCACAAGACTTGGTTTCACCAAGACAGGACCTTTCAGAAGCCTTCCCTTAGACCAGAATGGACGCGCTCCAAACCTATCATCCCCTACCACCAACTGTCCATTTGTCTAAGTTATTGCAACCTTTATGATCCAGGCAGAGCCCATAATGCCATTTGGTTGCACTAGAAGCTTCTTAACATTTGGCATCTCAAATCCCTTTGTTCCCGGGTGGCAATCCACAAGTGAGATACACAAGTTAAACCATAGAAATGGGCCTTGTCTAACCACTCAACCAAAAACCACCAAGCAATCACCATTCCACCGAGGTGTTTCATTCAATTAGTTGTTTTATTAAACAAAACACAAGTCCTTTACTTAGAAATATTCCATAGCATGAACATAATCCACCCTTGTTTTCTACTAGCTAGGCTAAGCATTGATAGTAGTAGGAATCTTGACTTAGGAAAATTCTACTAAGGTTTCATCTACTAGGGTTTCCCATGGCGTAGTTTATACTTAGCCAGAATTCCATGCAAGTCCTACTTAGAAATATCACTAATGCATAGTGAAAATAATGGCACAAAAGAATGAAGCATCACTTGCATTTTTGGTAGATAATATAAGTTCACTCCTTGATCTTGCAATAGTCACACTCTTCAAATTCCACTACAATTCAATCAAGCAAGCAAATATTCAATCGACCATTCAAGCAATCATCACATAGAATAATAAAAACAAAGCAATGCATGTAGACATGCCAAAGATTGTTTTATTTGGGAAAGTGGTTTCTAATAGGTTATAAACATTTTAAAACACCTATTGGTCATTTATAAAAGTGGTAAAACCATTTGATATTAAGTTAGTGAAAAATGGCCACTTTAAATCATTTTTGTTTTTGCTAGAAAGGATATAAATCCAAGGAATATTTCTAGTGTTTACCAAATATATTTTTAACACAATTGTTAGTGTTTTAAGGTCAAGTGTTTAATATTGAAACCATTTGCAAAAGGTTTTACCTATAAATCATTTTTATACTAAAGTAATATTTTATGTTGTTGAAAATTCTTTTTAGCAAAGTAATAATTCATAGGGTTCACCAAATATATTTTTAAATCCTAAAATTGGTGTTT
The DNA here is from genome assembly GCA_023614405.1 of Avena insularis. Taxonomy (NCBI): domain Eukaryota; kingdom Viridiplantae; phylum Streptophyta; class Magnoliopsida; order Poales; family Poaceae; genus Avena; species Avena insularis. Next base: position 61,295,402 of record CM042689.1, read on the forward strand.
AGGTTCAGAGAGTTTAAATCAAATCATTTCCCAAAGGTTTTACTCAAAAAGCATTTTTTAATCATATTCAATAGCTAGAAATGCTTTTATTCAGAGATTTACTCTTTAACTTCACAAAATACATTTTTAAATCCATAAGTTGGTTTTTATGGTCAGTAGGTTCAAAACAAATCATTTACCAAAGATTTTACCTTAAAATTATTTTTAGAACATTTTTTTATATTCAAATTATGCCTACACATGTTTTTGTAAAAACAACCAATTTAACAGAAGAAATTTACTAAACAAAGTACATGGTTCAAAAGTACTTGTTCTGTTGATTCCATTGATATAAAATTTTAAAAATTTGGACGTGTAGATTTAAAGTTATGCAATTTACAAAATCAAACATCTAATAGATTCTATTCTGTTTTTAAAACAAAACCTAAGCCACGTGTTGTGTTCTGATTTGTCAAAAATGGTTCGTGAGGATTGAGCTCTGTGATGCATTGGATTAAAACAGATCAAGCGGCACAGGATCACTCGTACCCCTTCGTTAAGTTGTTCTATCCTATCCACGCGATCCAGATCCAACGGCTGCTGTGAGTTTGACCATGAATGAGCGGCTTTGGCGGCGGCGAGTGGCGGCGGCGCGGTAAGACGGTGCAGTTGCCGGTGATTTAAGAAGCAAGGGGGAGAGAGAGGGGTAGCTCACTAGAATCGCCATGGCGAGTAGATGCTCAAGGTGGTCTTCATCGTCGAAGGGGCGCTCGGGTGTGGCTGCGATTCCTCGCCGGAGTTGTCCCTGGCGTCGGGCATGTTCTGATGTTGACGGGGGCGAGGCTACAAAGCACGCTAGGACATGAAACAGGCGGCGTTAGATGTGTACGAGAGAGTGGATCATACGTGTGTCAACGAGAGGGGAGGGGCGGTCAGGATTACCGGGGAGAGGTCGACGGAGCGGAGGCAGACGGCGGCGATGCTCAGACGTGGTCGTTGCCGAGCATATGGGGTGCACGCGGGCAAGCTGGGGCTATGGGCAGGTTCGCCTGACGGTGGGGAGCAAGCTGGTGGGTGCTAGGGAGTGGAAGGTGGTCTGGCTTCACCGGAATCGGCCGGAAGAGGTCGTCGGGGCAGAGGTGGTTCTAGAGCAATTCCGAGCGGCCTGATGGCAGAGGGTGGGTGGCTTCTGGGGGAATGGGAGGAAGACTAGGCGATAAATCGAGCATGGTCGTGGCAAGGTTTAAGCGAGGCATTGATGCGAATTAAACATCAGCATTCATCGACAGGAAACGGCCGGCGTGGTCACCACGGGGTGAGGAAGAAGGTCTGACAGGTGGGGCTCAGCGGTCAGCGAGAGAGAGAGAGGAGTGGTGGGGTCCGATCGTCATCGACTGCGTGGGTAGGTTCACTGGTGCAAAGCGTTTTCTCGCGGGGAGAGAGGGAGTGGGCTGGTGCTGGGCTGGACTGGGCTTGCTGGGCCTGGTCTGGCTGGTTTCCATTTTTTTGTTCTATTTCTTTTTCTTTTTCCTTTTCTATTATTCTGTTTTGATTTTTATTCAAATAATTCAAACCCCATTTGAATTCAAACCTTTGCCAAACTTTTAGTATATTTCAATACTGTTTATTAACATATTCTAAAGTCCAATTTAGAATATTTCTTTTATTCTTTTAGGGTCTATTATTTATTTAAAAATAGACATTTGTCTTTATTTCAAAAAGGATTAAATATGTTTTAAAACTCTATTTGAATTCTAAATTTTACCAAACCTTTTTCAGTAGGTTTTATTAATTTACTAGGATGTTTAAATAATCCTTTTTAAATCATTTTAATATGTTTTATTAATCAATCAAATTGAGTATTTCCCTTAATTCAAATACTACTCAATATAGTTTTAAAACCATATTAATTTTATTTAAATGCTTCTTTTATTTCTTTAAAGTTAAAATAACTTTTATTCCACTATGGCAAATTCCATTTATTATATTCCCGTGATTTAATTAATCATTTCTATTAAGGATTTTAGCTTTATCCATATATATCTAGAATATGGTTTAATGCCATAAAATTTTATTGGAATAATCTTTATCCTATTATTTTATTTGGATCATCTTTATATTTATTCCATATGCTTATGGATTTGGCGAAGATTTAGTTTGGCTTTTAAATATTCCTTATTTATTTATTTCTTCCTTTGCTTACAAAATCCATATAATTTTTATTTAAGGATCCAAAAATGGTGATTCCAACTTTTATAATTTTATTTAATATTTTTTATCTTTTTAAATCCCTTTAGGGTTATTTGCTCACCATTTGGTATGGATTTTTATATAGGAGCTTTATTAGTTTTGGGAGTTCAATTTCCTTATCTTATTGAATTCATAAGATTTTTATCTATGGCTCCAAATTAAGTGAAACCAATTTCTATGGTTTTATAATATTTTCATTCATCATTCTTGATCATTTAAAAATATTTGTTTGACCAATTTTTATGTGGATCAAATCCATAGGCTTAGAGTAATCTTGGAGATGATTTTCTTCCTTTAGGGTTTTAGAATTTTGGTTTATTTTCAAGTGTTAAATTTCAAGATGCCTTTATGAAGAATGCATTTTACTTGATTTGATTTTTGTTGGATTCAAACTTTATTCAAAGTTTGTTCAAGATGGGTTTTGATGTTTTCCATTTGGAATCAAAAAGTTTCTTTTCACCCTAAATTTCAACAATTATTTATTTTGTTTATTTATTTTTCACATTCCAAAATTTGGAGAATTTTGGGATGTGACACACCATTATTGCTAATGCTATGGAAATGCCTAAGCTCGGGGAAGCTAGTTTGTATGAAAATGATCTTTTTAGTCCCCCAGTTTTGGAAGATGCTTATGATGATACCAAACCTCCAATTTATGATGATTACAATGATGAGTATGATATTTTTAGTCCACCTACTATTAAGGAGAATGTTTATTGTGATTACAATATGCCTCCTATTTTTTATGACTATGGTGATGAGAATAGTAATGATAGCTATTTTGTTGAATTTGCTCCCACTATAATTAATAAGAATGACTATGCTTATGTGGAGAGTAATAATTATTATATGTATGTGGATCATGATAAGAATGTTTTTTTATGTGATAGTTATATTGTTAATTTTATTCATGTTGCTACTGAAAGTTATTATGAGAGAGGGAAACATGGTTTTATGTATCTCAACAATAGTAAGTTTCCCCTCTTTATGTTGAAAGTCTTGAAGTTGCACTTGTTTTGCTTTCCTATGCTTGTTGCTTTGTGCTTTCTTGACTTGTTTATTTACAAGATTCCTATGCATAGGAAGTGGGTTATACTTAAAATGTGTTTTGAATTTGCTTCTTGATTCTCTCTTTTACTTCAATTCATATTTCTTATGTGAGCATCTTCTCAAACTATGAAGCCTAACTTAAAGGCGTTAAAGAAAAAACTTGTTGGGAGATAAACCAAGAGTTTTATTGAGTATTGGAAGTTATTAATTGAGTAATGACCTATCCTTATCATTTTTTTTTGCTTTGTGTGCCAAGAATAACCTCTAATGAGAGGAAAGTAAGATTTGGGGAGTTGCTGTCCCGAAACAGATTTCTGTCCTCCACCATAAAAATTCATGAGGAGTCTCTGTAAGTCGGATTGAGCTGAAAATTTACGAATGAATCCCTCAATATGTTATCTAACTTTTGTTAGTTCAAAACTTGTTTATTTGAGCAACATACGATTTTCAAAAAAATTGGTTTCTAACGGCTGGTCTGTTTTGACAGATTTCTGCCATTATTTGCATTTGCTTCTTATTGATTCCTTTTGGGGAAATTGAGCTTGTTGAGGGAATTGCTATAGTATGTTGTGTTTTTAGTGAAAGTTTTTCTGTTCTAAAACTAAACCCAAAGGTCTATTATCTTTTGAATACACTAAGGTTGCTAATGCAGATTGTGTGAAGTTTTGTATGAAGGAAAATTTTCACGTGTAGAGAAAGAATGATGTAATGAGATGAAGAATGGACAAAAGCTCAAGTTTGGGGATGCCACCCGTGTCACCCCAAGAAATATTCAAGAGGTACAAGCATCAAATATTGGGGATGCCCAAGGCATCCCCTTCTTCATCAATAAAAATCTCAGGTCTTTCTAGACACTTCATTTTTATTGTTTCATGCACAGTTGTGTTGTTCTTGGAGCGTCTTAGTTTTTGTTTTTGGTTTTAGTTTGCTTAGTTTGCTTGATTAAGTTGGTTGGTTACACCACACTTCTTTTGGAGAGAGACACACTCTGTTTCCATTGCCTAGAACACTCTAGTTTTCACTCTTATTGTTTTGTGAGTGTTCACTTTTGCTAGCACTGTGTTCAGCCTTAGTTTTCTTGTGCTTTCATCTTAGAAATTTTTAGTTCTTCTTTGTGGATTTGTGAGACAATCTCACTGATCTTTATTTTATCTTTGTGAGTTGTTTCAAATAAGTTGTTTGGTGTTGGAAAAGAGTAAAAAGTTTCATGCTTATAGTGGTACAAAAGGGAGCTTGTTTTAACTGTGGCTTAGACTTTATCATGTCATGCTAGATCTTGTTTTGACCTTATGCTTAGTGATTATTGTTGTAGCATGACTTGTTCCAAACAATTAGGATTTCTTAATGTGCCTTGAAGGAACCATGCGTTGTTTTAGCATACAAAAGCATAGTATTGCGGTATTCTCCTTTGATGCTTTGTTTGGGTTGACTTGGCACATACTCACACCATGTTATGACTATGAACAAGTCACCATAGCCTCTTTTATCATCTAGTCCTTGACTTGTAGTACCACTGTATGCTTTGATTAGTAATGTTTTGTTGCTCTGCATGATTATGGCCATTATTGATCTCTTAGTTGGTTTCTCCCAGTCTTTTGCTAGCCTCCACTCGTATGAGTAAGCTCTACTCATGCTTCCAACTCCCAAGAAACCAAGTTATTCCAAAGTGTCCACTATAAAATCCTATGCATGGTGTGTTACACCATTCCAAGTATATTCTTGTTTTTAGCTATCTTCCAATTTAAAACTGTTTTGTTATGTGAAAACTTAGTGATTAAAGCCCTCACAAACTTGATTGCACACTTTATATTCTTTGCCCCTAATAAACTTGAACCATTGTGTCATCTATGTTGTATATGCTTGCACTTATACGTTGAAATTAGCAGAACCGTGTTGTCACG